>JAAGEH010000311.1:26025272-26124005 GCA_011751065.1 Lasiurus cinereus
GAGAGAGAGAGAGAGAGAGAGAGAGAGAGAGAGAGAGAGAGAGAGAGGTGTGAGAGAGACACATTGATTGGTTGCCTCCTGCACACACCCTGACCAGGGCCAGAGATTGAACCTGCAACCTAGGTACATGCCCTTGACCTAGAGTCGATCTTGTGACCCTTTGTTGCAAAGGCCAATGCTCTAAACACTGAGAAATACTGTCTGGGACCACCCACCAAATATTTAGTGGATACCTATTTTTACTAGCCAGTCATGGGTTCAAATATGGCTTGGAGTTGGTTGGAAAGCCACATTAACAAAAGAGGTATCATCAATTACATAATTCTTATTAGATAGGAGGAAATACATAGTTTCCTCTGGGAAAATAAAGCTTTCTCTAGTAATAAATTATAAAACAACAACAACAAAAGCATTTATACAGCATTTGATATAGTAGACAATGGATCAAAAAATGTCTTTAACAACTTATAGTAGTAAATTTATATGTTCTGATATGAGAACCAGATAAAAGGCCTCCTTGAACAGATTCAAAACAGACCAGAGACTGATTATGCACACAACTGATAATGCATGTAACACATATATACCTAACTAATACATTTTAGTGGCAGTTTAATGGAAAAACAGCAGACTTGAAATAAGGAGATGTAGGATCTGTCTCAAGATCACCAATAATTGAATAAATTACTTATGCCTCTTCGTATCAATCATAAATCGATCATCACTATAGTAATACTATTTCACCCCTTACAATTTTGCTATGAAAATTAAACAGAGGTATAAATGCAAAGTGCTTTGTAAATTGTAATAGAAATGTTATTTTTAAAAAATTATGAGCACTTTCAGCATAAGAAATATATCTTATTTATTTCTGAGCTCTAAATCCCACATCCTTACCATAGTAGTAGGCAAGAAACATCTTGTTTATTCATAAAGTAGAAAAAAGGATGAGGGAAGGTAGAAGAAAACCCTATTTTATGCCCTGGGAGATTATTTGACTGTTCACAGTTTTAAAAAAAATCATTAAAATTTCACATTCCTAAGTATCAAAACTACTGTCTGCCTACAGAATCTAAGGGTAATAAAGTATAAAGTATAAAAAATAGTTTGTTTTACAGTGAGGCTGGGAGATTTCTCTAGGGGTGGTAGGGAGCAGTAATATTCAATAAGGGATTTTGCCCGAGATCTGCTTTCCCCTCCCGTAAAAATGGAACTAAGAAAACCAGCTTGCAGTTTAAATAGCAACTGATATAAAGGTTTGTTCATTTAAAAAGAAAATAGTGATTTTTTTCTGCATGTAAATAAAAACTGTATTGTCGAAAATTTGGACTATATGAAAAAGAAAACAATGAAAATCATCTGGAACCTGAACACTTAGAGGTATAATTTTTAATACTTTGATGATGATCTGCCAATGCTTTTTTCAATGTAAAAAGGAATGTGTGCACAGAGTTGGCATCATCATATATACTGTTTTGTAACATTTAGTCTCAATAAGTCTAAAGATTCTTTTATAAAACGGTGTTTAATCGCTCCCAAGTAATTCAATTAAATCAATAATATTAATTGCTAAAATCTATTGAGCATTACTGTGTGCTAAAGCTAGATATACTTTAAATACTTATTTAATTCTCACAATAACTCACTAAGGTTATTTATTTTTATTTGTTTGTAGAAAAGCAAGCAAGAATTTCTTGACTGCAGCAAAAATACACTTAGGACAGTGTGACAAGGAAGAACATAGAAGTAGCAACAGGAGAGTCTAAGCTGGGTTGATTTGGCTCACTGGGAAGTCTGAGAAAAGGGCATCTTGGAGAAGGTTCAGGGAATTAGCCCAGGATGAGCTGCCACTGACTATTGCTCCCCTGGTTGCAAGTCTGGTGGGGACCCTTACAGTTTAGGAAATGGGTGCCTGTAGAATGAGAGGAGGTAGGGAACAGCATGGGTGTGCTTCCTGGAGGGAGAGCTTCCTAGGACCTTCATTTCAAAGGCTTCACCAAGATTATTTTAATATGAGGAAGTCAAGATTAAGAAAATTTAAATAACTAACTTTGTCATTGACCACAGGTAGTATGTGACATGAACCGAGATTTGTATCATTCCAAATACTAAGAATTTAGTCATTATAGATGACTGGCTCATGTATGGAAATAATAGTTTGTTTAACCAGTTTTGTGTTCTTGGACATTTAGGTGATTTGATGATGTGAAAAAAATATACTATGATTACCATATTCAATAGGAAATGTATATATGTAAGGAGATTACTTCTTCTTTTTTTAAATTAAATCTTTATTATTCAGATTATTACATTTGTTTCTCTTTTTTCCCCTCCATAGCTCCCATCCACCCGGCTCCCAACCTTCCCTCTACCCTTACCTCCCTTCCTTCCATTGACCTCATCCATAGGTGTATGATTTTCGTCCAGTCTCTCCCTGTACTCCCCTTACCCCTTTCCCCCTGAGAATTATCAGTCCACTCCCTTTCTGTGCTCCTGATTCTATTATATTCACCAGTTTATTCTGTTGATCAAATTTTTAATTCACTTAATTTTTAGATTCACTTGTTGATAGATATGTATTTGTTGTTCATAATTTTTTGGCTTTTACCTTTTTCTTTTTCCTCTTCTAAAAGAGTAGCTTTCAGCATTTCATATAATATTGGTTTGGAGTTGATGAGCTCCTTTAGCTTTTTCTTATCTGTGAAGCTCTTTATCTGCCTTTCAATTCTGAATGATAGCTTTGCTGGATAGAGTATTATTGGTTGTAGGTTCTTGCTATTCATCACGTTGAATATTTCTTGCCACTCCTGTCTGGCTTGCATTGTTTCTGTTGAGAAATCAGCTGACAAGTATGGGTGCTCTCTTGTAGGTAATGAACTGTTTTTCTCTTGTTGCTTTTAATATTCTCTCTGTCTTTTGCTCTTGGTATTTTAATTATGATGTGTCTTGGTGTAGTCCTCTTTGGATTTCTTTTATATGGGGTTCTGTGTGCTTCCTAGACTTGTAAGTCTATTTCTTTCATCAGATGTGGGAAGTTTTCAGTCATTATTTCTTTAAGTAGGTTTTCAGTATCTTGCTCTCTCACTTCTTCTAGCACCCCCACAATTCTGATGTTGGTATGCTTGAAGCTGTCCCAGAGGCTCCTTAAATTATCTTCACATTTTTGGATTCTTTTCTCTTCTTGCTTTTCCAGTTGAGTGTTTTCTGATTCTTTTTATTTCAAATATTTTACTTGATTCTTGCCTTCCTCTAGTCTGCTGTTAGGTCTCTGTATAATATGTTTTATTTCAGTCAGTGTATTTTTAATTTCTAGTTGGTTCTTTTCCATCTCTAGTTGGTTCTTTTTCATCTCCTCTTGGGTCTTGATAACTTTATCCAACTTTTCTAGGATATTCTTGAAAAACCTTATAAGTGTGGTTTTGAACTCTATATCCAGTCGTTTGTTTTCCTCCATTTTTTTTGTTTGTGATCCCTTCCCTTGTCTCTGCATTTTCACTCTGCCGGGAGAACTTCTGTGTTGGATTCAGCCTTATGATATAATACTTGCAAAACTGCAAAAGCCTCTCTGTTGAGCTTGGGATGGGTGGAGTCTCAGGGCTTAAGGGACCGCCTTGCCTTCCAGTTGGCCCCACCCTCCATGGCCCCGAGTCTCACATGACTGGGCAATTGCTAGAGCAGTCCCTGTGCGCACGTGCGCTCTCTCTCTCTCTCTCTCTCTCTCTCTCTCTCAATGCCTCTAGACTGCTGCCCCTCTGGCTCTTCTGTGCTACGAGTCTGGGTCTCCAAGGTTTCACCCGAAACTGGGGTTTAGTGACATTAGAAGTGGTGCAGTTGGGAGGGTCTGTCTCCTGCCCACTCATGAAAGCCAGTGGCACAATCAGCAGTCGGTACTCTGTGCACAGTGATGTGCGCACCACCAGACTTCTGATCTTTTGCGACTCCCCTAAATTTCCGTGCACTTCTCCCTTTTCACAGTCCAAACTCCCCCCGTATGAGTTTTGGCTGGATCTGGGGTTTAGTGTCGTAGGATAAGGAGTTCAATGCCATTGAGAGT
Source organism: Lasiurus cinereus (assembly GCA_011751065.1). NCBI lineage: Eukaryota > Metazoa > Chordata > Mammalia > Chiroptera > Vespertilionidae > Lasiurus > Lasiurus cinereus. The sequence continues at coordinate 26,029,327 of JAAGEH010000311.1, forward strand.
CTCTGTCTCCCTCCTGCCAGAGAAAGCCAGCCAGGTACTCCGGCACCTGCTCTCTCCACGTGCACGTCTCTGTACCTCAGCTTTCTGCAGCTCCTCTGGGTCTCTGTGAGCCCTTCTCTTTCCTTCTAGTTGTAGAACTTCCACTCAGCCAACTTTCGTGTGGTTCTGGATGATGTCCGTTCTATCTTTTAGTTGTAGTTTTGAAATTGTTGTGCGAGGCAGCAGTATAGGTGTTTACCTATGCTGCCATCTTGGATTCTCCAGGAGATTATTTCTTTATGTCAAATTGCTACAAGTAAAATTGCTCAGTCAAAAGAACCACACAATTTTAAGAGACTTTTAAACATTTACTGCCAAATTGCCCTCTGGAAATATTAAAACAATTTATAATACCTAGTTTCCTAAAATATCCTCAATATGATATATTGTTTTTTTCTTCAGCTTTTAGCACAAAGTTTTCAAGTTGTGCCAGGAAAGTAATAATTCTATAACTTTGAGGGAGTAGGAGATTGTCCTTCTTGAAAATTGGGCAGGCGAGATCTTGATTTCATCTATGGGGTATTGTATCTGAGCAATTAAATCAATAAATAGTTTGGGGAGGAATTGGAGCCCCCAAATCAGGACTTTAAAAACTTATGTTAGCAAGAGTTTTCCCCTCTGATTTATTGAAGAATTTAAAGGAAATAAAAACTACGAGGAGGATTTGCTTTGTCTTGTTCCAAGGGAAATTTCGATGGCAATGCATCTTCTCTGTGATATATTACATTATATACATGCACACAAACTTGATAGAAAAAGAATGATTTTTCAATGTCATTTTTAGTTCTGTGAATATGGTGCTATTGGTTATCTTAATAAAACTTTTTCTCTTCTCTTTCTAAACTTCTTTAGATATTTGAGCTCTAAGGTTAGCAGAACCAAGGTTGGATGAAAATTAGAGAGAGCTAAGGGACAGAGAAGTCTAGTAAGATGATGACTGAGACTTTCATGACCTGGATTTTTGCCCAGGTTCCTTAATCCTTTGGGCAAGATCCTTAACTTCTTAAGTTATATTGTCTACTTGACCAAATTAGTGGTTTTCACACTGCTACAGACATTCTAAGAACATTTGATTCAAATTTCACTTTTAAAAGGCATTTTTTTTGACTGTTAGAAACAATTTCAATTGGTATAAACAAAAGATGTAAAATCCCCAATTTTAGCATTTAAAAAAATTTATTTTTATTGTTGAAAGTATTACATATGTTCCCTTTGTTTTTTCCCCCATTGACCCTCTCCACCCCATACCCAATTTTAGCATACTTGAGACCACCCAAACATTGTTACATCAACCTCTTTTTCTGTGTTAATCGTGAAATAAAGCCTCCTGTGACTACATTTGACTGCCTTCTAAATGTGTCATTGAGTAAGAAGAATCTAGTTCTTGAAAATTCTGCACATTTCCTGCAAATTAAGGCCCATGTCCTCTCATAGGAAACCATACTAGTGAATACAGAGGCTGCCATCAAACAAACGACGAACAGATGCATGCACATCTGCCTGGCCTGCTTCTATTGACTATGTAAGCTTCAAGGGTGTCAATCTAAGTGACTGCCTCCATTGAGAATGCATATGGCAGCGTGTTTTAATGCTTATTTTTATTTTAGATGCTTGTTACTATGTTTTGGAAGCTTTGTGCTTAACTGTTATATATATATACACATTTTTTTTTTTTAGGTGAAGTGGAGTAAGTCCTGCAACTAGAAATGAATTACTGGTTAAAAGAAGGACATTTAAAAAGCAAATGTGAAGATGAAAATGATAATATCGATCAGGTTCACATTTTAAGATAGATGTGCTGTATTGATTAAGCTCAGAAAAAAAACCCTCATACTATAAACTACTAAATGCATCTTCAAATCTTATCGACCAAACTGACAGCAGTATGCAAATGAAAGCAATATGCAAAAAATTCTCTTTAAAGTCACTATGATACAAGTTTATATTTACTCGGCAACTCAGGGTCTCAGTGAATTACAGCTACAGATTAAAGTGTCAGTAAAGAAATGAAAACTTGAAAGCACTATTTTTTTTTAAACCTTTATTTATCTCTGGGATTTGGTTTTATGCTAATAAAAATGCCCAAATCTTCAATGTGATATACAACATTGAAATTTTGCAAGATACTTCTATGTTCTATGACAAGTTATAATACCATTTTGAAATAAAGTTTTGTAAATATAAAAATAAGAATTCCAGATTCTTTCATAAATATTGCGAACTCCTCCAATCCAGAGATGGAATATATTTCCCACTTGAATCTGAGCTTGCCTCCTGACTCTCTTTTATTACTAGGATATTGCTAAAGTTATGCTGTTCAAAGGCTAGACCTCCAAAGCCTTTGGGTCTTGCCTTTCTTTCCCTCTTGAAATGCTCTGGCTACCATGAAAAGAAGTCAAGCAATTGAATGATAAGAAATGCTGCAGAAATTATGGCTTATTTAAGCACCAAGGCCAAAGACATATGAGTGAAACCTTTTAGACCTCCTGCCCCCAGGCAAGTCACCAAGACAATGCAACTATAAGAGTGAACTCAGGCAACACTAATGGACATGTAAAAAAATAACAAGTTATTTTGTAAGTCACTGATATAGTAACAGCTATGAGAGCATATCAATAACGTTATCTGATAACATACATATTCTAGAATATGTTTAAAAATGTATATTGAACTTGTATTAGTTAAGAAGTTTAAATTTAATTAAAAAATTAAGAAAATATAGAGATCTGCACTTGAAACATATAAAATCTTATTAATCACTAGAGGCCTGGCGCATGAAATTTGTGCATGGTTATGGTCCTTAGGTCTGGCCTGCAATTAGCGCCATCTTCCCCAACTGCTGGCAGCGAGCCCTCCTCCACTTACCCCTGGTTCTCCATTCACCATCGGGCGATTGGAGCCTGCTAGCCAAGGGGAGGGACCAAGAGGTTGGCCATTCCTGCCCACTCACCAGCTCTGCCCTCCACTGTGGGTTGTCCTCTGTGTGTGGAATGACTGGTGGGTTGGGGGCCTTGGCCTGGTGCTGCTGCATCCACCACCACCCATCCCTGATTCCCCATTCCCAGCGATTGGAGCCTATGGGCTGGGGCCAGCTCCTACATTGAGCATCTGCCCCCTGGTGGTCAGTGTGTGTCATAGTGACCGATTGTTCTACTGTTTAGTTGACTTGCATATTCCCCCTTTATTATATAGGATTGTCACCTCACCCAATAAATTTAATTTTCAAAAAAGTTGAGAATTCTTTTCAATACAAAGGGTGATACTACAAATACTCTGGATCTCTCAGTTTTGCCCAATTTATGGTATGTTCTGGGATACAGAAGTAAAGACAATATAGTACTCCATCAAGCACATCATTCAGAGAAGCCAGAAAGAAAAGATGAGTTAAAATCTTTTCCAAATGTAGAAATGTCTTCAATGATTGTGTAAGGGCAGTGGTAAGGGCATAAAGCATCAGATAATTTGTAACTTGTAGAAAAGTTGTTGCCAAAATTTACTTAATTAGTCATCATATGTTATATAAAACTACCACTAGTTATTAAAAAAAAAGAAGATTCTAGCATCTTTGCATATAGTACATACAAATCTCAATTTTATTACATTTTTAATTATAGGATCTTCAGGATTATTGGTAATGATATGAGTAGTAAATTGTAGAATCTGAACAAGCTCATGTTTGTTCAACAATTCAAGATCCCAATGATTTACAACTATAGATACAAGTGTCAGTAAAGAAAACAGTTTAGACTCAATATACAAACAACATAAATCTGATTATCTTGAAAATTTAAGAAAATATCTGACAATGTTTCCTCAGGTTTCTGAGATTTTATATATATATATATATAAAATTTCAAAGAGGAAGGAAGAAGGAGAGCGTGAGAGAAAGATCAATGATGAGAGAAAAATCATGCATTGCTGCCTCCTTTTTCCTCATACTGGGGATTGAGGCTACCACCTGGGCATATACTCTGATGGGAAATCAATCTGTAACATACTGGTTCATAGATCAACCCTCAACCATTAAGCTACACCAGCCAGGCAGGTGTCTGGGATTTTAAAAATACACCATTAACCATGTCATAATTTGAAAATTATTTTTCTACCTAACAATGACATTCTGAAAAATCTTGATTTTCTCCACACAGAACATTTGGCAATTAAGGACTGTTTATAGATATTGTTACTTATTAAATACTAGTAGCCCTGCACATGAATCCATGTGCCAGTAGCTCTCTGTGGGGCCTGGTCGCTCTGTGCCCACTGCCCAGAGGCTCTCTGTGGCCCAGAGGCCCATCTGCAACTGTGCACAGAACGCTTGCCTCATCACCTTGGTGACAAAGCAAGCATTTTGCCAGGCCGCTCATGCTGCCCGCTCTCAGCGGCGGCCCCCCTGGACTGGGGAACTTTGCCAGGGCTGAAAGGACTGGGTGCTGCTGCCTTGTGGCTATGGGTGCTGCCATCTTTGTGATGGAGTGATAGTTAATTTGCATATTATCCTTTTATTAGATAGGGTTGAAAAGGCACTTTTCTTTCAAATGCCTTGATTTGTTTCCCTGAATATGGTAGCTTGTCTCTACAGGAGCCACTATCAATTCCTTTAACTCCTTGTATGCACATGCAATTCTCCCCATTGAGAGGTAGAGTCTATTCCTCACAAGGCCTTAATGACTTGTTGGATCAATAGAATATGTTGAAAAGAATGTCCTGAACTTCTGAAGCTAGGTTATAAGAAAACTTGTAGCTTCTGGAAAGGCCTCTTAGAGTGCTCATTCTTGGAACCCTGAACCATCATACAAAACATCTTACTATTCTGCTTCAGTGACCACATGGAGAGAACCTGTCTGTATGAAGAGGAGGAAGGGTCCAGCTGAGCCTCTCTCTCAGTTGTTTCCACCAAAGCATCAGACATGTAAGTGAACTCATTTTGGCCACTCAAGACCAGATCATCTATCAGCTGACTATCATTAAAGAATGACTCCTGTTACTGCCATACCAAGCAGAAGAAATCAACCATCCAAATTCTGCTTGAATTCTGGACTTAAAGAATTATTGTGATTTTTAAGCCACTAGGTTTAGAATAGTTTTTTTTTAAAATATATTTTATTGATTTTTTACAGAGAGGAAGGGAGAGACATCGATCAGCTGCCTCTTGCATGCCCCCTACTGGGGATGTGCATGCAACCAAGGTACATGCCCTTGACTGGAATCAAACCTGGGACCTTTCAGTCCACAGACCGATGCTCTATCCATTGAGCCAAACTGGTTTTGGCTCTTTTTTTTTTTTTTTTTTTAACATTTCAACAGGTAATTAGAGCACTGAAGAATAATTTGAGACAAAAAGATAAACCATTAAAAAGTTATTTCCACTATTATCTATTTATCTTGTGAACCAGGTAACAGAAATGGAGAGTACAAAATACTGTGTTCTGTTCCCCTACTAGAAATAAACTGATCAACATAGCTGATATAGGAACACATGTTTGATTTAAGACTACAACTGACATTTTAAAAATATTTTTGCTTTGGTAAAAAAGCTGTAGTGTTTTCACTGTTTTTTTTTAAATAATCAATGCATATTATAATTTGAATTAAGAATGTTTTGTTACTCTAACATCACCTTTATCCTTTAGGGTCTCTAATAATATGCTACTTGTAATATTCTATGTGGGAAATAGTTTCTGAACTTAAAAATGTTTGAACACCCCTGGAAAATATTCTTAGTGTCTTCTAGTTCCAATATTTATAAAACATGTCACAGTGGGCATGGCATATTTTAAGTGGATTTTGATTTGAACCACATTCTCTCTCTCTTAGGGGTATCAAAAATTTTTCTTGTTGGTGTTTAGACAGGATATTTTTCTTGAAAAGGAAAGAAAAGTCTCCTAGAAATAATAGTGCCCTAATAGTGGTGAAATCATTTCCATTTTATATGGTCATGGTGTTATAAATCTCAATCCACACATCAAAGTACATAAAAAGTGTACCTTTATGTTTCAATAACTCAATTTCTGTATAAACATCCATTCTTATAATACTAACTGTTGTTAATGCGGTCAGTTCCCTTGTACCTCTATTTTTCATTACTTTGGGTTGCATTTAATATCTGCAAGACTTATGTCTAAGCCCTCAGGGCTAAAAAGGACATTTGGTCACACAGGAATCTGTGCATTACCCATTGCCCCATCCTGTTCAGGTACGTTATCATGCATGCATTCTTTATTTCTGCCTGAATGAGGCCTTTAGACCTAGCAGGGCTCTTATCTACATGCACATCTTTTTAGTGTTCTTGAAAAATCATACTGCTGCTCCATGTCATTCTAGGATTTGTAAAGCTCAGTGGAGGCTGTTAAGACCTTCTATGCCAAATTTTAGGGCCCTGTTCAGAATGTAGGGACCAGTTTCCTTTGTTCTAAGATTCCACTAAAAAAAGAGCACTAGATTGTGATTCTGTCCCCTCTTTGTGCCAAGGAGTCTTATGATAGTGAGGAGCCTAGGCGAGGGGCTCTTACTCTTTATATTTTCTCCAAGATTGTTCCTATGCTCTGAGTCTTTCCTGGTCTACAGAGGCTCCCCATGTCTAGGTTCATGATATCCTTAGTATGATAATAATTTTTTCATGGCATCCTTAGTCCTAAACAAACAAATAACAAGCAACCAAACAAATAAAATACCTAAAAATGAAATGGTTTCCTTTATTAAATAGTTATATTCAAACAATTTAACAGCAGTTGTTGGTGCATCAACAGCTCAAAAATTCAAATATGCCACAAAGGTCCTATAAATTCACCATGGTGCTTAGGGTGCTGCGGACATGGGCTACTGAAACACAAAATCCAAGAAGGCGCCCCTTCTCTGCTGCTCTGTGCCTTCCTATGCACAGGAGCTCAGAAAGGCTACCTGTCTGATTGGCAGCTGTGAGTGATGGGCTGCTAGCAGGGGAACAGAACATAGTGGAAAGCAAATGACATAAAAACAAATGAGTTCAGTCAGGAAATCAGAGCCATTGTAAGTATTATTGGAACAAGGGATTTATTATAGTAAAGGGAAGGAGCTTGATGAAGTGAAGGTTTGGAAGCGGGGAAATGAGAGGAATAGGTTTTAATCAATCTGTTATGACAAGTCGAAGACTGCAGGAGCCCTGGCAAGGTAGCTCAGTTGATTAGAGCATTATCCCAGAGTTGTGGGTTCGATCCCCAGTCAGGGAATATACACGAAGCAACCAATGAGTGCATCAGTAAGTGGAACAACAAATCAGTGATTTGCTCTCTCCCTCTTTCTAAAATCAACTTAAAAAAAAAAAAAACACTGCATAAAAGCTAAGAAGCCAAGCACATAGAAAACAAAGCATGGACTCCTGGAGAAGTCTGTAGACAATTTAGCCCTGTGGGTCCACAGCCAAGTCTCAGGAGTCACTGTTAGTGAAGCAGAATCCTAGAGGAAAAATATATCTACATATGCTCAGTGACGGTGGTTGGAGAGAATTAGGAGGAAAGCCGAACAAATAAAAAAGTCTTATTTAGGAAGATCAGGAGAGGCAGCCTTTTCAGAGAGCTAAGCAAATAGCCCCCAAAAGAGAAAAACAAAACAAAACAAAACAACCCACATTGTATTCTGTGGGCAGGAAAGTTTTATAGACAGAATAATAAAACTATCCATGCTCTCTTAAGAAAGATTACCTATCTTGCAATAATTTGCACCTTTAATAGTTATTAATATTCTCCCTAAGAATGATTGTCCTTCTGTTGCTAAAAAATGAGGGAAATCAGGGCTAGATAATGTGAAGAGATTTCTGTTTCCAAGTTTATAATACAAGAGAAAACCTTCAGATACTCAGTGGTCACAGGAAATGTTTCTCTTCTGCCATATTTCCAGACAAACCTAGTTTAGGAGTTTAATTTGAAACTGTCATAATTGTAAAAGCCAATGAGCAAAGAAAGAACATGCCGTCCCATGTAACTCAATTCTGACCTTAATTACATGGAGTATATTATAGTGTAAATATGAATTAAGTGTTCATTTCTTCAAGACACTTTATTGGCACTAAAAGATTAGCAATCTGCTGGTCTAATGCTATCATGAACGGCAATGATGATTTTTGGGTGTTTGAAAATCATAAATTACAGTTCTTAATGCATAAACTCCTGAAAAATTTGAACAGAGTCTGCAAAAGATGTGCATTAGTTAAGTAATGCTAGATGACAAACAATCATAAAATCTAGTGGCATAATACAACAAGCATTTATTTTATGTTTACCCATTTGTGGGCTAACTGGAGTTCATCTGCTCCAATCTCTGGCTGAAGGTTGGGTTTAGGTCTCCTTGAATATTCATTCCAGGGCTTGGGTCAAAGGGGTAATGGGTTTTCTGAGGAAGTTTTCTCTCGTGGCAAGGAGAAGGAGTGCAAGAGGCCAAGTCCAATTACACAGGCTCAGTTAAGAGCCTTTGCCCGTGTCTTGTATCCTACCATATTATTGGTCAAAGCAAGTCACATAATCAGATCCAACATCAATGGGATAAGGAGGTATATTTCTCCCACGGAAAGGGCAAGAGTGAATATTTTCTTAGCAACAATCTAATATACGATAAGATGCCTTACTTATTATTTTCTCTTATTCTTCAAATTTTAAGTTACTTAAGTTTAGATTAAATTTTGAAGAAACCAAGATGGCGGCATAGGTAATCACCTAAACTGCTGCCTTGCACAACAATTTTAAAACTACAACTAAATGACAGAATGGACATTATCGAGAACTATAGGAAAGTTGTCTGAGTAAAAATTCTACAACTCGAAGGAAAGAGAGGGGCTCACAGAGACTCAGAAAAGCTGCAAAAAACTGAAGTACAGAGATCCGCATGCGTGGAGAGAGGAGGTGGCAGTGTGCCTGGCTGGCTTCCTCTGGTGATAGGGAGATGGAAACTCCCAACTGCATTGAACCCCTTAACCTACGGCACTGAATGCCAGCTTCCAGGCAAGACTCATATGGGGGAGTCGGACTGTGAAAAGGGAAAAGTGCATGGAAATTTAGGGGAGCTGTGAAAGGGCAGAAGCCTGGGGCATGCAAACCAATGTGCACAGAGAGGTCGGACTACTGATTATGCTGCTGTCTCTCTCTGGTGGTCGGGAGACAGAGCCTCTCAACTGTGCCACTTTTTTTTTTAAATTAAATCTTTATTATTCAGATTATTACCTTTGTTTGTCTTTTTTCCCCTCCATAGCTCCCCTCCACCTGGCTCCCACCCCACCCTCTGCCCTTACCTCCCCCCATTGACCTCATCCATAGGTGTATGATTTTTGTCCAGTCTCTCTCTGCACCCCCCTCACCCCTTTCCCCTTGAGAATTATCAGTCCACTCCCTTTCTTGCTCCTGATTCTATTTTATTCACCAGTTTATTCCATTGATTAAATTTTTAATTCACTTAATTTTTAGATTCACTTGTTGATAGACATGCACTTGTTCATAATTTTTTATCTTTTACCTTTTTCTTCTTCCTCTTCTAAAAGAGTGCCTTTCAGCATTTCATAAAATACTGGTTTGGAGTTGATGAACTCCTTTAGATTTTTCTTATCTGTGAAGCTCTTTATCTGCCCTTCAATTCTGAATGATAGCTTTGCTGGATAGAGTATTCTTGGTTGTAGGTTCTTGCTATTCATCACGTTGAATATTTCTTGCCACTCCTGTCTGGCCTGCATTGTTTCTGTTGAGAAATCAAAAACCTTGGGTAATAGTAGCTTAAGCTATATAGAATTTTATTTTGTGCATCTAAATGAAGCCATTAAAAAAACCCCCCAAAAAAAAACAACCTAAAATGGCATGGAATCTCCATAATCTTCAGGAATCTGGTACCTTCTCCTTAGCTCTATTCCTACTTCTAGGCCCCAAGATGGGTGATCAAGCTTCAGCTGTTAAGTTCACTCTCCAGACAGCAGGATGAAGAACAGAAAGAAAAAAGTTACATTTCCTCTCTTCCCAGAGGTTACACATAATTCTTTTGTTTACATCTTATTGGCCAGAAATTATTTGCATAATTATGCTAGCAATAGAAGATAAAAATTTATACTTTATTCTTGGAAGTCTCCAGGTGGCCATGTTTCCTGTGAAAAATAATGGATTTTATGATGTTAATATATAATTGGGGAAGAACAGCTGTTAATGCAAACAATTGGCAGTCTTTGCCACAAAATTCCAAAAACACTGCATTTTCAGCCTGACCTAATCTTTAAAGCGATACTTAATGTTTTCTTTCAGGTTTCTAAAATGAAAATATAATTGTTAATCAATAAAGATGTCATCCTTTAAATTAAATTTCTGAATTATTTTTAGTGATAGCTGGCAAGCTGCCATGAGAGGGAATGAAGTTTCTACCACATATATTTAATTTCAAAGGGGTTATGCATATCTACCACCTTCCAGGTTGATCCTGAAAATGAATTCCAGGGAGAACCATATTTTATCTTTTTCACTCTAATATGTTAATTCTAGCACATGGGTTCTTGAGAGATTTCAACATTTCCTGTTATGAAGAAATGGTTCAGACTGAATTAGCTCACAGACATGGATGGATTGCTGCTTTTTATCATGATCGTTAGCCTGTAATGAAGGTTATGCAAGATCTGTCCCCAATATACCTTTCTAGGCCTACCCCATACAATTCTTTTTCATGTATCTTTATAAAATTTATGACATGTTACAAAATGTAAAGTATTATATATGATATTCTCAAAGAAACTAGATCTATTGTGCCACCTAAATATATCCTAAATCTTAATTTTTTGCTATGCTTGTGCCACCTTAGTAGAGTGACCCCTATCATACCCAGTCTAACTTTATCCACTCATGTAAGACTTCAAACAAAGATTTACTTTCTTTTTCTTTCTTTCTTTTTTTTTCCCCATCACCATTTCTGCCCCCAGGCCTTTTTCAGCTTCAACCACCTCCCTCCAGCACTATAATCAGACACCTTTGTGCATGTTCATGAGTTCTTTCTTTATCCCATCTCAACCTCTCAAACATTTACTTTCTTAAAAAAGCTTCTCTAAAATCCCACAATCACAAGTGATTTCTCTCTAAATCCAATATAATTGGATGCCATAGTCATTTTTTCCTTTATTAATTCCCAATACCTACTATGTGTCACTGTGCTACATTTCATTGATGGCATTTACTAGTATAGCCTGGTGTGGGGCATTAACCAACTAATATTTTCTTATGTACTAGTATATACCACATTGTATTTCTATTGTTCCTCTTGATAACCTTGCTTTCAGTGCTTATAAGCACTGAAAAAAGACACACACAAAAACAACCACCTGTAAAATTGTGTCTGGTTATCGGTATATTCTTTTGACACCTAATACTATGCCTTTCACTGTTAGTTATATGTTCAGCAAAAATATTTGATGAGTGAATATTCTTAGTGTGTTTTAGTTATTGCCTTCCCCCTTCCTCCAGAGAAGCAATTCCAAGGAAGTATGTTACCATTGAATTAACTGTTGTAGAAAATTTCATTTAAAATCGAAGCACACACTTTAAAATATGTACGTGTATCTTCATTACTGGAGTGGTGAGGATGGAGAAGAATCTACAATATGAAAATCCAGCATTTGCCTTATTAGAAATGCAAAGTGTTTGAATATAAGATTATGTGAATTTCAGGAGACAGTGTCAGATGTCCAGACTTGCAAAAAACCCCAAACAAACACATAGATAAAGCGAAAGTCTGTCTACTCTGTATCTTCCTTGTGTGATTAAGAGACAGAAAGAACAAACCATAAAGTGATATATCCAGGCATTCCTGGCAATACTTGCAGCCCGCTAAATCACTGTATAATATGTTTTCTGGCTCAGCAGCCTTTTTCCTTGTTTCTTATTTATTCAGGCTCCAGATCTGTGGAGAGGATCATAATTAGGAGTCTGGTCATTCTTTCCCCAACTTGGATTCAATTAGCCATATGTTACAGGCAGCACATACAGTGGCTGTCAAACTTCAGCAATTACCAAAGGGAAAAGAAGGTTGTGGGGTCAAAACCGTGGATTTATAAAAAGCTGTTGAAGTACAGGCGACTCCTAGTTATGGAGCATTAGTCAGAGTTTTTCTGGTCATTCATCAGTAATCTCTGTGGACCAGCTCTGGAAATAACAGCCTCTCCTACACGTAGGATAGAAATGTGGAGCTCTTGGAGCAAAGGTATCAGAAAATGAAACGAGTAAATACGCCATTCTGTTTACATTCTTCATCTCAACAATGAAGAAAAATCAATAGGCATTTAGAATACGGCAACTGCACTTGTATTTATTTTTTAAATACATTTTTATTGATTTCAGAGAGGAAGGGAGAGGAAAAGAGAGATAGAAACATCAACGATGAGATAAAATCATTGATTGGCTGCCTCTGGCATGCCCCACACTAGGCATCCAGTCCCAACCTACTCCTGTGCCCTGAGCAGAAATCAAACCGTGACCTGCTGGTTCATAGGTCGACCACTTAGTCATGCTGGTGGAGCCAGCAATTGCACTTTAAAATGAACCCTCTCTAGGAGGTAGGTTTTCTGTTTGTTTTGTTTTGTTTTGTTTTGTTTTTGTGTTGTTTTTTTTTAAACTCATAAGGGCTGATTCCAAACAATAAGTGATTTACTTACTGTTCATTGTGGAACTCTATGCTTAATTGGGGCTGTGCTGGGTCAACCCTGCAACGGGAAAGCCTTACTGTAGATGGTCACCGTTAACTTCCTTTTAGTTGGAAAAGTGAAATTGAATTTAAGCATTTGAAATTCAAAGCTGTGTCAGTTCAGAATTTCCCTTCTCTTAACAGAGAGATTTGTTAGAGAAAGGGGACTGGAAGCCCTGAGGATAGATACATTTTTTCAAAAATAGTTAAAAGAAAATGAGTATTGAAACCTGGTCTTGAGGGAAAACTCACATAATTAGGTAGGCTTTGTGAAGAAATCCACTGCTTTTTAAAAATACTTATTAATTTTTGGCTAACCTAACCACTTATGCTCTTCTCCACAGAAGGAGGAACCGAGTTACAATACAGTCATCCTCTATTTAAAATAACACTTATTCCACAGCTGGTCTGCCTCCCGGGCTCACTTCCTCCTAGAAAAGGCCTAGCATAAATCCTAGTAATAGTTCCATGAGTTCTACGGAGAGTGTTTCTTCACGGTGGGCTTGAGTATTTTACCCATTATAATTTAAATGTTTCATATGATGTCACTTTAAATCATTTATCTCTGGAGTTAGCTCTTGTCTGGAAATCATCTTCATTAAGAAAGTTCTGTAGCATTTAACCAGGAAATTTAAAAAAATTTTTCACTTTAAAAAGATGTTTTCATTGATTTGAGTGAGAGAGGAAAGAGAGGGAGAGGGAGGAAAGAAAGAAGGGAGGGAAGGAGGAAGGGAGGGAGGGAGGGAAGGAGAGAGAGAGAGAGAGAGAGAGAGAGAGAGAGAGAGAGAGAGAGAGAAACATCAATTAGTGGCATCCTGACCCAGGGATCAGACCTGTATACCTGGATATATGCCTTGACCAAGAATTGAACCAGCAACCTTTTTTTTTGCCCAGGACATCACATAACCAATTGGGCCACACTGGCCAGGGCTAATCTGGAACTTGGTTATTCTGTTTTACCTGCCATAAAAACCATGTCCTGCCGAAACTGGTTTGGCTCAGTGGATAGAGCATCGGCCTGCCGACTGAAAGGTCCCAGGTTTGAGTCGGGTCAAGGGCATGTATCCTGGTTGCGGGCATATCCCCAGTAGGGGGCGTGCAGGAGGCGGCTGATCGATGTCTCTCTCATCAATGTTTCTAACTCTCTATCTCCCTCCCTTCCTCTCTGTAAAAAATCAATAAAATATATTTAAAAACCAAAAAACCAAAAAAACCAAAAAAACATGTCCTTTTCCCGCAGCCATGACCACTAAACTTTATTCAAGGAGCCAATTTGCTCTAGCCTGGCAAAGATGGTTGCAGTTTCTTCATCAAACAAATGAATTTTAGTTCAATTGTACTGAGCACGCAAAAATCTCCTTTCAATTTCTTTTGCTCTAAGTTTGTGTCCTTGTCTAGGTACTAGTTTTGAGAATTTGCTCAAGGAAAAGTTGAGGTTTAGTTGGGGACTAGTGAGGAGGATTTTTAAATGTAAACTTTTATTTTCTCTTATCAAATAGAGATTTTTTTTTAAACATTCAGAGGTTAGACTTTAATCTGGCAGAATGGAAATTGAGGAAACCAATAAAGCTACAAAAATAGAGGTGTGAACCTTTAGAATTTTTTCTTTTTGAGGTAAAAATTTGGGAAAGCTAAGAAGTCAGGGCACAGATTTCTGAGCCCTTTAAGAACTACCAAATGCCTTAGGTTTAAGCACTTTAATTTGAATAACTTAATTGAAATGACAAAGGAGGTGAGGGTTGCCAAAACCAATACATTAAATGCCTGTCAGGACAGCAGGCTGCTCAGTGGTAACAGATAATTCACTCAGCAATGGTGCTCCCTCCTGTGATGCTGGCCACAGGGAAGCGTCCTTGCTGTTGACTCTCCTTGGTTTTAAATGTGCATATTGACAGTCTCCCGAAAACAGAGCCCTCCAATGGAGGTTTCGAGGGTCCGTAGATGGAGCAGCAGAAGAGAATTTTTTTTTTCCTACTAGGAGTGTTTAATTAAAACTACATGTAGTTCGAATGGTTGCTGTTCTTTTTTTTCTGACAATCCTTGCAAATCGCCTTTCACAAAGAGAAAACTCTTACTTATGTCCTTTATTTAAATCTGTGAGATGATAGCTATAAGTAAGAATTGCTGTGTTGGGCTTTAATATAAGATTACTGAGGGTACGACACAAAGGCCAGGGCTGAATTTAACAGGCCATTGGCTGCAAGTAGTGGTGTCATTGACACGAGCAACTGGTTCATGTAGCCAGTTTAAGTTTTAAAATTTTGAAATTTAAAGTATATGCAATGAAATCCTGCCATTTGTGACAACATGGATGGATCTTAAAGACATTATGCTAAGTGAAATGAGTCAGACAGAGAAAAACAAATACTGTATGATCTCACTTACATGTGGAATCTTAAAAAAACAAAAACAAAAAACAAAAGACAAGGAAAAAACAAACAAAAAAAACACCCTCTACCCATAGATACAGAGAACAGTTTGGTGCTTGCTGGAGAGGGGATTGGGCAAAAGTACAAACTTTCTGTTTTAAAATAAGTCTGGGGATGAAAAGTATAACATGGTGAGTACTGTATTGTATATTTGATTGAAAGTTGCTAAGACAGTGGATCTTAAAAAGAAAAAAATTGAAATGTCTGAGGTGATGGTTAACTGAACTATTGTGGTATTCATCTCTCAAAATAAACGTAAGGGTTTTAGGAGCTCTGTGCCAGGAACTGGGTGCAGAGACCAAATATATATATTTTTATTATGTTATAGTAGTATTTTCTCATTTAGTATTAGTTTACATTTTCCTGAGTTTACATTAACTCATGAGTTGAGTGTTTTTCATATGTGTTTTTTTTTTTTTTTTGCTTCAGAGATGAAGGGAGACAGAGAGAGAGAGAAACATCAATGATGAGAATCATTGTTCAGTTGCTTCCTGCATGACTCCCACTGGAGATTCAGGTTACAACCTGGGCATGTGCCCTGATCAGGAACTGAACTGTGACCTCCTGTTCATAGATCAACACTCAACTACTGAGCAACACCAGCTGGGCTATGTAGTCATTGGCTATTGGATATCTTTTGTAAAGTGGCTGTTTAAATCTCTTATCCATTTTCCTATTTGGTTATCAGCCTTGATTATTTTTATTTCTTCTCCTTCTCCTTCTCCGTCTCCTTCTTCTTCTCCTCCTCTTCCTCCTCCTCTTCCTCCTTCTTCTTCATACATTTCATTGATTTTTTTTTTACAGAGAGGAAGGGAGAGGATTAGAGAGTCAGAAACATCGATCAGCTGCCTCCTGCACACTCCCTACTGGGTATGTGCCTACAATCAAGGTACATGCCCTTGACTGGCATGGAACCCGGGACCCTTGAGTCCACAGGCCGATGCTCCATCTACTGAGCCAAACTGGCCAGGTATTCTTATTAACTAGAGGCCCGTTGCACAAAGATTCATGCAAGAATAGGCCTTCCTAGCTGGGCAGCACCTGGGCCCCCAGGCGCCCCCCTCTGCCTGAGCCACGGCGGTCGAGTCCCCACGCGGAGACTCGGCCTTCCATGGCGTTTATCTGGAAGAAGCAGCGGGAGCAGCAGCTGCAGCTCTACTCCAAGGAGCGATTCTCCTTGCTCCTGCTTAACTTGGAGGAATACTACTTTGAGCAGCATACAGCTCATCATATTCGGCATAAGGGCAGTCAGAAGGAAAGGAGAGACAGAGGCTCCGTAAAAATATGTTCAAAATCTGTTATTTTTGAACCAGATGCAATATCTGAGCCCATCATTAAGATTCCTTTGAGAGATTGTATAAAAATAGGAAAACATGGAGAAAATGCAGCCAATAGACACTTTGCAAAGGCAAAATCTGGGGGGATTTCACTCATTTTCAGTCAGGCTTGTGGTTTAATCTTGAGGAGTCCTGGCCATGTTAGAGGGTTGCAATGAAAGGACTGTGGTTCCTCCTGTGGCCTCCTGGTCATTGAGAAGGTGGAGGCCAGCAGCACACCACTGAAGTGATCTCAGCCTGAGCATGCTGACAGCTGAGGCAGAGACTCAGGATGTGTAACCTTGTGTAATTATGATGATGCTTGAGGTCATGACTTCTTATTCATTCCAAAGTCACTTCATATACATTTATGCCCCCAGTACTGTGCCTAATACTGGCAATACAGAAATAAAGTATTAAAAAAAAAAAAAGAATAGGCCTTCCTTCCCCTGGCTTTACTCGGGCCACCCAGGAGCCTGCAAGTCCTCACTCCCAGCCACCTGGGAGCCTGCAAGCCTTTGCTCCTGCCAGAGCGCTGCTCCTGTAGCTCCCTCCACTCCCCATCCTCCCCATCATAGCAGGTATCCCACCCTGCCCATCCACTCCAATTCTCTGTATGTAAATTGATCCACCATCTTTGTTGGTTTAATTTGCATACTCACTCCTGATTGGCATTGTGGAGATATGGTCAATTTGCATATTTCTCTTTTATTAGTGTAGATTCGTAGAATTGTTTATGTGTGTCAAAATATTGTGTTCCACTCTGGCTTACTTTTTACTCTCATACTGGTTTCTTGAGAAACTTAATATAAATTTTAATGTAAATATAGTAAAATTTAATATAAATGTTTCTCTTATGATTATGCCTTTAATATCTTGTTTATGAAGACTTTTCCTGCTCTAGGTCATGAGGATAGATTCCTATATTATTTTCTAGAAGCTTTAGAATTTTGTTTTGCACATCTCAATTTGTAATCCATTTGAAGCTGTTTTTTTCTGAATTTTACATGACTGGGCTCAAGTTCAATTCTATCCTTTCCCCCCCAGGATATCCAATATGCTCAGCAACATTTATTGTGAAATTCTTCTTTCCCTTCCGAAGTCCCATCTTAATCATTCAGGAATCTATATATATGCATGGGTTTATTTCTGGAATCTTGTTTTTATACCATTGTTTTGTCTGTCCTTTTAACATTACCATAATGTCTTAATTGCACATTAAGGGAAATATCAAGGTCCTGTAGAATAAGTCTCTTGCCATGAATTTCTTCAAGAGTGTTCTCACTATTTTTAGTCCATTGCATTTCCATTTTGGAATCAGGCCAACCCCTTACATTTTAATATATTTTCTAGAATCAGCTTTCTGAATTGCTTAAAAACAACAAAAAACAAACACACATACACATAAACATGCACAGTATACATAAACATACACATAAAATAAATTGAAAAACTGATGGAATTTTACCTCAGAAGCACTGAATGTATAATACAGTTTGAAGAAAATTGACATCATCACTCGGTCTTCACACTCATCACCATGGTATATCTCTCCATTTAATGTGGTCTTCTTTAATGTGTCTCAGTAATATTTTATAGTTTTCTGCTAAGAGATTCTGTGTATATTACGTGAGATTTGACAATCTTTTATTTTCTGCTTTGTTATAAATGTATTATTTAAAATTCTTTTTTCTGTTAATTGGTGATATAAAGAAGTGCATTTCAGTGCATTTGTAGCTTCTAGGCGTGAACAGGGGGATATACTTTATGACCTTGGGGAGGAAAAAAACATGCTCTGTGTATTTTTATGTAATAACCTTACTGAACTCTCTTGTTAATGCTAACTATAATTCTGTTGAAATTCCCCCCCCAACATTACTGAGATGTAATTGACAGATACCATTTTGTAAATTTAAGGTGTACAATGTCATAATTTGATATATGTATATATATACATATTTCTTTATCCATGTGTCTATTGACAGACACTTAGGTTGTTTCCAGATCTTGGTTATTATGAATAATACTGCAATGAACCGAGAGGTGCAGATATCTTTTTCAGGGAATGATTTTATTTCCTTCAGATAAATATCCAGAAATGGAATTGCTAGATTATATGGTAGTTTTACATATAATATTTTGAGGAACCCCCATTCTGATTTCCACAGTGGCTGTACCAATTTACCTTTTTCTTTTGGAATTGAATAAACATATCTATGAATAATGAAGGTTGTATTTTTTTATGTCTTTCTTTCCAATGTTTTCTTCTTCTATTTTTTCTTTTTTCTGTATTAGCTGTGTTCCCTTTCCGCACTGGCTGGGATCTTCAATTCACTGTTGATTGGGAGTGATGATAGTAGACATACTCATCTTGTTTCAAGTCTCAGTAGGAAAACTTTCATTATTTCACCACTAAGCCTAATGCTTGCTGTGTATTTTATGTTGATACTTTTTCAAAATAAAGAAATTCCCCTTTTTCCTGGTGTGCTAAGAATTTTTATTATTAATAGATGGTGAATTTTATTCCAATGTATTTTCCATTTATTAAGATGGTCATATTATTTTGCTTTTTTATTTTAGTAAGGTGATAGATTCCATTGGTTAATTTTTGTAAGTTCAACAAATCTTGCATTTCTAGAATAAACCCAAATTTTTATATTTTGTTAAATTTGATTTGTTAATACTTTATGTAGGATTTTTCAATCCGTGTTCTGGGTAATATTGGCTTGGAGTTTTTCTTTCTCATAATGTTTTTGTCATGTTTTGATTTTAAGTTTATGAAGCTTCCTCAAAAATGATGGGAAATAGTCCCTCATTTACTGTTCTGCAGAAAAATCTGTTTAAATGTTTGGTAGAATTCACCAGCAAAGCCATCTGGGCCTGTTGTTTTTCTCTGTAGGAAAGAATTAAACTGAGAATCCAGTTTCTAAATAGTTATAAAAATTTTCAATTTTCTATTACTATGCTAGATATGGAAAATTATGTTTTTGTTCATATATCTAAATTTTAAAGTTTATTATATGAAGCTTTTCATAACATCTTATTGAGATCATTTTAATGCCTGAATGATCTAAGGCAGGGGCCAGGAAACCCATGCCCTGCTTTTGTTTAAACCCATGATCTATGAATGATTTTTATTTTTAAAAGGGCTATTAAAAATAAACAACAACACACACACAAATATTTGACAAAGACCTTAATTCTTGCTCTTTCCTTAATAGTTCCTTCCCTTTTATTTCTTAGATTTAATTTCCAATTCTCAACTACCTTCTTGAGAGGCCAATTTTTATAAATAGTTTATGTATATTGGAAAAGATTAAGTTTACTCTCATGTTATTGAAATGTTCTATATCCTTACTGATTTTTTGTTTCCTTATTCTATTTGTAAGAGTTGTGTTAAAAATCTGTTTTATTGTGAGTTTGAATACTTCTTTTTGTAGTTCTGACAGAACTTTGTTCTATATACTTTGAGACTATGTTATTAAATTTATATTAATTTAGAATTGTTATACCTTTCTGATGAGTTGAATCTTTTATCATTATTGGGATGATGAAGTGCCTTCTAAGCAGTGGAACACTAAACAAAGCACAGATAGAAGAAAATGTAAAATATATTTTGGGATAGGATATAATACTATTTAATTGTATTGTGAGGTCCACTTAAAAGGGGAAAGGAAGCTGTAAAATTACAAGAGACCATCAATCAACTGAATACAATTGACATCTACAGATTATTTCATCTAGCAAAAAAATACACATTCTTCACAAGCTCCCATGAACCATTCACTGAATCAGCCATAAAACAAACCTTAAATAATTCAAAGAATAAAAATAATACAATATTTGCTCTTAGACTACAATAGAATTAAACTAGAAATCAATAACTGAAAGATAACCAGAAAATCCTAAAATATGCGGAGATTAAGCAACACACTTTTATTTTTAAATATATTTTTGTTGATTTCAAAGAGGAAAGAAGAGGTAGAAACATCAACAATGAGAGAGAATGACCGGCTGCGACTTGCACGTCCCACACTGGGGCTCAAGCCCGCAACTTGAGCATGAGCCATGACTGGGAATTGAACTGTGATCTCATGGTTCATAGGTTGATGCTCAACCACTGAGCCACACAGGCCGGGCTCAACAACACACTTAAGACATGGATCAAGGAAGAAATCTTAAGATAAATAAAATATTAGTTTGAACTAAGAAAAATGAAAATCCAACTTATCAAAATTTTTTTCATGTTCCAGTAAACTTTATTTTTGAACAAGATCACAAAAGAATGAATTTTGATCTTTACTCACAGTATAACTTTGCTCGTAAAGAGAAATCTAACATTTAAAAATTCATGCACCCCTTTCTTATTTTAGAACTGTTTTGCTCTTATGCATTTATTTATTTATTTAATGTCTAAAGTTTTTTGCTTTTTTAAAAATATATTTTATTGATTTTCCACAGAGAGGAAGGGAGAGGGTTAGAGAGCTAGAAACATCAATGAGAGAGAAACATTGATCAACTGCCTCCTGCACGCACCCTATTGGGGATGTACCTGCAACCAAGGTACATGCCCTTGACCAGACTCGAACTTGCCACCTTTCAGTCCGCAGGCCGACGCTCTGTCCACTGAGCCAAACCGGTTTCAGCTAATGTCTAAAGTTTTACATATGTCTCCTTTCCCCCCAGTTGATACTCCCACTCCTCTTTGATTCAACATTCAAAGGTCAATGCATTCCATTACAATAGGCTGAAATAAAATAAAAGATCACATGATCTTATCACTAGATGTAGAAAAAGCACTTGACAAAAACCAAACACCCATTCATGATAAAAACTTTCCTAACTTTATAAAGAACATCTACAAAAAAACTACAACTAACCCTATATTTAATAATAAGAAACCTGAAGCTTTCCCAGTAAAATCAGGTTCAAGGCAAGGATGTCCACTCTCACTACTTTTTGAAAAATATTTTATTGGGAGTTTTAGTAAATGTAACAATTGAAGAAAATAAAATAAAATACAGACTGGGAAGAAGGAAATAAAACTGTCTTTGTTCACAGATGACATGATCATCTATGTAGAAAATCTGAAAGAATTGACCAAAAAACTCCTGAACCTGATAACTGATTATAGTAGTATTATAGGATGAAAGGTTAATATATAAAAATCAATTGCTTTCCTATATATCAGCAATGAATAAGTAGAATTTAAAATGAAAAACATAATGCCTTTTATATTATCACCCCACAATAAAATAGGTATGAATAACAAAATATGTATAATATCTTTGAGAAAAACAACAAAACTCTGATGAATGAAATCAAAGAATTAAAGAAATGGATAGATATTCCATGTTCATAGATAGAAAGACTCAATATTGCTAAGATGTCACTCCTTCCTAATTTGATCTAGAGATTCAGTGCAATCCCAATCAATATCCAAGTAAATTATTTTGTGGATATTAACAAAATAATTCTGAAGTTTGTATGCAGAGACAAAAGACCCAAACTAGCCAACACAATATGAAGGAGAAGAACAACGTTAGAGGAATGACATTACCTGACTTCAAGACATATTATAAAATTACAATGAACAAGACAGTGTGGTGTTAATGAAAGAATACACAAATCGATCAATGAAATAGAATACAGATCCACATAAAGGTAGTCAGCTGGTCTTTGACAAGGGAGCAAAGGCAATACAATTGAACAAAAATAGTCTTTTTCAACAAATGGTCCTGGAACAAGTGAGCATTTTTGTGAAAAAAAAAAATTTAGATACAGATCTTATACCTTTCATAAGAATGAACTCAAAATGGCAGAAACCAGTTTGGCTCAGTGGATAGAGCGTCAGCCTGAGGATTGAAAGGTTGGATTCCGGTGGAAGGCACGGCACATCCCCAGTAGGAGGTGTGCAGGAGGCAGCTGATCGATATTTCTCTCTCATCGATGTTTCTAACTATCCCTCTCCCTTCCTCTCTGTAAAAAATCAATAAAATACATTTTAAAAAAATGGATCATGGACCTAAACACTAAATGTAAAATTTTAAAATTCCTAGAAGATGACATAGGAGAAAATATAAATGACCTTGAGTATGCAATGCATTTTTACATACAACACCAGAACAAAATAATTTATTAGCTGAGCTACATCAAAATGGAAAACTATTCTATGAAGGACACTGTCATGAGAATGAGAAGACAAACAACAGACTAATATACAAAGAACTCTTAAAATTCAACTCTATGAAAAACAACCAGATTTAGAAATGGGCAAAAGTGCTAAACAGAGACCTCACCAAGAAGATATGCAGATGGTAAATAAGCATATGACAAGATCACCATATCACATGGCACTAAGGAAATGAAAATTAAAACGATGAGATATTACTGTTAGAATGGCCAAAATCCAAAACACTTACAACCCCAAATGCTGATGAGAATGCTGGTGAGAATGGGAATCCTTGGTGAAGCAAGGACTCATCGTTAGTGGGAATGCAGAATGTGACAGCCACTTTGGAAAAAACAGTTTAGTGGTTTCTTACAAAACTAAACATACTCTTACCACACAATCCAGCGATTGTGCTCCTTTGTATTTACCAAATGTGTGGGAAACATATGTCCACACAAAACATGCACATGGTTGTTTATTCAGAATCGCCAAAGTTGTAAGCAACCATGATGTCCTTTAGTAGGTAAATGGATAACTGAACTGTGATCCATTCAGATAATAGAACATTATTCAGCACTACAAAGAAAGGAGCTATCAAGCCAGGCAAAGAGATGGAAGGAACTTAAATACATATTACTAAGTGAAAGAGGCCAATCTGAAAAGGCTACACATCCTGTATGATTTCAATGATTCAATATTCCGGAAAATGGGTTTTGCCAGGGGTTGGGACATGGGGAGGGATGAAAAGGCTGAGTACAGAAAACATTTAGGGCAGTGCAAATACTCTGTGTGATACCATAAGAAGATTACATGTTAACATACATTTGTCTCAATCTACAGAATGTACACCACTATAAGTGAATGGGAATGTAAACTGTGGGCTCTGGGTGCTTACGATATATCAGTGTAGGTTCATCAGTTTTGCCAAATGTGTCACTTTGGTGGGGATGTTGATAATGGGGGAGGCTATGCATATGCAGGGGTATATGGGAAATCTCTGCACATTTCCCTCAATATTGCTGCGATTCTGAAATTGTTCTAAAAGATAGTCTTAATTTAAAAAAAAGATGGCAACTTTACTTTGGTTTGCTTTAAGTGTCAGAGTGAAGTGTTTGCATTTAAACCATTCAGAGAACTTTGAACCTAGTTTTTCTTACCTAAACTCAAGCTGGTCATAATCACTATAAGGGAGACTTTAAGGTTTATTGACATCTTTTTTTTACACATTTAACCACAATAAGTGATCTTAAGCATTTAATCTTAAACAATCAGTTTTAATGTTTATTCTACTGTCTCATCTCACTTGTTCTCAAGAAACCAGGGAGGTAGTAGAAATTTTTAAATAAAAATAATGAATGAGAGCCTGCTTATTATCCTTTGGTGAAAATACTCATGCTAGGTTTTCCTCTAAACAATAACCTTTGAAATGAAAAACAAAAAACCAAAACCAAAACCAAAACCAAAAACTGATGGAAAAACCAAGTGAAAGTCTTGCATCAGAACTGACTCAGTGCAGAGAGCTACATGTATTCTAATCTTTATCTTAAAGAACGGCTGTGGTGTGAATCTGGTTTGGTGGGTGGAGATGATACATTAAGATTCAAGACGCATTCAGCTCTGCCATAGTTGCATAGTGACTTGCTCAACAACACTGGGGTTGAAGCTAATTAAAGGAGGGTATGGCGCAAGGGCAGCAGAGGAGGGTCCCCAAAGGCTTTATACACAGTACACAGATGCTCATCGAATAAACAAAAAGATGCTCTGGGCTTTAGACTAGTCTCTACTCCCATCTCAGCTAACAGCTACCAAATCCACAGCAACCATAATTGCAATAATTTGTCTGAATGACTGAACTCTTCATTTTTTACTTCTCTTAATGGGACCGCATCTTCCCAGCCTTCCATCACTCAGTACTAAGGGTTCAGAAAAGAGCAGGTTCCAGCTGGGATGGGATGCTGGTGTCCTTATCTGACAGGAGAGATATCTATTATATGACCAATTCTATTCCCTTATGTGTAATGAGACCACAGATAAGTGCTTTATCTGCTTCTGCTTTCTTTTCTGTATGTGTCATCTGAAGATAATAGAGTTATACCTCCTCCTTACACACTTTAGTGACACACTCGTGAAGATAAATTGAGGCTGAGTGGTAATGTATCTGCAAAGTGCCAAGAGCTCTGGGAATAAAGGCTATGTATAAATAAAATTTATTACGAATGCCTGAATATTAATAAAGGCTTTTATATTTTACCCTTATGACACTCTACGAAGTCACAACTGTTGAATATCAAGCAGACTTCGCTACCCACCTAAATAACACTTTCCAAACTCTAAGTTAGTCCCTGGGAAATAACCATGAAGAAGATAACATCTTTCTCTGTGCTCCCACGTCCCCCTTTTCCTTCTCAGGAGGATGCATCTATACCAGCAAATAAGTTCAGGGCTTTCATGGACTTTCTACTAAATACCCTCTCAGCCAAGGATTTCATACATGTCTCCATTGAGGTAGAAATGATGGACACAAGCCTAATGTGTTATTTTTCAGTATTTTTTTTTAAATTTTGCAATAGTACACAGTCTTTAGCAAGTGGTTTAATCTAACATGAGATTTATCAGGTTTCAATCTAAGTATCAGGAGGAGGTGTTTCTTTTTTTTCTTCTTTCTTTCTGATGGTAGCAGTGAGGAAAGAAGGGGAATAGCAAGTTGGAGCTTCTGGAAATCTTACTGCATAGGTACAGGTATTAAAAAATAACTGCAGTACTGAGCACTTTATATATTATCAAAACCACATGTATATACTATTAAATGCAACTCTCAGGTAGGTAGGACTTCCTTCAGTTCATAGTAAAGAGTACAGTAGCCCTCCCTTATTTATGGGGGATATGTCAAAAACCCCAGTGGATGCCTGAAACCATGGGTAGTGTTGAACCCTATAGATACTATGTTTTTTTTTTCCACATGCATACATACCTATAATAAAGCTTAATTTATAAGTTAAGCACAGGGAGAGATTACAAACAATAACAATAACAAAATAGAACAATTATAACAGCTTACTGTAATATAGATTATGTGGCTGTGATCTCTCCTGCTGTCTCACTGTATTATACTCACTGGACACACCTTTCACTGAAAGGAAGCACTTTACAGCTTCATTTTGGCAGCACCACTACTCTTGCACTTTGGGCTCCTTATTAAGTAAAATAGGGGTGACTTGAACACAGCACTGAGGTGATACCCCCCCACCACAATCTCATAACCTAGATGGCTACTAAGTGATTCACAGGCAGGGACTGTACGTGTAGATACTGGACAAAGGAATGAGTCACATCCCAGGCGGGATGCAACCAGATAGCATGAGATTTCATCATCTTATTCAGAACGTCCCACAGTGTAAAACTTATGAATTGTTTATTTCTGAAATTTTCCACTTCATATTTTGGGACCTTGCTTGACTATCACTGAAATCTCAGAAAGAGAACTGTGGGTGAAGGGGGAATACTGTACTGAAGCTTGAAGAGATTAAATAATTATCTGAAGTCACACAACCAGCAAAGAATTGAGTTGACCTCAAAGTTGAACCCAAGCTTGGTTGATTCCAAAGTGATTTTCTTAAAAAACAAACAAACAACACATTTTTTTTTTATTAACTTCAGAAAGAAGGGAAAGGAAGAGAGAAATAGAAACATCAGTGATAAAGAGAAAATCATTGATCAGCTGCCTCTTGCATGCCCCCTACTGGGGATCGAGCTTGTAACCTAGGCATGTGCCCTGATTAGGAATTGAACTGTGACCTCCTGGTTCATAGGTCAACATTCAACCACTGAGCCATGCCGGCTGGGCCAAAGTGCTTTTCTTTAACAAATCCTAATTATGTAAAACTTCCTCTGGGATTAACTTTGGACTCACCTCCTTCTATTTCATTCTTACTGGTTGAGCACACATCTTTTGATGCTAACAGGTCTCTGTGTCCCTGATTCTGCAGTTCTTGTAACTAAAATAGACATGTGTATACTCAGCACGTTCTTCAGAAATAATTATGTTGTGGTGAAATGTCATTAATACATCTTTGGTATCTTCCAAATACTTTTCAGTATTTCATCAAATTTAATGATGAACGTGTTTCATTATAAATCAGAAAAAAATTAATGCTGCTATAATACATTTATGTATGACTCAATCTGAAGGCCTTTTCTTCATCAGCAATTTTCTTGACACTATGCAGCATTTATCATGAATCCCTCTTTACTTCCATTATAGTGTATGTTTTTACTTCTCTTGCTTTTTCTTCAGTGTTTTTTCTTGTTTTTTGCTTGCTCTTCTGTCTTTAACATGTATGCCTCCCAAAGCTCTTATGTAAGAATTCTGTTATGTTTTCTTTCCCAATTTTCCTTAAGTGTTTGCAATCTTTATGTAGGCTTTTATTTTTTTTACAGTATGAACCTTGATTCAGGCAATTTAGACTTGAATTTCCATCCATTCTCTCCCCTTGTTTTTCTGTATACTTATGCTTGTCTCTCACATACACGTAAACACATACACGTAAACATATACACCACATTCAATCCAATCTCTGTGTTGCCTATAGTACGGTAAATTACATCAAAGAATTCATAACTCATACTTTTTTCCTATAACTTTTAAAAAGTTAAAGTGAGCCCTGGCAGATTAGCTCAGTTGGTTGGAATGTTGTCCTGATACGTCAAGTTTGTAGGTTTGATTCTTATCAGGATATGTACAAGAAATAATCAATGAGTGCATAAATAAATGGAACAACAAATCAATGTTTCTCTCTCGCTGTTTTTCTTACTCTCTCTCTCAAATCAATCAATAAAAAAGTAAAAATAAAACAATAGCGATATATGGAAGTTAGATTCATAATAAAATTAGTGACACATAGTAAAAGTTTATTAGTAAAATTAATAACTAGTATTAATTTATTAGAGCCATTATCAAGCTTTGTGAGTATACAGCTTCATTTTCTTATTTTTTATTTTTATTTTTTTCAGAAACACAGACTGCCACATGCAGCTCCTCCTTTTGATGTGTCCGGAGCCTTGGAAGCTTGACTATCCTGCATTCTGAACATGGAGAGCTTGTTTGGAGGTTCTAGTAGGGAAGCACAGCTGCCCATATGCCCTTGCCTGAAGAAGGTCCTCCCCTGTATTGCATAAGGCCACCCTCTCTCACCAAGCTTGCAGCCTGAAGCTTCAGGAGGGATGCACATGGAGCAGAGAGGGAGGAAGGGGACACCTGCCCAGCCAGCCAGATTGGCTGAATCAACCATGGTCATCAAAGGGGTGACGGATGTCACAGCCAGATCATTCTCACACCCTTATTAAGTGATCCTCTCTCATCCATAGGCTTCTCTCTACTTCTTCACAGTTATTACACTCACTGTCATTTCATGACTCAGCAGCCTGTTCAACAAAAGTATTAATTGGGGCCATTGATGACATTTCCTCTTGTCACTTCCACTCAGTCCACTGCCATTACTCTGAATTGTTTGGTCTTTTATCTAGAGCTCTCTCTCACTTAGAAAAATTTAATTTTTTTTAGGCTTTACAATATGTCAAGTGTAAAACCCTTGATTTTACCTATTAATATCCTTCTCACTAGCTCTGTCCTAAAGTGGAGGGAAGTCTCTCCCATCAATAACTATAATTTTTTTTCTTTTAAAAGTTGCTACCATTTTCCAAGAACAACCTGAAAGTATTTAAAAGAGAAAATAGTTTAAAAATGTTTCTTTACAAGTTCTGTGGTCTATTTCTCCATGTAGCAGAGAAACACCCTTCACATGTAGTTCCATTGAAAATTATCTTTTGAAGAGTCATTTTTATCTCTAGGGTATTCTTTCAATTACATTAATTATGATAAATAGAAACTGCATATTCTAAAACTGTAAAATAGAGTGTTAAGATCCAACAAATGTTTGCCATAGGTAGTTTTTTTTTTAATTTTTAAATTTTATTTTTAGAGAGGAAGGAAAGAAGAGAGAGATAGGGAGAGAAAGAAACATGGATCTAAGAGAGATACATTGTTCCATTGCCACTCACACACGCCCTGACTAGGGATCAAACCTGAAACTTAGGTATGTGCCCTGATGGAGAATCAAACCCTGGTGTATGGGCAGAATATCTGAGCTTCTTCGCCTATTCAATTGAGCTACATCAGCCAGGGCTGCAATACAAAATGCTATAAACTACTCTTGTACTCATAGATTATCCTGCAAGATACATGACCTCCATCCAAAGACTCAGAAAGAAAACTTACTGCTTCTTCCCTTTGATGTTCTTCCCTCTTCCTACACACACTTTATGAAGACATCTGCCTTACAATATTCAGCTTGTCAAATTAGACAAAAAACAGCCCAATCTTCCTTGTCATTTGCAAAAAGAACAAACCAAAAAAGGATGCCAGAACTATATACACTCTATAGTGCTTTTAGCCCATTCCTTGCTAATTATAAGAAGACTGATGGATGCTGAATGGTTTTTACAGTTCTCTTAATTTTGATGCTCTCTCCTGAATAATGAATTTTTATTACTAGTGAACTGCATGTGCAACACACACAAAAAAAATAAAAATGGCTAGAGAGGAAAGCGGATGGTAAAAATATCTGGGCTGTGTCATCTATTCAAATGCTTGATTCACTATGCAGAAAACTACCTGTTAGAGTAAAGGAAGGAAATAGACTAGAAAAAACGAAGCAGGTTCTCTAAAGGGCTTAAAATTAATTCCAATTATCTATAAATAACTAGACCTGCAGATTACATATGTAAAATGCTGACATACTCATATCTGCTCTCTATGTAGCTTCTCTTGTCTTTTTCCCCTACCCGTTCAAATTTATTCCCTTTCTTCTCACCTCCTTCCCCACAACATTTACAACAGCAGCCTACATATACTGTAAAAGAAAAGAAACCATCTCTTATGCACACTTGGGAATTACTTGTTTGTGTAGACCAGCGATTTCAACTGCTTTGCTGCAATAATTTTTAAAACATGTACTACCTGACTATTTAGTTAGGGGCACTGACCTGTTTTCCCTTAGATTGTCAAATGAAAACAAAAAAACAAAAAAGACCACAGCCAACACAATAGTTGTCCAGTGTGAATGACTTGTCTTGAACTATAAATATATAGGTCATGTAACAGAGTTGCATCTTATCAGTCACGTTGCATAATAAGGTTACATCTGATTGGTTAATTCTTGCTACCAGGAATCATTATATACTAGTATAGGTCCCTGATTATTTAGATCATTTTTTATTTTCATTTATAGTTGACATACATTATTATATTAGTTTTAGGTGTACACCCCAGTGATTTGACATTACATAATGTACAAAGTGATCATCCTGATAAATTTTGCACTCATCTGACACCATACATAATTATTAGAATACTAGAGGCCCAGTGCACGAATTCATGTAGGGGTTGTGTCTGGCCGGCCCATCCTGATGGGGACCGATTGGGCTGGGCCTATGAGGGGAAGGGGCCACAGTGCACATCATAATGACTAGTTGTTCTGGTTGCTTGGCTTTTATATATTTAGATTATTAACTATATTCTTTATGCTGTACTTTACACCCCCATGACTATTCTGTAACAACCAATTTGTACTTCTTAATCCCTTCAGAAAATAATAAGAATTGAGACAGACTTCATTTTTAGGTATTTTAGGCAATAAGGTGATATTAATCAGAGGTGAGGAAAACTGAAAATGAGCTGGAATAACATCCTCACCTATAGCAAGACTTGAGTTAAAAGACATCTACCACTTGGATAATTTCTGTAAGCAGTATCTACTCAGTATCAGCCATGTCCATTTCAATTTAAGGAAATAACTACCCAAATGTCCTTTTTCCATTTAGTGTTTCTCATTTCACTTTCTTTTTCTTCACATCTGGTTGGAAGATCAAATAGTCTTTCTTTTATAATTTCTTAGATTTGTTTCTATGTTCCTGAAAGTTTGTCAAATATCCTTTCTCATGATTTATTCTTATACTAGAGTCCTGGCGCATGAAATTCGTGCATGGGCGGGGGATGTGCCTCAGTCCAGCCTGCACCATCTCCAATCTGGGACCCCTTGAGAGATGTCCAACTGCCTGTTTAGGCCTGATAGGATCAGGGGTTGGGCCTAAACAGGCAGTCAGACATCCCTCTCACAATCCAGGACTGCTGGCTTCCAACTGCTTATCTGCTCATCTGCCTGCCTTCCTGATTGTTCCTAACCACTTCTGCCTGCCAGCCTAATCACTCCCTAACCACTCTTCTGCCAGCCTGATTGATGCCTAAATGCTCTGCTGCCAGCCCCTAACTGCCTCCCCTATAGGCCTGGTCACCCCTAACTGCCCTCCCCTGCAGGCTTGGGTGCCCCCCAATAGCCCTCCCCTGCAGACTTGGTCACCTCTAACTGCCCTCCCTTGCAGGCCTGGTCCCTCCCAATTGCCCTTCCCATGCTGGCCTGCTTGCTCACAACTGCCCTCCCTTGCAGGCCTGGTTCCTCCAACTGTCCTCCCCTCCTGGCCATCTTGTGGCAGTCATCTTGTATCCACATGGGGACAGCCATCTTGTGTGTTGGAGTGACAGTCAATTTGCACATTACTCTTTTATTAGATAGGATTTGATTCTTTGGTCTTTTCAAGTTATCTCACATCCTTCACATTGGTCATATTATAAGTATTTTTAAAAATATACTTTTTATTGATTTCAGAGAGGGAAGGGAGAGGGAGAGAGAGCTAGAAACATAAACAATGAGAGAGAATCATTGATTGGCTGCCTCCTGCATGCCCCACACTGGGAATCAAGCCCACAATCCAGGCATGTGCTTCAACTGGGAATCAAACTGTGACCTTCTGGTTCATAAGTCGACACCAAACCATTAAGCACACCGGCCGGCCTATAAGTATTTTTTTTAAAAGCAGCAAATAATCTCAACTACTCCTGAGGCAGCTCTCCTTCAAAACTAACTAAGTTATCTCAGCAGGATGGGGTGAAAAATGGCATCACAGTAAAAAGCTTATATTGTGCTAGTTAAGTACCAGTCACTTCTGGTACTTAGCTATTATTAGTATATAATCAGAGATAGTAGACTAAACAACAGTGGTAGCTGTTTTGGACAAATTCTTGCTCTGCTAATTATTGTACATTTTGATAGCAACTACACATCCCTAATAATGAACTATAAGGGATCAAATTATGCTTCTGAATCATCTTGATAACATAGAAGGACACTGTGAAAGCAGCAACTATAAAATGCCTCATACTATCTGAGTAACCAAAGAATCAGGGTTAAGAAATCAATGCTGATGGAAAGAGCCTTTTTTTTCTTTCTTCCTTTTCTCTACCCTCAAAAATTGCTGTTTCCTTCCCAAACACTAGGAAAATGCCTACTAGATCTGATTTTTCTTTCCCAACCCAGGTAGTACAAAGTTTTGAGAAGTGAAGTTAAAAAAAAATAGCATAACACTCTGCATGTTATGATTAGAGGGTATTATCACATTTAAAATTAAGTGAACCAACAGAGGAAGGAATGGACAATAAGAAGTCACTTTATCTTTTAAAAAAAATTGATTTTAGAGAGAGATGAATAGAAAGAGAACGAGAGAGAAAAACAGATTTATTGTTCCACTTATTTCATGCATTCCTTGGTTGATTCTCATATATGCTCTGATTGGAGATCAAATTCACAACCTTGGTGTATTGGGATAACTCTATAACCAACTGAATTACCCAGTGTAGGCCAATGAGAAATAGCTTTGAAACAAAGCACATAAATGTAAGGCACACAGTAAATTTCATGTAAAGTTCTCATTGAAAATTACTTCCTATATGTCAGGAAACCTTTAGCAATGTATAGATGTCAAACAAATGATTAAAGATAAGCAATTATACCATGAACACATTTAATCAATAAACATATTGAATGACCACCTGCCAGGTATTGCACTGGTGGCTGGAAAATATAGCTGTAAACAAAGCAAATACCTACTGATAATTAGAACATAGAGAAAATCACTAAACAAGTACATATACAATATATTGGATGGTGGGAGTACTACAAAGAAAAATAAATCGGGAAGAATGAGAGAAATGTTGGTAGTGGGTAGGAGCCAGCTATTTATACAGAATTATCCAAGAGGATCCTTGGTGAGAATATGGCATTTGAGCACTGACATGAAAGACGTAAGGGAGTGGAGTCATCTATGTGGATATTTGCGCAAGGGTGTCTAGACAGACGAAATAGCAATTGCAAAATCTCTGAGGAATGGGCATGCTTAGTGTTTGAGAGAATAGAAAGGAGATAATGTGGCTGGACCTGAGTAATAAGTAGGAATGTGGTAGGAGATGAAGATAGATAGGTAAGTGGGTGGGGTAGGCAGGTCAGATTATGTAAGTACTCATGTAGGACTTACAGCTTTAAAAGATCACCTGGCTGCTATCTTGGGAATATACTGTTGGGGCTAGGGACAGTGAAGTAGGGAGACCAATTAAAGGATGTGTGTCTTAGTCAGTTGCATAGACTGAGTGGCTTATAAATCACCAAAATGTATTTCCTACAGTTCTTTTTTAAAAAAAATATATACTTTTATTGATTTTTTACAGGGAGGAAGGGAGAGGGATAGAGAGTTAGAAACATCAGTGAGAGAGAAACATTGATCAGCTGCCTCCTGCACCCACCCCTCAAGGTACATGCCCACAACCAAGGTACATGCTCTTGATGGAATCAAACCTGGGACCTTTCAGTCCCCAGGCTGATGCTCTATCCACTGAACAAAACCAGTAAGGGCAATCCCACCGTTTGTGAGGCTGGAAGTCTGAGGGTACCAGCATTGTTAAGTTCTGATGAGGCCCTCTTCTGAGTTACAGAGTGCTGTATTGCTGTATCTTCAAATGGCAGAAAAAGGGACAGGGAGCTCTCGGGGTCCCTTTTATAAGACCACTAATTCCATTCAAGTGGGCTCCACCCTCATGACTTAATTACCTCTTCAAAAGTTCCACTTCCAAGAACCAGCACATCTGGGGTTAGGATTTTAACTTATGAATTTTGGAGGAGGGTGTAATAAATATTTAGTTCACTGCAGGAGGGATTATAATAAAGCTGGAAAAACGTGACTTGGACTAGATTTTTTTGGAAGTGGTTGCCTGTTACAAATGAAACCTTATGAATATTCATGCACAAGTTTTATATGAACATATGCTTATATTTCTCTTTGGTATAAATACATTGGAAAGGAATGGCTGGGTCACATGGTAAGTGCACATTTAACATTTTAAGAAACTGCCAAACTCTTCCAAAGTGGTTGGTCCATTTTTAAATTTCCAACAGTAGTGTGTGAGATCTCCAGTTGTTCCACATCCTTGCTAATGTTTTTTATACTTTTTAATTTTAGCGATTCTAGTAGATCCGATCTAATAAAAGAGTAATATGCAAATTGACCATATCTCCGCTACACCAACAAGCTAAGTCCACCTGCCACGCCCACCAGCTAATCAGAGAGAGTATGCAAATTAACCCAACCAAGATGGCTACGGCCACAGAGAGAGCAGAAGGGTTTGGCCCTGGCGATGGAGGAAGCCAAGCTTTCCACACACCCTGGCAGGTGCAGGCCTCTGCTTAAGGTAACAAAGTTTCAATGGCTGTGCCAGTAGAAGGCTTGGTTCTGCTCCAGGCTACAAAGTTTCAATTTTGGAAGATAAATAAATCCTAGATACCAGGGCCTCCACTTGGGTTGCTGGGATGTGTGGCTGGCCTGCAAACCACCACAGGTCCCCCCATTCCCCAAGGGAATACCCATCCTGATCCAGGACACCCTTCAGGGCAAACCAGCTGGCCCCCACCCATGCACCAGGCTTCTATCCTATCTAATAAAAGATTGACCATCACTTCAACACACAAGATGATTACCCCCATATGGTCAAAAGATCCTGCCCCCATGTGGACACAAGATGCCACCACAAGATGGCCAGCAGGGGAGGGCCAGTTGGGAGGGCCCAGGCTTGCAAGGGAGGGCAGTTGTGGGTGATCATTGTTTTGCATGTATATATCCAATTTTCCCAACACCATTTATTGAAGAGACTGTCTTGACTCCATTGTATGTTCATGCCTCCTTTGTCAAATATTAATTGAGCATAGTAGTTTAGGTCGATATCTGGATTCTCTTTTCCATTGGTCTATGTGTCTGTTCTTGTGCCAGTCCCAGGCTGTTTGAGAACAGTGACTTTGTAATACAGCTTGAAATCTGGTTTTGAGATCCCACCTACTTTATTCTTCTTTCTCAGGATTGATGTGGCTATTTGGGGTCTTTCAGTCAAGATGAATTTTTGGAGAGTTCTTTTTAGGTCTGTGAAATATGTCATTGGTATTTTAATGGGGAGTGCATTGAATCTATAGGTTGCTTTGGGTCATATGGACATTTTAATGATGTTGATTCTCCCAATCCATGAGCATGGTATGCTCTTCCATTTGTTTATGTTTTCCCCTATCTCTTTTTTCAGTGTCCTGTAGTTTTCTGCATATAAGTCTTTTATCTCCTTAGTTAAGTTTATTCCTAGGTATCTTAATTTTTTTTGGCGCGATGGTAAAAGGGATTGCTTTTTTAGTCTCTCTTTCTGTAAGTTCACTATTAGTGTATAGAAATGCCATAGATTTCTTGGTGTTAATTTTGTATTCTGATACATTGCCGAATTCATTTATTAAGTCTATTAGTTTTTTAATGGAGTCTTTTGGGTTTTTTATGTACAATATCATATCATCTGCAATTAAGGACAGCTTTACTTCTTCTCTAATTGCAATGATTAATACTAGTCCTATGTCAAATAGGAGAGGTGAGAGTGGGCATCCCTGTCTTGTTCCTGTTCTTAGGGGAATTGGTTTTAGTTTTGCCCATTAATGTTAGCTAGGGGTCTGTCATATATAGTTTTTATTATGTTGAGGTATGATCCTTCTATTCCCACCTTGTTGAGAGTTTTTATCAAGAAAGGGCGTTGGATTTTGTCAAATGCTTTTTCTGCATCAATTGATATGACCATGTGGTTTTTCTCTCTCAATTTGTTTATGTGATGTATCATGTTTATTGATTTGTGGATATTGCACCATTGTTGCATTCCTGGGATAAATCCTACTTGGTTATGATGTATATTCTTTCTGATGACGGCTGGATCTAATTTGCTAAAATTTTGTTGAGGATTTTGGCATCTATGTTCATGAGGGATATTGGCCTGTAATTCTCTTTCATTGTGTTGTCTTTACCTGGTTTTGGTATTAGGGTGATGCTGGCTTCATAGAAGGAGCTTGGAAGTGTTCCTTCTTGAATTTTTTTGGAATAGTCTGAAGAGGATAGGTTTTAATTCTTCCTTTAATGTTTGGTAAAGCTCCTCTGTGAAGCCATCTGCCCCCAGGTTTTTGTTTGCTAGAAGCTTTATGATGAATGCTTCAATTTCTTTCATAGTTATTGGCCTATTGAGGTGTTTAGATTCTTCCTCATTGAGTTTTGGTAGGTTACATTTTTCTAGGAATATGTCCATTTCCTCCAATTTGTTGGAATAGAGTTGTTCATAGTATTTTTTAACAATCCTTTGTATTTCGGTGGAGTCTGTTGTTATTTTACCTCTTTCATTTCTGATTTTGTTGTATTTGGATCCCCTCTCTTTGCTTCTTGGTGAGCCTGGCTAGAGGTTCATTAATCTTGTTTATCCTTTCAAAACAGCAGCTCTTGGTTTTGTTGATCTTTTGTATTTTTGTATTTTTTTTGGTCTCTATGTCATTTATCTCTGCTCTGATCTTTATTATTTCCTTCCTTCTGCTTACACTGGGCTTTTCTTGTTGCTCTATTTTTTACTCTTTTAGTTGTAGGGTTAGGTAATTTATTACCTTTGTTTCTTGTTGTTTTTTTTTTTTTTTTGCAATAGGCTTGTAGAGCTATGAACTTCCCTTGAAAAGCTGCTTTCGCTGTGTCCCATAGATTTTGGATTGTTGTGTTTTCATTGTTGTTTGTTGCCATGATGTTTTTTTATTTCTTCCTTGATCTCTCTGGTAATCCAGTCATTGTTTAACAGCATGGTGTTTAGTCTCCATGTGTTTGATTTTTTTGAATTGTTTTTATTGTAGTTGATTTCTAGTTTTATGCCACTGATATGATTTCTTTCTTCTTGAATTTGAAAAGACTTTGCCTATGATCCAATATGGTCTATCTTTGAAAATGACCCATGTGCACTTGACAAGAATATATATTCTGTGGCTTTGGGGTGAACTGTTCTGAAGATATCAATTCCATCTGGTCTAGTGAGTCATTTAAGGATTGATGTTTCTTTGCTGATATTTTTGTTTACAGGGTTTGTCAAAGGTGATAGTGGGGTATTAAAGTATCCTACTATGATTGTATTGTTGTCAATCTCTCCCTTGATATCCTCCAAAAGTTTTTAATGTATTTGGGTGCTCCTGTATTGGGTGAGTATATGTTTACCAGAGTTGTTTCTTTTTGTTGGATTGCTCCCTTTAGTATTATGAAGCGGCCTTCCTTATCTCTTATTATGTTCTTCACATTGAGATATAATTTGTCAGATATAAGTATTGCTACCCCAGCTTTTCTTTTTTTATTTCCATTCATCTGAAAAACCTTTTTCCATCCCTTCACCCTCAGTCTATGTATGTCTTTTTTTCTGAGATGGGTTTCTTATAGACAGCAGATATAAACATGAGTTTTCTGATCCAATCTGTTACCCTTTGTCTTTTGATTGGGGCATTTAATCTATTTACATTTAAAGTTATTATTGATAGGTACTTATTTGTCACCATTTTTATTCTTTACCCATGTGTTCCTTCTTTGCTTCCTATGTTTTTTCTTTCTCTTTCTTTCTATTTCCTCTCTTCCTCCCTCCCTCCCTCCCTCCCTTCCTTCCTTCTTTCTTTTAAAGCAGACCCTTTAGCATTTCTTGCATTGCTGGTTTGGTGGTAATAAATTCCCTTAGTCCTTTTTTGTCTGTGAAGCTTCTGATTTCACCTTCAATTTTGATTGATAGCCTTGCTGGGTATAGTATTCTTGGATTCAGACCCTTCCTTTGCATGACTTTGTATATTTCATTCCATTCCCTGCTGGCCTGATGAGTTTCTGTTGAGAAATCAGTCACTAGTCTGATGGGAGTTCCTTTGTAGGTAACTTTCTGTCTCTCTCTGGCCGCTTTTAAGATTCTTACTTTGTTGTTGGTGTTTTCCAATTTAATTATGTGCCTTGGCGTCAGTTTTTTGGGGTTAATTTTGCTTGGGACTCTGTGAGCTTCTTGGATTTGTGAGGGTTTTTTCTTCCCTATATCGGGAAAGTTTTCTGTCATTATTTCTTCAAATAAGTTTTCTATTCCTTGCTCAGTTTCCTCTCCCTCTGAACTCGGATGTTGTTTTGTTTCATGTTGTCCCAAAGTTCCCTTAGGCTCTCCTCCTGCTTTTTACTTTTTTTTTTCTAGAAGCTGCTCTACTTGGATATTTTTTCTTACCTTATCTTCTAGCTCACTGATGCGGTCTGCTGCTTCTTCTAGTCTACTTTTGATGCTTTCCTTTGATTTCTTTATAGCAGTGATGCCATTTTTCATTTCTTTTTGGTTCTTCTTCATTTCCTCTTGGTTCTTTTTATTTTTGTAATATTTTATTTTTTTAATTTAATAAATCTTTATTGTTCAGATTATTACATTTGTTTCTTTTTTGCCCAATAGCTCCCCTCCACCCACTCTCAACTCTCTCTCTACTTTACGTCCCCTCACATTGTCCTCATCCATAGGTGTATGATTATTGTCCAGTCTCTCCCTGTACACCCTTCACCCCTTTCCCGATTCTATTATATTCACCAGTTTATTCTGTTCATCAGATTTTTAATTCACTTTTTAGATTCACTATTTGATAGATATGTATTTGTTGTTCATGATTTTTATCTTTATCTTTTTCTTCTTCCTCTTCCTAAAGAGTACCCTTCAGCATTTCATATAATACTGGCTTGGTGCTGATGAACTCTTTTAGCTTTTTCTTATCTGTGAAGCTCTTTATCTGACCTTCAATTCTGAATGGTAGCTTTGCTGGGTAGAGTATTCTTTGTTGTAGGTTCTTGCTATTCATCATGTTGAATATTTCTTGTCATTCCCATCCAACCTGCATAGCTTCTGTTGAGAAATCAGCTGATAATCGTATTTCTGTTGAGAAATCAGCTCCCTTGTAGGTAATGAACTGTTTTTCTCTTGCTGCTTTTAATATTCTCTCTTTGTCTTTTACTCTTGGCATTTTAATTATGATGTGTCTTGGTGTGGTCCTCTTTGGATCCTTTTCTTTGGGGTTCTGTGTGCTTCCTGGACTTGTAAGTCTATTTCTTTCACCAGATGTGGGAAGTTTTCAGTATCTTGCTTTCTCTCTTCTTCTGGCATCCCCACAATTATGATGTTGGTGCACTTGAAGTTGTCCCAGAAGCTCCTTACACTATCTTCACATTTTGGGATTCTTTTTTCTTTTCCAGTTGAATGTTTTCTACTTCTTTGTGTTTCAAATTTTTGATTTGATTCTTGCCTTCCTCTAGTCTGCTGTTAGGTCTCTGTATAATATTTTTTATTTCAGCCAGTGTATTTTTAATTTCTAGTTGGTCCTTTTTCATCTGCTCTTGGATCTCACTAAATTTATCCATCTTTTCTAGGAAATTCTTGAAAAACCTTATAATTGTGGTTTTGAACTCTATATCCAGTCATTTGTTTTCCTCCATTTCTTTTGTTTGTGGTCTTTTCCTATGTCTCCGCATTTTCACTCTGCTGGGAGAACTTCTGTACTGGATCAGCCTTGTGATGCAAAACTTGCAAAACTACAAAAGCCTCTCTGTTCAGCCTGGGTGGGGGGTGGAATCTCAGGGCTGAGCAGAGACAGTCAGCCCTCCCCTACGAGGCCCCTGGGTCTCAAATGTCTCGCAGTAATCACTGTGGCCCTTTCTGTGTGCACATGTGGGTGCCTCCAGATCTCTGTTTTTCTGGTTCCCTTGCACTCAGGGACCTGTATGAGCCTGTGTCTGCAGGGTCTCACCCGGAACAGAGGTTCAATGCAGTTAGAAGTGGCACAGTTGGGAGGCTCTGTCTCCCACCCACCAGAGAGAGCCAGCAGCACAATCAGCAGTCCATCCTCTTTGCGCGCATTGGTTTGAGTGTCCCAGACTTTTGTCCTTTCGCGGATCCCCTAAATTTCCATGTACTCTTCCTTTTTCATAGTTTCAACTCTCTCCGCATGAGTCTTGCCCGGAGCTGGGGTTTAATGCAGTAGGATAAGGGGTTTGTGCTGTCGCGAATCTCCATCTCCCTCCTGCCAAATGAAGCCAGCCAGGCACACTGCCAGCCACTCTCTCCGAGTCTCCATACCTCAGCTTTTTGCAACTTCTCTGAGTCTCTGTGAGCCCCTCTCTTTCCTTCCAGTTGTAGAATTTTCACTCAGCCAACTTTCTTGTGGTTCTGGATGATGTTTGTTCTGTCTTTTAGTTGTAGTTTTGAAATTGTTGTGCGAGGCAGCAGTGTAGGTGATTACCTATACTGCTATCTTGGTTTCTCTCCTCCTCTTGGTTCTTAGGCATATTGTCAAATTTGACTTCCATTTTTTTCAGCCACCTTATGATTATTTCTCTGAATTCTTTCTCTGGCAGGTTGCTTGCCTCCATTTCGTTCATTTTATTTTCTGGCGATGCCTGTTTTTCTTTCATATGAGGGCTGTTGCTTTGTCTCCCCATGATCTCTCTTCTCTGGTTGTCTGGTTATGTAGTTCTCTTTCTCTCCTTATCCCAGGGGAAATCCATCCTTTCTGTGGTGGAGTGTAGAGCTCTGCTGAATCTGAGTGTTTGAGCCAATTGGGGAACGGTGTTCTGGGGTTTGCAGCTGTTCAGTGGGTGGTATAGTTGTAGTTATTCAGACTTCTGATAACATCTACTTTCGCCTTCAAGATGGCACAGTCTCTGTGTCATAGCTGGTGGCTCCTAGAGGGAACCCAGCAGCAGTGGGGGCTGCCTAGCCAGGGGAGCCCCGTTTAGCCATCCCCCACCTCCTCCTGGAGTATAGCTGTCCCTTAACTCACCAACAAATACTCCCCATGTGATCCTCAGCTGTTTCCTCTGTCTGCTCCAGGATAAGTCTCAGGACACGTCCATCTATTCCGCCACCACTTTTTCCCTCAGTTATCTCCAGGCTTTCTTTTTTCTGTTTTCTGTGGAGGTTTGTGTTTGAGGGTTTCTGATCTGTTATGTTATGATTCTTTATATCATCCTGTTGTTTCCCAGCTGCAGTTTGCTCTGTGGCTTCATTTCAATGACTGATATAAGCAGAATTGATTTTTCTTTCAAGTTTGTTTAGCTTTTTACTTGTTGTCAGGATAGAGTAGCAATTTCTAAGTTGCTTATGTGTTAGAAACAGGAAGTCTAGCCATTCTGATTTAAAAGACCCATAAGTTAGATGATAGCCTTTGGTTGTATGGCTAGGTTGGAGCTTCATCCGGTGCACAGAAAGACTGTGTGTGGTTAGATTCTTGGCCAACTGAGGCATGTATAGGGGACAATTAATTGATATTTTTTTTCTCTCTTTTCCCTTCCTCTAAAATCAATAAAGAAATCCTTGGGTGAAGATTAAAAAAAAAAAGTTAGATGATGAAGCAACTTACTGTGAAGCTAATGGAGGTTACTCATTAAGGCCCTTCCTTGCATGGTTCTTTCCAAGGTCCTAGGTATGGCCTTAGCAATGTGCTCACATGGTCAGGTGATTTTGTAAGATCAGCAAACTTTTGTCTTGGTTAAGACTCCTGTGTTTACTGCAGTTTTCTCTCCCTCACACTTCTGATGTCAGGCATTTTAGAGATGCAATACCTGACCAGGAAACTTTTTCTGCCCACCTGACATTGTGACACAAACGTGTAAGATCAGAAGTCCCATTGTGATATAAAATGTGTCCTAATGTGGATAGTAGAAAAGGAAAGGTTTTTAAAAATAAGAAGCCAGAAGCTAGTCTACAGAAGATACTTTTACTCATCAGATTTGTAGAATTATAAGCAGAGCATTTGCTTCTCATTATCATCTAATCAAAATAGTTATTTTCTTCTATCAGGAATATAATTAATGTTTAATGGAGTGCCCACAATTATAAAGTACCACAGTTTTTTTCTTTTTTTGGAGGAGAGCACACAAAATAAAATTTACCCAATTATTTATATATGTATAGGTCATAAACCTTAGCAATATTACAAGTAAGTCTCTAGACATACTGCATATAGCATTCTAACATGCCAGGTCACTTCTTAAGGTATCTGAAATATCTTTTTTTTTAAAAAAGATATATGTTACTGATTTTTTACAGAGAGAAAGGGAGAGGGATAGAAAGTTAGAAACATCGATGAGAGAGAGACATCGATCAGCTGCCTCTTGTATGCCCCCTACGGGGGATGTGCCCACAACCAAGGTATGTGCTCTTGACCGGAATCGAACCTGGGACCCTTCAGTCCACAGGCCGATGCTCTATCCACTGAGCCAGACCGGTTTTGGCTGAAATATCTTGGCTTTAGAAAGTTAGGTAGTTCCAGATGAAATAGTACATAAAATTGCCAACAATGGAAATACAGACTGAAAAAAAATAAGTGCTCTGATGACAAAATACCTACAGGTATTCATCAACTTAGTAGATGTATGTAATATGGGAAGTACTTTGAGTATACATTTATGCAGCCCAATATAATGTTGCAACAACTTAACACTATATTTTAATTTCTTTCTGTATATTTTTTCAAAGAAGCCAAAAAAAAGACAAAATGCTTATTAAAGAAGTTTATCATGGAATTAATAAATAAAATATTATGTTATTTTCCTATGTTGTGTGATGTTTAATATATTAATTCATTTTAAAATTGTATTTTATTGTCATTTATTTTTCTCTTTCCAAACATATATTCACTTTTGTTCCTAATCTTACATTTTTGATTTTCTTAAAAATTGCCCCTGTTAGTTGAAAAACTTCAGGATCCACAAAAATTTGATCTTCTTAAGGTTAGAAAAGCTAAAAATGTTTCTGTCCAACAAAAGTCAGGTGCTTTACTGTTAATCATATAGATAATTAAATAAACACACATACTGCCCTTTCTCAGAGATATCCTCCAATATTTTTGAGGTAACCATTCAGTTTTTGTTTACGTTGTAGACATTTGCATTATGAATTCACAGAAATTGGGTCAATGGAGAACTTTTAATCTTCCCCCTTTCTTTTTCCTTGGAAGCATCCAGTGAAAGATGAGTCAGTGGTTTGAGCCAGTCAGAATAACAGAGGGAAATGGAGCTGGATGGAGGACTAAATTTTAAGTGAACATAGCTAGAATCCTACTATTGATAGGTAGTAAACGTATAGCTAGGCACTTGCTGGCTTGGCTCAGTGGATAGAGTGTTGGCCTGTGGACTGAAAGGTCCCAGGTTCAATTCTGGTCAAGGACACATGCCTGTATTGTGAGCTTGATCCCCCATGGCGGGGTGTGCAGGAGGCAGCCGATCAATGGTTCTTTCTCATCATTGATGTTTCTATCTCTCCCTCTTCCTTCCTCTCTGAAATCAATAAAAATATATTGAAAAAAATATAGCTAGAAGAAGTACAATAAGTCAGAGAAAGACAAATATTATGTGCTTTCACTTATGTGTTGAACTTAAAGAAGAATAAACAAACAAAATTGTAACAGACTCATAGATACAGGGAACAGACTGATGGTTGCCATAAGGGAGGGGTTAGTTGCGAGATTGGATGAAAGCAGTAAAGGGATGAAGAAGTACAAATTGGCAGTTACAAAATAGTGTGGGGATGTAAAGTACAGCATAGGGAATATAGTCAATAATCTGTAATAATAAAAGGATAATATGCTAATTAGACTGGATGTCCTTCCAGACGTCATCGTAGGTGCTTGCCTGCATCTGGAGGGAAGCCTGGGTCCCGGAGGGGAAGCTGGTGCCAGCAGCTGGGGGAAGGAAGGACTAC
This sequence comes from Lasiurus cinereus, assembly GCA_011751065.1. Classification (NCBI taxonomy): domain Eukaryota; kingdom Metazoa; phylum Chordata; class Mammalia; order Chiroptera; family Vespertilionidae; genus Lasiurus; species Lasiurus cinereus. Next base: position 26,072,956 of record JAAGEH010000311.1, read on the forward strand.
TCTTGCATGAATTTTTTGTGCATCAGGCCTCTAGTGTAATGACTATGTATGGTGCCAAGAGGGTACTGGAAGTATCAGGGGGAACACTTTGTAATGTATCTGATTGTCTAACCACTATATGGGACATCTGAAACTAATACAAAACAATATTGAATGTAAACTATAATTGAAAAAGAAAAGAAAGGATATGAACAGAGAAGAAAGAAGAAAAATTACTCATCTAAATATATACACATATGATAATAGGTGCCTAGCAATAACCAACTAAATACAAAGAATCAGAGAAAGTTGGAGTTTTAGAAATTATGAAGGGCAAAAGCTAAGCATCTGTGTAAATAAAACAAAACAAAAAACCCCCACAAGAAATAAAGGGTGTAGAAGGCAAAAGGTGAACTGAATGGAGGGTGTATCATTAGGTAGGATGGTCTCTTGGAAATTACTTGAAAAGAGCAATCAGTTCCCTCCTGCCTAGTTTCCATACGAGGAGTCAAAGCCCCGGGTACTTGTTTTTGTTGAGCCTTAGATTTGGTCTCCCTTTCACTGTACTCACATGTCTAGTGAGCAGAATAACATTGTTCTCCTGTAATTCCCACAGAGGCTTTGCCACTGGATCTCTTTGAAGCTCCTACTCACCTTTCCTTTTGGGGCTTATTTATTTCTGCTTAGGTGGAGCTAGAAGTTGCATTTTCCAACTGGCAGCTCAAGTGTCTGAAGCTCTTTGAAGTTTTCATTATTGCAGAACAATGACACTAATCTACAGATTATGAAATATGCACTACAAGGGTACATGATAGAAAGGATTAAAAAATGTCCCCAATTGGAGGATAGGATACCAAGTGCTAAAGTAGACAAGTTAATAGTCTGATTGGGATCACCAGGATAGTGTAAGAAGCTAATAGACTAAAACAGTGGTCGGCAAACTGTGGCTCGTGAGCACATGTGGCTCATGAGCTGCGGTTTGCTATCCTGTTGACTAATGAGTGTGCCGACCACTGGACTTTAAAACATCAGAAGCTTCATCATTCATCATTCATTGTTCTGTCTTTTTACAATCCCTCCTATCTTAAGATATAGTAAGATTTATTAGAAATGTTGACAGCTGGCAGGTTTATAAAACAAAATAAAACTAGTACCTAAAAATTGATAATTCTGAGCTTTATTAAGAAATTCTGTAATGGGTCAGGCCTAGCCGGTGTGGCTCAGTGGTTGAGTGTCACTCTATGAACCAGGAGGTCATAGAGTGACACTGATCAGGACACATGACTGGCTTTTGAACTCACTCCTGAGTGTGGGGTGTGCAGGAGGAAGCACCATGATTCTCTCTCATCATTGGTGCTTCTGTCTCTCTCCCTTCCACTTCCTCTCTGAAATCCATAAAAATATATTTTAGAAAATTGGGTCAGTTTTCAGCAAAATATCCAAAAGTCTCTACCTGTCAAATTACCTCCCCTGGAGAGTTGTAACAATTTGCCTAGTGTCATATGATGTTTCTTTTGAAAATATTTTGCATTTCTTAGATAAAAGGCACATGTTAACACTTCAGTTTACAATAACATGGACTTACATTTCAGCTACTTTAATTCACATCAATGTCACAATTTGGCAGAAACATTTTCACCCAATTTGTATTTGTTCTGGTCACATTGAAAATGCTATTTTTAGAAAAAGGTGTTTAAAAAAGTACCACAAATACAGATTTTAAAATATGCTATCTTGAAACTTATCAATGTTTTCAGATTTCAATCTCAGGAAATGAGTTGCTAATTAAATTTTGTGGAAAAATCCTATCTTGAAAAAAAAATAGTTGAAGCAATGTATCCTAGAAAACTTAGGGAAAACTTGTTCCTCCAACTCTTTTCTTTTAGGGATAGAGAAAATATGAGGATAGAGAATTATTTATTGTATCCTGCTAGGATTATAGTTCATACTAGAGGCTCAGTACATGAAATTCATGCACGGAGGGGGTGGGTGTCCTTCATCCCAGCCTGCTCCCTTTACAATCTGGAACCCCCACAATTCAGGACTGCTGGCTCACAACTGCTCACCTGTCTGCCTTCCTGATTGCCCCTAACTGCTTTTGCCTGCCAACCTGATCACCCCCTATCCACTCCCCTGCCAGCTTAATTGATGCCTAACTGCTCCCCTGCCAGCCTGTTTGTCCCTAACTGCCCTCCCCTGTGGGCCTGGTCACCCTCAACTGTCCTCCTTTGCAGGCCTGGTCCCTGCCAACTGCCCTCCCCTGCTAGCCATCTTGTGGTGGCCATCTTGTATCCACAAGGGGGTAGGATCTTTTGACCACATGGGACAGTCAGTGATGGTCAATCTGCATATTACTCTTTTATTAGATAGGATAGAGGCCTGGTGCATGGGTGGGGGCCAGCTGGTTTGCCTGGAAGGGTGTTTTGGATCAGGGAGAGTGTTCCCTTGGGGTGTGGGGTGGCCAGGGTGAGGAGCCTGTGGTGGTTTTCAGGCTGGCTACGCCCTCCAGCGACCCAAGCAGAGGCCCTGGTATCTGGGATTTATTTATCTTCTACAACTGTAACTTTGTAACCTGGAGTGGAGCCAAGCCTCCTGTTCACTTGGTGCCAGCAGCCATTGAAACTTTGTTGCCTTAAGTGGAGGCCTAGGCCAGCCAGAGTTTGTGGAAAGCTTGGCTTCCTCCATTGTAAGGGGCAACTCAAGCCTCCCTCCTGCTCTCTCTGTGGCCATAGTCATCTTGTCTGTGTTAATGTGCATACTCACTCTGATTGGCTGGTGGGCATGCATGCCTTGTGGGTGTAGCAGAGGTATGGTCAATTTGCATATTACTCTTTTTATTAGATAGGATATTGAATTAAATTTTGCTCATGTGCTTAGAAGTAAAGAAAGATAAAGAAAGATAAAGGCCTCAAATACAGAGAAATACTTATTAAATCTAACAGCACACTTGCTATGGATTAATGCCAGTTGCTCTTTGACCAGGACATCTCTTTATACATCCCAATATCTCTCTTAACTGAGGTGCATCTTTTTTACTGCAGGAAATCTAGAGAAATATGGGAGTTGAATGTGCAGACCAGTTGAAAGCAAAAAAAAACCTAGACAATTAAACATTTTTATGAAAAAATTTGAGCTTTCAAAGGTTATGATACTTGTTGCCATAAAACGTGATCCTGATTCTTTTGATAACCACGTGTATCAATGCCTCAACAACACTAGAACTTTCAGTGGAATTGTTAGAAAAAAATAAATCTTACCCTTGCTATCTCATGAGAATAAGAAATGAGGCTCTCTTCTGCTAAAGGGAAGATCTTCTAGATAAATACCTCACTACTGTAAGTTATTTATTACAGGTTCTTTTTATGATCCTGGCAGACTCATAATAGAGGCACTTTGGGAGAGGGGAGCGAAAGGACCAGGTGAGGACCCTGACCTAAGACAGAGCTGAAACCAGTGAGGTAATCAACAGCTGAGGTGGAAGCAGCGGGGAGAAAGGTAATCTATTTGGGAAGATAGTGCTATCCTGGGAAGCCAATCTAAAAATTTAGGGACTGGGGAAGCTGGTCAGAGGAAGGTTTTAGGAAAAGATTTCTGGGTAGCAAAGGAGGGAAAAACCCAAATAACCCTGGAACAGTTGCTGACACATGGCTCAGTTAACACAGCTGTGGTTGGGGAGGCTGTGACGTAGTGGTTTGGGACATGCAAGGCACAGGATATCAAATGTAGCAGCCAGATACATACATCTTAGGCTCTGCTACCTGGGGTCTGAGTCTTAGTTCTATATGCATTCTGCTCAGATAAGAAGTATCCCTGGAACTCACATTGTTGGATCAGGATTTGCCACTGAGAAATTTGGTGATGTCTCTGATAAGGACCATTTATGTGGCATCCCTGCAGTCACTTCTGGACCATTCCAATCTATAGGGTGTCCCCCCAAAATGCATGTACACTTTGAATAATTATTAATTCCAATGTTTCTTTCTTTGCAGACTTAACTTGCCAGAAGCCAATTACAGCATGTCATAATTGTAAGAGTTTCATCAAAAGGTTGATAAAACTTGGGGGCTCAACAAGGGCTGAGTCACATATGTTATCACCTGTCTGGAATGGCTGAAGGCATTTCCCCCAAACCTGAACAGGATGATTATTTGCTGCTAGACAGCTCAGGCCATCTTAATCTACATGTTATTGCCTCCTACTGGCCAAACACCTGAACAGCTGTAGGCTATTCCCCAATCTGACAATTCTTCTGTATGAAACCCTATCCTTTGAAGTGTATATTTACATCTTGCCTTAGGACAAATTGTGTTAATAAAAAGCAAGAGGTCCTGAGACAAGGAGAATTTAGCTCATTAAGCTAGGCTCCTCTGACCCCCAATGCCTTTCAAAATTATCTTTCGTTTTTGGATTCTTACTTAATCTACGCACAGCCTTTCTCCAGATTGCTGAATCCTCCTTAATGTTGGAACAAGAACCCTGGCATTAACCCATTGAGATTAATAATTAATCAAAGTGTATATACATTTTTTTAGGGGACACCCCGTATTTTTCACCAAAAAGTCAGGAAATCATCAAAAATATGTCTGATAATTTTACCCCATTTGAATTCCATAACAGTGTTGTTGCTTTTGGCCTTTGCGCTAATAGCAAACTGATCATGGCCCACCAATCTCTGCCTGAGCGCACTTTACGAATTCATCTAGCCATTCTCCCTGTTGATTTCTGCCCTCCAGCCACTGTTAAAAGCATTTCCAGCTGTTTGTTCAGCACCCCTGCTCCTGCTTTATAGTGCCTACTCTACCTGGATTTCTCTTCCCCATTTATTTGCAGAAACAGCAGCTTGTCCTCTAACTTGCAAGCCAAAGGTCACTTCCTCATGGAAGTGGAGACTAGGTGAGGTCCCTGGTTCTTGACTCTCATGTTGCTTTTCTTTCATCTTCAAAGCAGTTACCCCAATTGTGAGCAAATAATTCTGTGCAATTGGTTGTTTGCCTCCGCTGGTGACCAAAAGCTTTACTAGACTAAGACCACATCTGTGTTTCATTTCATTGTGCCAACCTAACATAAGACCTTTTTGCAAAGTAAGTACATACTGAATAGTTACTGAATGATTGGGTACTTCTCATCAGCAGGTCATAAATAACAATAGAATTAATAGTCTACTGTGCTTGCTTATGTGGCCAGTCACCTTAATTAAGGAGAGGTTTTAGTAAAGCATCATGTCACATGACATGATATCAAACAGTACAGCATAACAACAACAAAATGGATCATATCTATGATTTACTTTATTTACCACTAAAGTAATATTTGCAACTTTACTTTTTTTTTTTTTTTAGGTTGGAAAAAAACACATTAGCTATAGAAAATGAAAGAAAGAGAAAAAAACAACAAAATAGCACATCGGTATTCTTCAAATGGTGACTTTTTCCATGTTCTTCCATAAGCCGTTATGGTTTTCACAAAGTCACATCAGTCAATAAACTGTTGTACCTTAAACAGCCTAGAAACTTTGGAATATTATAACAGGCCCTTACATCACCTCCTTGGAGTTGAAGTGAAGCAACTGATATTACACCTGTTTACCAATGGAAGAGTCAATGTATATAGGATTTCCTGCTTGCTATGCCCAAACATTGCTACACGTGTATTAGTAGTTGAAAATGGCTGTTCATTGAATTTCTAAAATGTCTCTAAAATCTGTTCTCTCTTCCTACATCTGTTCATGTTCTATTATCACTACCATGGTTTGGACTCTTCATCATCTCTTGCCTGAGCTATTATCACAGTCTAACAAATGGCTTTCTTATCTTTTATGTCTCCTTTCTCTAATCTTTCCTCTCATCCTGTAGCCAGAATTAACTTTCCGAAATATGGTCATTTAACTTCCCCACTTAAAGATCATTTATGACTTTCAGTTGCTTATATTAATAATTTTTAAAACTTAAAAATAACAGTCAGGCCCTACTTTTAAATTAAAAATATAAATGAGACATCTAACAGAAGTGGAATGAGATAGGGTCGAGTGGGCTAGAGATTTGATCTTTTGACCCATCCTGTACTTCCATTAGGGCACCTCTTTAGAACATGTAAACCACTGGATGACCTGTTTGATCTCATAAAGATCATTTTTTTTCAGAAAAGTGTTCATGAGTCTTTACAATCTGACCATACTTTACCTTTCTAGAATAACACCTTGCTAGCCACTCACATACATTCTAGCCCTGAGATTTGTCACCATTCTCCAACACCCCATGCTTTGTCATTCACTTTTACCTTGGCATATTCTGTTAGTGCCGAGTAGAAAGTCCATTCTCTGCTGGTGAAATTTGGAATGCAGTTTGCATGTCATCTCTTCTAGAAGGCTTATCAGACTTTCCCAATCAGAGCCCAGCTCTCTTCATCCCCTAATATTGACTCTGTACTTAAGCCAGTGATAGCACTTAGCACATTGTATTGTCAGTCTCCTTACTTGATGTCCGAAATATTTTAATCATGTTGGGGAAACTAGTGCATTGCCAACACAATAGCTGCCCTATAATTAGGTGTTTGCTGAGTACAAGATGATTTTATATGCTTCTCTCAGGGAGTAAAATTCCTAGGGGTGAATTCAACATAACTTATTCCTTACCACAACTTCTCTCCAGACTGCCAGACTGCAATATAGATTGAGTTTTTGTGACCCTACCCCTCAAAATTCTAATGTTGAAGTCCTAACTCCCAAGGTGATGATATTTGGAGATACACGGGGCTTTGGAAGGCATTTAGGTCGTGGGGGTGGAGATCTCATGAATGGGATCAGTATCTTTCTAAGAAGAGATGATGTCTCTTTCTGTCTGACACGTGAGGATGCCATAATAAGGTAGCTGTCTATAAGCCAGGAAGCAGCCTCTCACCAGACACTGAATCTGTAGGCACCTCAGTATTAGACTTCCTAGGTTCCAGATTATAAAAAATAAAATAAATGTTTGTTGTTTAAGCCATCCAATTTATAGTATTTGTCATAGAAGTCAAGCTGACTAAGATACATACCTACATAATCAAGATGCTGCCTTTCTTTGTCCTTAATTTGAATAGATATTTCAGCAAGACATGAATATCCCTCTCTTGGGCTTTGGAGCAGACTTTGAATCACTAAGAAGAGTCTAGGGGGACAACAAGGTCACTCCTAAAGAGCTACTGGAGGAGAAAATGTAACAGAATGTCAAACCTTAAAATAAGAAGTCTTGGAGAGAAAAATTGAGAGACTCAGAATTATTCTTTTTCATGTGGCATATAGTAAATGGATTTCTCAGAATCCCAAACTCAGATGTACAAGAAAGGAAAAGCTTTAGATTTTTTTCCTAAATTCCAATGTATTATCTCTTTAGAGACCCTATTCTTCCTGATGGCAGTAACCACCTTAGTCAATTCCTAGCAAAATCATCACTTCAACTTTTAACTCAGGCAATTCCCTGGTTGCATGTTAGTAGCCTCATACCCGATTAGTAATTTTCCTGGGTTACAATTCTAAGTTGAAATAGTTTTATTTTTGACTGCATTGTAGCTTCCAGAGTTGTTGAATAGTCAATATTATTTTCATTCCTGATCACTTTGTACATGATTTGCATTATCTCTCTGTGAACTTTTAGGACTTCTTTATTCTCAATATTCTGAAGTTTTTCGATAATATGCCTTGGTGTGTGAATGTGTGTTTTATTAGGCTGGTGTGCATTGGACTTCCATGCTCCTTCAACCTAAAAACTCACCTCCTTTAGTTCTGGGAACTTTTCTTGGTGTTTTCGATAATGTCCTCTTCTCCACTTTTTTTGTTTTCTCATTCTGGAACTTCTGACCCTTGAATGTTGAACTTTCTTACCGATTTTCTCAACTTCTTTTTATATTTTTTACTTATTGGTGGTTTTCTTTTCTTTTAGAAAACTTCAACTTTATCTTCCAACACTTTCACTGACATTTTTATTTTTTACCATATTTTAATTCTAGGAGTTCATCTTCTCTAAGTATTACCTTTAAAAAAGCATTCTCTTCTTATTTAGTGGGTGCAATAATTTCTCCTCTCTATCTGGAGATACTCATATCTTGTTTACGACATTTTCTTTCACTTCTTGTGTTGTATGTCACCGGCTTTTCACTTTTCCTGTTTTGGCCTCTACTTCCATATTAAAAGCCTTTGTCATGCCCAATGGTCCTTCACTATCTTTTTATATTTTACAGTAAGGCACTGAAATGCTGACTGAAGACTCTGTGTGCACTGGAGGGGCTTGTCAAGGACTGTTTTTATTGTTGGACCATTAAGATGAAAGTTGGCTCTTTCAATGGGGAATGTCTAACTGTCAGCCTCTGTGTTTTTGTTGTTTGTTTGTTTTTTACCTTGCATTGGTAAGTTTCTCTAGATTCTCCTATCTCTTTCTTGAGGATTATAGTCAAGGCTACCACATTCTGGGAAGAAATGGGGAAAAGGCACTGAAGATTTTGCCATCCAGACTGGAGATTTTCCACCTAGTCCTGGACTTCGTTATGGCATACAACTCCTGCCCCAACTCTGATTTTCTCCAAAGAGAAAAATCTCCAGTCTTCTCTTAGAGCTGCTGATAGGAGTTCATTTAGAGATTTAATTAATTTTTCCATCAGCCTTTCAAGAAATAGTCCTGTTTTCTGCCTCACTTGAACATATCCCTCTTCCTTTCAAGATAACTGTTTTTCCAATTGCTAAACCCTTCTGGGGTTTTGTGAAACAATTTATTTACTTGATTTTCTGTTTTTCTTTGATTTATCATGTAGCTATCTACTTCTGTTAGTGGAGGGGAGAGGTCCTTGTCTCCCCTGAGAAAATGAGTGGTTTTTATTTCTGAGGAATTAAAACCCTGAGTTTCCAAAGTCCCATTTCCCTTTGTCCAGTTATAGAAGAAGTGTAGGTGGGGCTTCAGCAGAGCTAAAAATCAGAACCAGTGTCCAAAGTGTCCTTTCCATGTTGGCAGAGTTTAGTTAGCATCAGGCTAGCGCAGTTTGTGTTCCCCACTGTAGCCCATCAACCCATGTGGGGTCTACAGAGCTACATGGTTAAGGAGGAAATATGCGCAAATGCAAGGAAGCCAAAAACAAGCCAAGAGCAACAAGGGAGAATTCCTTTGTTCAGAAGATTATGTATCCCCAAATGTTCATGCGCTTGCAGTGGCCATGCCCATTCTGGCCAATAATCTTTGTTACCAGGCATGACTGACATATAAGTACCTTCTCTATGTCACCCCAACTTTACTGAGCATGTGGTTATCTTCCCTTTATTGGATCCCTGGGGAGTACAAAGTTGAAGCTCCCTAGTGAAACTGCCCAAATGATATGCCTATAATGTCTGGTTTCTCCCTTTGCTCTTTTCCTATCTATAATAATAAAAGGGTAATATGCTAATTAGACTGGACAGCCAAACAACCTTCAAGATGTCCTTCCTGCAGTGGTTGGGGCTGAGGCAGAGGCAATTAGGGGTGATCAGGCAGGCAGGCAGAGTGGTTAGGGGCAATCAGGCAGGCAGGAGAGTGGTTAGAGGTGATCAGGCAGGAGGTAGGCTAATGGTTAGGAGCCAGTAGTCCTGGATTGCAAAAGGGATGTCCAACTGCCGGTTGTTATTTGTTCATTTTTTTTACCTTGGGTTGGTAAATTTCTCTAGATTCTCCTATCTCTTCCTTGAGGATTATAGTCAAGGCTACTACATTCTGGGAAGAAATGGGGAAAAGGCACTGAGAACTTTAAAAGAAAAAAAAATCAAATATTAGAAGACATATTAGTAGTGGAGGGGAGAGGTTCTTGTCTCCCATGAGAAAATGCCATGAAATGTCTCGCAATCAGACATTTCCCGAGGGGTCCCAGATTGTAAGAGGGTGTAGGCCAGGCTGAGGGACATCCCTCCCCATGCACAAATTTCCTGTACCGGACCTCTAGTTATTAATAACTAGCTAAGTACAATGGTATCATTTCCAATTCTCAAACTGTTTCAGCTGAAATCACTGATTTTGAAGTATGATAATTCTTTTCCTCTCTTTCCCAACCAAGTTTAAAGGAAAATTGATCCTATTACAATGGGATTATTTGTTTATGTTTCTCTTTCAGAGTAAACTCCAAGACTCTTCAAGGGAGCCTAGTATATAGAAGGTATTGCCATAAATATTTATTTCATTGATTACTAGAACTGTACCTGATATTCCTTCAGCATTTCTTATTGCAGCTGGAAGGTGAATACAAAAAGTAAGTGAATTCATTGCAATTGAACTTCAAAGTTAGTTCTGCATATCACAGCTGTCATGGCAAAAGAGTACAGCTCTTGTTATAGTTTAATTTTTCTCCCTCCCTACTCCACGCCCCCATTAGATCCTACCACTTTGTTCTTTGACTCCTGATTTAATGGCCTAATTGCCTGTGTTTTCAGCTTCTGTTATGTGAACGCTGCCTTTTTTTTTTAATTGGTAGTTTATAAATAATAAATAGCATTGCCCAAATAGCATATTGCTTATTCTCCTAAGAGATTTTACTTGTAAAATATTGCCTTTTTGTGTGAGACTAAATAGTATGTGTGTGTGTGTGTGTGTGTGTGTGTGTATGTGTGTGTGTGTGTGTAAAGGACAAGAAAAGTATTTAAGATAAAGAGGATGCAAACGAACCTCCACCTCCTTTTGTCTTCCCAGGATTCTCCCTCTTCCGTGGACAGGGTCACATTCTAAGGGGGATGCCAGAAGTTAGAAGAAATAATACCAGACAGGCACCTTCTTGACATTATCCTTCAATTGGCCCTAGCTTTTCATAGTGAGGACCAAATTGATCTCCAGTTTCAGAACTCTGAAAAAATGGCTGCCCTGTCCATCCCACAGCCCAGGGCAATGGATTTCTCCCTGCTGTAGAGCCAGCATCAGTCCAGTGACTGTGCCTGATGGGAGCTTTCAGAGCTCTGCCTCCCGGCCTTTTATCAGACTCTCAGTACTCAGCAGACAGGCAAGTTTCCTTGGTGCTCACTGGAAGGTTAGCCTTTAGGATATTCTTCTTCCTGATCTCACAAACTTTCTAGCTTCTTTGTTGACTTCTGTGATACTTGATTTTTTTTTTTTCCGGTCTGTTGACTCCCTGCCTCCCTTCCCACCCCAAATTCAATTTAAAGTTTCAGCCCTTTGTTATTTGGTTCTTAGGGCAACAGCTGTACAAACGAGGCTTTTCTTTGTTGCCAGTGACTGAGTCTGGAAAAGAGGGGGAGAAGCTGTCAACTTCTTTATTAAGGCAGAGCCTTCTTTATTTATTTTAGAGAACCATGCCATGTCTCCTAATATTTGATTTTTTTTTAAAGTTCTCAGGTTATTGAATCCAGGGAGCTTTTTTTTATATATAATGTTACTGCTTTTCTTTTTTCTTTTTAAAATATATTTTATTGATTTTTTTACAGAGAGGAAGGGAGAGGGATAGAGAGTTAGAAACATTGATGAGAGAGACATCGATCAGCTGCCTCCTGCACGCCCCCTACTGGGGATGTGCCCGCAACCAAGATACATGCCCTTTACCGGAATCAAACCTGGGAACTTTCAGTCCGCAGACCAACGCTCTATCCACTGAGCCAAACCGGTTTCAGTCCAGTGAGCTTTAAAATTGTTTAATCCCACCATCTTTCTCCTAATTGCTTCTGTGGATGTAAGAAACAGCCAAACCTGTAGAGGATTTTTTATGAGTATACTTGAGCCAAACTGATGACAATTGCTTAGAAGCAAAATCTCAATGGATTGAGAAAATGCTCCAGAGAATGGCAGCTCTGCACCTTTTTTTAATATATGAGAATCAAAGGGGAATACATAAGGGGGTTACATGAAATCCATTGGTGGTAGATTAGAGAGGCGGCAGAAACAAAGAGGGGAAATCTCTGAAATTGGAATAAGAGCAAAACAGATAGACACATACTTCTTTCACATTGGTGGGTATAGGACAGTTAACAATCAACATTTACAGCACAGAGAGATGGGATTCAGGAAACAAGAAAATAATGAGAGGCTTTGCTGTCTAATGCTCTTGTGGGAGCTTGTGCCCTGAAGGGTCTGGAAAACGCAGATTGCTCTGACATTCCAAAGGCATATTATGGCAGATGCAGAAAGACAATAGACAAGTTCAGTAAGGTCAAGAATGACCTTTGTCACCGAAACCGGTTTGGCTCAGTGGATAGAGCGTCGTCCGCTGAGGACTGAAGGGTCCCAGGTTTGATTCTAGTCAGGGTCATGTGCCTTGGTTTCAGGCACATCCCCAGTGGGGATCATGCAGGAGGCAGCTGATGAATGTCTCTCTCTCATCGATGTTCCTACCTCTCTATTCTTCTCCCTTCCTCTCTGTAAAAAATCAGTAAAATATATTTAAAAAAAATGACCTTTGTCAAGGAAGATGGACAAAGACATGACACTGCTATGAGTAGCTTTTAGTTAGGTTGTTTTAATTTCAGGCAATTCTACGTGGTTACTTTAGGTCTCAGTTTGTAAGGCCCGCCATTCAGGCCTCGCCTGAGCTTGTCAGTTTTAGTATTGTGAGAAGAAACAAGTCATCTTTTCTGTCAAAAAGCAGTTTAGATAGCCGCTATTTTTGGACTGCGTGACTTGGCAGCCACCATGTTGGTCATGTGGCTTGCAGCTCCCCTGGGGGCTGCCATGTTGCAATGGCAAAGGCCAACCCCTCCCTTTGAATTAGCCAATTGAGAAAGACTGTGCACCTGACCATGTGCTTCCAGACCATGTGTGCGTAACCTTCTATGAAAAAGTAAAGCTATTTGCCTTGCTGCCTGTCTCCCAAGTATGTTTTATGTTCTACTAGGACCCCTGAATTTAGGGGCTTGCCTTATTTCTAACAGTATGTGGTCCCTTTTTCATCCACACTTAAAAACTGTTATGATTGATTGAGGAACTCGGAATGAATGTAAACCTGTAGCAAGCACCTCCACAGAATCACTCTTTTGTCTAGGGCATCTGAGACCTTTTTCTTTGTTAATCATAGGTTTATGAGACAAAGTTTTTCTCTTCAGACAAGGTGGAATGAGAGCCATATCTAACACAGCAAAACAGCAGCAACAAAAAATAATTCTTTTCATAGTTCCCAGAAAAACAGTCATAGCTTCCGAAAGAATACTTGAATCTGTTATTTAACATCTGTTGTGGGCAGAGTTGATAGCAACCAGTTTCTCTCTTTCGATCAAGTGTACAATATCTCTATTTGGGATCATCCCATGGAACAACGAAAAGCGGCCTCATGGCTTGGAGAATACTAATCAAAGGGAACTTGACATTTAGTATGTTTTTGATTAATCATTACTCTAAAATAAAACATGCCTTAAAAATTTTGGTTTGCCCTAGCCAGTTTGGCTCAGTGGATAGAGCATTGGCTTGGGAACAGAAGGGTCCCAGGTTCGATTCTGGCCAAGGGCACATGCCTAGGTTGTGGACTCAATGCCTTCCAGTAGGGGGCATGCAGGAGGCAGTCAATCAATGATTCTCCCTCATCATTGATGTTTCTCTCTAGCTCTCTCCCTTACTCTCTGAAATCAATAATATATATATAAATACACACACACACACACACACACACACACACACACGAGGCCTGGTGCATGAAATTTGTGCACTTGGGGAGGGGGTCCTCTAGCCTGGTCTTTGCCCTGTTACAATGTGGGAGCCCCACAATCAATCAGCCCCAAAGAGGTAGGCCCTGCCAACCCATCTGGGGGTCCTCGATGGATTGCCCCAAAGAGGTAAGTTGGAGCCGGGGATCCCCTCTCCGTGATATGTGGAGCCAGGAGGCAGGATGTCCAGGACCCCCAGGCAGGCCTCCCTGTGCAGAGCCGGGAGGAGGTGGGACCCCCAGGCAGGCCTCACCATGCAGAGCCAGGGGACCCCCACACATGCCTCATCAGACTCCCACACAGGCCTCACTGGACTCCAGGTAGGCTCCATGTGTCAAATCCAGCCCCAGCCACCTGTGCATGCCCACAGCCATCTTGTGACAGTGTGAAGGCATCATGGTGTGATGAGCACTTAGGCTTTTATTAGTAGGATATATGTATAGTAGTAGCCCTGCACACAAATCCGTGCTCCAGTAGCTCTCTGCAGGGCTTGGCCTCTCTATGCCCACTGCCCACAGGGTCTCTGTGGCCCAGAGGCGCATATGTGGCTAGGCTCAGAACATTTGCCTCATTGCTGGGGCAATGATGCAAGAATTCTGCCAGGCCACTCACGTTGCCCACTCTCTGTGGTCACCCCCCTGGGACTGGGGGACTCTGGTGGGACTGAGAGAACTGCATGCCACCATTTTACGGCTATAGGCGCCATGATATTTGTGATGGAGTGATGGTTAATTTGCATATTACCTTTTTATTAGGTAGGATATATATTAGAGGTCCAGTGCATGAGGAGGGGTGCCTCAGCCTGGCCAGCCCCCCTCACAGTCTGGGAACTCTCAGGGGCAGGAGGTGATCAGGGGAAGGTGATGCCCCATCACAGCCCTGTTGCTGCCACTGCTGGCAGTGCAAGCCTTGGCTGGCCCTGGTTACCTGAGACTTGGGTGGCCTTGGGGACTGGGAATTGCCATCTGAGGCTTACCTGCACCTTGCTGGTCCTGGGCAGCTGAGCAACTGCCATTTAAGGCTTGCCTGCATTTCAGGCTGGCCCTGGGCAGCTGGGGGCTGAAGGGACTTGGGAACTCTGGAGGCAGGCGTGCTGAGGGGACTGGGCATTACCATTTTGTGGCTGTGGGCACTGCCATCTTTGAGGGCAGGGCAGTCAGTTAACATATTTCCTCCTTATTGGCTGTGGGTTCTGCCATCTTTGGGAGCATGGCAGTCAGCATATTCTCTTCTTATTGACTGTGGGTGCTGCCATCTTTGTGGGCATGGCAGTCAATTAGCATATTCCCTCCTTATTGGCTGTGAGAGTTGCCATCTTTGTGATGGTGTGAGGGTCAATTAGCATATTCCCTCTTTATTAGACAGGATATATCTATATATCTACATATCTATATATGAAATTTTGGTTCAAGTTTTGTTTTCTTCCCCACCCTGCCCTTAACATTCCCAGTCAGGCTCTGCTCTGATCATTGCACCAGCTGCTTGATATCAATGAGCTGACATTTAAGTCCTTAAAAGCAATCAATTTAATGTAACACCCCTGTAAATGGTAATTTTATTGGATGTAAGTGAAGTTGGTAAATAGTTTCATGCCTCTTTTTATTGTTATGCACTCTAGATGCTGAGTAAAAAAGATTGTTTGGTTAGAACTATGTAAATCTTATTTTTCTCTTGCTCCAAGAAGACTCAATAGGTAGAGAAACAAGTCCTGCAGATGGCCCCATGCAGAAGCCAAGCCAGATGGAAAGCAAGGTGCAGAAATAACACAGAGTGATGAAGGTGGCAGGGACGAGGGAGGGGGTATTCTGGAAGGTTAAGTATAAGGATGCAGCTGTTTTCTGGCCAGGTATCTGGCTACCCTTTAACCCATTCTTTTAAAAAACAAGAGAGAGAAGGAAAAGTTTATATAGAAGATGAGACATTCATGCATATACTAGTAATAAAAATATGCTACTTTGCCTCAGAATCAGACCTGTGTCACCAAGTAGAATAAACTTCTCCTTTCACTCAAGTAAAATGATTATTACCATCTAATGGGTATTTGCTACGTGTCGGGCACAATGCTAGGCACTATGTGTGCATTATCTAATTTAATTTTTATCATTATATTAGTTGCATTTTATAAGGGAGAAAATGACCTCAGTGAGGTTAGAAAACTTGCCCAGTAGGAAAGCTGAGTGTTCACATGCCTTTGATTGAAGCACCCCTTTATATGAACTCAACAATTTAGCAATAACTCTATATTCACTTCTTTTGAGAATGAGTTGTTTAAGAGAGCAGGCATTTTAAAATAAGGGATACATGTAGTCCTTGTTACAGGCAAACAATTCTTTCAATTTAATCATTGTTTGTTGAATGTCTAATACCCAAAATTCTGTTAAAACAGGTGCTGGGGACATAGTAAAAGGGAGAAGAATAGGCAATCCCAAAATGTTCCATTTTGGCATATGGCTTATTTTGAACTGAAGACAATCAAGGCCCAAATATCTCAGAAAAAGCTTTAACCTCCCTCTTATCTGCCAAAAAGGGAGCCTGATCCAGGAAGAGAACTGTCACAGAGATATGGTGGGCTTGGGGAGCTCAGCTGAGCCTGTTTATTCAAAGCCCTCTCGGTGTCTTACTGTCTTTACCAAATATTTGCTCTTCCCATATTTCTGTGAATTTTCTTCCTTTCCTTTGAAGTCCTCAAACTTTCCCCTGTTCTTAGTTCAGGATAATAAATAAGCCTCAAAGTACCCAACTGTCTGAGATCCTTGAATGTTAAGTAAAAAAATGAAATTTGTTTTTCTCTTGTTAATTTGTCTTATATCAATTTCATTATTACACCAGCCAAAAGAACCCAGAAGGGTAGAGTGAAAAATTTCCTCCCCGGTAATAGTGGTTAATAATAGCTGATCAATTCTACAGTTTTGTCATGTAAACCTACAAAATTATTACATTATGTACAATGTACAGATATTTGACTTTGTAGGCTTACTTTTATAGAGTCATACATACAAAGGATCTTCAAATAGTCTTCTACCCAATTTCATTATAGATTATATACCAATTCCAGTATGTGTAAGACTCATGTCCACATTTCCATGAGATTTCTTCTTGTGGAATTTAGTATTAGATTATCAAAGTAAGAATATGGAAAATTGATTTTTTTTAAAAATTAAAAGCATTTATATTAATCACCTTGATAAGAACTGCTTTAATGAATCTTCTTTGTAAAGAATTTTCAAAAGCAATTAGGTACTTGTTTATTAGCAAATTCAGCCTAATGATAGGTAAGTTTTTGTTTTGTAATGATAAGATTTTAAGCTTAGATGGAGAGGGAAAACATTTTAATGAATTTCTTACAGCTTTGCTAGTGCCCTTTACCTTTATTGCTACCACTATCCAAAAAAGATGACCTTTTCTAGTGATGTTTTGCATCAGCAAGAGACACCAAATCTTTGGGAAGGATTATTTTTATTATGTAAAAGATTTTTGAATTACTGAAGAGTGCAAGGACTGGAGCAGAGAGAAGTTCTTAATTGATAATGTTCCCAGTGGGGAACTTATTCATTTAACTATAACATTTCAGAAGCCACAGGGGAGAGGGAGAGTTTGGAAGAAGAAAGAATGCTTTTGAAACTTTGAATACTTAACAGGTGAAAAACGATGCCATATAGCTGACTACATGTCTCATGCCTCTTCTTGGATCTGCTTTTAAAAAAGAGAACAATGGCACAGCTGGCATGGCTCAGTGGTTGAGCATCAATCTATGTACCAGGGTTATGGTTCAATTTCTGGTTAGGCAACATTGAACCCAGTTTGTGGGTTCAATCCCCAGTAGGGGTCTTGCAGGAGACAGCCAACCAATGATTCTTTCTCATCATTGATGTTTCTATCTCTCTTCCTCTCTGAAATCAATAAAATATGTGTTTCTTTCTCTCTTCCTCTCTGAAATCAATAAAATATGTATTTCTTTAGAAAAGGGAATAATCTATTTATATAAAGCCCTGATATGGAAATAGACCAAATGGTGGGACAACCAAACAACCAGTCGCTATGATGTGAGCTGACCACCAGGGGGCACACACAGAACATGGCGGGCATCAGAGCAAGTGGCAGAGTATGGGACATGGCGGGCATTGGCCCTGGCGGGATGGTGGAGCAGGTGAGCCAGCGTGCCAGACCAAGGTGGGGCATCAGTTGCTGTCATCAGGGTGAGCCTCTGGTGGTGACTGAAAATTCTTTGCCCCCCCTGCACTTTGGCCCTGCTGGGCATTCATACCTGCCGCTGGTACCTGGCACTGGCCCCTATCGTTTGGTGCTGTCAGCACATGCAAGTGTGGCTGCTGGCACCAATTGCCCCTCAGGGCTTCTCCACCTCCCCCTGCTCCTAAGGGGCAATTGGGGCTGGCAGCCACAACTCGCACCTGCTGCCACGCCAGCCCTGCTCACACCCACTGTTGGTACCTGGCACTGGTCCCTATTGCTCAGTGTTGTCAGTGATTGCAAGTGGTGGCTGCCGGCCTTGATCGCCCCTGAGGGCTTCTCCACCTCTCTCTGCTCCTGTGGGGCAATCGGCCACTTGCACCTGTGCTGCCTCTGGCCCCAATTCTCTGTGCAGTCAGTGGATGCCAGCAGGGCCGGTGCCATCAGTGCGTGGGAGTGGTGGCATTGGGGAGTGGGGCTGCTGGCAGACAGAGGTCCAGGGGCCAGGTGGGGGTGTGGAGGATGGGCCTAAATCTGCCCCTGTGTCCACCGCAGCCTCCTGGCCAACAGTTCCTATCTTTTTTTTTTATAAATATATATTTTTTATTGATTTTAGAGAGGAAGGGAGAGGGAGAAAGAGATAGAAACATCAATGATGAGAGAGAATCATTGAATAGCTGCCTCCTGCATGCCCCGCACTGGGGATAGAGCCTGCAACCCGGGCATATGCCCTTGAACGGAATTGAACCTCGGGCTGAGGCTTTATCCAATGAGCCAAACTGGATAGGGTACGAAAGTTCCTTTCAAGGTGTACAAATTTGAGCACTAGGCCAATAGTGTACAATAAAGATTTGGAATAATTTCACAACATACTAAAGTCATACATAAAAAAACCCACAACCCACCAGAGGGACTATCTAGGGAATTAAAACCATAAAGCTCTTTTTTTTTTCTAGGATAGGTAATTTCTCCAAAATGTACTTGAAAATCATTAGGAACTCAACAGACACAGTGAATTCAATGATCCAGTGAGTCAAAGAGGCTTCAGTGATCACTTTTAAGCAATTCTTTGTCTTAAATTAAATTGGACAACCTTCTTAGGTGGTTTTGATATTGGACTTTTTATTTTTCACTTACTGGAACATAGAGTAATCAATACCTATTATCTAAGTTATTAGGACTGCTTGAGACACTTAAATAATTAAAGGAAAGACCTTTGGAATTCAAAGAGCTGTGTCACTAACAATAGACACGCATGGAGCTGTTTCTCTGGCCAAGTACACTACCTGGGTGCTCCCGTTCAGAGCCTTTGATGAGTGCATTGCATTGTCTCACATGAGCAATACGTGTTTTGTGGTGATTAGTTAGTTCTTTTAAATACTCCTGGTTAAACTTCTATATCTTCCTATGTCCACATCTCCAACAAAGAAGGTTTTACTGACTTAAAGGCCATTTGAATTGAATGGTGGAGCATTATATCATTTTAGTTGCTTTCTAAGAGCCCCAGTAATACCACAAATGTGGACATTAGCAACTATTATTATTATTTTTTCTTTATTGATTAAGGTATTACATATGTGTCCTTATCCTTCCCATTGCCCTCCCCCCAGCATATATTATTAATCAGAAATAACTACGTGCAGTCACTTTCTTTTTTATGTCCCAATGCTAGATGAATGGAAAGTTTTAAACTCATTTCAGGAACTAAATAGAATTATTCTCTTATGTGAGCACTTGACAACCTAAGGGAGTTCTGCATTTAAGATCATCTCATGGTTGAAGACAATGCTTGACAGGTTGACCATGACGCCAAAAACACACATAAACTTTCCTGTTTTCAGCAACTAGTATTTGCATTCATTAGGGTACTAGCTAAGTGGTTATAACTTGGAGACTTCAAAATAAAGTGGCACAGACTAGATCAAAGCCTATTTCTTTTTTTCCTACTAGTCTGGAGGTAGGTGAGCTGACCAGCGCAAGTAGATGGATAGGTTCCACAAAATCATCCAGGGACTGATGTTAGACCTCTCCTTAGGGTATCTCATCACCACCAGGTCTATATTCCCAGAAGGAAAAAGGGGAAGTACAGGGTAAGTGGTTTCATTTAAGGTTATGACAATGCTAAACTTCCCCTGAGCCCTGTGATACTGGAAAACAGCAGTTAAAGAAGTTTCCCCACACTCTCTGTGTTCTGGGAAACAGTTTATTGCATAGAATCACTCTTACCCATGATTCAGATGAGACTCCAGGATGCCCCTTTTGTATATGAATGACAAGGCCAGACACATACCCTCCACATTCCCATTCTTTGCCTCCTAAATGATTAGTTGAACTGTTTTGTCTCAAGTGATTGATAGGGACAAAATGCGTATTAACCAAGCTTTGATTAAGATTTCCTCCTTCCAAAAAGGGAATCCAAGATGGCGGCATAGGTAAACACATACACTGCTGCCTCGCACAACAATTTCAAAACTATAACCAAAAGACTGAATGGACATCCATCCAGAACCACAGGAAAGCTGGCTGAGTGGAAATTATGCAACTAGAAGGAAAGAGAGGGGCTCACAGAGACCCAGAGGAGCTGAGGTACAGAGATGCATGCGTGGAGAGAGTGGGTGCCGGAGAACCTGGCTGGCTTTCTCTGGCAGGAGGGAGATGGAGACTCCCAATGGCATTGAACCCCTTATCCTACAATACTAAACCCCAGATCCAGCCGAAACTCATACGGGAAGAGTTTGGACTGTGAAAAGGGAGAAGTGCACGGAAATTTAGGGGAGTCGCAAAAGATCAGAAGTCTGGTTGCGCGCATGGCACTGCTCGCAGAGGACCGACTGCTGATTGTGCTGCTGGCTTCACGAGTGGGCAGGAGACAGACCCTCCCAACTATGTGACTTCTAACTCCACTAAACCCCAGTTTCGGGTGAAACCCTGGGAACCCAGACTCATATGGTCCCGGAGCACAGGGGAGACAGAGGGGCAGTAGTTTAGAGGCACTGCAAGAGTGTGCGCATGCACACAAGGACCACTCCAGTGATTACCCAGTCATGTGAGACTCAGGGGCCGGGGAGGGCGGGGCCGACTGGAAGGCAAGGCGGTCCATTAAGCCCTGAGACTCTACCCATCCCAAGTTCAACAGAGAGGCTTTTGTAGTTTTGCAACTCTGTATCATAAGGCTGAATCCAACACAAAAGTTCTCCAGGCATAGTGAAAATGCCCAGACAAGGGAAGGGATCACAAACAAAAGAAATGGAGGAAAACGAATGACTGGATATAGAGTTTAAAACCACACTTACAAGGTTTTTCAAGAATATCCTAGAAAAGGTGGATAAAGTTAGCGAGACCCAAGAGGAGATGAAACAGAACCAACTAGAGATAGAAAAGATCCTACTAGAGATGGAAAAGGACCAACTAGAGATGGAAAAGGACCAACTAGAAATTAAACATACACTGACTGAAATAAAAAATATTACACAGAGACCTAACAGCAGATAAGAGGAAGGCAAGAATCAAGTCAAAAATCTGAAATACTATAAAGAATCAGAAAACACTCAACTGGAAAAGCAAGAAGAGAAAAGAATCCAAAAATGTGAAGATAATGTAAGGAGTCTCTGGGACAGCTTCAAATGTACCAACATCAGAATTGTGGGGGTGCCAGAAGAAGAGAGAGAGCAAGATACTGAAAACCTATTTGAAGAAATAATGACTGAAAACTTCCCACATCTGGTAAAAGAAATAGACTTACAAGTCCAGGAAGCACACAGAACCCCATATAAAAGGAATCCAAAGAGGACTACACCAAGACACATCATAATTAAAATACCAAGAGCAAAAGACAAAGAGAGAATATTAAAAGCAGCAAGAGAAAAACAGTGCATTACCTATAAGGGAGCACCCATGTGACTGTCAGCTGATTTCTCAACAGAAATGATGCAGGCCAGACGGGAGTGGCAAGAAATATTCAACGTGATGAATAGCAGGAACCTACAACCAAGAATACTCTATCCAGCAAAGCTATCATTCAGAATTGAAGGGCAGATAAAGAGCTTCACAGATAAGAAAAAGATAAAGGACTTCATCAACACCAAACCAGTATTATATGAAATGCTGAAAGGTACTCTTTTAGAAGAGGAAGAAGAAAAAGGTAAAAGCCAAAAAATTATGAACAACAAATACATATCTATCAACAAGTGAATCTAAAAATTAAGTGAATTAAAAATCTGATCAACAGAATAAACTGGTGAATATAATAGAATCAGGAGCACAGAAAGGGAGTGGACTGATAATTCTCAGGGGGAAAGGGGTGAGGGGTGTACAGCGAGAGACTGGACAAAAATCATACACTTATGGATGAGGTCAATGGGAGGGAGGTAAGGGTAGAGGGAAGAGTGGGAGTCAGGTGGAGGGGAGCTATGGAGGGGAAACAAGAGAAACAAATGTAATAATCTGAATAATAAAGATTTAATTAAAAAAAATTTCCTCCTTCCCTTTGGCCCCTCCACTTGGGCCTGCCCTCAGCCTGAGCCAGCACCCAGCCCTCCTTTTGGGTCTCTCCGAGAAAATAGCCTGGACTCAGGGTTAAACATTGCTTGATGCACTATCTAACCTCACCACCCTTTCATCCCTCTTCCCTACGCCTGCTTCTGTCTAGTCTTGTTTACTCCTTTCCATGGAAGAAAGCCCTTTCTGCTGAATACTTGCAGACCTTATGGTCAAAATGTCCTCCTTATTGCAACAGTTCTTCCAATATTGCAATAGTCCCTCCCCTCCCCTTTGCAATCACCCTTTCACATAAAGTTCAGATTTGTTTTTAATGTCTCTCTCCTTCTCTCTGAAATAAGTAAAACATATGTATATAAAAGAATATAAAGTGAATATAATTACTGGAAAATAAGGAACAATAGCAGTAACAGTATTTGTTTCAACTTTATAAACTATAGTGCTTGGCATTTGAAACATATTTATGGATGGAATTACCAGGTGATATTTGTCAGGCAGCATGGAATGCAGCATAGTACTGTCGTGGGCTATAGAGAGGTACTGTATTATCAAAAGGAGATCCCTGACTGTGCAGGGATTGATGGGAGCAGCTGGGACCAGGGGGAAGTGAAGGGTGTGGCTTGGAGGAGCCTCGGATTGAGTTTGTTCTGGTACTAGAAGGGGGACAATGGCCATCTTAACAAGACTGCTTCCAGTGTGACAGGAGCAGGGCTAAAGTCAGGTTTTCAATCTGCTTTTGTGGGAACTAATGGTAATGTTTACCTTGTAAATGTTGGTAGCCTCTGAGGAGAAAATGTCCTTTTGAGCCATTTGAAAATGTTCCGTAGATGTATGTTGTTATGGCAATGCAATGAGGCAGCTGTAGAATAAGATTTGTGAAGGGAAAACAAAATCCAATCCTCATGCTCACAGCCTGTTCTATCAGTCTCATTTATTTCTCTTCGAAAACCTGGAGGGGTTCCTGGGAAGGGGGGACATTCAAAACCATGGAGAGGTTGCTTTAGCCTTTGGATATTCATGGGGTCAAATAGCCTGGTATACAATGAAGCATGAAGGTCACTTCTAAGTGTATTGGTATTAAAGCAGCAACTTGAGAGATTTTCTTTAAGAAAGACTCATAAACTAATTAAACAGCAGAGTTTTGTTTGACCAAAAAGTCAAGATGCTTATATATGTCTTTTAAAATATCCATGTATTTATAAAAATCCCAGAAAATTGTTTTTTGTTTCTTTGCTTTGAAATTCCAATTATTGTATTTAGGCTGAGAACTGCTTTGTGCAAAAACACATTTCAATTAAATTATTTTAACATCTCCACGTAGGCATTTATTTGTAGACAGAAATAAGACATTTCAGACGCTGATTGGCCTGATTAATGGCGTTCATCAGGAAGAACCAAGGGATCATAATTAAACACCAAAACTACATGGTCTGTTGGTTTTATGTTGTATAAATTATGTATGAGTTTGGCATTTATATTTCATGAAAAAAATTACAGTGCTATTTTCTCAATGCATTGTCTACATAAAGAATATTATATGTGTGTGTTGATGAATATTAATTTACAGTCCCTGATGTACTATCCTTTTTTTTAATAAGCAAAAATTTCAAACAAATAGTCTCAGTTTGAAGACACAAGAGGCCCCAGCTCTTCTTTCTGCTGGCTGTTCTGTACTACTGCCAGCTATCTATAATAATAAAAGGGTAATATGTTAATTAGACTGGACGTTATTTTGGACATTCTTCTGGACGAAGCTGGGGCCAGAGTGAAGCTGCCCGGGTCCCAGGTGCCTGCCGGTGGCTGGAGGGAAGCAGCCCGGGTCCTGGGTGCCGGAGGGAATCCAGTGCTGGTAGCCGGGGAAGGAAGGCCTACTCTTGCACAAATTTTCATGCATCGGGCCTCTAGTTTAAGATAAGAACAAATCTAGACACTGTTACCCTGTGAGGCCTTCTTCATAGACTTGCGATTTCACAGACTACAAAGGGATGCTCCAAAATCAGGTGATAAATAGCTATTTTTTCAGTGTAATAGAATAGAGACCTTTTCATCTTTCTAGGTAAAGCCATTGAAAATAAAACCAACTATCACCAAAACCAGTTTGACTCAGTGGATAGAGCATCCGCCTGCAGACTGAAAAGACCCAGGTTCGATTCCGGTCAAGGGCATGTACCTTGGTTGTGGGCACATACCCAGTAGGGGGCATGCAGGAGGTGGCTGATCAATGTCTCACTCTTATCAATGTTTCTGACTCTCTTTCCTCTTCCTTCCTCTCTGTAAAAAATCAATAAAATATATTTAAAAGAAAAGAAAAGAAAATCTGTTTTAACAACAAAAAAGAAAAAGAAAACCAACTATCATTATTATTTCAAGCTAGTAAGAGCATAATTATAAAATTCAAAATCAAATGTGTTTATCTTAATAAACAACTCTCTCTATTGTCCTTACTTTTCTTACTTCAAAACACTTATTTATTCACAGCTTGGCACCAACCTGTGGATCGGCTTTTAGAAACTAATGGCTTTATGGGTCATTAAACCTTATCTTCCTAGGTAGTATTTGTGTATTGTTGGCAAATGGTAACTCCGGGCCCAGGCTAGCTATTAATAAAAACATGAAGCTTAACTCCCAGTCTCTATGGTGGGGCTCTCCTGCTTGCTGACCAGGCCCACGGCACAGCAACCTTCTTTCAGCTCATAGAATTTGCAAATCCTTCCTGCTTCAGGGTATCATGAGGCTATTCCTCTGTTTCTAGCACTCTCTCTAGCATTCTTCACCTGCTTAGTCCCTCCTGATCTCTGAAACCTCAGTTTAAATGTTCATCAAAAAAACCATCCCACATCAGCCATCTCAACTAGGCCTCCTTGTTAGGCTTTCTCACAAAACCTGTAGCTTTCCTTTGCTGAACTTAATACACTTCATAGAGTATAAGATCCTTGGAGGTACAGTGCAGAGATATGCTTTTCTCCATATTCTCACCACCTGGCATGTGCTGATCACATAGCTGATGCTCCGTAAACATTTGATGGAGCATACTAATAATTACTAATTACAGTAGTTCTCTGTTATCCTGGTGTCACTTTTCACTGTTTCAGTTACCTGTGGTTGGTTAACCATGGGCCAAAATATTCAATGCAAAAGTCCAGAAAGAAACAGTTCACAAGTTATAAATTCTGCTCTGTCCTGCCCATGAAATGACTCATTCCTCTGTCCATCATATCCACATGGTATACACTACCAATGGGTGAGCCACTTAGTAACGATCTAGATTATCAGGCTGACTGTCATGCTGTCACAGTGCTCATGTTCAAATAACCCTTATTTTACTTAATAATGGCCCCCAAGTACCAGAGTGGTGATGCTGGCAAATACGATGTGCTAAAGAGAAGCCATAAAGTGCTCCCTTTTCAGTGATTCTCAACCTTTCTAATGCCGTGACCCTTTAATACAGTTCCCCATGTTGTGGTGATTCCCAACCATAAAATTATTTTTGTTGTTACTTCATAACAGCTAGCAAGGTCACCTAAGACCATTGGAAAACACAGATATTTACATTATGATTCATAACAGTAGCAAAATTACACTTATGAAGTAGCAACAAAAATAATTTTATGTATGGGGTCACCACAACATGAGGAACTGTATTAAAGGGTCACGGCATTAGAAAGGTTGAGAACCACTGCTATCAGGGAAAAGCTGAATATAGTACAATGAGATATTTTGAGAGATTACATTCACATAAGTTTGATTAGAGTATCCTATAATAAAAGAGTAATATGCAAATTAACCACCACTCTGCTATACCCACAAGCCACACCCACCAGTTAATCAGGAGCAAGCATGCAAATTAACATGCTTGTTAATAACCAAAATGGCTATGGCCACGGAGAGAGCAGGAAGGGGGCTTGGGTTTTCCTGGCAGTGGAGGAAGCCAAACTTTCCACACACTCTGGCCTGTCTTGGCCTCCGCTTAAGGCTACAAAGTTTCAATTATAGAAGATAAATAAATCCCAACAAAAATGGCTGCCACCACTGAGCGAGCAGAAAGCTTTGCTCCACTCCAGGTTACAACATTTCAATTGTAGAAGATAAATAAGTCCCAGATACCAGGGACTCTGCTTGGGTTGCTGAGGGGCATGGCCAGCCTGCAAACCACCACAGAGCCCTCACCCAGGCAACCCCACACCCCAAAGGAACTCCCACACTGATCCAGGACACCCTTTAGGGCAAACCAGCTGGTCCCTACCCATGCACCAGGCCTTGATCCTATCTAATAAAAGAGTAATATGCAGATTGACCATCACTCCAACACACAAGATAGCTGCCCCCATATGGTCAAAAGATCCTGCCCCCATGCGGACACAAGATGGCCACCACAAGATGGCCAGCAGGGGAGGGCAGTTGAAAAGGACCAGGTCTGCAAGGGAGGGCAGTTGGGGGTGATCAAGCCTGCAGGGAAGAACAGTTAGGGGTGACCAGGCTGGAAGAGGAGGGAAGTTGGGGGTGACTGGGCCTGCATAGAAGGGCAGTTAGGGGTAACCAGGACTGCAGGGGAGGGCAGTTAAGGGCAAATAGGCTGGCAGGGAGCAGTTAGGCATTAATCAAGCTGGCAGGCAAAAGTGGTTATGGGCAATCAGGAAGGCAGGCAGGGGAGCAGTTGGGAGCCAGCAGTCCTGGATTGTGAGAGGGATGTCTGACTGCCCATTTAGACCCAAATTGGAGAAGTGCAGGCTGAGCTGAGGGACATCCCTCCTCCGCACACAAATTTTGTGCACCGAGCCTCTAGTATTGTACTAATTGTCCTGTTTTATTATTAGTTATTATTGTTAATCTCTTACTGTGCCTAATTTACAATTTAGACTTCATTATAGGTATGTATGAATAGGAAAAAACACAGTATATGTAGGACTTGAGGTTTCATATGTATTCTGGGGGTCTTGAAACATAGCCCCTGTGAATAAGGGATAGACTACTGTATGTAAAAAGGATAATAACAATTAAAATGTCCATTTATTGAGTGCAGACTTTGTTTCTGGAACTTTATATAAAATCATTTTCTTGAATCTTTAGAATAAGCCTAGGATGTAGTTCTTTCTATGCTTATTGTGTGGATGAAAAAATTGAAGTTCACAGGTTGTTGTTTTTTTGTCCCTAGTAAATGACAGAGCCAGAGTTTAACCCAAATATGTCCTGTTTCAGAGCTCATGATCTTGGCTCTATAATGCTAAGATATCCTTTTATTGAAGAACAAGGAAATATTAATACACAAAAAAGTTTCTTATGTTTAATTTGTCAACTAATCATCATATAAAACTATTTATTGATTGTTTCAGCTATCTGTTGATGAATAAAATTCCAAACCTATAGTGTCTTAAAGCAACAGTTATTTATTAGTATTAAAAAGCTACCTATATTTTTGATCCAAGATGGCGGCATAGGTAAACACCTACACTGCTGCCTCGCACAACAATTTCAAAACTCCAACTAAAAGACAGAATGGACATCATCCAGAACCACAGGAAAGCTGGCTGAGTGGAAGTTCTACAACTAGAAGGAAAGAGAGGGGCTCATGGAGACCCAGAGGAGCTGCAAAAAGCCGAGGTACTGAGACGCGCGCGCTGAGAGAGCGGGTGCCGGAGTACCTGGCTGGCTTTCTCTGGCGGGAGGGAAACGGAGACTCCCAACGGCACTGAACCCCTTATTTTATGACACTAAACCCCAGATCCAGCGAAACTCATACGGGGGGAGTTTGGACTGTGAAAAGGGAGAGGTGCACGGAAATTTAGGGGAGTCGCAGAAGATCAGGTCCGGTCTTGCACGCGGACGGTGCTGCGCGCAGGACAGATTGCTGATTGTGCCGCTGGCTTTCGCGAGTGGGCAGGAGACAGACCCTCCCAACTGTGCCACTTCTGACTCCACTTCTGTTTCGGGCGAAACCCTGGGGACCTAGACTCGTGTGGTCCTGGTGCGCAGAGGAGCTGGAAAGGCAGCGGTTAGAGGCACTGCGGGTGCGCGTGCGCACAAGGACTGCTCCAGGGATTACCCAGTCACGTGAGACTCAGGGGCCGTGGAGGGTGGGGCCTACTGGAAGGCAAGGCGGTCCCTTAAGCCCTGAGACTCTACCCTCCCAAGCTCAACAGAGGCTTCTGCGGCTTTGCCTCTGGCATCATAAAGCTGAATCCAACACAGAAGTTTCCGCGGCATAGTGAAAATGCCAAAACAAGGGAAGGGATCACAAACAAAAGAAATGGAGAAAAAAAAACGACTGGATATAGAGTTCAAAACCACGCTTGTAAGGTTTTTCAAGAATATGCTAGAAAAATTCGATAAATTTAGTGAGACCCAAGAGGAGATGAAAAAGGAACAACTAGCGATACAAAAGAGCCAACTAGAGATGGAAAAGGTCCTACTAAAGATGATAAAGGGCCAAATAGAAATTAAACATACACTGACTGAAATAAAAAATATTATACAGAGTCCTAACAGCAGACTAGAGAAAGGCAAGAATCAAGTAAAAAATTTGAAATATAAAGAAGCAGACAACATTCAACTGGAAAAGCAAGAAGAGAAAAGAATCCAAAAATGTGAACATAATGTAAGGAGACTGGGACAGCTTTCAGCATACCAACATCAGAATTGTGGGGGTGCCAGAAGAAGAGAGAGAGCAAGATACTGAAAACCTGTTTAAAGAAATAATGACTGAAAACTTTCCACATCTGGTAAAAGAAATAGACTTGCAAGTCCAGGAAGCACACAGAACCCCAAAGAAAAGGAATCCAAAGAGGACTACACCAAGACACATCATAATTAAAATGCCAAGAGCAAAAGAGAAAGAGAGAATATTAAAAGCAGCAAGAGAAAAACAGTTTATTACCTACAAGGGAGCACCCATACGACTGTCAGCTGATTTCTCAACAGAAACGATGCAGGCCAGACGGGAGTGGCAAGAAATATTCAACGTGATGAATAGCAAGAACCTACAACCAAGAATACTCTATCCAGCAAAGCTAACATTCAGAATTGTAGGGCAGATAAAGAGCTTCACAGATAAGAAAAAGCTAAAGGAGTTCATCAACTCCAAACCAGTATTATATGAAATGCTGAAAAGTAATCTTTTAGAAGAGGAAGAAGAAAAAGGTAAAAGCCAAAAAATTATGAACAACAAATACATATCTATCAACAAGTGAATCTAAAAATTAAGTGAATTAAAAATCTGATCAACAGAATAAACTGGTGAATATAATAGAATCAGGAGCACAGAAAGGGAGTGGACTGATAATTCTCAGGGGGAAAGGGGTGAGGGGTGTACAGGGAGAGACTGGACAAAAATCATACACCTATGGATGAGATCAATGGGAGGGAGCTAAGGGCAGAGGGAGGGGTGGGAGCTGGGTGGAGGGGAGCTATGGAGGGGAAAAAAGAGAAACAAATGTAATAA
The DNA here is from genome assembly GCA_011751065.1 of Lasiurus cinereus. NCBI lineage: Eukaryota > Metazoa > Chordata > Mammalia > Chiroptera > Vespertilionidae > Lasiurus > Lasiurus cinereus. Next base: position 26,102,676 of record JAAGEH010000311.1, read on the forward strand.
TCTGAATAATAAAGATTTAATTAAAAAAAAAAGCTACCTATATTTTTAATTTGAGATTTGAAGTTGTTTGCCTTCCTCTCTCTCTCTCTCTCTCTCTCTCTCTCTCTCTCTCTCTCTCTCTCTTTCGTTCTGATTTAGGGCCAATTTCTGAAAATATTCCCCCACAATGTTTTTTGAATATTCTTATTTTCCCTCTCTTTTGTAGTCTAAATTGTGTTGCCTCTTGCATGGCAAAGTGATAGGTTTCTACTTCATTTCTTAAGTCAGACTTCGCTTCTATTCACTTTACACATAATTTTCAGAATAGCCTACTTTGATCACCAATTGCTACATATCATTTCTCTACTTGGTCCAACATGTCCTATTATTTCCTAGCCTAATTTTTACATGTCTAGACTTATTACCTCTTACCCTCTCTTCCTCCATAACCTCTTTCTCAATTTTCCATTATGATTAGGTGCCTCCTGTCTGATCCAGCAGAATATAGGTAATAGATGCCCCTTTCTATACTCCTCTTTATAATTTTGCTTCAGTGCTTTTGTCTGACATTTCTACATGGAATGTTCTCCCTAATGATTTATGTCTTCCTTTAATAGTTACCTCAGAAATCACCTGTCCAGGGGAACTTATGGAAGACTCTATTCATACTACTTAACTTTCTCAGCAGTTATTTAGTTTATATCATTATGATTCTTACAATGATGTATGCATTATACTAACTGGCCTCTATGAATTATTTAATATAATTCTTTTGCCAGTATAGTGGATAGCATTACAGTAGGTCCTTGGGTTACGTCAGAGATCCGTTCCTACAGCACGATGCAACGCAATTTTTACTGTAAGACAGTAGCCATCTACACAAGAACCTAAGTCACTCACATGGAGCACATACATAGCAGTAATGAAGTGAAACAGTAAAAAAATTTAAAAGAAAGATAACAATTCCTGACCTTTACTTGTGGTAAATAAATAACAAAAAACATAAAGCATATATGTGGATATGTTGAAATGATGGAACTTTTTAAAATAAATAAATGGGAGATGGCAAAATATCCATGAAACAATATACGTTGAGTCTAATGTAACCTGAGGACTACCTGTATTACTATTTTTTAGATAAAGTTTCAGTGAGGTTAAAACTTATTGAATTTTTATAGGTATGAGAGTGATTATGATGTTTAAAAAATAACTTTAGGTATAACATATAAAATGCATAAATTTTAACAGTGCAGTTTGATGAGCTTTGATGCCTGTGTGTGTATTTTCTGTAATTATCATCCAAACCAGACATATGAATATTTCCATAACCTCCAAAGTTTTTCTTATAATGCTTTGCAATGAACTCTCTATTCCAGGCTCAATGACCTGATTTCTGTCACAATAGATTAGTTTTACTTGTTCCAGAACTTCAACTAAATGGAATTATCTACAGTACATGTATAACAGAGAAATATACTAATTAACTGGGAGGCTATAACGGGTCAACCAGACAGGTGGAGGTTGTGCATGCAGTGTTGGGGGTGGGGCGGCAAGTGCTGGGCAAGGGCCTGATCAGCAGTGGCCACTGCTGCTGGGCCTGGGGAGCGAGGCAGGGCTGAACCAGCGACTCAAGGGTGCGTGGCACCACGTGATTTCAAGTTGCGTGCTGTGCTCATAGTATAGTATATTCACTTTGGTTTTTGGCTTCTTTTGCTCAGCATTATGGTTTTGAGATTTCACTCACGTTGTGTAGTTCTTCCCTTTTAATGCTTAGTAATATTCCATATAATTTGTTTATACATTTACCTGTTGCTAGTCATTGGTTTCCATTTTTTGGCTACCTAGAAAATAGCTCTAATAAAAATTTTTGTAGAAGCTTTTTTGTTTACATATATTTTTTTTTCTTGGAAAAAAAACACCTAGGAGTAGAAACATTGATTAGAAACTACCAAGCTACTTCTCAAACTACTTACTCCATTTCATATTCCCACCAATATATCAAAATTTCAAGTTTCCCATCCTTGTTAACACTTGGTATTGTCAGTTTTTAAAATTATTGTCATTAGGTAGTAGCTATGTAGTGATATCTCATTATCATTTTATTTTTCATTTTCCTGATGGCTATTGTGTGGATGAAAAAATTGAAGTTCACAGTAGGGAATATTTTCATGTGCTTCTCTTCTTTTGAGAAGTTTCTGTTTAAATATTTGGCTATTAAGAAAGTTAAATCACTTGACTTCATACTGAGCTGGAAACGTTCTTTTTTTAAAAAATATGTTTTATTGATTTTTTACAGAGAGGAAGGGAGAGGGATAGAGAGAAACATCTATTAGAGAGAGAGAGAGAGAGAGAGAGATCCATCAGCTGTCTTTTGCACGCCCCCTACTGTGGATGTGCCCGCAACTGGAATCAAACCTGGGACCTTTCAGTCTGCAGACCCATCCATGCTCTATCCACTGAGCAAAACCGGTTTCGGCTAGAAGAGTTCTTTATATATTTAAGTTACAAGTGCTTTGGAAATATGTCAAATTATAAATATTTTCTTTTAGTCTGTAGCTTACTTTTTTATGTTCTTAATGACATATATTTTTACACAACAAAAAAACCCCGCCCTGACAATTTTCTTGAAGTTTAATGTATTGACTTTTCTCTTATGGGTAGTGTTTTTTGGTTAATTTTCCCACTGATTTTTAGGGAGAGTGGAAGAGAGAGGATACAACAGAGAGAAATATCTATGTAAGAGAAATACATCCATTGGTTGCTTTCTGCATGAGCTCTGACCAGGGCCTGGGCTGGGAAGGAGTCTGCAACCAAGGTACACGCCATTGATGGCAACTGAACCTGGGAGCTTTTGGTCTGCAGGCCGACACTCTATCCACTGAGCCAAACCGGCTAGGGCTGGGTAGTGTTTTTGTGTGTGTCTGAGCCTTTGTAATTTTATGAAATCACTAGGTTGTGCCTTTCATGAAATTCGTGGATTTGATCTGTTTTCAAATTTATTGACATAAGTTTTCTTAAGTATATCCTTAATATTATAAAAAACTGTGAAGGGTTGAAACTTTACTGTACTTGCAAGTTAATGAATTTGCCTGCTACAATTTTATGGATGCTGGCAGAAGACACAAGATTCTTGTGACAGAGATGTTGGGTAATTTATTATTCACAGAAATAGCAGTAACCAGAGTATTAGCACTTCTTCACCACTTCTCCAGATTCTAGCACCATACAGGAACATACAGAAGGCCAGATAATACCTACAAATGTAGTGGGATTTACTACAGAAAAAAAATAAGTTTAGGAAACCCCAAATTTTTCACTGAGCCGTAATCATATCTGCAATTTGTTCCAGAGGGAGTCACTATCTATATTTTCCAAGGCTGTAAGCAAGCCTCAAATCAGTATCAGAATCTTCATCAGAGAATTCCTGAATTAGCATAGATTAGCATAACATTTAATATATTTAATAAGTATTCACATAGCACTTATTATTTGCCAGAAACTGGTCTTAGCACTTTGTAAATATCAACTCATTTAATTTTCATGATTTTATAATGTAGACATAATTAACATTCCTGTTTTGCTGATGAGGGGAAAGAGGTACTGAGAGTTTAAATAACTTGCTCAAGGATATGTGGCTAGTAATGGCACAGTCAAATTTGAATTTCAAGTAGTCCAGCTCCAGCGTCTATATTCTTTTTAAATTTATTATTATTATTTAGATATGCTGAATAGAAACTGAAAAGTGCTTCAAGTGAAAAGAGTGCAAGATATTTAAAAGAAAGACTATATTCATATTCTTTTATTACAGCATACTAGTATTGTTATAATTGTTCTATTTTATTATTAGTTATTTTCGTTGATTTCTTACTGTGCCTAGTGTATAAGCTAAAGTTCATCATAAATATGTATATAGGTAGAGACATAATATAATAAGGTTTGGTACTATCTGCAGTTTCAGGCATCCATTGGCCGGTCTTTGAATGTATCCCCTGTGGATAAGGAGGGGCTACTATAATAACAATTAGGGAGCCCATTAGCCTGAAAGTCTTTGGAAGTGCTCTGGCCAAGGATTCCATTTGGCCCAGCATTCCACCACTTAACAGAAGAGTCTGTTTTCCGATCCAAGCAGAAGATGAGCTGATTCAACTGCTAAAATATTTTCACATCTGATATTCTTTCAAGATACATGCTTGTGTGCCTAAATTAGGTCTTCCCCAAACTCAGTGGTTGTATGGCAGTTTTAGTGAGTGCTTACTAACAAAAATTTATATGTGTCACAATATTTGGCCTTATATTTGCTTTTATTTTAACAGCCTACATGTTAGTAGGACTATGGATAGAATTCTCATCTACTATTAATTGCCAGGGATAAAAGATATCTGCTAAAAAAAAAAAAGAACTTTTGAATTCCAAAAGCTTAATTGGCTTAGGTCAGTTAGCAATGTCAGGTTTGTGGGACTGAACATGTCTGTCTTTGTTCAGATTGTAACTAAGTTGTAATTCTTCATTCTGCACTTCCTTTAGAAAATGACAACTCAATTACTTTGCTTCTGAAAGGGTAATACAAAAATCTGGCAAAAATGTTCAAATTTACAAATGGCTAACCGTTTAAGAGAAGGTATGCCATTTACCCCTGTCTGTCAGTCCTCCCCTGCAAGAGAAAGCACTGGCCTTACATATTCTCCGAGAAATATTCTGTGCATATATTCTTGATCCTTAATGTGTCACTTCATGTCCTCAAATACATTTTGTGTTCATTAAGAAAGATTGCTGATTTCTTTTAAAATAAATTCTTTCACACTGCTTAATGTAGTTTCTCAAAAAGAAAACTCTCCACAAAAGCATATTACTAGTTTCCAATTGGATAGGATGAATAATCAAAAGAAGAGGGAGTAGGATTAAGTTAAGGGTGGGTGATATCTTCGTGTCCAAATATCTGAAAACTTTAGGCTCTTCAGTGAAATCACACACACACACACACACACACACACACACACGCATGCACACACACACACACACGAATGATTAACTGAATAAGAACATAGATTGACACATTTATGATTATACTAGAGGCCCAGTGCACAGATTTGTGCAATGGTGGGGGATGTGGCCTGTGGGGATTGGCCTGCTGTGGAAGTGTTGCTCATCCCAGTCAGCTGAGCAGCTGTGGACCCACTCTCTGTGCAGACTAATGAGCTGATATTTCGGGGTAATGTTTTGAGTAAAGGCATATTCTGTGTCCTGGAGAAACCTGGCAGAGAGCTTTGCATCCCAAAGCCACTCGTTGAATGTCCTTGATGTGTGCTCTAGGATCCTCAGCCATCAGGACAACCTCCCTGGGGGGATGAAGGAGGGAGGTCCATGGTCACGTCCTCTCTTGCCATCCACTTATGACAGCTCCCCTCGCTCTTTCTAGAACACACCTTAAAAGGCCTGCATCAGCTGGTGGGGTCAGGCCAGAGTCTGGATTGTCTCAGGTATTTGATAGGTACAGAAACTCAGCCTCACCAGGGGCCTGCTTGCGGCTGCCGCTCATCCCACTCAGTCAGGTGAGTGGCACTCTCACTGTAGGAATGCACTGATCACCGGGGGGCAGCTCTTGCTTTGAGCATCTGCCCCCTGGTGATCAGTGTGTGTCATAGTGACTGGTTGACCGGTTGTTCTGTTGTTCCACTGTTTAGTCTTTGAACTTTTATATATATAGATGCCAAATATCCTCAGATTTCAGTAGCTTTGGTTTCAAATGAGGCCATGATAGCTTATATATTTATTTCGTTAGCTGGTTAATCCACACCTCCATAACCTCTAAGATTTCCCTGTTATTCCTGAGATTCACATGTGCTCATATCACCCCTTTCATGCCATTCCATTTATGTCTGCTTATTGAGTGCTGCTGACAGCAAGGTGCTTTCAAGTGGCCTCTGTGGGAACTCTGCTTCTCTATATAGCACACTTTCTTGTGATGCTCGCAAATCTGCAAAATCTCCGGCGTACCAAACATCCCTGGGTTGCTCTGCATTTTTATTCTCACATTGGAGCCATGCTGTTATTTGCAGAAATGATAAAATGCCCTTTCTTCAGTTCTGCCTTGGACTGTTAACCTGGGCACCAAGCTCATGAAGACCCTTGTGTAAACAGCTAGTTCGACCTTTCTCTGTAGCCCTTTTGGCTGTGATAGTTCAGATGGAGTCCCTGGGGCAGGCCGCAAAATGGACTAGATACTGCCCTTTGCATTTGTTCCTCTCTGGACTCAGGAATCCACATATAAAATTGCTCTTTTTTTGTCTCCAATGTCCCATTGGGCTCCTACAAATGCATGTTGAAGCTGGGCAGTGCAGGGATGGGTGTTGCCAACCAAACAACTCCTCAGCCAGTAACATTATAGTTGGTTTGTTTAGTGGAGATATGGAACATGGCTTACCAAAATAGCTGGCATAATATAAGGCTTTACATCTTATTTGGTGTTATTTGTAACTACAATTTGGAGTATCTTTATAATATCAGTATATTTCTTAATCTTTTTAAGTGAAGTATCTTTGAGCACTGGGTTGTAACTAACTGGTTTTCTGGTTCACATATTAAGTATATGCTGAGATCAATGGAGACATAGTCTGAATACTGATTTGATAGAAATGCTTCATTGATTTTACTAGAGCTGAGCCAAATTCATTAACAGCCTAGATTCATTAGGAAGGCACCATTAATTCAAGGACAATAAAATAAAGATTAAATTATTTAATTGTATTTTATAAAGCATTACCCATTAATCAGAATTTAGTGTATTTGGTTTTAAGATTACTGCTCGTTAAACCAGGGATCTCTTCAGAGAACACATTTGTTAGTTTACTTACCAAATATTTATTTGTGCTAGTGATTGTTTTGAGATTTTTGGGACTATCTGAATTGCAGACTGGGTTTTAAAAATCATTATCCTTTCTTAGGTAAAGTGCATAGCCTCTCCTCCTACAGTTCTGCCTTATTCTAAAGCAGGATAATAGAAAATGGGACAATGGGAAGAGAAGGAAATTCCATAGACAATGCATCAGAGCGGTGCAGTTAGATGAAGATGCTTTATCTGTTCCTGTGTAGAGAGAGGCAGTGTCCTTTTGTTTCTGCTTTCTGCACACAAGACAGGCTGGAGGGGATAGAGAAGTGGAACTAGAAAGGATGGGCAAGTGAGTAAGAAATAATGAGAAGAAGAAAGGAAGAAGGAGACCAGAAAGAAAGGCCCACTAACATTGCTCTGAGCTAGACTCAAAGGGACTGGCTGTGACTCCAGGAAATGTAAAAGGTCGTTTTTCCCATCTCTACAAGCTGGGTTTATCCTTGTTGTTTTCTTAATATATTTGTGTGCAATGTGCTTATCAGCTCAGGCAATGCTTAGGCATCTTGGGGTCTTTATAACCCTCAAAATTTCCACCAGAATTTTGAAGCCTCTTAAGCAGCCTACGTGAAAACAGTGTGTTAACCAGGCAAATAACACCTTTTTTTTCAACTTTTTTTTCTTTATTGATTAAGGTATTACATATGTGTCCTTATCCCCCCATGCAAATAACACTTTAAGCAAAGTCACCCATGTTCCCCTGCCCCTGAAGCCAGATTTTTCAACCCCTTCTTTGTAGAAATTCTATAGCTTATTTCTTCTGCCCTACAAACACGTAATGGCACACCTGAAGGGTTATACCACATGAATAAAACACAGTGTCTTCCTTTTGAATTATACAATTTAGAAAAAAGAAATGACATTATACAAATAGCTAAAATCAGAAAATAACCCTTGTTAACTACTGTTATATGCTGGGAACAGAGTTAAAAAGAATGTGGAGATTTGAAAGATATTGTAAGCGTGAAGTATGGGTCAAGGGAAAAGAAGAATTAAACATACGGTGGGTTAAATTCCATAGGTCATGTTTAAAATGGTGCATAGAAAAAGATCCCCCCATGGACACAGTAAAACTACAATTACATATAAAACAACTCTTTCTGAAAAAGACCTGAGGACTAGGAGGATGGCCATTCCACAATGAAGATAAAGCAATACTGAGATGGGTAAGAAGGGCAGAGATGGGATCTTGTCAGGACCCATATCCTCTGTGTGGTGACCTGCCAGCAGGAGAGAGTAAAAATTATGCAGTTATTCCCCTATGAGTGAGGGGTTTGAGCCCCACAGCAGGCATCCCAGGCTAGGGGACCTCCACCAGTGGGATTTACGTATGTCTGGGCGGACCAAAGGGTTTTAGGAAACTGAGATTCCACTTTTAAAGGGTTCACACATAGACTCACTCACTCTTGAGTCCCAGAGCAGAGGCAGCAGTGTAAAAAGTGCCTGGGCCATATGTGAAGGAGCATCCTTGACCAACCTTAGTGTGTGTGCATAGGGGCAGGATCTTGGAATCTTCTGGGAAAGGAGGCATTGATAGGTGTCAGTTTTTAACTCTCTTTCTACCTTGTTAGCCTAGTGTTGGCATTCCTATCTAATAAAAAGATGATATGCCAATTAACCATCACTCCGTCACAAAGATGGCAGCACCCAGTCCCCTCAGCCTTGCCGGAGTCCCCCAGGCCTGAGCGGCCTGGCCGAATGCTTACTTTGTTGCCGTGGTGACAGAAGGCCTCTGGGCAGTGGGTGCAGAGTGGCTAGGGCAAGATGCTTGCTTCATTGCCACGGTAACACCCCAGCCACAGAGAGCCTCTGGGGGGTGGGGGGCCGGCCCGCAGTGTCCAAGGCCGAGCACAGGCCTGGAGAGGAGATGGAGGGCCCGCTTCCCACGGGAGCAGTGAGGCTCCCTCCCGGTGCCCACGCTCGCTTCTGCCTCCCGTGGAAGCCGCAGCTCCCAGCTCCTGTAGAAGCACACAGCTCCCAGTGGCGCGCTCCGGTTCCTGGCCTATTGCACGCGATATTGCGCAATGGACTACTGGCCAATTATAAAAAGAAAAATGAAAATCACAATATGTGAGACTATACTCTTGGACAACTAATGGGTCAATGAAGAAATCAAGGAGGAAATAAAAAATACTTTAAGATTAAATATAAATGGAACGACAACATTCCTAAACCTATGGTATGCAGCAAAATTAGTTATAGGAGGGAATTTCATGGTGATCCAGGCCTATCTCAAGAAAAAAGAAAGATCTCAAACAATCTATCTCTGCCTAAAGGAACTAGAAAAAGAAAAATAAGTCCTAAAGTTAGTGGAAGAAAGGAAATATAAAGATCAGATCTGAAATAAATGAAATAGAGAATAAAAACAAAATTGAAAAGATCAATGAAAAGATACGTAAAGTCAACAAACTCATCAAAAATAGGGCTCAAAGAAATAAAATTGAAAATAAAAGAGAAATTGCAACTGATATCACAGAAATACAAAAGATCATAAAGGGTACAATGAACAATTATATGCCAATAAATTGGACAACCTAGAAGAACAGGATAAATTCCAATGAATATCTTCTAAGATTGAACCATAAAGAAATTCTAAATCTGAATAGACTGATTACTAGTAAGGAGATTAAATCAAGAATTAAAAACCTCTCAGCAGGCAGAAGTCCAGGACCAGATGTCTTCATTGGTGAATTCTACCCAACATTGAAAGATAATTAAATACCTATCCTTCTCAAGCTATTCTAAAATACTGGAGAAGAGAGAGTGCCTCCAAACTCATTTCACAAAGCTGGCATTACCCTGGTACCAAAAGCCAACAAGGATTCCACAAAAAAGAAAACTACAGGCCTATTAACCCTATTTTCCAAAAAATCTTTAACAAAGTGTTAGCAATCTGAATTCAATAATACATTGAAAAGATCATACACCATTATCAAGTGGAATTTGTCCCAGGGATGCAAGGATGGTTCAAAATCTGCAAGTCAATCAACATGATATACTCCATTAATAAAATAAAAGATAAAAATCATAGGCTCCTCAACTGATGCAGCCACTATTGAAAACTGTTTTGAGAGATTCCTCAAAAAATTAAGAATAGAACTACCGTATGACTCAGCCATACCACTTCTGGGTATTTATCCAAAGAATGCAGAAATAATAAATAAAAAAGATGTATGCACCCCTACATTCAATACAGCATTATTTACAATAGCTAAATAAGGAATAAACAAACAAACCTAAGTGTCCATTGAAGGATAAATGGATAAAGAATAAGTGGTATAGGAAAAGAAGTGATATATACACACACATACACAATGGCATACTACTCAGTAAAAAGAAGGAAATCTTGAGTAACATATGTTAGACCAAGATAAACAAATACTGTATGCTTTCATTTATATGTGAAATCTTTTTTTTAAATGACCAAAAATAAGACCCAAATAAAACAAACTATAGATACTGATTAGTGGCTACCTGAGGGAATGGAGATTGGGTAGAGGCCAAAATTAGACTGACAGTGCTAAACACTTTGTAGTGTATACAATATTCAACTATAATGTTGTATACCTGAAATATATATAATATTAATAAAAAATAATCCCTAGGCTGCACCCCAAGCATGTGGTGGGCCCTGGTGATTTTATTGTGCAGCCAGGGTCGAGAAATCACTCATTACCAAGAGCAAACTACTAGTCAACACATTCTCGTTAATTTATTGATTAACATGCTTATAGACTATAGGAAGCCTCTCAGTCTCCCCGTCTTTATATTAATAAACCCCCTTTTCTCTCGAAAACAACAGCAGCAGCAGCAACAACAACACAACTGTAAAGTTTTGTGTCAGGTCGGTTTGAAAGTTAATTATATCGGTAATAGAAATAGGTCATGTGGAGTGGTTGTCTGGGGGAAGAATAAGAGGATCTTCATTAGTGATGTGTTAAGTCGGAGGAGCAAAGGGACATATTGCTATAGATATAGAGTGGACATCTAAATGTTTGGGGCCGGAGAGCATAGAATGTTCTAAGCTAGAGGCACAGATTTGGTGTCACCAGACATGGGTGAAACCTGTCCCTCTGATAGTATGATAGATGGTGTTACAAAGCCAAACAGCAGAGAAGGGGTGGGTGGAACATTGAAGCATATGTTTAGCAGATTAGGGGAGGAAGAAAAGATACAATGAGACAAAAGAATAAGGATAGTAACCTTTTTACCCAAGTCAAATGAGAAAGGAGGGGAAAAAAGAGGGAAAGAATCAACTGTGAGGAATGTGGCTCAAAGTAAAAAAAGGACGAGTCCTGAGTAATGTCCATTAGGTTTGAGGATAAAGAGGTTATTGGCGCTGAAGAGTGGATGGGAGAATGGAGCCAGATTGTATCAGATGAAGGAGTGATGAGTAGAGAGGAAGTAGAGGCCATGGGTGCAAATTTCAAAGGGATTGTTGGTAGAGCATATTGTTGCATGAGTCAATAGGTTTAAGCTTTGAATTATTTGCATGATGAGCAAGATGAACAATTAAAATGGTTTTCAGTGCTGTGAAACAGTAACTATTTAAAACTAGAGGCCTGTTGAAGGAAGATTCCTGTAAGAATAGGGCTTCCTGCAGCCGGGGCAAAGCAGAGAAGGGAGCGAAGCCTGCTGAGGTGGGCCTCCCTCAGGTCTCTGCCGCCCCACTTGTTTTTCTGCAGCTTTGCTCCCTTCTGCAGCACTTGGCTTCCTTCTCCTCAGTCTTTGTTTGGTGCCTGTGTATTCAAATTAACCACCATCTTTGTGGGTTAATTTGCATACTCGCTCTGATTGGCTGGGGGGCATAGCCGAGGGATGGTCAATTTGCATGTTTCTCTTTTATTAGTGTAGATGTTTTGGGTGCTGTGAAACACCAATTTGTCTATCAGAAGAGAATTGGTTTTAGAATTGTTTTTGTGGAGAAATGTTAAATCACTTGTAAAAGGTATGCAGAACATTTAAAAAAAAAAATGAGGTGCCGAAGCGGTTTGGCTCAGTGGGTAGAGCAATCGGTCTGTGAACTGAGAGGACCCAGGTTCGATTCCAGTCAAGGGCATGTACCTTGGTTGCAGGCACATCCCCAGTAGGGGGCGTGCAAGAGGTAGCTGATCAATGTCTCTCATCCATGTTTCTAACTCTCTATTCGCCTCCCTTTCTCTCTGTAAAAAAATCAATAAAATATATTTAAAAAAATGAGGCAATGATATGTGTTTTTAAATCCTGTATGTGCCTTATCTGAATTGCTCTGAGATATCAAAGGCATGAGTTGTAGCTTAGGGGGAAGTAATTTTATATTATTTTATAACAGGGATAAAAAGGTAGTTTTGATTTCAAGTTCCTTAACCCCAAAATCATATAATTAAACTATCCATTTCCCAGTATTATTTTTTAGGGACTAGATTTCCAAGGTCTGCAAACTTATTAAGAAATAGACCTTTGATATGGATTTTTTCAAATACATTCGATTTCTGGAAATAATTAGAATTCTAATGTAAAAGGAACTTAATTTCAAAAGGATAAAAGTTCTAAATGTTTAGTTGTTCTTGTGAGTCTTCAAGCTGAATTAAAAATATAATGATGAGAAAAATCTAACTTGTCATAGTTAGAAGACATTTAACATAGTCTAGGAAAAATACAAACTAATTTTAAACATAAGAATATATATCAGCCTTATGCATAGGGAATCTTGATTTTAGTGAACTAGTTTTGGGATCTTCACAATCCTCTTCTTGAATCTATAATACTGCAATCAAAAGCATGCCAAGAATAGTTGGGGACAGGGCTATTTTTCTAGACAGACATCACATGGAGAGAAAACCTAGCTGGAAACAGGATGAGAATTCTTCAAGGCAAATTTTGAAGCAAAATTATTCTCACTCTTGAGCTCTATAGCATGTAAGAAAGCTAGGGTACTCTAAGGAATAATCCAAAGTACTGAACAAAAAACAAATAGGTAAATGTTATGGTCTATAAATTATACCTCAATAAAGCACACAAACAAAAAACCCAACAAAGTACCGAACAGATATGAAAATTGTCATTCCTCATGAATGCACAATATATGATGTACAGGAAACATTTACATTGCCATATCACACATGGATGGCAGATAACTTAAAATATCAATTACTTATTTTTACAAGGAGGCAAGGGCTGACTTTCTCCACTGTGGGCAGGAAGCAGTTAGTAAGGGTGTCAGATACCTGGGTTTGCATCCAGCCACCCTCTTTATTACTGTGTACCCTGGCAAGATTCTTTTTTGACTATCAGTTTCCACAGGTGAAAAATGAGGAAATATGTGTCTCACAGGATTGCAGTGAAGCTTAAATGAGACAACAGATATACAGCTCCTGACTCAAAGATCACCTCTGGTGATCTTCCATGCATTTGTTTTCTTATTAAATGCACAACTAAAACTAGGAAGTTTTCAGTTATTTACTTTACTTTGCAGATGTTTTAATTAAACAGTCTACTTTGTGTCAGTACTGAAACTTTATTCTTGCATATCTACTCCCAATGTGCCCATTGCTACAGAATCCATACTTCCTTTTCACATATAGAGGGGACTGAGGTTGAATCATCTGAAATTGCTGATATTTAACATTTTTTTGGTCAATGAAAATGACAATTTCATCTGATTCAACCTAATAAATCCTATTCAATCTGTAAAGTCTGGGACACAGTGATCTTTTCCTGCCAAATTCCCTAGGCCATTTTTTGTGGGGTCATTCATGTATATTGTTTTATATTGTTGGTGATATTTCCACGTGAATGTATTGAATGTGTCTTGTTTTCTTAACTACTTTGTATATTCCTTGAGGTTGTTCATTGTCTATTTTCCATTGTGATAACTGGCATAATGCTTTCTGTATAATAGTTGTTGAGTAAATTTTTTATGACGCTAGTAATAATACTAAATAATTTATAATAATATATAATAATTGACCTGAGTGCTCTGAGGATAAAAAATTTATACTGTGCTTTTTTCCAACATTTAACTTTTTCATCTATCTATCTCCCATCAAAGAAGAATTTCTTTGGTTTTGAAAAATCTTCTATTGATAATGTATGTAATAATAATGCTGTCCGTGGTGCATAAAAATGATGCTTGCAATCACTAGTTCAGCTTGGGTTTTAGGCTTTGTCCCACTGAAAGTCCTGTAGTTTCATTAATCACTATGCTCTCTCTTTAGGTTCCACTAGGAGAGTTAGGAGGTTAGCCAAGATGAGGCAGAACAAAGTTAAATGAGCTAATCCATGTGGGACTTGATTACTTGTATTTGGCATGATTTATATTGCACTTTAATCAGCAGATAAACGTGAGCTCCACATAGAGCTTACTTAAGACACAAAAATTGTATTTTTTATTTTTATTTTTTAAGATTCGAATCTCGTATTTTCAGTAAGAATGTCGAAGGAGGAATCAGAGTTGTATTTCCCACAGGACTGGTTTTGGCAGAAAAATTCTCTTGTATGAAGTCAGGTTTGATAAAACTGAGGAAATGTGAAAATGAAGAGCTGAGCCTTAAAATTAAAGAAAGGGTTCTAAGTGAGCAGCAGGGCTTACGCCAGGGCATTGCTGAAGTTTGCAGGAGTCAATGAGTCACACAACTTCCTACCCTGAGTTCAGTTTTATTAGTAAATATGAATGTGAAATGTGCCCAAGGCATAAGTAGTTCCTGCTCTTTCTCCTACTGAATCAGCCTGATTTGGCCCATGGCAGGCAGAACAGCTGAGCAACTGCAGAGCGGGCGCGGCGCCTCATGGAAGAGAGAAGACCGGTACCCTGACTAAGAGAACAGAAAGCACAGAGGAGGGGCCCCCTCCAAGAACAGCTCCAGCCTCTCTCAGTCTGAGCCATGAGTAACACAATTTTGCACCTTGCAAGACAGACTTTTCTTCACCACTTTAGTGAAGCTACTTGCTTGATGGTTACCCCAAATCCTGCTTACTTGGTCAGTAGGGGATCAATCTCCGCCACTTAAAACTGCAGAGCTTTGCCTGGCTGGTGTGGCTCAGTGGTTCAGCATAGACCTATGAACGAGAAGATCACAGTTCGATTCCCAGTGTGGGGCATGCCAATGAATGATTCTCTCTCATCATTGATGTCTTTCTATCTCTTTCTCCCTCTCCCTCCCTCTTTGAAATCAATAAAAACAAATTTAAAAAACAAAAAAACTGCAGAGCTTTGCCTCTCATGCATATTATACAAATGATCACTGCGACATTTTAGGGGTACTGGGGTGCTGCTCCACGGCATGGTCACTGAGATCCAGGCTGATGAAGCAGCGCATATTTGGAACATCGCAGTTTGCCTGGGCAAAGGAAAGAGAATTCTACAAGGTTGTGCTCTATCTAGCCAGGTACATACTCTAGCCTGGAAATGTGTGCCATGCCACTTTTGCTCAAACTCATTGGCTCAGTCAAATCTAGTCACTTGGCCTCACCTAACATAAAGCGGTCAGTTGAAAAAGTACAAACCCACCATGTGCCCAGAAGGAGGAAGAATGGAAATAAATTCAGTAAACTATCAGGTTTTCTTATTACCAATCAAATACATTTTTCTGTCTCTTCATTCTCCTTTATTCTTCTGTAGCATTTGGTATTATTGAGTCACTCCTTCCCACAGCTAAGAGCCTGTTGCATGACTCTGAGTGTTTTGCCAATATCTCAAACTCGTGTATACATAAAAAATAAATCAAATCAAATCATCATCATTATTGGCCTTCCTGACTACTCCAGGCTAATTCCAACCCCTTCATTTGTATTATTTATTTCTGCTTATGGTACCATTTTTCCTATCACTGGATTTTGAATGCTTATGTATTTTTAATTTCCCTCTCTTCAATAATTGCTTCCATCATATCCATTGCCAAATCCTGTTTCTTTCCATGTTCCTAATATTTCCTGAATATGTTTCCATTCTCACTGAAATCTTGCACATGAGCTGTCACGAAAGCCTCATTTGGGCTGATTTAATCCAGATTCCCAGTGGGTCCCGTGTCCCTGCCAGTTTTAGGGCCCCAGAGTTGGAATCAGGTCATTGCTGTACTTAAAAAAAAATTCTAAAAATCCCCTGTTTCTTAAAAGATAAGGATTAAATTATTTATTTAGTATGCTTGGCCCTCTATTATCCAGTTTTGACCTTTCTTTCTGGAATTTTCTCTCAATTTTACCTGTAAGCTCCAGACCAAATGTCATTTTTTTCATACAATCAAAATTGTACAGACTAAACATGAACTCTCTGTCCTTTGTAAGACCATGACGCTTTTAAATTTTCGTTTTGCCTATGATCCATCTTATTAGGCCTACTAATGATTTCTTATTGATATTGTGGCTCCTTTTTATATGTCTCAACCTCAGTACATCACATGCTACACAGCAATGTTTTGGTCAATGACAGACTGACTGCATATGCCATTGGGATCCCATCCGATTATAATGCAGCTGTAAGATTCCTATCGTCTAGTGATGCTGTGGCTGTCATAATGTCATAGTACAATACATTACTCAGTTATTAATATAGAATAAGGATATAAAACAATTTTGCAGAGCTGTACAATGTATTTGTGTTCTAAGCTAAGTGTTATTACAAAAGAGTGAAAAAGTTAAAAATATTAAAGTTTATAAAGCAAAAAGTTATAGTGAGCTAAGGTTAATTTATTGTTGAAGAAAGAAAAATATTTTTAATAAGTGTAATGTAGCCTATGTGTGCAGCACCAATAGTCAATAGCAGTGTGCACACTAATGTCCTAGGCCTTACATTCACTCACTATCAACTCACTGACCCACCCTGGGCAACTTTCAGTCCTCAAATATACATTCATAAGTGCCCCATACAGTTGTACCATTTCCTAAATCTTCTTTGCTGCATTTTTACTATACCTTTTCTATGTTTACTAGTAGATACGTTTAAATACACAAATACTTACTATCTATATATCTAAAAAGCCAACGACCATAATGGCCATAATGACCATAAGGACCGGTCACTATGATGCCCACTGTGGCCAGTGAACCGGCTGATCAGGAGGTGGGGCTGGCCGGCCAACCTCGCAGCCCTTCCCCTGATTGTATTCTCCCAACCTGATCAAGATTGGGGCAGCCAGGCAAACGCCTCTCCCTTCCTTCCCCTCCCCCAGCCTCACCCCTGATCAGCCAGCCCCACCACGATAGCCCCACAGCTCCTTCCCCGGGCTGGCCCACTCCAGATTACACCCCCCCACCCCAATAAGGGGCGGGGCTGGACAGGTAACCTTCTATAGCCCCTCTCCTTGGACAGCCTTGCCTCTGATTGCCACCCCACCTGAATAAGGGGAAGAGCATGCCAGTCAACCTCCCTCGCTCCTCCCCCTGGCTGGTCCTGTCCCTGATCACCCCATTTACCCCAATAGGGGGGCAGGCCGTCCAGCCCATCTCCTGCAGCCTTTCCTGCTGCCAGACCCCAGTCTAGATCGGCACCCTTACCCCAATCAGGGGCAGGGCCAACTGGCCAATCACCCATGGCCCCTCCCCCAGGCTGTTGGCCCCCAGTTGGCACTCCCCACCCCATTCAGGGGTGGGGCTAGCCAGCCCACTGCCCACAGCCTCTCCCCATGCCTGTCCCCACCCCCAAACAGACTCCCAATTCCAATTAGGGCAGAAGCGGGGCCTGCCATCCAATCACCTGTGGCTCCTTCCCCTAGCCGGCCTGGCCCTGATTGGGCCCTGGTCAGGGCAGGCCGGCTGGCCAATCTCCTGCCATCTCCTCCTCCTGATAGGCTCAGCCTCAATCCACCTTAATTGGGGCCGGGCTGGCTGGACCCCACCTGTGCAGGAATTCATGCACTAGGCTTCTAGTTGTTTTATAATTACCTACAGTATTCAGTGTAATAACATGCTGTACAGGCTTGTAGTCTAGGAGTAGTAGATTATACCTATAGAGTACTCTTAGGATTGCCTAAGAGTACTCTATAATGTTTGCACATTGACAAAATTGAGTAATGACACATTTCTTGAACATATATATCCCTGACCTTAAGTGATGTATGGCTGTATTAGATTTTCTTTCTTTTCTTTTAAAATATATTTTTATTTATTTTAGAGAGGCAGGGAAAGGGAGAGAAAGCTAGAAACATCAATGATGAGAGAAAATCATATGGGGTTCAAGCCCACACCATGGGCATGTGCCCTTGATTAGAATCAAACCTGGGACCCTTTAGTTTACAGGCTGACTGAGCCAAACCAGCTAAGGCTAGACTTTATTTCTTTGTTAGGCAGGACATCTCTTGAAATTGGATGCCAGACTGTGAACTGCTCTACCCACTTTAGTTTTATCCCACCCAGCACTTGCCTGGCACCTTATATGCACACTACAGATATGGGGTGTTTACTGCTGAATGAATGACCCACCCACTTTCCTCTTTTCTCTAATCCATGATGGTGACCTATCCTGTGCTAACACACCCTTCCTCTTAATATTCTCTTGAGCTCACTGGCCTGTTTTTGATGGCCACCTGGGTTTAGGAGTTTAAACTCCATCTGTGGAATGGTGGTTTGTCTAAATGAAGTTAATTGGCTCATCCAGAGATTGAATCTTCAACCTTAGCCTCATTAGTACCTTGTTCTAATCTGTTGACTTTCTGGCCCCATGCTAGAAAATATTCACAAAAAACATAAATATAGATATGTCTTAACCAGGCTCATTTCCGCCCCTCTATGTACTGTGGCAGAGTTTAAAATTAGTTGCCCATTGAGCTTGAACATGGATTTAAATTTAATAGTGGAATTAATAAATGCAATTTTTAATGAATAAATGAATTTAACTGGGTCAGAGCAGGCTAATTAAAAACAAAGGAACAGATTGAGTTTTTGAAATACATAAGACAGACAATTTTATATGATGTTTTGCAACTTGCCCACTCCTGAAAAGTGCCAGACAACTCAGTGGGGCTTTCATAATTTTGAAGACATGTGACTGAATGCCAAAAAGTGTTCCAGCCCAGCCAGAAACTTCTCCAAAGCTCCAACTTGCCAGCTTTTTGTTGGAGCAAACTTGAAAGCAGCTACAGCTTGGTCATGTTGGGTTGGGGCCAAGCTAGAGCCACAACTATGAAGAATCATTTTGATAGGATTTTTTGTTAAACTAACCCTGAAGGCTTGGTGCATGAATTTGTGTAGGGGTGGGTCTGGCCAGCCCATCCTAATGGGGGCCAGTTGGGTGGGGCTGGCCAAGGGGAGGGGCTGTGGGCAGTTGGTCAGCTGGCCCCATCCCTGATTGGGATGTGGGCAGGGCCGACTGCAGAGAGGGGCCTCGAGAGGTTGGCGGGCGCAATCTAGGTCCCCATTGGGCTGGATGGCTGCTGCAGTGCACATCATAGCGACTGGTCATTCAGGTCATTCCTCCTTTTCAGTCACTTGGCTTTTATATATATAGATTACAGTGCTTTAAAGGTAACATGTTCAGCTCTGGGCTAGGAAAGATACCTGATAGGGCGGACCATGGCTGACTTGTCTATAAACTCTTGCTTTGTCTATTCACAGCAGGTAATCCAAGGCCATCAAAGGGCTAGATCCCAACTTCATTCTGAAATTAGATAGTAGGAGCCCACAGAAGGGACTAGGAACCTGGGGTGTTAGTTCAGGGATTTGAAAAAGCTCTACTGTCACTTATTTGCCTATTCAATGTTTAAAGCTCTATTTATGTCATATCTTCCTGAAAATAGCTCATTAACTAATATCTCAAGTTGAAATTTTAAGTATTTATTACGGATACAGTAATTTATTTCTTGCCACCTTGTTACAGATTTAGAGTGGAATCGGGAATACATGTCCAAATTTGATATAGCTTTAGGACAATAATTGCCAGTTTCCCCTTCATGTACTTGAAATATTGAGGATTGATATATTCAAAGTAATTTTATTCTGAATATGGAGCTCTGAGGGCAGCATCACTATCTCTGAAGTATAAACTTATGCATTTGAGGGTCCTCTTAATAAATCGGAGAGGTTTGTGGTAGGAAAATGTCCATTAAACCCAGGTGCTGGGGGGAAAGGTCAGTCTAGGTTATTCAGAGAAAATGTTTAAAAGGGGTCATGAAATTTTAATGAAATAAAAATAATTGGCAGAAAGTATATTTAAAAAGGATGAAGTTTTGTTGAAAATTTTGAAATATAGCAAGAAAGTTGTTAGAAAAGAAACAACAGTCCAAAATGTAGTCACTTTTGCTAAGCCACATCATCAAACCAAAATTTAATAACTAACCTTATTGTAGTTTCAGCTTTTCCCAGGAGTGGAAGTTTAAACCGATCAGTCTGGAATTTCTGGATCAATACTAGTGAGGTAATCTGCATGCTAAAGAACATTCTTGGCTTATAACAACCTTTTCCTTTCTTTTGTTAATAGCTCTTTGCCCCACCCTTTTTCCTATTAAAAAACCTCCCATTTTGTAGATCCTCTCAGATATCTTCTTCTAGTTGCCAGATAGGATGTTTCCCCATTCATGAATCCCTTAATAAAGTCAATTAGATACCATATTTAATCAGTTGAGTTTTGTTTTTAAATATCTTATTTCATATGATAAAGAGTTTAAATTACTAGGAACAGTTTGATAACCTTACCTCCTCAAATATAATTTCTTTTTTCAACCTTTCTCATCTCATGGCACACTAACTACTAACATTCTGTGGCACACCAAAAAAATATATTTTTTGCTGATCTGACAGAAAAAAAAGGTGTAATTTTGATTCACTCACACCGGATGGCTATTATTGTGTTGGTTGTTGCCATCTTTTTATTTGACAATCTAAGGAAAAAGAGGTTAGTGCCCCTGTCTAAAAAATCAGGTATTGCATGTTTTGAAAATTCTTGCAGCACAATCATTGAAAGCCACTTGTTTAAGGGGAAAGAGTCAAAATGGGACCTTACTTTCTTCAATCTCTACTGGCTAGTATTGATTCAGAGGGCAAGTAGGGAATAACAACTGCAGTTAGCTGGGCTTAAGAACTAATTTGTGGACATCAGCTTTCTGTCTTCATGTGATTCTGTCAAGAACCTCTTTCCTTTTTTCAGCTGCTCTGGATTATTCTCTCCTGGAGAAGGCAAGCAGAACTCTGCGCTCTCGGTGGCCAGCCAGGGTTCCCTGTGCAGAGACTGCAGAGTCTCGCTTCACGGGCACTTCAATCTTATCTTTTAAGAGAACCAAGCAGTCATTGCTGTCACAGTTGGGCCCATTGTCCTCTAACTACAACATAGTATGCTTTTCTTCTGAATGGTGCTATCTGATAAACAAATTTTATTTTTAAATCCACCCAGTGGACTAGATGCTGTAAAAAAAAGAAGTGAAGCCTTCTCTACCCAATAAACACAAGTATCAACTAATAACCTACATAGCAACAGGTGAATTGCTTCTGTGACTTTAATGGCAATTCATCTTGAGAAACTTTCAAGTAGTGAAACTATGACTTCTTTGTATAGTGATCAAAAC
>JAAGEH010000311.1:26143200-26219096 GCA_011751065.1 Lasiurus cinereus
GAATTTTGTTTGTTAGTGTGGAATAAACTTCCTCTTTAACATGCCTTGGTCTCTGACTCCTGTTTTCTCTGCCTTGAACTTTACATCTGGTGCCAGAAACCCAGGTGGGTGCGAGCATCCGATTTGACCATTCATGGTTCGGGGTGCCCCCCTCTTCTCTCCTTGTGGCTCAGGACCCTCAGGCTTCTAACCCCGGCTCGGCAGCATCAGCAGTAAGTCCCAGCCTGTGCTGATTCCTGGTGGTCGCTTCTCTGGCATCTCTGTCTGTAAACCACGGCCCAGGTCAGAGATTGCCTTCCGGGCCTAGCCCTCTGAGCCCCTACAGGAGGGGCTCCGAACCTGGGGAGGCGGTGGAGATGTTCCTGTTGCCCCTTGGTGCTCTGACCTTTTGGCCTCTGTCCGGATCCCAGGAGGTAGGGGAGACATCCCTTGCTTTCCCTCGGGTTCCCCATTCATAGTCTTGGGTCAATGACTGGGACGCTGGTCCTTAGCCTCAGCTACTGACCCCAGGTTTTGGGTAATCAAAAATGTAAACCGAATCCTAAGACACCTCTAGGGTGTCTCCTCACCAATCTAACTACTTCGGTAACATGGCATGGCCTCAGTATGAATTGGAATGGGTCCAGATGGCCTGAAATTGGGACACTTGATTTTAACATCCTCATGACCTCTGCAATTTCTGCTGGCCCTTCGCTCCTGCCCCTCACTCTACTCCTCATGTTTCACTCATCAGATCCTCCTGGCAAAGTCTTCTTCACCCCTTCAAACCGGTCCTCAGCCCCTTTCTGTCTTCTGACTCTTTCCACCCAGCTGATCTTTCTTCTTCACCTCTCCCACTCCTGCTGCCCCACTTCTGCTCCCTCTCTTCCTCCTCCTCCTCCTTCCCAGTGGCTGCGCAGCTGTGGGAGCCTGCCGCTGTCGGAGCCACTGTCACCGCCTCCAGCTGTGAGCCAAGCAGAGGCCACCACGCAGCGTGAAAGCTGCCCACCTGCCGTCCCACCAGCTGCTCCAAACAGCTAAATGAGATTTCTGCTTTGGTTTGCTCTTCTCTTGTGTATTGTGAGCAGCTGCCATGTTGGCCGCAAGGCTTGCTGTTCCCATAGGGGCTGCCATCTTCAAATGGCCAGTCCCGCCCTTCTCTGGCCACATGGCCTGCTATTCCCATGGGGGCTGCCATCTTGGAACAGCAAGTCCCACCCCTCTCTTTAAATAGTTATTGAGACTTCCCACAGCTTCCCCCCAAAGGCCCGCCCACTACCATGTTCCTCCTCCTCTTCTGTCCCACGGCCCACTGCTTGTTCCACCACTCCCTCCCCTAATACCTTCTCAGACCCTGGTCTGAGATCCAGTGAATACGGCCTTTAAGGTTTTAATGCCCATGAGGAGCAGGCAGAGTAAGCCCATCTTCGACAAAAGGTGAATCTGCAAACCCAAGCCTTGGTAGCAGCCATGCATGGTCCAAAGGGGACTGTGCACAGTGGGGGTGCAACGGGAGGTTGAAGCCACCTGGAGGATGCTTCAAGTGCAGAAATGAAGGCCACTGGCAAAGCAGTGCCCTGGCCCCTGGCTCCAAACAAGCCCTGCCCAGCGTGCAGTAAAAGTGACTGCCCCTAGAAAAGTGATGGGCTCTCTGAGTCTCAGCATAGAGAGGCTGTCCTTGCAGGTCATGACCCACTGCTGGCCATGACTAAAGACTGGCCAAAGACTAAATATGCCTGGACTCAATGACCCCTATTATCCTTGCCAAGCCCAGGGTAATGCTCAAGGTAGCAGGTAAGCTGGTTTCCTTTCTGGTTGATACAGGGGCTACCTTTTCTGTCCTGCCCTTCTTTCCCAAGCCACTCTTCTCTTCTGTGATCTCAGTCATGGGTATTGATGGCAAATCACCCTTTGATGCTCTGAACACTGCTCTGGCCTCAGCGCCTTCTTATCCTTCCCCCTTCCCCACTCCACCCTTCCTAGAGAACAACTTTCTTGTTGGCACAGGCTTATCAGAAACTTATCAGAGACAGTCCTCATCTGTTTGGGCAGGCCTTACCCAGAGACCTCCAACAATGCTCTTTAGAACCTAGCACTCTTCTCCAGCATGTAGATGATCTCCTTCTCTGCAGCCCCTCAGAGGCAGACAGCTGGCCTCCTCAACTTTCTAGGGGACAAAGGATACCATGTGTCCCCTGTCAAGGCGCAACTGTCAGTCCCCACCATCACTTACTTGGGGATCTGTCTGGCGCCCAATTCCCGAGGACTGACAGTTGACTAAATGCAAGCAATACGAGACCTACAGCCTCCCACTTCTGTGGAACAGATCTTATTCTTTCTAGGGCTGGTAGGATTCTTCCGCCATTGGGTCCCAAACTTTACTCTCCTAGTTAAGCCCCTATACGAGGCTGCTAAAGAAACACCAGTAGGCCCCCTCTCCTCACCTTCCCTCATTCGCCAGGCTTTTTCTTTTTTTAAATTTTATTTATCAAAATTTATTATAATTTTAATTGGTAGAGATAAATTTTAACCTTCATTAATTATGAGAATACTTGCTTTGTATAAATTCAGTATATTTTTCTTTCACAAAAATAAAATAAAAATGTCTAAATATACAAAGCACTAATAGTTCTGATATATTTTGTGGAAGGATAACACCTAGCAGTTCAAGTCACGATATACTGATTTTCAAAAACCAACATATTCTCTTCTATTTAATCAAATATTAGAGCCTGAGACCCAGAAGAGGTCATAATTATATTTTAATTAAACTGAATCAGATTTTTTAAAACCAATAATGCATTTTTGTAGAATATTTACCAAATGCTACTTTTCATACATTCAACATTTAGCTTATTGGCAATATTTCAGAGTTTTATAAAAATGAGAAACTTTTGCAGCTAAATGATTAGAAGGTACACAAATTGCATTACATCAAACACAAAGGCAGTGTGGTCCTTGTAGGAGAAATAAAATCAGTACTCCCTCGTAGAAATGTTCTATAAAAATGTGTCACATTGAAGTGTCAGTGTTTTTAGCCAATTATCTGTCCCTGATGTATTTTTTTGGAGTATATGATATATTAGAACTTCAGGTTTCTTAATCCAAAATATCTGACTGAATTTAGGTACATCTAGAAAGCAGCTGAAAGGGTTTCTCCAATAGTCTGACATCAGAGAAAGTACTTGAGAAATCCCTCTCTTTACCTGAAGACGTACTTGTTCTACTTCAGTCATAAGCTCAAAAAGCAAGAAAACCCATCAAAACTTCCCCTCACACACAAAATACCATATAAGCTAAACAAAGACCACCACCCTCTCTCCACAAAACCTCGGCACCAAAGTGTCAGTCATTCCTGGGAAAAAGAACATTCCCCTTGGATTCTCTGATTTGTTAGTTGTTCAAACTTGAAGGACAGAAATAACCTTATGTCCTTGTGGAGAGGAGGGGGAGACATGTTAATAATGACTATAAAGCCATTGAGAAAGTGCATTATCAATTATTACATAATCAACTGCCCTTTAATGGAGGTGGCCACACTTCATTCAAATGCCTTGGTCACTAAACATTCATATCCTCGAGATAAAGGAGATGGGAGAAAAAGAGACACTCATTTTAATAAAAAAGTACAGAGTCTACAACCTTTCCCCATGCTTCTCAAGAAAATGACTGCACAGACTCAGAAAAGTCCAAACTCATAGCAAAATCTCTGAGGTATTCCTGCTTAAGCAAGAAAAAAAATATGACCCAGTATTCATAGTTTATAGATTATGAGAACAAACTTGGTGTTTTTTTTTTTTTTTTGGTGTATGTGTTTTTAAAAGAAAGCCAAAGAATCATTTCATAGGGATCATATACACCATTTCCTCTAACATATCCTCAGTGTGAAGTGTTGAAATGGGACCGATCAGCCTACGACGATTGCACATCACCCGAGGAGAAAGGAAGGCATGGAAAATGCAAACATTTTATACTGCTTCAGAAACACATTCACAAGGAACAGGTGAAGAGAAAATGTAGAAAGAAGAAAGCAAACATTATTACTGTTTTCATACAAAATACAGTATGAACATACCTACACTAAATCAACTCTGATTACGATGACCAATATTTTCACAGCGTGGGATGAAGTTTCTTCTTGCACAATGAAATATTTAGTTTAAAAGGTAAGCAGAAAAATGAGAGAGGACATCAAATCTACACCTGGGATATTAGCTGCCTATTGAAACTCAGGGACTGAGACTGCTTGGTTAAGGAGGAGCCTGAGCTGAGGAGCTCTTTACCTTGACCTAGCCGGTCTTCCTGTAGACTGATAGGAATACCGATTAGCATTGCTAGTTGCTAAATTAGTAACTCCCTCAGTGCCAACTCCAAAGCTGATACTTACTCAATTGCCATTTACATAGTCAAATGATTTACTTGAGGAAGCACTGGCTGTCTGGATTAGACTTACACTATTGGTTTTTGGCACCACCTGACCAGCAGGCAGACTTAGGTATTTCTTTATCGGTGTCAGCTCAATTGAATCTACACTAAGATCAGTAGGTTGCTGTACATATTACCTTTGAACTACTGAATCTCGGCTTTCACTGGATTTGATGGGAGAAGCTGTTTTTTTTTTTTCCCCCGACTGAATGCCCAGTTGCTACTTTCCTTAAGCTTCCCCTCTGAGAAGAGGAGGATGGTTTGGTCCCAATTGGCTGATTGCTGAAGGAAGAAAGCTCCTGGTGAAAAGCCTTCATCTGCATCATTTAGGTTTACTGTCTCCTCTTCTCCATTTACCCCCCTCAGCACCTTCTCTCCTCCGTCTATGGCGATGGATGGAAGCTGTTGTAATTGCAGTCTGAGAAATCCTCGGCACCGTCAGAGTGACTTCCACTTTAAATACTTTCTGGCCTTCTTGTGAAGAATTAACAGCATCAAGTGGTAATGAATTTTTCATGGCATTAGCAACCAGTAGTGGTTGAGAAAAGAGTTCTAGCTGAGCTCTATCAATGATGTCATCAAGGACTTCCTGGCCAAGGTCCCACTGTCCATTATACATGGCATAATAAACCCCGGTGAGAAGTTGCACCCATAAATTCGGGATCCAATACTATTCGACCGCAGAGTTCTTCCCAGTGTTTTTCATGTTGCTGTAGAAACCCACTCACTCACACAAACCCTGGAGCCCATCCGACAAAGAGATTGATAAGATGAAGCAGGCATATACACAATAGCAGAATTGTAACACAACCTAAGAAAACTCAGGACTTCAGACCGATTTTGTGCAGTGAATGTTTCCCTCTGAGGATGAAGATCACTATAAACAACCCTGATGAGGTCATGCTGACACAATGCCCCTTCAGTCAACACCATGGATCCAATTGTTGAGGGCTCATGGTATATTGAAGGCTTAGCTAAAGAAGGGATAATGAAAGACAGAACTTTATTTCCATCTTTATCACCAATTTCCAAATTATCAATTTCTAACAGAAGTTGCTTCAATGCAACCATTACTCTGTCTCTGCTAACTGTAAGCTGTAAATAAACCCACATCAATTCTGGCAAGAACTGCAACGTTCTTGAAGCTCTTAAGTCGAACTTCAGAGCTACAATAGAGCTCAAACAGCTGGTGGCAGGAGCTCATTATTTGAATCTTGAATAACTTTGTGGAGGGCTGGTACAATATGTTTTTTTTTTTTCCAGTGTAAAGTTGCTGCATAATGGGTGATCTGAGTGTCAGGTAATGACTTGAATTCTGATAACCATTCTTCCACAACATCATATTCAGATCCCAGCATCTTCTACTTTCTGTTACTCTTATCTCTCTGTTCTAAGATCAGTTTTCTCAAGGAGGAGGTGGCACAGGAATGCGGCAGAGTTCAAATGTGGAATTCATTTGTTGAGGCTTAAATATTTTTTCAACTCTCCCACTATAGATTTTTGAGGCTTTCCACTTTCCTATCACCCCACTGCCTCCGGCTTCTTACTGCCACTGCCTCCCGCAGTTGCCTCCAAGCTTTTTCTAAGCTCCGGGATACCCTTCTGGCTTCTCTCTCTCTCTCTCTCTCTCTCTCTCTCTCTCTCTCTCTCTCTCTCTCCCCCAGACATCTCATAGCTATGGGGGTCCTCACCCAGCCCCTAGGGCCAGCCTTCACCCTTATAGCTTACCTGTCCAGACAGCTTGATCCCACGATTTGGGGATGGCAGCCCTGCCTCCGGGTGTAGCCACCCCTCTCACCAAGGAGGCCCAGAAGATCTGCCTCCAGCAACCCTTACAGGTCTTCTCCATCCATAGACTACAGGATCTTCTGTCCCACCGATCCTTATGTCTCCTTGCCCCCCTCTCGCATGCAAGAACTCCATCTCCTATTCCTCGAGAATCCTGACATCTCCCTGACCCACTCCCCAGCCCTGAACCCTGACACTCTCCTTCCCACTGCCTCCACCCAACCTGTGGCAATGCACTCCTGCCCTGAGGCCATTGAAGCCCTCACTCAACTTGGATAGATCTCTCAGATTTTCTTCTCTCTAATCCTGACTTAACTAAACTGCACATACCTTACCGCCCACAATCATCTATAAGACCGAAAGGATCAATGGCCTTCTTAAAGACCATCTAACTAAACTCTCTCTAGAGATTCACAGCTCCTGGCCGGAGCCCCTGCCCATAGCCCTGACCAGAATCCGGGTTACACCAAGAAGCCCCACCTTCTTAAGCCCTTTTGAACTCCTATATGGGAGACCCTTCTTGCTCAAATATTATCTCCTTACTGACCCTCCTCTTCTGGCTACATATCTTCCATACCTGCCCTTACTCAGGGCAATTGCTCTGGGAACAACTGACAGGCTTCTGCCCAGGCCAGAACCAGCTAACCAAGATTCCCGAGGACCAGCCCTCCAGCTGGGGGACTCAGTCCTCCTCAAGAACCTTACCCCCAGGTTGTATTTCAGCTCCAGGCCCAGAAAAGCAGCAAAACCAGACAAGTGACGCTGTGGCAGCCTCAGGCCCAGCTTTTACCTTTCAAGTGACTCAACAGGATCTCTCTTGAGACTTCATCAACCAGCCCCTTGGGGAAATCATGC
Source organism: Lasiurus cinereus (assembly GCA_011751065.1). Taxonomy (NCBI): domain Eukaryota; kingdom Metazoa; phylum Chordata; class Mammalia; order Chiroptera; family Vespertilionidae; genus Lasiurus; species Lasiurus cinereus. The sequence goes on from JAAGEH010000311.1 coordinate 26,150,248, forward strand.
TGCTGCACCCCTCATCCAGCATGGAAAACACTCCCTGTTTTTCACTCACTTACGCCATGGCTCCTCCCATCATTAGGTCCACTGGTATCTATTCCTTTAATTCTGCTCTTTGGCCCTGTCTCATGTGCTGTTTCACTAGTTTTTTTTGTTTTTTGTTTTTTTTTTCCCACAACAGAATGCAGGTGTTCACCAACCAGAAGGTGGGACAGATCTATCTGGCCTTGAATTCAGAACCTAGAGACACCTATGTCATCAGAATCCTTGAGTCCCTGGGTAGATGTCCCTGACAATGCCCCCTCTCAGCAGGAAGTAGCTACGGAAAATGGACCTTCACCCCCTGACCTTGCCCGGACTCTCTCTCTTTTTTTTTTAATATCACCAAAAGCCTGGAATGATAGATCCTCTCTTCCTCCAACTGGTGGGTGGAGTATGACATAACCAGAATCTGTAGGACATTCCTGAGACATTGAACCACCAATCAGCACGTGCTGAGTGCCCTGGGGCCCACTCCTTCCCATTCCTCCCCTCAAAAGGCGTGTTCACCGCTGCATGTGTTGCTGTCTCCCCAGTCTGTGAGGCAGTCCGATTGGGGCTGCCTCCTCCTCCTCCTCCTTCTCCTTTAATCTTGGTTTTTCTATCCTCCTCTGTAATGAATCTCGCTTGTTAGTGTGGAATAAACTTCCTCTTTAACATGCCTTGGTTTCCAACTCCAGTTTCCTGTGCCTCAAACCTTATAAAAACTGGCTTTCTAACAGGAGAGGGAAGGTGATCTGAGGAACTTGTATTTTCCAACAGAGGTTTTGGGAATCAGAGACCCCTGTGATATCACTTGTGTCCTTGGTTATTGCTCAAAGCAGGTATGACACACAAAACCTGTGAGAAGAGTGCCCTAGCCCTTTGATGTTAACAGTCATCTCTCCTGAGTTTTAACGTTCTGTGTTGAAAAATTCTGAACTAAGACTCTGAATTTATATAAAATGATAGAAACCACTTGTCCCTTTGAGAGATATGAATATAGAAATAGAGCTTTAAAAACGTTAGCCTTAGAAATAGTCTCTATTGATCTGAATTGCTAATGCAAAAATACTGTGTTTTTATTTTTAAATCTATATGTTTCTGCCTTAAAGTTTTCATAAATATTGTATCAGAGTATTAACTTTTATTATTTATGAATATACTGAACTTTGCAAGGATTTGCTGACAGTTAAAATATTACAATTTTAAGGATAGTTCATTTTACATCATAAATAACCTAAAAGGTCACTCAGTGTCTTACAACAGCATTCAAAGAGATAGATATTTAGAGTATTATATGTTAGAAGAGTTGACAGTTACTTTTGAAGAGATCCATTAATTTTTAAAAAAATCGGAAATAAAAAATAGAAGTTCAATCAGGGTTAATATGTATTGACAAGTGATTGTTTTTGTTGATATATTTTCTATATTTTAAAAAATTCTTCCTTTATTTGGTAGTATCTTCTTTTATTTAAGCATTTTTTTTGGTATTAATTAGGATATAGGCTAGGGTGATCTAATAAGGAAACTCTAAGTAGCTTAAACAAAATATGAGTCTCTCTCTCTCTCTCTCTCTCTCTCTCTCTCTCTCATCCCCTTCACTTTCCTCTCACACATGTACACATAGCACAGATGAAAGCCTACCCTATGTCCTGGCAGCTTTCCTTTATTCAGCCTGTAGCCTTCAATGACTTGGTCCAAGCTGGCTGCTTCTCCCACCAGTGGGAAGAGGTGAAGGAACCAAGGGACTCATGTTCTAATGTGCTGAGAGCGAGACCCAGAAGTGACACATTATTTTTGCTGACATTCTACTGAATGGAACTTAATCAAATGGTCAGAACTAGTTATATAGGGCCCTGGAAAATATCTGGGACCATCTAAAAATGCTATTTTTTGACTTAGTGATGTTGACAAAATAAACAGTGAGATTCTTTAAGCAAAAATCCATTTTTCTTTTTCTTTTTCTTTTTAGTGGGGTGACATTCATTAACAAAATTATATAGATTTCAGATGCACAATTCCACTATACATAATCTGTACACTGTATTGTGTGTTCATTGTCCCAAGCCAAGTTTCCTTCCATCACCATTTATCTCCTCTCTAGCAAAAATCCATTAAAAAATGTCTTTTACATTCTAATAAAATAATTTTAACTTGATTTACTTTCATTTAAGATAATAAATTTAATATATCTTATTATTTATATATACAAAAGCCTAAGTGACCAGCCGACCAGCCAGTTGCTGTGATGTGCACTGACCACCAGCGGGAAGATGCTCAATGCAGGAGCTGCTGAACTGTGGTCACTTGGCAGCAGCAGTTCTCCGGTGACGCACCCGAAACCAGAGAGGAGGGAGCCTGGTTTAGATTCTGGGTTGCGTCACCCGAGAACTGCCTCTCTTAATCCAGGAGGATGTTGGAGAGCTGGTTTTGGCCCAATCCTTACAGACCAGGTCGAGGGACCCCACCAGTGCACTGGACCTCTAGTATAACATAATAATAGTATCTATCCATCAAGATATTTTAATAATAATTACGATCTCCATGTATTTGGTTAAAAAATTGGGAAATTATACTTGTGTACAAAATAAGTTAGTATCTAGGTTTAATCCTTGTATGGAAAATAAGTTAATATCTAGGTTTAATTCTAGATGGAGGTTTTACATTTTTATGTTTCTACTAGAGGTCCAATGCATGAAATTCGTGCAAGGGGCTTAGGCCTCGCAGTTACAGCTGCCTCACAGCCCCATGGCCCCCCACCCACTGGTCATTCTGCTGTCTGGTCTAATTAGCATATTAACTCTTTATTATATAGGATTGGATTTACAATTTGGTGAAGAATTTTTATTTTTCAGAAATGTATATTGAAAGAAGTTTTCAAATATGATGCAAATTAAAACATTTGTTTTAACTTTCTACTCTAAAAGCTCTTTGAGAGACTTAATGGAAACAACTACTCTAATGAACCACTGTTACTTTCAATACTGCTTAATTGTGTAGTTTGGTTTATATTATAGACATTCCATTATTTGGTGACATGGATGTGGTGGCTGTTATGAAGGGTTCTTGATACCTCTGGAAGCTTGATGACAAGCTGCTACCTTGTTGGTTAGAGCCCAGAAGATTCAAGAAGAATTATGAACAAGGACTCATAGTTCGTCTGTGCTTTCCCCTGGTCTCTTAAGAAAATAAGAATCTCCTGGGCACTTATGAAGTATTTAACTTTCTGGGCCTCCCTCTGGAGATTCTGATTCAATGGTTTTAGGTGGGGTTTCGGAAAGATGTGTATTTAATAAGTACCCCAGATGATTCTTTTCATCAGGGAAGTTTGAAAAACACAGCACAGTACTAGACTTCATCCACTGTGTTAAAGATCAAAGACAGCATCCTCATTCATGGGTGGGCTGCCAATCATGACCAAAGGCCTTTTTAGGCTCTTCCTGTGCCATGGAAGAGATGAGATGACCATAGCAGCTGTCTATTGTATGCATTTGAGGAACATATCTTTGTTCTTTGATGGCGAATCACAAAATGGCATGTTTTCTCTCTGGTCCCAGACTCACTATCTGATGGCACCTATTCCCATTTGAGAGGAAATGGTTTCATGATCATAAACCTGGGCCTAGAAACCCCGCCTCACACTCTAATCCCCAAGTAATGGAATTGACAGTAGTTAGTAGTAATGACTACCTGAAGATCATAGATTAACCAGTTTTTCAGTGATGGCTTTTTACTCGTTGTAATCCTTTATTCTCTAGATTCTTGGCATCCAGAATATTTTTCTTTTCACTCATGAAAGAAGTAAAAGTAGCAGTTTATGTAATGAAACTCTCTAGCCTTTCTCTGGGTCTGGAATAGCTAAAGCTAAAAGGATAAAAATAGCAAGGACCTTTGATAAGCAGGCTTTTTTTTTTTTATTAGATATCTGAACTGAAAAAACTCTTTTTATTTGAAGATTCTGTTTCGTTGATCACCAAAACAAAGCACCATTTAGGATCTGATTCTGCACAGAGGTTATTACATAAGGATTCCCACCTTCACTCTGCAGATTGTAGGGCATCTATGTTCTGTTTAGTTTTGGGTCCAGTTCCACAGAGTGGGATAGCCGTACACTTCCTAGTTAATTTTACGTGGAATTGCGCAACTATGTTATGAATAAAGAGTATTGAGGCAATAGTGTCAAATTAAAAATAAAACAAAACATCTTTTGGTAATGGTCTGTAGTTGCCTTGAACAGTTAGTGGGCAAGAGAAATCTTTTCTGATATGGGATAATAAGTGGCTCTAATAGAACACCTCTCTTTTTAGAATATCTGTTTGAGGCAACCTAGTTGAGGCAGTTTACATTCAGTGTGGGGTAATTACCAATCTGACCTGATGTAATTGCTCACTAAACATCAGAAGGCACAGAAGGAGTTATCCTGAAACCCCCTTATAGTCCTAAGAAAGCACTCATCTATCTATCTATATATATATATAAAAGCCTAATATGCAAAGTATCCCCTCAAGAGTTCAGCCGGGAGACCAGGAGTTTGATTGCTTGCTACGATGTGCGCTGACCAGCAGGAGGTGGCATGGAATGAAGGGAGGCCTTGGCTGGCACTTGGGGAAGGGAGGTCCTGGCCAGCAGCCAGAAGGAAAGTCCCAGCTGGCAGCCGGAAGGCCTTGATTGGCCTTGATCACCGGCTAGGCAGTGGGTCTCTAGTCTCTAATAAAATACTGGAAACAACAGAGGATATTTTTACAAACTGAAAAATGAACAATTATGTTTCTGGTTTGCAGAGCCTGTACAAATCGGGTTCATTGTTGTACCCCTGCTTCCTCATCCATAACTGATTCTCAATAAATATTTCTGGCCCACATCAAGAAATGAATGAATTATTTCATTCTTGTTATCCTAGAGGTTTGTACATAAAGACTGTCCTTCAAGAGGTGCTGGAAGGGTTCTGGGTTGAAGTCCCTTTATTGACCAACCTTGTGGAGCACTGAAAATGACCAATGATTGTGGTAATGATGACACATTTTCTGAAGAAATAGTGACCATTAATAAGTAGGGAGCAGCGGGCTTTCTTTCTTGCTTTTGGCCCCCTCTCTGCCACTCTCAAAACATGACCAAGCTACACCGTTGATATTTATCTTGCTCCAGGGTCTACTAGTAGAAGCAGCTTCCCATCTCCTGACACAAATCATTCTCCTCTCGTATGGCTCAGATTGTTCAATAGCTTTCCTCAAAACTGAGCTGAAAATTGTTTCTGAATTCTCCCTATTAGGACCATACAAAACACAACTTTCTCTCTCCCATAGGGGCACTCTACAGATTTGCTGGCAACATTCATAACTCCACATGAGCCTTTTAATGTAATAATGAGAGCTGCCATTTACAGTAATGCCAGGCCCTGTGATAAGAGCTTTATCTCCTTTAACCTTCCTAATACACCCGCATGTTGGATGCCACTATGATCTTTGTGCCATAAATAAAACTCCCATGTTAAATCATTGGCCTAAATTCACAAAGTTAGGAAGGTATAGCACAGAGACTTTATATTGGGGTTCAGTTTCAGGTCAATCTCACAATGAATTTCCCATTATTTGTTTAAAAAGCTCAAGTTACTCTGTTATTGGTAGCTAACAATGACCTAACAAATATACTCTCTGATCTGCAGTTTGCAGCCTCCAGCTTCCTCTTGCATTTGAAAAAAAAAAAAAAGTCAAATTTTTGTTTTCTGTCTCCAGTCTTACAGCCTTTCTCTTTTTCGGCAGATTCGTACAGATCACCAAACATGGTTTGAACGACTTCTGACAGGAGCAAACCGTGTCTACAGAGCAGAACAAGTGAATTCCCGCTCTGCCTGGCCACTAGGCAGTGTTTCAGAGATAGCAGAGACCATGCTCTACCACCCCCTCCTTCACTAAATACAAAATATGTACGTTACCCTGCTGAGAAGGGCCACGTGTGGCAAGATGAGAAGAGGAATACATTTCCTTTTTGTTTATCCTTCCACATGAATACATTGCCTTATGGTTTGGAAACAAAATAATGTGTTTTTTTTCTGAGCAAATTTCAGTGTTTATAAGACCACTCGAGTATTTTATAACCCTGGGTTGACTCAGAGCATCCCAGCCTTTTATCACAAAAAGCACAATATTCCACCTGACCACTGTTTCATAAATAAAGACCGATTCCCAAGAACATGGGAAAGATAAATGACCCTAGAGGTCGGGAAAGAGGAAATATGGTTAGCCACAAAAGTAAAAAGATAAAATCACACACACATATACTCACTATAGTTAAATCTTTAAAAAAGTGTGTGATCCCAAACATATCTGTAATGCCACTTTTCTCAGCTTTTTCCAGCCTGGTCAGAATGGCAGCCACAAGGTTTGATTAAGAATAATGATATTTTCCTGCTTCTTATCCACTCAGACCCACTCCTGGAGAATCTCATGCATACTCATATTCTGGTGCTTTCTGTTTTCACGGAGTGCTAGTTTGCTTCCTTATTTTTTACACTGGATGCTCCCAGTTATGTGTGATGCTGAGGTCTTGGCTGGCCACCAAGCCAAATGACTGCTACTGGCCAATGCTACTGGCTGCCAGGGCCCGGCATTCAGCGAACCAGAGCTACCAAAGTCACTCTGCCACCCCTTTGAGACCCCAGTCAGGCCCAAATATTTGAGCCCTAGTAAAAAACCACACTTTAGACTCAGGTTTGGACATCTCCCCTCCCCCTTGCCCTTCTCCCAGAGAGTTATTATTAGTAAACAAACCATAAAAAAGGCTGATTGGGATGGAGCCAATTCTCATGACTGCAGTGGAAGGTAGACTCCTTTGTATATCAATTATGATTGTCCTATTACTGTCGTTGCAACCATTTACCTGCTTATGATCGTTATCACTGGAATTAGCATGCTCAGGAGGAGAAATTGGATATCCAATTGATTTTATTAACAAATTCGGTGGAATGTTTGGTGAAGGAAAAAGTCCTGAAAATGTAATACTGGCTACAAAGCGATTTGAGGATTATTCATGGGCTTTGCTTATATCTGTGCCCGTCCAATCATGCACTGCCCCAGATAATTGGAAACGTGCCATATATGCAAAACCGTGTCAGTGTGCAAGATGACAGTGTGAAATAGCAGATCTGGGTGCTGCTGCTGACTCGGTCTACCACAGTGTGATAAAATCAGCTAAAAACAAATGTGAAAACAAAAAGATAAAGTTACTGAACAAGACAGTATGCAACATTAGTTTGGAAATAGAAATCCATGGGTTTAATATTCAGTGTACAGACCCATAAAAAGTTAATTAAAGGTTTAACATTTTCATGCTGATTCATATGTGTATGCGTGTTTCCTTAAGCTCTGGTGCAGAAATAAGTGTTTCTAATAACAAATAAGCCTTTACTCATGAGGTCCTTTAGGCCTATCATGCTCATGAGTTGGAGTATGTCGGTTTAGGGAAAAAAACTGTTAGAAATATTAAAATATCCCTCCAGCTCTAAGAGATGAAACATAAAAAGGGGCTGGGTGGAGAGGGTCAATGGGGAAAAAATAGGGGAAATCTGTAATACTTCCAACAATAAAAATTAATTATAGCTGGTACCATTGTTACAATTATTTTCAGCTTCAATTATGGGTTTTTTTCCCCCCATGCTTTATTTTCAGCCTCCTGAGATAGTAACCTGTAATTTCATTCATTAGTTTTTTTACCCTCCCAAAGGGAAAAGTAGAAGTCAAATGAAAGGGAGCTGATATGATAAAAATGGCAAGGAGGTAAGAGGGTTCTAAACTCAGGAATTCTTTGCAGGAAACAGCATTGTATTGGGAAGGTGCATGCCAAACAATTTTAACTCTAATTTCTGATTCTATAAATAAGTAAAATAAAATAAAATAAAATAAAATAAAATATTGATTCTATTAGCTCTTCCTTCCCCTGGGGAGTAGAGAGCTAATGACTGTAACATAGTTGAATCCAGGCAATGAAAGTAGAGCTGGAAGGCTCTGTCCCCTCCTGGGGGTGAGAGTGGGGAGTAGCGGCAGGGGAGATGGGGGGCGGGGAAGGGCTGTGGCTGGGACAGTTTAGAGAGCTAACACCCTTGAAAACCTCATTTTGCTATTCCTTCTCTGCCTCTCCTGGCCATGTGCCAAGACAGAAAAGGGGACAAGAGTGGCTGTGCTAATAATACCTTACTTCTCAAAATTCAAACGTTATTGACCCATGATTTCCAGGACCCATGGGCCCCTGTCTTTACCTTGGTTCTTAGCCTTCTCGGGAGAAAGGAGAGAGACAGCAGTGACACTTGAAGTCATCCCTGGTTACCAGAATGCAAAAAAACCTGAGAGGCTTCTGAGCAGCAGTTAATGGATTCACCTTCCAGGCAATCTGCAGCAGTAATTATTTTAAAGAGGGAAGGAGGGTGGTGGAATGAAGAAAGAGACCAATGTGGAATGATGAGGGATGGAGAGAGCAGGTGAGGTCACTCATGGGGATTATAACAGGACAGGGTTGAAAAGATAAGGGGGATGCAAGTTTTTTTTTTCCCCAGATGAAAAGCTTGAGGTTATTGAAGGCTATTCCTTTTAAGGTATCAGAAAAAATAAGATTGGACATTTTCATATAGATGTTGATGTTATGCAACAGGGGCCAAAACCAGCTATCTGACATCAGCTAACTACAATGTGAGCTAGAGGCAGGAATGAGTGCTGACAGGAGGATGGTGGGGCTGAGCAACGTTTTCCCATCACCTGAGAGGCCTTGGAGAGTTTTGTTTTTTTTAAAATATATTTTACTGATTTTTCACAGAGAGGAAGGAAGAGGGATAGAGAGTTAGAAACATTGATGTGAAAGAGAAATCGATCATCCACCTCCTGCATGTCCCCCACTGAGGATGTGCCTGCAACCAAGATACATGCCCTTGACCGGAATTGAACTTGGGACCTTTCAGTCGCAGGCTGATGCTCTATCCACTGAGCCAAACCGGTTTCGGCTGGAGAGTCTTGATACACTGTTATAGTGCTTCCAATCAGGGCACCACCCTGGGGCTGTATGTTATCCAACCAATAAGCTCTCTGCTACCCAGAACTTTAATGTCAGAGCAAATGAAAAGGAAACTTTCTGAACTTCCATTCCAATGTGCATTAGTGCTCTAGTTACAAGAGATGCGTGCGGCAGGCATGGTGTGGAGGGCAGAAAATGCCACCGCCTGAACAGTTAGATCTCTCTACTTTTCTGCATTCTCCTCCCCTAGCTCCCCAGGCGAGATTGAGGGTTGGATGGTGGAAAAAGGCATTAAGATCCATCTTTTTAAAATGCCAGTTTTCTCTCGGTCCCATGATTCTTTGAGCAATTGGAAGGGTTCCTAGAGCAAACGAAAGCTGTGGTTGTAACTCAGTCATCCTTGAATTGTATTAGCCAGACCATTACAGCTCTGTCCGTCATGCTGAGATTACAAACCTCCAAGGCATGGACCAGTTCTTCTCTTCCATTTTATATTACATCCAACTCAAAATTGGCCCTTGAGAAATCACAAATACAAATAAAATGAATATGATTTCACATAAATGCTATCTCAACTACTATATATTAAAAAATAATGGAAAATTTAAGGAAACTCCTAATCAAATTGATAAGTGAAATTAAGATAGAAACAGAAAAATAAAACTCCTCCTATGGACTCCCTCCATTTGAAATTAGTGTGACATTCTGGTAGAATACTGCTTAGCTCAGTTTAAAATGTGGCAATAGCTTCTAGAATTTGACCAACATTTATCATTTGACACTTGTATCCAACTGGTTTTCAAAACCTGTGGCTTCTTACATAGTACTGCTGGTATCTACTTCCTCCTATTAAAAAACCAAACAAAACTAATCATAGTCACAATGTTCTAGAATTCTAGTATCTGGCAGGTGTAAGAATTCATAAACATTATTTAAAATTTCATAATCATTTTAAATATCATATTGATTATATTAAACTAGAAGCCCCATGCATGAATTGGTGCACTGGTGGGGTCCCTCAGCCTGGTCCACGCCCTATCACAATCCAGGACCCCTTGGGGGATGTCAGATAGCTGGTTTTGGCCTGATCCCTGCAGGTCCAATCCAGATAGGAGGGAGCCCAATCCTATGCATTGAGCATCTGTCCCCTGGTGGTCAGTGTGCATCATAGAAACTGATTGACTAGTTGTTCGGTCTTTTGGTTGTTTAGACTTTTATATATATATAGACAGAATTTACAACTGTGCCATTAATCTATTTTTTTCTATATAAAACTGGTTTTGACTCTACATCATATCTACACTAATAAAAGAGAAAGATGCAAATTGTCTGTACTCATGTGGCATCCACCAGCCCATCAGAAGTGAGTATGCAAATTATCCAACAAAGATGCTGGGTTAATTTGCATACCAGGCATGGAGTGAAGACTGAAGACTGAAGACTGAAGGCTCCACTGTGGCTGGAGTCAAGTCTGAAGGCTGAAGGCTTGGCTCCACTGCGGCCCAGGTCCTGGGTGCCGGAGGAAAACTGGTGCTGGCAGTGAGGGAAAGGAAGGCTTATTGTATGAATCTTCATGCCATGGGCCTCTAGTTTTAATATAAAACCTCTGAACGAATATGATACTTCTAATCACAGTAGTGTAGTTTTTTCATTCATGCTTTCTTTCCAGTTGTGTTTTAAACCCTGGAGAGTTTCTCCTGGCTTTTAGGGCCATTTGTTGGGTGCCAAAGTGATCTAGATAGTGGTGCTTGTCCTTAATCACCCTTTGCTTGTCACATTTGATTGTCTCAGTGTTGTTAGTCTTCCATAAAGATGGTTAACCTCTCCTCCTCATTCTCCTTAGTTAATTCTCTTTCTTTTGCTTGACCCTTTTCCCTTCTATGTCCAACTGAAGCCATTCATGAACTCTTTTGTAAATGCTTCATTAGTAGCCATGCTTAGGAAGGCATCTTTCTTAGTTAGAGCAGTTTCCCACTACTGAATTGCTAAACTTCCTGTGGCCTCAGCCAGTATGTGAGCTTTGACTCATTTCTTGATGAACTTGAGACTCCATTTATCTCCTAAGATCTTCAAGATTTAGTTCCAATGTGTGCCTCTCATTCAGGCAAAGCCACATGTCAGAGTGAATATTTGCATAGTGCTGAGAACAGTGCTTGTTGTGCAGTGAATGCTATAAAATCGTTAAATGCATAAATAAGTGAATTGTGCCTTATATGTACTGGAATGGGCTGTGGTTTGCATATACTTCTTTTGTACCCCTATTAAGGCCTTTTTCATAGTTCAGAGTTAGTGGTGTGCTGGAGCTGGCTTGCATGGGCTTATAGTTTACTTGCTAAATTTTCAGGAGTTTGATGATCTGGCTGTTGAACACAGCCATAATAAAAAATTAAATTATATGAACTTAAAAATAACTTATTTCAAAAAAACACACAGAGGTAATAAATACTCAAAACTCCTTAATTTTTTTTTTTTTTACATTTTGATGTTATCTATGTGTTGAGGTTACTTATGTCTGCTGAATCTGTATGTAGATAGCTCACAGCCATGGACAGCACATGGCTATGGTTGCTCCCTTTAGTGAATGTTTTCCTCCAGAGGACAAAAGGGGAAGCCTCCTGCTGTTTCAGATATTACCCTTACCAGAAATTTTCTTCCAACCATTCTCATGAAAACTTTTCTATTAAAAATGGTTTAATACATAACATTCATACATAAAATATGCACACATGGTATATATGACATAAATGTAGATAGTTCAATAACTAGTTTGTAATAAATACTCATGAAACCACTACCCAGGTCAATAAATGGGAGGTGATCAGCACCTCTGAACCCTTAGATGCCTTTTCCAAGAGAGAGAAAACCACCTTCCTCATTTAAACTTCATTTTCCTCTAGAGCTTCACCATTTCTTTTCATATAACTTCACATCATTTGTTTGTTCCTAATTTGGATTTTTACATCAATGAAATCATACAATATGTATATGTCTGGCTTTTCTTCTCTTTTCAATATTATTGTTGTGTGCTTCAGACATGCTATCACTGCTAAAAAAAAATCAATGTTTGTAACTATGAGACAAGCAAGCACTTTGTCATTTTTAATGAACTTACCCTGCTAAATGGAGCTGAAATTCAACTAACGTGGTGAAAAGGGGGATCTTCCTGGCCCCAGCTGCCCTCGGGCTCTTTCCATTTTCTTCTCTTAAAGTCAGGCCACCAGAGTCGGCCTCATTCCCCACATATTTGCTCTCCCTGGGCTATCAGAACCAACTTCCTGGAAGTGCAGGGCCCACAGCAATCTTCTAACCACCTCTCTGGTGGCAGGTGACCACAACCTTGGGAGCTCAGGTGACACTTGACATTGACTCAAAGGATGCTATCTCCTTTCACCCTATGTTGGGGATCCAGGCCTGCTCTGGTTGGAGCAAAGGTGGCTTCCTTATGGTGCCATTCTTGAACTCTTGGGGGCTAGGCAGAAGGTATGATGGGGTAAAGCCAACCTTCTGCAGTCCTTGCAGGGAATCTGTGTATAAAAGGTGGAACTTTGAGAAGCGATGTGCTTTGGTGCTCAGTAATGAAGAAGTTCTCCATTAGCATTATAGCAGAGTTCTAGAGTCCATCTGCTGTTCCAGAAACTAATCATTAGCTTCTGAATTAAGGAAAGTTTATGATGTTCCAAGGGGGAAGTTCTGGGGCAGCTTCAGGGAAGCTGACATAGAGTAGCATTTAAAGGAGACGTGGCAGTGGCCTTTACCAATGTAAGGAAGAAGCATGGTATTTAACATTGCTACAACTGCACTAGTGTGCAGTGCCTTGCGTATGCATGTGTGGTAGGGAACTGAGTTCCTAGACTTAAGGACTCTTTGTTCATCTTGCTGATTTTAATAAAATTCAGGGATCTCTCCCTATTGTGTAAGAAAAAATAAAAACAAATAAAAACAAAGCACATTAACTTGACTGTGTTATAATGTCTAGTTTTGCTCTTAGTTTTGTACCATTGTTCATAGCAAAACTACTCAAATGAAAGATCTATATCAATAGCCTTGATTTCCTTTAATCTGGTCACTTTTCCAGAGTCAAGAAGAGGCTGAAACGAAAAACAAGCTACCTTGGGAAAAGAGCTACTGGAAAGCAAGTAGGAGTTCCTGGCACTCACAAATGCGGTTGCTGAAGTTGGTACTGATTAAGACAAATGGAGAATCCATCCTGAGCTCCAACAAACATCTAATAGAATTTCCAAAAATGGAGACTTGAGAAAAAGAAGAGATGGAGAAAACAAAATAATTATTTTTTTCTCAGACTGATCATATTGAAAGGGCCTATGAAATGCCATGCTGAATAATAGTTTTTAGCATCTTAAATAAACTATATTCCTGGTAAATTTCAGAACAGGGAAAATAAAAAAGACGACAAAATTTTTCAGAGGAAAAACTGTTTACTTATAAAGGCAAAGGAATTAACCTTTTTTTAAAAAAATATATTTTATTGATTTTTTATAGAGAGGAAGGGAGAGGGAGAGTTAGAAACATTGATGAGAGACATTGATCAGCCGCCTCCTGCACACCCCACACTGGGGATGTGCCCACAACCAAGATACATACCTTTGACTAGAATCAAACCTGGGACCTTTCAGTCTGCAGGCCAATGCTCTATTCACTAAGCCAAACCGGTTTCAGCAGGAATTAACTTTTATTTTAGATTTTTTATCAAAAGCACCAGGTGTCAGAAGATAATGGTACAATAACTACAACTTCTGAAAGAAAGAATTTTATTCTAGAATTTCAGATCTGGCCAAAAAAAAAACATTTTAAAAAATGAATTCCAAAAATTTTGTCTCTGAACTTTTTCTAAAAATAAAAAAAATTTTAGGATATATCAAGAAAAGTGAAAATGAATCCAAGAGAAAAGTAGATATGGAATTCAAGCAACAGCAAAACTAATCTAATCTACACTAATAAGAGAGAAACATGCAAATTGACTGCACCTCTGCCACACCTAAAGCCATGCCCACCAGCCAATCAGGAGCAAGTATGCAAATTAACCCAACCAAGATGGCAGTGGCCACAGAGAGAGCAAGAGGCTTATGTTTCTCCCAGCGATGGAGGAAGCCAAGCTTCCTGCCCTGCCCTGGCTGGCCGTGACCTCCGCTCAAGGCTACAAAGTTTCAATTATAGAAGATAAATAAATCCTGATACTAGAAGCCTCCACTTGGGATGCCAGGGGGCATGGTCAGCCTGCACACCACCACAGGACCCTCACCCAGGCTGCCCCATGCCCCAAGGGAACCTCTACCCTGATCTAGTACATCCTTCAGGTCAAACTAGCTAGCCCCCACCCATGCACCAGGCCTCTATCTATCTAAAAAAAGAGTAATATACAGATTGACCATCACTCCAAAATACAAGATGGCAGTTATGGGCAATCAATCAGGTTGGCAGGGGAGCAGTTAGGTATTAATCAGGCTGGCAGGGGAGTGGGTAAGGGGGTGATCAGGCTGGCAGGCAGAAGAGGATAGGGGCAATCAGGAAAACAGGCAGGTGGACAGTTGGGATCGGGTCTAAATGTGCAGTCAGACATCCCTCGAGGGGTTCCAGATTGGAGAGGGTGCAGGCTGGGCTGAGAGACACCCCCCCCCCCCATGCACGGATTTTGTGCACTGGGCCTCTAGTGTATATATAAAACCTTAATATGCAAATAGACCAAATGGTGGAACAACTGAACAACTGAACAACTGGTTGCTATGACATGTGCTAACCACCAGAGGATGCACACGGAACATGGTGGGCATTGCAGCAGGTAGCACAGTGTGGACTATAGTGGGCATTGACCACGATGGGATGTTGGAGCAGGTGAGTGAGGGTGCCAGACGAAGGCAGAGTGCCAGTCATTGTCATAGGGATGAGCCTCTGGTGGTTAATGAAAATTCTTTGCACCTGTGTACTGCAGTCCTGCCAGGTGCTCACACCTGCTGCTGGCACCGGCCCTGCCTGTGCCTGCGGCTGGTTCCTGACACCAGTCCCAATCACTCGGTGCCATCAGTGGGTACAAGTGGTGGCTGCTGGCCCTTATTACCCCTGAGGGCTTCTCCACCTCCCCCTGCTCCTGAGGGTTGATCAGGGCAGCAGCTGCTGCTTGCACCTGTTAACGGCACTGGCCTTGCTCACACCCACTGCTAGTGCCAGGTCTCAATTGCTCCACAGCATCAGCACCTGGGAACAATGGTGGTGGGAGCAGGGCTGGCAGCAGACAGAGGACCAGGGGCCACAGCAGAAGGGAAGGTAAGGGTGTGGAGGATGGGCCAAGACCCATCCCTGTGCCCACCGCAGCCTCACAGACCACAGTTGCTTTCAAGGTGCATGAATTCATGCATTGGGCCCCTAGTAATATGATAAAATCCTAAAATATAACATAAAGTTCAAGGTTCCAGAAAGAATATCTTCAAAGAGAAAAAGAATAATATCATAAAATTTTTTCATCAAGAAGGTGTGTCATCTTATTGGTAAGATAATGATTTGTTTTACCAATCACAAGAAAGACTGACAATTAGGAGCTCTGTGTTTTTAAAAAAATTATAATCTAAATATTGAGCCAACTAAAATGTGACAGTTTTGAGTACTTGATGAATTATAAGAAAAGTAACTTGTTTGGACTTGATGTTTGAAATATTTTTCTTCCACACAAGAAGATTAGCTGAGATTTGGGGGTTAATAGGAAGTTTAAATGGAATAATATTTGAAGGTATCCAAAACAATACCTACTATATAGCAACTGCTCAAAAATGAGTTCCTTCTTCATTATCCCTCCACCAGCTTCTAGCACTTCTACTTTTTGGTAAACTTGTGTTTTAAATAAGCATATCAAACTTTGCAGGTGTATAAATGAGATTTCAATCATTAAAAAAATATTAAATTTCCCTTCAGAAAGAAATGAAAGCAGTTTGGCCAGATATATAACTAAATGACTGCATTGGGTTGCCTACGAAGTTCCAAAGCATAAATAATATTTAGAGAGAAGATTTCTTTTTTTTGGATGGGATTGTTAATGCTCTTAATACCTTAAAAGATTAATGTAGTCACTGAATATACAATATTGGACACAATACATGTTCTCCATGAAGAAAAAGCAGTATATCATAACAGACCCAAGTGATACTTTTATGATTGCTTTACCTACCCTCTCTCCCTTTCTTTATAGCAAAGCATATATTCCCACTTCTCTGTTGCCATAGACAGTTCAAGGCGATTGGTGTGTTTCAATAAGTTTCCTGTCCTTCCTTTAGAAGAAGCAGAGTGTATGAAAAATACTAGGCAGATCATTAAAATTGTAATAGCATCCCAATGTGGAAGAGGAAAGAGAAGTCTTCTGCTTCATGCTGGACTTATTTTAATACCCAGTGGTGTGGTTTTTGTAATGATACTTGGATCAGGTCATTCCAAAAGAAAAGGATCACATTAATATTGGTGTTTGTGGTAAGATATATTATTTAGTGGGACTATAGTCTTTGAAACATAGATGAAAACTGATGGAAATGATTCTATATCAAATCCCATTTATTGAAACCAGCTATTTTGGCCTGTGATTTATCTGACAATTCAATGTAAACTCATCTCTCTCTCTCTCTGTCTCTCCCTTTCTCTTAATTTAATAAATCTTGATTGTTCAGGTTATTACAATTGTTCTTCTTTTTTCCCCCATAGCTCTCCTCCACTTGGTTTCCACCCCATCTTCTGCCCTTATCTCCCCTGCACTGTCCTCATCTATAGGTATATGATTTTTGTCCAGTCTCTTCCCGCACTCCCCAAACCCCTTTCCCACCTCTCCCCCCTGAATTGTCAGGCCACTCTCTTTCTATGCCCTTGATTCTATTATATTCACCAGTTTATTCTCTTCATCAGATTTTTAATTCACTTGATTTTTAGATTCACTGGTTGATAGATATGTATTTGTTGTTCATAGTTTTTATCTTTACCTTTTTCTTCTTCTTCCTCTTCGTAAAGAGTACCTTTCAGCATTTCATATAATACTGGTTTGGTGGTGATGAACTCCTTTAGCTTTTTCTTATCAGTAAAGCTCTTTATCTGACCTTCAATTCTGAATGATAGCTTTGCTGGGTAGAGTAATCTTGGTTGGAGGTTCTTGTTATTCATCACTTTGAATATTTCTTGCCACTCCCTTCTAGCCTGCATAGTTTCTGTTGAAAAATCAACTGACAATTGTATAGGTGCTCCCTTGTAGGTAATGAACTGTTTTTCTCTTGCTGCTTTTAAGATTCTCTCTTTGTCTTTTGCTCTTGGCATTTTAATCATGATGTGTCTTGGTATGGTTCTCTTTAGATTCCTTTTGTTAGGGGTTCTCTGCACTTTCAAAACTTGTAAGTCTATTTCTTTCACCAGGTGGAGGAAGTTTTCAGTCATTATTTCTTCAAATAGGTTTTCAGGATCTTGCTCTCTCTCTTCTTTTTGCATCCCCATAATTCTGATGTTGGTATGCCTGAAGTTGTCCCAGAGGATCCTTACACTATCTTCATATTTTTGGATTCTTTCTTCTTTTTTCTTTTCTGGTTGAGTGTTTTTTGCTTCTTTGTATTTCAAATCTTTGACTTGATTCTTGTAATCCTCTAGTCTGCTGTTAGGTCTCTGTATAATATTTTTTTTATTTCAGTTAGTGTATGCTTAATTTCTAGTTGGTCCTTTTTCATATCTTTGAGGGTTTTGCCAAATTTATTGGCCTTTTCTAGGAAATTTTTGGAAAACCTTATGACCATGGTTTTGAACTCTATACCCAGTCATTTGCTTTTCTCCATTTCTTTCATTTGTGATCTGTTTCTTTATCTCCACATTTTGGCTGCTTCTCTGAGTAGATAGAGTGGCTTTGTGTGGTAGGTGTCATATAGGGCCCAGTGGCTCAGCCTCCCTAGTTACCTGAGGTAGACACTCTTGGTGCACCCTTTTGTGGGCTGTGTGCACAGTCTTATTATTGCTAAGCCTTGATTGTTGTTGGTATCACTGGGAGGAATTGACCTCCTGGCCAATTGGCTGTGAGGATCAGTTTTGTCTACATTGGGAGAACTTCTGTGTTAGAGACACTTTTAGGAGACAAGATTTGCAAAAGCTTCTGTGCTGATCTTGGATGGGGCAGAGTCTCAGGGCAGATCAGACAGCATTGGTTTCCCATCAGCCCTACCCTAATAGGCCCCTGTGTCTCAGTGTCCCATAGTAATTGCTGCAAGCACCACTGAAAGAAAATTGCCTTTGAATTCTGCTGCTGCCAGACAGGCCAGTTTCTCCCCGAATGAGTCTGGGTCCCAGAGTCTTGCTCAGAAGTGGAGTTCAGAGCCATTGGGAATTTTTGTCTCCCTCTCACTTGAGAAAGCCAGCCATGCACTCAGTTGCCTGCCCTCTTCTCTGGGCATTTTAGTACCTCTGCCTCTTGCAGCTTCTCTGAGTCTCAGTGTGCTTTTCTCTTTCCTTCTAGTTGTGTAATTTCCACTCAGCCAGCCTTCATGTGTCTGTTTTGTTGTTTAGTTGTAGTTTTGAAATTGATGTACGAAGCAGCAGTTTAGGTATTTACTTATGACGCCATATTGGTTTCTCTCCTCTCTCTTTTTATAAAACAATTTATTGCCCAATTTGAGATAGCAATCTATTTTATGATGCATGCCAGACCACATGCAAAGTATCTGTCAGATTTGCCAGGGAGTCTTAAAGCCATAATTTATTTGCTTCCACATCAATATAACCCCAGTTTCTGCCCAGTGTTTTCTAAAAACGCAAAGTCAGTAAAGATAGATACCCAAAATGCTAATAAGAGGTAGCTCAGTTTTTTATTTATTTTAATATATTTTTATTGATTTTTGAGAGTAAGGGAGAGAGAGAAAGATAGAAACATCAATGATGAGAGAGAAGCATTTATTGGCTGCCTTCTTCATGCTCCCCACTGGGGATTGAGGCTGCAGCCTGGGCATGTGCCTTTACTGGGAATGGAATTGGTCCATCATCTCCTGGGTTGATGCTCAACCACTGAGACATGACAACAGGGTTAGTAGGTAGCCCAATTATTGATGGTTCTGTTACTTCAAATCAGTCTTGGAGCACTGTCTCTCCTCTTTGCTTCTGCCTGATATTTCCAGAGCTTCAGCAGGGTGGGGTTTTAAGAACAGTGGGTGGCAAGATGAAAGCAAGCTAATTTTAATATTTTGCAGGTTTTGGAAAAGATTGATGAGGAGGAAGTTTTGGAATGACTTAGAAACTAGAGATTTTCATTTGCTTTTGCCTACCACTGGCATTGTACTAGTATGATTAGCACTGAATGTAAAAACAGTATTTCCACAATGACCATTAAGAAAGTCACCCTATTCAAAATATTAATAGATAATGTTCTTTCTGCTAACTTTGTGATTTTGGTGTCAACTTCAAAAATAAAATAACCAGTAATTCTACAAATAACATGAGATTTTTGGGGAATAGAGTTGAGAATTGCTGTTTAGCACAAGTAAGCTCTGGTGAATTGTAGGCAAGTTCAAAGAGACAAAGGGGAGATTAGCTTCCATTAGGATTCAGAAGGATATTGTGGAGGATTGCTTTGAATGAAAGTTCACTGGAGAAGTACAAGGGTTTTAGGTTGTGGTGGTTTCTCACTGGCTGCAATCAGGGGCTACTATGTTGTTGCTGGGATGAGGAGACAATCTTTCAGTTTTATTTTTAAAGCAGAAGGTAATATTTCTATATAAAAATGCCTTATTAATTGTGCTCATTGTATTACTTTTTCAAATTTACCAAGGAATTAAAATTTTTCAATTCAAAGAAAGGTTATACAACTGGTAAGAGCTGGAATTCAAATCCAACACCAAAACTCATGTATTTAAGCACTTGGCTACAGATATTTCATTATACGTAATCTCCCCATTCTCCAGGTATATATATATCTTTTTACATGAGGAAAAAGGAACAACATATATGGAGGAATATTATGTAAACCTACTGAAAAGGCCCGATTCTCTTCTGACCCCAATTGACTATTTTTCAAAAAAAATTTTTTTCATTGATTTTTAGAGAGGAAGGGAGAGGGAGAGAGAGACAGAAACATCAATGATGAGAGAGAATCATTAATTAGCTGCCTCCTGCATGCCCCCTACTGGGGATCGAGCCTGCAACCTAGGCATGTGCCCTTGGCTAGAATAGAACCTGGAACCCTTCAGTCTGCAGGCGGATGCTCTATCCACTGAACCAAAGCAGCCAGGGCTATTTTTAAAGATTATACTTAATTTGGGCCTTTGGAGCAGCCGATTTGTTAATCCTACTTTGTATCTCCTTTCTGTAATGTGCTCAATTAGACTGATTTGTCATTCAATGGTATTTATTCATTTCCTACTGCATACTTAGCCCTGTGGTAGATGGAGCTAATGAAAAAAGTTAAGTTAAAAATATCTTCCTACCTTGGAAAGAATTTAGAGTCTGGTTAAGTAGACATGATAACACATGTAAAATAAGAATGAACAATATCAACACAAATATATAAGTAGAATTTTGATACAAACTTTTAGTGCTCAAAGAGGTAAAAAGACAGAAATTATTGCTGTCTGGAGTAACCAGAGAATGCTTCATGAAAAAAGAATATTAGAATTTCTTTGAAAGATGATTGAGATTTGAAAACATTGTAAAGAATATTCCAGGTGGGAACAACATAAGCAATGACACACAGGTAGTTTGTATTCATGGAACAGTGATGTGACCTAATAGAAAGGGTGTATACAGAAAACTATAAAATAATGCGATGAGTTGGACTGGGAGATATTAATTCTGAGGTTTGTAGTTTATTCTTGTTATCACAGGAAAAAACACACAATTGTAGGTGGCTGTATTTATTGGAAGAAAGCACGATGAAGCTGTCTTTTTGGAAATCTGAATTCTCTAATTTTATTGTTGGGGCCTCAGTTAGCATTACTTTCAATAAGTTAGGTTTTTATGTTACAATCACAGTTTTCAATAAGAAATCTCTTCACAAATCAGTCTAAGCAAACTCCTTACTGCACTCCCTGCAGAGATGTTGTCAAATGTGCTCCTGGCTGGAATAGAACCTGGGGAGGCTGCCAAGTATAACACTCCTTGCATCTCGTTGCCCCTTCCTTGCCCCTCTCTTTCTCCTTCCTTGGGGAGGAATGAATGAATCAGATTGGTAATTTTGAAAGGAACAACTGGGCAATGGTAGAATGGTAGCTCATTCCCTTCCTCTTCTTCTTTTTGAGAGTGAGTCTGTCCACAATGTGCCCTCAGCTGCCCTCTGGTATTTGGGAAGTTGAGTAATAAAGGGACAGATCTTGCCCCCATCGGGAGCCACTGGGCAGTGACTGACAGAGTCCACCTAATTCTGGGTTCATGCTTATGCCTGTTTGCAGATGTCAGTCACATTCTCAGACATCAGTAATAATCTTATTTTAGTTTTATTGGCTTACTCCATTACTCCTCCTAATTTCTTAATTGATAGAAAACTTGGATAGGAAAGAGGGTTGTTATTTGTTGAGTCTCTCCATCATCTTATAAAAAAAGCAGTAGCCATATTTTGCACATTAAGAACTATGATATGTATGTCTTTCATTTCACTTTCTTCATTGGATTGTTGAAAACCAAATTTTTACTAAATCAGAACAATTGTATATGCTTTTATAGTCTACATACCTGTGTTTTTTTCCTCCCTGATATTATACTTGTATTCTACACTGTTTTTATGTGATGTGAGCATCGGTTGGAAAATAAGCAGCCTTCTCCTTTGCATGTTGCATATTTTCTGTAATTCTGTTTTTAAGTTTACAATGAACTATTTTGTTATTTGTGCTTCCTATATGCCACCTCACATAGTTCTGTAGAAATAGACCAAGCTTAAGTTATATAATATTTTATTCTATATTGATAGGCTTAAGAAACAGGCTGGATATAAAAAATGAAGGAGGGAGAAACCAAAATGGTGGCATAGGTAAACATCTAAACTGCTGCCTTGCACAACAATTTCAAAACTACAACTAAAAGACAAAACAGACACCATCCAGAACCATAGGAAAGCTGGCTGAGTGGAAATTCTACAACGAGAAGGAAAGAAGAAAGCATGTTGAGACTCAGAGGAGCTGCAAAAGACTGAGGTACGGAGACATGTGTGCGCACAGAGAGGACAGGTGGCTGAGTGCAGCTGAGTGTGTGGCTGGCTTCCTCAAGTGGGAGGGAGATGGAAGCTCCTGACTGCACTGAACTCCAGTACCAGGCGAGACTCTGGGAACCCAGACCCATCTGGGGGGAATCTGGATTGCCAGGAAAAGAGAAAGCACATTGAAACTCAGGGGAGCTGCAGAAGGCAGAGGTCCGGAGGCGCGAGCACGTAAAGCGGACTGACTGTTGAGTGCACAGGCAGCTGAGTGTGCGCTGGCTTTCTAAAGTGGGAGGGATACAGAAGCTCCTGATTACACTGAACTCCAGTTCTGGGAGAGACTCTAGGGACCCAGACTCATTTGGGGAGAAACTGGACTATATGGCAGTGGGTGAAACTTGAGGGCAGCTTTCTCTCAGAGGTGCTGGCGGTGATTACTGAGGGACACTGAGACCCAGGGGCCTCATAGGGCAGGGCTGAGGGAAGCCAAGACTGTCTACTCTGCCCAGAGACTCTGCCCCATCCAAGCTGAGCACAGAGGCTTTTGCAACTTTGCAAGTCTTGTTTCATAAAGGTGTCTCCAGCACAGAAGTTCTCCCAGCATAGACATGGCTGATCCTCACAGCCAATCGGCCTGGAGGTGAATTTCTCCCATTGATACCAACAACAATCAAGACTTAACTACAACAAGGCTGTGGGCACAGTATACAAAAGGGTGCACCAAGAGTGTCCACCTCAGGTAACTGGGGAGGCTGAGCCACTGGGCCGTATAGGACACCTACCACACAAAGCCACTCTACTCAGAGAAGCAGCCAAAATGTGGAGATAAAGAAACAGATCATAAATGAAAGAAATGGAGAAAAGCAAATGACTGGGTATAGAGTTCAAAACCATGGTTATAAGGTTTTTCAAGAATTTCTTAGAAAAGGTCAATAAATTTAGCAATACCCTCAGATATGAAAAAGGATCAACTAGAAATTAAACATACACTGACTGAAATAAAAAATATTATACAGAGACCTAACAGCAAACTAGAGGATTGCAAGAATCAAGTAAAAGATTTGAAATACAAAGAAGCAAAAAACACTCAACCAGAAAAACAAAAAGAAGAAAGAATCCAAAAATTTGAAGATAGTGTAAGAAGCCTCTGGGACAACCTCAAGCGTACCAACATCAGAATTATGGGGGTGCCAGAAGAAGAGAGAGAACAAGATATTGAAAACCTCTTTGAAGAAATAATGACTGAAAACTTTCCCTACCTGGTGAAAGAAATAGACTTATAAGTCCAGGAAGTGCAGAGAACCCCAAACAAAAGAAATCCAAAGAGGAGTACACCAAGACACATCATAATTCAAATGCTAAGAGCAAAAGACAAAGAATCTTAAAAGCAACAAGAGAAAAACAGTTCATTACCTACAAGGGAGCACCCATATGATTGTCAGTTGATTTTTCAACAGAAACTATGCAGGCCAGAAGGGAGTGGCAAGAAATATTCAAAGTGATGAATAGCAAGAACCTCCAACCAAGATTATGCTACTCAGCAAAGCTATCATTCAGAATTGAAGGGCAGATAAAGAGCTTCACAGATAAGAAAAAGCTAAAGGAGTTCATCACCACCAAACCAGTATTATATGAAATGCTGAAAAGTACTCTTTACGAAGAAGAAGAAGAAGAAAAATGTAAAGATAAAAATTATGAACAACAAATACATATCTATCAACAAGTGGATCTAAAAATCATGTGAATTAAAAATCTGATGAACAGAATAAACTGGTGAATATAATAGAATCAGGGGCATAGAAAGGGAGTGGACTGACAATTCTCAGGGGGTAAAGGAGTGTGGGGGGTGCGGGAAAAGACTGGACAAAAATCGTACACCTATGGATGAGGCAGTGCAGGGCAGGTAAGGACAGAGGGTGGGGTGGGAAGCAGGTGGTGGGGAGCTATGGGGCGGGTGGGGGAGAGGAACAATTGTAATAATCTAAACAATAAAGACTTATTAAATTTAAAAAATGAAAGAGTGAAGTTAATTAGGAATGATTCAGGTTTTATATGTGACTATAAAAATGTGGCCTTATTGTGAAGCATCGTCATCTTACTGATGGCAGGTGGACCTCTGAGTGAAATACCTCAAAAATAGGGCACCTAGAAGGGAGCTCAGGCAATTGAAAGAAAGAACAAATTGCTAAAAAAAATGGTGGAGAGAGAGAGGAGGGGGGGTGAGATAGATATCATATATTTTGGAGGAATTTCAACAGTTGATGTGGAGAAAGGAAGCAGGATTAGAGAATGAAATGAAAAAGAATCAGACAAAGGAGGAGAAAATGATGTTTCTGACACCATGGGAAGGATTAGGTAGTAAATATACAAATGCTGCATGTTCTGTCAACTGCAAAATAAAATTTTAGGAGAATGATAATGTTTCCTTGAAGCATTTATTTTATCTTTCATTAATCTGGCTACCCATTCCAGGAATATTTACACAGTGCTCAGTATAAAAAGATGTAATTTGTGCTCTTTATATGATAAACACTAAGTAGAGGATTTGATGGAGAAGTTTAGGTTGCTGGTGTGTTATATAGGGTAGTTTTTCCCACAAGGCTCTCTGTTAAATTGAGAGGCTGACTGTGATTATAGAGTATGTGGATGTGTGTGTGTGTGAGCTGGATTGTGTGAGCAGGAAGCATGTAGTCAAGCTGGTCCCTCTCCTGGCTGATTAAATAAGAAGCAGCTAATTCTGTGGCATTCATATCCTGGCTAGGAGCCCTGTCCTTTACAGGCATCCTGTCCGCTTTGTTTAGAGAGAGGGTCTTTGATTTTAATCTGGGGGAAAATGCTCCTGCTCTCAGTCCCTTTGGGTACGTGAGAGTGGAGGTGAGTGGGTGGGAGTGGGGCTGGCTGGTGCAGCTGCTCTTAGACAGTCTTGTGATGGATCAACTGATTTCTGCCCCTTCCCTCTCTGATTCCAAGTTTGGACCTTCTCTAGAGCTGGGTTGGAAAATAAGCAGCCTTCTACTTTGCACGTTCTCAACTGCAGTCTGTACCTCAGTACCTCCTCCTATCTGCACATTTCCACCTACTTTCTATACTCTAGAAATCTTTCAAATCCTTGCTCTGTGGATGTCACTCCTTCTTCTCGGGACTGTTATAAATTTATTTTCTTTTTTGCATAAATTATTGTCATTTCAGTTGGCTCTTTGCAGGCAGGGTTTATAGATGTATGTGTTCAATTTAATATCTTGAACTGGAAGTCAATTTTCAAAGTAAAAATAAATTGCTAACAACCTCACCTTGTTTCTGTTTTTCTTATGAACATTTAAATGTTCTTTACTTCTCAAACTGCATTTATGATAATTAATTATGATGATAAACAAATATACACTGAGTGGCTAGATTATTATAATCTCTGAATGCATAATAATCTGGCCACTCAGTGTATATCCTATATAATAAAAGGCTAATATGAAAATTGTCTCCTTGACTTGGAGTTTGACCAACAAGCTGGCCAACTGCCCACATCCCCTCCCCCTGGCCAGGCTGGCCGGATCCCACCCATGCATGAATTCATGCACCAGGCCTTATATATATATATATGCATTCAGAGATCATAATAATCTAGCCACTCAGTGTAGGTTCCTTTAAAAAATTCATTATTTCCAAGGATCAAACCGAGCTCTGTTCACCAAAAGTAAACTGTGACATCAACTGAATTGATACAATTCCAGGCAAGGACAAGAAACTTGATATTTTTATTTTCTAACACAGCTATATAAAAATATACTATTCATGTCAAGAGCTGTTTCAGATATTCCAAATATTTATTAAACAATAGTTATGTTTTATGCACTCTGCAAGACTCTGGGTGTTTTGGTGAACAAAATAGATGCTTACCTTCAAGGCATTATAGCCTAGTTAGTCAGAGAGAAAGACATTAAATATATGCAAGTATAAATACAAATGTAATGTCTTTTAAAGGAAAATGTAGGTTACTCTGAGGAAGAATAATAGGGGAGATCAGGAAAAATCTTTCTTGGAAGTGACATTTAAATAGAAGACTAAGATATTGCTAGATAGAATAGTAGAGGAAGTACTGGAAGTGACAGACAGCAGGTAGGATGGCTAGTGTGGGAGTAGTAGACCAAGATAAGGCTGGAGAGAAGGCTAAAGACCAAATCAAAATCTTGAAAGGTCTTGGATTATACCCTAAGAGCTGTTAAATGTTTTTACCATTGGCATTGATTAATCTGCTTTGTACCTTTAACACTGGTCTTTTCAGCTTTGTGGAGAACACATTGGTAAGGCAGTGCCACTGTGTTGAGAGATGATGAGTATAAATGAAAGATGATGGTGGCATGGTTAGAAAATGGCAATGAACATTGAAAGAGGTGAATGAATTTGAAGAATATATTATGTGTTGAATTGACAAGACTTTGTGATTATTGTGGTGGGTTTAGCAGGGTTGTAATCATGGATTACTGATGAGATTGAAGTGCCATTTATTGGGATGAAGAATAGAGAATAAAGATGACTTTTGGGAGAAAAACTGAGTTCAGCTTCTAATTTTTAGTTAGGTGGGAGACATAGCCAAGAAGAAACGTCAATGAAGGCAGTTGGATGTATGGACAAGGGTTTCAGAAGAAATGTTGGCTAGTGATATAAATTTGGAAATTACCATTATGCAACTGTTATTTATTCCACTGGAGTGGAAGATATCAGAAAGAGAGAGGTGAAAAAATAGGAAATCCCAAGACTAAGCCTTGAATAAACTCAATATTCAGAAGTTGGACAGAGAAGGAGAAGCTTCTCTGAGAATTTGAAAAGAGCTAGAGTGGTAGAAGGAATGGATATTAGGTGAGTTGAGGTCAAGGTTTTCAAGAGAAGAAAGTATTCTAAAAAGGGAGAAATATGTGGTGAAGCCCTTAAAATACTCTCTACAAAACTTTCCAAGTTGAAGGATTCACATTACCTTTTTTTCTACAAAGGTTTTAGACAGAGGCAAAGCCATATTTTAACACCAGGGAGAGAGACTCAGGGGGTTGAGCTGGGCTAGCAGGATGTTGGTCTTGGTAGAGAGCAAGCAAAGAAAATGTTTCAAGGATCTGGTTTATCTAGTGCTTTCTCTGGTCCTTCCCCTCTCCCCCTTCTTTGCATCATAATCTCAACAACTATTATGCTAACATGGTACTTGAAAATTTATTGTGAAGGCAATGCCATTGGAGAATTTCTCAAAGAAAATAATTTCTCCTCCTTTGATGTTCTGGACCAGGTTGAGAACAATGTAAATAGTTAATACAAGTAATTTTTTTGGGGAAAAAAGTTCATTATTAATTCAAATTTTCTGACTGATTGTCTATATTATGTGAGTCATTTGTTTGACCACAAAAAAATGAAGATTAGTTGAAAACTGAGTGTGAACTTCAGAACAATTATGTAATTAATTTATCATTGCTTGGGAGTATCTTATTTCTTTATGGGCTTATTAAGAGACATTATCCTGTATGCTATTAGCTGAAATTATTAGAATTCCCACAATGAAGCTGTGTTAAATAAACTATTGTCAAAGACAAAACCACCTCCCACAAAACTTCTGTTGAGTCTTCTTCCTCCTACCAGTTTAACATACTTAGGAAGACAAGAGTATAAAGCATTATGACAGGTCTTTGCATGTGTTTTTTCAGATCAACGTTATGACCAAAAATTATATTCCTAAGTGCTTTGTAGTTATGCAAATGAGAGAGAAAATATTAGGTGGAATTACGTGAAATTCTCATTTGTTTGGTAAAACAAATGGCCAAACATAGGCAATTTCATATGGTTCAACCTAATACTTGATATGTGACTAGCAGTTTATTTCATAAATGGTGTTTTTGTTGTTGTTACAGTAACAACACAATAAAGACTGGCTTAATTACTGTGAACTGTGGTAAGTTGCACTAAATTTAATTTGACTTTCTAGTACTGAGCATGATATTTAAAAGGTTTATTTCCTTACATACTTTCTTTGTTAAATGGTTTCAGACAGCTCCATGGAAGGAACTTAATCTGGAATATAGTGAAAAGTTTTCAAGGTTTACCTGTTCTCTTCTCAGTCTTTTCCATATATCTACGCTGTAAATGGATAGGATTTCCTGTGCCTCTGCGCTATTTTTGGGTCTCTTCTTGAGAAGTGCAAGAAGCATTCCCTTGGCTGTCTTAAAGGATAGTAGCTGTCCTAGCTATCATTTTATTACTCTTCTCAGGCCATTTTACCTACCAACATATGAGGACTTTCACAAGAGAGCAAATTTCCAGTGCTTAATGATGGTCTATTACAATAAGATCTTTCATTCTTGGCTAGAATCTGCTCTCTTGGAGTTGAATTTATCTTGAAACTGAACTGAAGTTGGATTTTTTTTTTTTTGGCTACCAGAGTTAGTAATTTTTAACAATTGAGAATAGATTTAATATAAAGGGAGATTAGATATTGATTTTACATATATGTATATATGCAAAAAATAACTTAGAGATTTGTTATTGCTGTCAATAAGTGGTGTTCTAATTCACAAAGTTTGAGCTTGTGTGAACATGTTTTAAATTTGAAAAACTGTTATTGAGAAATAAATTGAAATTGGAGTTGGTGAGGGCCTAGTAGTTCCTTCTCTTAATATAGATAAAATATTTGAAAAAACACACACACATAGATTTAGTGTTCACAATCTGTGGACCCTGAAATGATATACACAGTTGCATTTTCTTGAGGTTGGGGATAACCGAAATTCACTGAGGAACTCCAGGAAGCTGTATAGAATGCGTACCTCAGTTAATCCTCCTAAGGAACTGCGGCATTTATATCCAAATTCTCTTCAGTCATTGGTTGAATGCTACTCTTGGGGTAGTGATAGAGGTGGTTAATTCTTTGACCCTTCTGACCTGTGATCTGTGCAAACAGAGAGACTCTGGCCACCAGAGAGAGCCATTGGACAGTGGGAACTCAGCTTCAAGCACTACATTGGTAACATAAGGGTATATGAATAGGGTACCAACAACATCTGCTACAGTCTACCCCTTTTTCCTACTCAGCCCATCATGCTTCACTCCCCATAAGTTCATTGCATTCTGTCATTGATTCTTTTAGGTGGTGGCTAGTTGTAAATTCTATAAAAAGGGGGAGAAGGGGAACTCAACAGGTGCCCTATAAATTCTCTGAGTTCCAAATATATTCTTGTCCCTATTATGCGGAAGAAATTCTAACTCCTCATGTGAGTCAATTACCCTTGCTGGTATAATAACTCTTTTGTCTGTTGGTCTCAGCATTAACAGTGAAAATGACTGGGAGGCAGGCATAGCGTTAGGTTTATGGCCTCTTATTTTGTACTTTACTGTATTTTCACTCACCCAGGAACCAGGATCTCTATATATTGTTCAAGTGATGTACCCACTTGAATTTGTGATTTGGAGACTTAGACAATATGCAGCTTAAGATAGGTAGTGTGGGTTGTACATTTGCACTTGATGCATCATGATTAGGAATCCAGTTTCTATGCAGGCCCAGAAGCATGCTAGAAGCTACTTTTAAAAGAATGTATAAAAAATTAATAAAAAAAAGAAAAAGAATAAAAGAATGAGTTATCTGTTGTGAAGTTCATTTGTCTTGTTTCAGGATCCAAAGTGATCAGCACTGTGAAACTTTACAGGGCTTGTCAGAGACCCACCATGGAGCAGAGCCCACCTGGGATCTGCCAGGTGGCAAGATTGCTAGTACTACAGCATAAACCTGGTGCAGAGTCTTCTCTTGCCCTGGGCTTCACTTAAAATGGCAGTCTCCCAAGTCATATGGTAAATGGATTGGTGCAGTATTCTCAACTACGGTGTATATTGTCTCCAAAAACCAAAGAAGCTTATCAAGTGCTGTGCCTTTTCCTTCGTGATAGAAGTGAAAGTACTGTAACCTATTCTTTACATTGGAGGGGATACCCTGGTTGCCCCAGACTTCTGGACCCCTAAAAGTATGTCCGGTATGCAGGCCACTGAATTGCCTCCTGCTGCACCTGTCTTGTCAGGGTATCTATGTGTGATTAATACAATGCCAGAGAGTTAACTTAGTACTGGGGCAAGACCATGAATGTGCTGCTGTCCAATCTAAGTAGATGCAAGTTACTTCTGAGCTTTCCTGTTGGAATTGAACTCCTTCTCTAAATCTACGGCTACATTCTAGAGAAGTTACCTTGTCCAGTGTTGCTGCAGAGACTAAGGCTGCCATTTAATTAAGTTCACTGAAATATACTATTGTTTTCTGTGACCCATGCGGGTTTTGTAGGGACTAGACTGGTAAGTAAAGGGGGATTTGTTGGAGATTACAATCCTGCATCTTTTAAGCCTTTGAGGGTGACACCAATCTGCCACTCCTTCCAGAACGTAGTATTACTTTGATTTACTGTCTTGGATGGGGAAGGGGAAGATTTAGAGACTTGTAATTTGCCTTTCTTACCACCACCACCCTTATTCCATAGACTAGAGAACCAAGGTGAGTGTTATGACAACTGATA
Organism: Lasiurus cinereus; assembly: GCA_011751065.1. Taxonomy (NCBI): domain Eukaryota; kingdom Metazoa; phylum Chordata; class Mammalia; order Chiroptera; family Vespertilionidae; genus Lasiurus; species Lasiurus cinereus. Next base: position 26,180,920 of record JAAGEH010000311.1, read on the forward strand.
AATGTATCTACTATAATTCTGCACCCAGGAACTGGAAAAGGAACCACTCGAGGGTCTATGACCTGTAATAAAGACTGACTTGACCTCCATTTATTTCTTTGCCTTTGTAGGCTCCCTTTCTAACAGTGAGGCTATCATGACATTTTAAGTCTCTTAATATCCTAACAGGGTCAGCTCAGACCTTGTAGCCAACCACACTCAAATAATCGGGGCATTATCATTATTCTAGTAAATAGCCATAGGTCCCCTTGGAGAAGGATTAGGGAATTTGCTGCTATTTATACTTGCTATGGTGTCACAGTGTCCTTGCACAGACTTTTCTTCAGTCATTAGGCTTTGGGTCTGAGAATTGACTCAGGTCTGAAAATGATCTCACTTCAAGAAACACCATAATCTATTAGCTATTGCCATTGATCTTTGTGGGCTGGGGTTCTCTGGTGTCATTTTAGCCTTGTTACTGTTATGGTTATTACATCTACCTTGCCTCTGATGGTTAAGTGTCATTACCTGGCCTCTGCAATTCCGGAACCCAATAATCCCCAATGAGCCCAGTTGTATGGCATAATCCCTACCATACATCTTGATTTATAGAGAACAACCAGCACTGAAATTTTCAATAATGTCTTGCGCTCCTCAGTAGCACATTCTTACTTCTTTAGTACAAGGAGTGTCCTCTGGCCTCCTGGAGTGTATAAACCACTGGTGGGTTCTCTGATGTTATATATTATATATACAATCTACCATGTTCACTTTTGTGAACCTTGGACTCCTTTCTCAATATTTTGCCATTGAATTTCTGATATTCTATCATCATTTCTCCACACCCACAGCTTCAAGTAGCTATTCAAGCAAGGCATTACAACTAGTTATGGATGCCTTTTCTAGATGTTCAATCCTGGGTCACAGAAGAGCACCCCTTAACATTTCATTTACCCAATATTATATATCATCTCCTTTAGTTCAGGAGTATCAAGATCAATTCCCAGCATGTTTTCCTATTCCTGCCAATACATAGTAGTTGGGTTCTGCATTTCTTTTCATGGATAATTCCTTTCTTCTGATAGCAGGGACCCGAGTCTGATCATGCTGAAACTTGACCCAGTTATTCACCTGGAGCAATCAGAGGAGGCGGGACACATCTTGAGGAGGCAAACATTACGTTGTGAGACATCTGCCAAAGCTGCGGATTGGCATGATCTGTAGACAAGAAACGGCTGCTCTGTTAGCAGGGAGATTGGACAGTTTGTGCCAACCCAGAAGGTTTAAGGGAACCCGGGGTTCAAATTTCTCAAGTGCATCTAAACAGATGTCCTTGTCCCAGTTTTCTGAATTCCACTCCTTCTATATCCTGAGTCTTGTCTAGACTTGTTAGGATTCAGAATTAAGTCTTTCTCTGTAATGGGTAAGTTCACATTCAGGTTCTGAGCTTCATATCAGGAGTTGATTTTAAGCTGCAAGGATTATTTTTGAGCTGTGAGATTTAACTATCTCTAAAGGCTATCCTTTTGTTTCCACAGTGTGTTTTGATTGGCTGAACTGGGACTATCAATATTTCCTTTTAGTGCAAGGAAATTTAATAGTAATCATCTAATCAACAAATCTCACAGTTCCTTTTTAAAAAACATTATAAGAGAATTATTTCTTTAAGAGTAATTTTCTTAAAGGAAGAATTGGTTGGAGCAGATAGACAACCCAGCACTCTGTATAGATTATTCTCTACTACCAGACATCTGTTGTAGTAAATATTTTATTGTATAGTTGAACTAATGACTGACAAGACAGAAGGGCAAAAAATGCAGTATGAGCCAAGAACCATACCTCCTGGTGGTCTTACCATGAATAATTGGTTAGAATTGACACCAACACCTCATTTGATATTTATCTTGGTTACTGTGCCCTTCCGGCCGATTACTGACAGGAATCTTTATGGTTACATTGTGTAAGCTTACAGTACACAGCGAATCATGGACTATGAGGCTTTGGTGCTGGCTGAGACTAGTTAGGTCAGAGTTTTATGTATGGAAAACAAAGATGGAGTCAGTTATGTTCACACTAACGCTTATGAAGGCATTATTGTACCTTTCACACATCTACACTAATAAAAGAGACACATGCAAATTGACTGTACCTCCACTACGCCTACCAGCCATGCCCACCAGCCAATCAGGAGTGAGTATGCAAATTAACCTAACCAAGATGGCTGCAGCCATGGAGTGAGCAGGAGGCTTGGATTTCCCCAGCAATGGAGGAAGTCAAGCTTCCTGTCCACTCTGGCAGGCCCAAGCCTCTGTTTTAATTATAGAAGATAAGTAAATCTCAACAAAAATGGCGGCAGCCACAGAGCTGGTGAGAATAAGAGGCTTGGGCTGCCCCCAGCGATGGAGGAAGCCAAGCTTCCTGGCCAACCCTGGCCTCCACTGAGATAAATAAATCCCAGATACCAGGGCTTCTGCTTGGGATGCTGGGGGGCATGGCTGGCCTGGAAACCACCACAGGGCCCTCATTTAGGCCACCCCATGCACCAAAGGAACCCCCACGCTTATCCGGGACACCCTTCAAGGCAAACCAGCTGCCCCCCGCCCATGCACCAGGCCTCTATCCTATCTAATAAGAGTAATATGCAGATTGACCATCACTCTAACACACAAGATGACTGCCCCGATGTGGTCAAGAGATCCTGCCCTGATGTGGACACAAGATGGCCACCACAAGATGGCCAGCAGGGTAGGGCAGTTGGGAGACCAGGCCTGCAGGAGAGGGCAGTTAGTGGTGATCAGGACAGCAGAAGAGGGGAAGTTGGGGCCATTCAGGCTGGCAGGGGAGAAATTAGGCATCAATCAGGCTGGCAGGTAGAAGTAGTTAGGGGCAATCAGGAAGGCAGGTAGGCAAGCAGTTGAGAGCCAACAGTCCTGGATTGTGAGAGGGATGTCTGACTGCCTGTATAGGCCTGATCCTACTGGAGGGGTACCAGATTAGAGAAGGTGTAGGCTGGGCTGAGGGACACCCCCCTCTTCCTTGTACACAAATTTCATGCACTGGGCCTCTAGTAGTTTATATAATTACTTTCTATTTTTTTTTTAAAATAAATTTTTATTGATTTCAGAGAAGAAGGGAGAGGGAGAGAGCTAGTAACATCAAAAATGAGAGAGAATCATTGATTGGCTGCCTGCTGCACACCCAATTGGAGATCGAGCCCACAATCTGGGCATGTGCTCTGATTGAGAATAGAACTGTGACTTCCTGGTTCATAGGTTGAAGCGCATTAAATGAGCCACATTGGCCAGGCTATAATTACTTTCTTATAAGTAGGCATGTAGGTTGTTTTCAATATTTTGCAATGACAAACAATGCTGCAATGTGCATATATATTTTTCTGTTGATGGAAGTGTATCTTCAGTGTGGAAGTAGAATTGCTTCAACCTCACAGTCTTCATAATATCTCTCAAGTTCTGACTATTGCATAAACTCGTGCATTGTCTTATACTTTAATCTCATCCCCATTCAACGGAGTTGGGAGTGTTCACAATGATGATGCCACAGCTAACCCCACAGTTGACCACTCTTCAATTCCAGAGTCCATTATAAGGCCCTGCTTCTTAGAACAATTTCTGTTACTACCTGAGTTTATGTGAGCCAAGAAGTATTTCCTGAGATGATTAGGTACAATCTTTGGAATCTGAGGAAACCCCAGTAATGGTGGAGTTATCAAACCAGTTAGCGGTGTGGGTAATGCGTTTAATTCTGAGGAGAGAACATAGGAGTTAGACACGTGAACATTTGTGTCAGAGTGGTCTCACTGCTGGAGGGGTTAGAGAGAGCAGGATTATTCATACAACTACTCTAATTAGTCATTGGTAGGGATGGAAGGTGTTAACTATTGGACACTTTCAGCCTGTGGTAAGTGTGGACAGAGCAAACTCTGGAAGGCAGAGAAAGCCCCAAAACAATTGGAAGTCAGGCGAAATACCCTGACATATAACCCCTGAATAAATATGGTGGGGCCCTAAGAGCATCTGCATTAGGACGTAGTAACTCAGCCAAGGACCCTGGGCATCTAGTGAGTCACATATATATTCTGGGGATGTCTGAACTCAACATATTTGAGATTCCTAAGCTGAGACATAGCTGGATGCATCACAAATAGATGCTACATGTACAATTCTGTACTCTTTCTCTTCCCACTTAATATGAGAGAGTGAATATGGTCATATTACATGAAATATTATTAAAAACATCTTTTGTGGGTCCCATCAGGATTTTATTTTCCAATTAGAAGGCAAATTGTACCTTCTTATGACAATTTTTAAAAATTAGAAAGCACTACAAAATGTTGACAAACATTTATGGCTATACATGGATATCATTTTGAACCTATAAGCTTATAGCGTATTCCATATTTAAAAAATGCAAAATGCAAACTGAAGTCCAGGTCTACTGTGCACGCACTTCATCATGAGAAGCCCGCTGCTGCTCCCTGCTTGTTCTCTGGCTGCTGAAGAAGCGCCATCTGTGTAAGTGCTCCTGATAGACAAATTGCTTCCTACCCCAGGCCTCCATCGCTTGTAAGGAGCAGTGCTTAAGAAATAATTGCTTCGGGGGATCTCAAAGTACTCAGACTTAATGAATTCTTCTGGCATCTTCTGAAGTAGTCACCGGATTTGTGACTAAGTCACCAAAAGATGGATTTAAAATGCAGGAAGTAAAAAACATATAACTAGGGCAGAACCAAGAAATGCAAAAGGAGTTTTAACCCAGCACAATGTCTCAGGTTAAAAACTCACTCGGTATACATAACGAGGCATTTCTATTTTCTCCTGTGGAGAAGTGGGGTACTGTAGGATTGCCAGATATCTATGGACAAGGTGAGGGAGGATAGGAGGGTAAACAGTGCACAGCCTATGTGACACGCAGACCTTCAGAAAGTTAATTCCCCCAAAGAGTAGGCCAATGAAGAGGAGGTTTCATCATGCACAAGGCTTTCTTGTGTGTGTAAGTTGTGCACTAAATGAGCTGGACTCAGAGGGGCTGAAAAGCATAAAATCACTTTTATTTGTTTTAGAAATACCTATTGTATAGCTCCATGGTACCTCCCTCTCCCTGATTCCTGCAGGACATTTCAAGCAGGTTTTACAGTTTTTAGGTAAGTCAATAATCTCCTCATTTTAGCACTAAAAGCCCAGCTTGGTCTAATAATCACATACTTCCCATCTAGTTGACTATTGTATAGAAATAAAAAATAAACCCAAATTATTTCAAATTTGAGAACCCAGAAATTGACACAAGCCATTATGCTTAATTAATATTTGACAAAGGAGGCAAGAGCATACAATGGAGTCAAGACAGTTTCTTCAATAAATGGTGCTGGGAAATTTGGTCAGATACATGCAAAAAAAATGAAACTATATCACCAACTTACACCATACACAAAAATGAACTCAAAATGCTAAAGGACTTAAATGTAAGACAGGAAACCATAAAAATCATACAAGACTCCATAGGCAGCAAAATAGCAGACATATGTAGTAGCAATATCTTTACAGACACAGCTCCTTGGGCAATGGAGATTAAGGAGAAAATAAACAAATGGGACTACATCAAAATAAAAAGCTTCTGCACAGCAAAAGAAACCATAAAAAAAACCACACAAAACAAAAAACACAAAACACAAAACAACAACAACAAAAAAAAAAACAACAAGAAGAAAGCCCATTGCATGGGAGAACATATTTGGCAATGATATTTCTGGTAAGGGTTTAATTTCCAAAATTCACAGATAGCTCACACAACTTAACAAAAGGAAGATTAACGATGCAATAAAAAAATGGGCCAAGATCTAAATAAACATTTTTCAAAAGAGGACATACAGAAGGCCCAGAGACATATGAAAACATGCTCAAAGTCACTAATCATCCAAGAGATGCAAATCAAAACAACAATGAAGTACCAACTCACACCTGTCAGAACGGCTATCATCAACAAATCAACAAACAACAAGTGCTGATGAGGATGCGGAGAAAAAAAAAAACCCTCATGCACTGCTGGTGGGAATGCAGACTGGTTCAGTCACTGTGGAGAACAGTATGGAGTTTCCTCAAAAAACTAAAAATGGAACTCCCATTTGACTCAGTGATACGACTTCTAGGAATATATTCCAAGAAACTAGAAACACCAATCAGAAAGGATATATGCACCCATATGTTCATAGCAGCACAATTCACCATAGCTAAGATTTGGAAACAGCTTAAGTGCGTATCAGCAGATATTAGAAAACTGTGGTACATCTACACAATGAAATACTATGCTGCGATAAGAAAGAAGGAACTTTTGCCATTTGCAACAGCATGGATGAAACTGGAGAACATTATGCTTAGTGAAATAAGCCAGTCGATCTCACTCATATGTGGGATATAATGATCAACATAATTTGATGAACAATAATAGATCCAGAGACAAATGGTAGCGGGAGGGGGGGAGGAGTGGTTAGAGAGCAACCAAGGGACTTGTATGCATGCATATTAGCATAACCAATGGATACAGACACTGGGGTGTTGGGGGCTTGCCCGATGTGGGAATTGGGGGAAAAGGAGACATATGTAATACTCTGGACAATAAAAATAATTATTTCAAATTCATTTACCCAGCTCAAGCTGGCATCAGGCTTGTAAGCCTGCAGCAGGAGGAGAGAGGGCTGTGGTCAGCTTCTTGCTGTTGATGTATTTCCTTCCCCCCATGAAGCAGCTGCCCGGGAACCTCTCCTGGGCTGGCCCAGCCAGATAGCAGATCAGGAGGAGAGGGGCTACCGTATGAGGCTCTTGCAGTTGCAGTTTAGGGGTGGGTCCCTCTGGATTTTGTGTATGTGTGGTTGCTGCTTCCTTCTGTCCTCCAGCTGTGGCTCAGCTTTCTTTAAGAATTGTCACAGGTCTGGTCCCTGTAGCATAGTCCACCTCTACGCTACGGGGACCAGAAAGACCTACCTGTTTCCTGTGTTGGTAACAGAGCAGTTCACTCCTAATATAGCCCCTACTCTTCAAACTGCCGTCTTTTTCCTTTAGTTTTTCCTGGTGAAAATAAGTTTATTTTTATTTTTCAAAGTTGAGGGGCACATGCCAAACTTTTCCAGTGTTCCATGAAGTTCCTCTCATTTGCTGTCAGGTAATGGAGATTCACCTTAATGGAGAGATGCAAAGGTAGCCTGGCAGCTCTCTCTGTAGGAAGCGTTTTCTCTGCAAGCCTTGAGGCTGGAGATGAACTGATGCTGACAGGATTGGATTTATACTTCCTCAGCATGGCCCGGCCCCCCCCCCCGCCCCCAAATTTATTGGTGCTCTAGAATCTCAGTTGAGGATTTGTACAGTACGTGGCTCTTGGCTCTTCTATTGGGAACTCAGCTGCAACTGAGGAGTGTCTCATTTTACCACCCTATTGTAGGAACCTCTTTCCACGTCCGGCGTGTTTCAGGGTTCCCGGGTCAGGGTTCGGGTTCTGAAGGAGGCCGCACGCAAATGAAATGAGAGAGACTAGAAAACATTAATTTGGCAATATTGGGGGGCCAGGCGGGAGCCTTCCTCTAGTGGAAAGGACTGCCTTTTGCTCTGGCCTTTTTCTCTCTTTTATTAAGGCTTTGGGACACACCCCTAGCCTTTAGGCAGGAAATAACAAAAACAGAAATTAACATGATACAAACAGTTTCAACTAAACAATGAGTAATCAGCTCTGACCTTTCAGAGCAATTAAGGTTGGCCAGCCTTCTGGCTTCCCGTTTATATCCATTTAGTGAAAACAATATTTGGTTTCCGACACCCTATTTCTTGAGCTTGGAGTCAGATGGGCATAGTTTTGCATGTGGCCCTCCTGTTTGTAACTGAGTGACCTTGGACCAATAATCTCCTTCAGTTTCATGCTTACTTCTGTAAAAAGGCAAAATTAGCCTGGCCTGTGTGGCTCTGTACTTGAGCACCGACCTAGGAACCAAGAGATCATGGTTTGATTCCTGGTCAGCACACATGCCCGGGTTGTGAGCTCGATCTCCAGTACAGGGTATGCAGGCGGCAACCAATCCATGTTTCTGTTTCTCTCTCACTGATGTTTCTATCTCTCTATCCCTCTATCATCCCCTCTCTCTAAACATCAATAAAAACATACTTTAAAAAAAGTGGGTGGGGGAAACTAATATGTCTCAGATGTGATTTTGCTGTGAAGAATTCATAGTTGCATGAATTCAGTATGTAGGGGCTCAGAAGATGATGAAAATGATGATGATGGTGGCTAGGCTTTCTTAGATTCCTGAGTATCTGCCTACTTCCACTTACTAACAAGAGAAAGCAGTAGTCATTGATTAGATTTCCTGCCTACAATAATTGGTTAGCCTTTCACTTTTAGAGTGGTGGGAATGCCTGGGCAATGTCAGGGTGGTACTCCCAAACATCTCCATTCCTCAGTAGAAACTTGGAGGAGGTGAAAAGAAGTAGAAGATGGTCCTAGTCTTTATTCTTTTCTCTAGTTATTCCTACCACATGTTTATTGGAACTAAAATGTTGGAGGAGTCAGCTCTCCTGTCTCTCTCTTTGGTCATTCATTCTCTCTCCAGTCTCCCCTACCAATCAGGAAGGGGATTCAGGGAAAGCCTGGTTAGTGGCAGGGTGCCAGGCAGTCTCTGCTTTGCTGGAAAATTTGATGTGGCAGCTATAACTTATTGTCCTTGCAGTTACCCTGTATATGCCAGAGAAACGAGCTTTGTAAATAAGTGCAAGGAGCTGATAACAAAAATTTGAGACTGCACTAGAGTGCTTCTAACACCATTATAGGCACTGATCTAGTGCTGGCTAACAGAAACGAAGGCTACCATGGGTACAGAATTACCATGTCCCCAGGGCATTTTTTGGCATTCTACCCAGGCCACTAACCAAGTCCTCCATGCTTTGTTTATGGGATCTGACACTATCACAGACTCCAGCAGTATAGCTGCAGGCTCTGGTAAACTCCTAAATTAAAAGTCAGCACAGGCAAGGATATTTTGATGTCCTGGGATTTGTATGCAAGCTTTCATTAGGAATAGTGCCCAAGTAACTTCTGACTTATTGAAATAAGTGCTGACCCTTCCATCTTAGCTCTATGATTGTACACAGGCATTTCAAAAAGCTGAGATAAGATTTTCAGTATGTAAGTCACTCTAAGAATGCTTCATATTTGCTCAAGAGGCATATTATATATAGAAGACACTAATCGGCAGAAAGCACAAAAATGCTATATTGAAAGTGAATAATTCTCTTTGGTTTTATGCTTTATGCTGCACATTCTAACAGAGTCCATCTAATATATAGCCATTGAGGAGAAGTGAGAGGAGAAGTCTATAAATCAAATAGTCACAAATACAATTGAGAAAGAAAATTATCACAATCTCACTCATTTGTGGAATATAATGAACAACATAAACTGATGAATAAAAACCAGAACCAGAGTCATAGAAGCATTGAATAGACTGTCCAACCTATGAAGGAAGGAGGGGGTGAGGGGATAAGAGATTTGTATGCATGCATATGACCATAACCAATGGACATAGATGGGGCAGGGAGTGAGGGTATGTGCTGGGGGTTGAGGGCAGCTGGGGAGAGATCAATGGGAAAAAAGGATATTTATGTAATACATCCTAATATATAAAAAGCCAGGGGCTGTCATGACTGAAACAACTGGATAGATGACTAAATAGCAGGCTGCGTGGGGTGACAAGGCCGGTAGCAGGGTTAGTAAGGAACAACCAAACAATTGAACAGCAGGCTGTGTGGGGCAATCAGGCTAGTGGGGGAGGTTAGTGAGGGATGACCAAACGACTGAACAACAGGCTGTGTGGGGTGACCAGGCCAGCAGAGGGGGACAGTTGGAGGTGACCAGGCTGGCAGGCTGGACAATAGGGGCAACCAGGTTGGTGGTGGGGGGGCAGTTAGGGGTGATTAGGCCAGCAGGCAGAAGCAGTTTGGAGTGTTCAGGTTGGCAGGGGGCGGGCAGTTAGGGGTGACCAGGCAGGCAGGCAGGTGAGCCAGCAGCCCCAGATTGTGAGAGGAATGTCTCACCTCTGGTTTAGGCCTGATTCCCGGGATTAGGCCTAAACCAGCAATTGGGACATTCCTCGAAGGGTCCGAGATTGGAGAGGGTGCAAGCTGGGCTGGGGGGGATTCCTATCCCTATGCACAAATTAAAAAATAAAGAACTTAAGTAAAAAAAAAACCACACCAATATAAATAAATAGAATTGAGGATGCCAGAGAGGTGCGCTTTTCAGCTTCGTAGTTAATGGATCTTGGTGGTTCACAGATCAAGTGGTTGATCTGAAGTCACCAAACATTTAATTGCAGTGTTCTAGTAGCCCAAATTGATATCATGCCAACCTGTTTGCAAGATTTGTAAAAACAATACTTTTCAGGGCAATGCAACCAACTAAAGTTTTTATTGGTTCGTTTTTTCACCCTAGTCCATGACATGCAGTTTAGAGTGGAGTATTGTTCCAGTTACTCAACGGTGATGTGTAATCAATGTACTCAGCAGCCACTCGGTCATGTGGGAGAAAACAATGCTGAGAGTCTTTGATCTTACAGTGTTTGGTCAGCTAGCAATTTACAGAAATGATGAAAAGAAAAAGAAAGCAAAAACAAAAATAGAACCAAACCTTCTGAAGTTTTTGTTTTTTGTTGATACTCTCCCTATACCAGATCTTTTTGTTGATATATTAGACTTAGAAAAGGTAAATGGTTTAGAAAACATGACTTACCAGAAGTTCTACTGTTCACATTTTGATTAGTAGGAAAAACAGTCATTTTCCCCCCGTCTTCTCCTCTATTGTCATGTGATTCAAAAAAACTCCAGTCATTTGTAATAGGAAGTCATAAAATAGGCATTTTTATGAAATATTGGCACATTGCTAATTAAGACTCCACAAAAGAGATTTGACATTAAACTGGAATACTTTAAAACTGGAAGGAATCTTAGAGAACATCTATGTAAAACTTCTTATCTTTGTTCCCATTCTGTCAAGGAGAAAACTAAGAACTTAGGAGGTGTGATGGCTGTCCTAGTTCACAGCATAAGATCGTTGTCTGATGCTTATGGCTTTCAAATTTGTTTTATCTAATGGTAGAATTTTAGGGTTGTGATAAGACAAGCCAGTATGGAAATATTTTTGAGGGCAAGGTAGGATGAAGAAAGGCACATTTTTTTCTAAAATACTTGTGTAGCACCAAATAAAATAGCCAAGAAAACCCTCTAAAAGAAGAACAATGATGGCGGTGGAGGGAGGTGGGGAAGAACTAACCCCACTAGATATTAAAATACATTGTAAGAAAAGGAAGGAGAGGAAGAAGAAAAGAAGGAGAAGGAGAAGGAGAAGGAGAAGAAGAAGATAATAAATACACTTCTATCAACAACTGATTCTAAAAATCAAAATAAATGAACAAGGAATTTGATGAACATAATAAATTGACGAATAAAATAGAACTAGGAGCATGGAAACATGAACAGGCTGAAAAATCTCAGAAGGAAGCTGGAGGAGGGAAGGAAGAGATTAATCAAAGAACTTATATGCATACATGCATTACCTATGGATACAGATAATAGGGTGATGAAGGCCTGTGGTGGAGTGGGATCCTGGTGAAAGGGAGAAATGGGCAGGGGGGGGACTTGGGGGACATCTGTAATACTCTGAACAATAATAATATTTTAAAAAATGTTAAAAATATATTTTGTAAAGTTTTACTAATTAAAACATGTGGTACTGTTTCATAGACATATAAACCAAGGAACATTCTAGATCCAAATACATATAGAAGTTTAGTATATGCCAAAGGCATTTGACATAATTAGGAAAAAAATAGCCTATTTAATAAGTAGTGTTGGAACCACTGGCCATCCATCTTAAAAATAATAAAGAATTGGAGAACGAAGATGGCGGCATAAGGTGTACACCTATAAGTGCTGCCTCTCACAACCACACCAAAACTACAACTAAAAGACAAAACAATTATCCTCCAGAATCATGGAAAGCTGGTGGAGTCGAAGTTCTACAACTGGAAGGAAAGAAAAAAGTGCATTGAGACTGGTAAGGACGTGCAGAGGCTCAGAAAGGCAGAGGTATGGAGACATGCATGAATTGGGCTGGCGTGTACTGTTTTTTTTTTTTTTTTCAATTGGGAGGGGATTACAAGTTCCCAACCCTCTGAACTCCAGTTTCTGGCAAAATTCTGGGGACCCAGACTAATACAGGGAGAAACTAGACTGTCTGCCATTGGGTCAGAAAGAGAAGGTGGCTCTCTTGCAGAGTTATACACAGGAATCATTGTTTATTGTGGTGGGGCACAGAACGCAAGACACAGGGACTTGGAGACACAGAGACATAGAGAGGGCTGACTGGAAGCCAGTGCTGTTTGCCATGCCCTAGTGATTCCCTGAGACCCCTTCCCAACTAGTTTACAAACTCACTGAGCTGTGTGCAGAGGCTTTTGCATATGAATGGCCTGCCCTCTAGCAGCTTAACCTAACAAATTACAACTGGGTCAGACAACTTCAAAGCTTCCAAACTCCAAGCAAAGAGAAAAAATCTGCAGATCTCTCTCTAGCTCCTGCTGGGCGGTCTCAGACACTAGCTGACATGCACCTCCTTGGAGATCCATGAACCAGTGTACCTAGAGGTCAGTGTGAGACAACACCAGATTTCAACTCCTCACATACATAAGTGACACACTCAAGAGGCTGACTCTACTGACAAAAAGCTGTTTATAAAGTATTAACTAAAATTTCTATTGGTAGTTCATCTCATAGTAAAATTGCTTAACATGCAATGAACATGAAGCCGTCATATTTTTGTGCAAGAAATTAAAATTTAAAGTTATCAAGATTGCATTAAAAATTTACAAAAGTCTCCATTAATCAAAAAAAAGGAGGAATAGTAGGATAAAATATCATGTAAGAAAAAATATCTGGTTAGTAAATTACATCTAGAAAATTTTTACTTTAGAAAATTAATTTTCATTTGTAACAGCAAGACACACATGGTATCAAAATAAGCCAAAGGAAAATTGTTTGGGCAAAAATTAAAAGGATCCCAAGTCAATTTTATAGAAAAGATTCCTTTATTAAATTTTGGTTGAGAATATGTTTATATATTTTCAAAAAACAACTCCAAGACCAAGTGGACTCCTGCAACAGAGAGGAATTGACAGGTCTGTGCCAACCATGAAGACAAAGGAGAAACACTCCAGAAATGGAAGATGCTAACGACATCTTGCCATACTAGCAGTCAGCAGTTGTGTGTCACTACAGGATGCCTAGGACAAAACCAGAGAGGGTTGGACCTACATTGCCACCATTTGTACACCATCCAGATACCATTGCTGACGTGTATTATGCATAAGGAACTGTTTGACATTGAAACTGGGACTCAGAACTATTGGACATTGAAATTGGGACTCAAACATTTTTCTTTCTTATAGGTTTATTTCTAGCCTACAGAGGGAAGATGCTTTTAAAGAAAAGAATCAGGGGAAAAAAAAACCCAAACCAGATACAGAGGCAAAGGAGCAGTGAACAGACTGTCATACTACAGTGGGAAGACAGGGGAGGTTGGGGAGGGGAGAGGCTGTAAGAGATCAACTGAAGGACTTGTATGCATGTATATAAGCATAACTAATGTATACAAGACACTGGGGGGGGTGCAGGTGAGGGCATGTCCTGGGGATAAGGAAGGCCAAGGGGAAGTCAATAGGGGGAAAAAAATGAGGCAGACTTGGTGAGCACCAAAGTCCTACTGAAGCAAGTCCTTCCCATAGGGGTGTCTCCAGCATAGCAGTTCTTCTATTAATAGACCCAGCTAATCCTCACAGTCAATTGTCCTGCAGGTCAATTCCTCCCAGTGCACCAATAGCAATCAAGGCTTAACTACAAGACTGTGTACCCAGCCCACAAAGGGGTGCACCAAGAGTGTCCAGCTCAGGTGAATGGAGAAGCAGAGCTACTGGGCCCTAAGGACAACTAGCACACAAAGCCACTCCATCAACACAGGAAAGCAGCCAAAACGTAGAGACAAAGAAATATGTCACGAATGAAAGAAATGGAGGAAAGCAAACTACTAGACATAGAGTTTAAAACCACATTTATAAGGTTACTCAAGAATCTTCTACAAACTGCTGAGACACTTAGTGAGACCTCTGAGAAACAGTGAGACCTCCAAGGATCTTAATGAGAATGCCAAACAAACAAACAAGCAAACAAACAAAAACAGAAAAGGACCAGTCAGAAATTAAGCATACACTGTCTGAAATAAAAAATAATATACAGAAATCCAATAGCAAACTAGAGGACACCAAGAATTAAACCAAAGATCTGAAATATGAGGAAACAAAAAATATTCAACCAGAAAAACAAAAAGAAAAGAGAGTGCAAAAATGTGAAGATAGTGTAAGAAGCCTCTGGGACAACCTCAAGTGTACTAACATCAGAATTAAGGGGGTTCCAGAAGAAGTGAGAGAGCAAAATACTGAAAACCTCTTTGAAGAAATAATGACAGAAAACTTTCCCTACCTGGTGAAATAAATGGGCTTACAAGTCCAGGAAGCACACAAAACCTCAAATAAAAGGAATCCAAAGAGAATCACACCAAGATACATCATAATTAAAATGCCAAGAGCAAAAGACAAAGAGAGAATCTTGAAAGTAGGAAGAGAAAAACAGTTAGTTACCTACAAGAGAGTACCCATTTGACTGTCAGCTGATTTCTCAACAGAAACTATGTAGGCCAGAAGAGAGTGGCAGGAAATATTCAAAGTGATGAATAGCAAGAACCTATAACCAAGAGTGCTCTACCCAGCAAAGCTATTATTCAGAATTGAAGATCATATAAAGAGCTTCACAGATAAGAAAAAGCTAAAGGAGTTCATCACCATCAGACCAGGATTATATGAAATGCTCAAGGGTATCCTTTAAGAAGAGGAGGAAGAAGAAAAAGGTAAAGATAATTATGAACAACGAAGTGATAACAAGCGAATCTAAAAATCAAGTGAATAAAAAAATCCAATGAACAGAATAAACTGGTGAATATAGTAGAATTAAGGGGCATAGAAAGGGAATAGACTGAAAATTCTCAGGAGAAAGAGGGTGTAAGGGGTGTGGGAAGAGATTGGACAAAGGTCTTACACCTATGGATGAGGATAGTGGTGGGGGGTAAGGGTATGGAGTGGAGGGTGAGGAATCAGGTAGAGGGGAGTTATGGGAGAAGAAAAAAGAGGAACATCTGTAATAAACTGAATAATTATTTATTTAAAAAATAATAAAGAATTGAATGTTAAAGCCTATAAAAAATAGTGAATGCCTTTAGACCTTGGTGTAAAGAAAACCTTTCTAAGTATAATACAAAATCTGGAGGCTATAATAGAAAATATTGAAAAGTAAAACTATATAAAAAGGAGGAATTTTTTTATGAAAGAACCACTTAGAGGGTTAAAAGATAAAAGAAAAATTGTTGGAAATATTATTAGAGTAATATACCTAATATAGAACTCCTAGATGATATATATTAAAAATAAACTCAATAGAAAAATAGTCAGAAGATATGAATAGAGATTATACAATAAAGACAATAAAAAGGCTCCAAATACATTGAAAAGATATTCTATGTCACTCATATTAATTAAAATATAAATTATTCATTTACTGAAACATACTTGTATAATTTATAGAGTTGACAAAAATTCCAAAGTTCAATGACACACTTGTGTTAGTGAGTTTTTGGGAAAGAAGCACTTTTAAAACAAATACTTCACTTGATAGTGTGAAAGTTAGGACAATTTAGAAAGTTTTCTCAAAATTGCAAATGCATTTATCCTCTGCCCTTTTGAGTAATTCTTCTATGCTTTTCTATATATAGCCTCACTCAGAATACACAATGACTATCTTGAGTCATTATTATAGCTACATTTACCTATTTATATATTTCACAAATTTTAAATATTTGTGGACAACAGTAAAAGTGTTGAAATAAGTTGACTGATTAAATAAATCATGGGATAGACATGAAATAGAATATTATGCAGCTGTGAAAAAAGTATGAAGAAACTCTTTGTATACTGAAATGGAACAACCTTTAAGAAATATTGTTAAGAAAAGAAGGAGAGTGCAGAACATTGTGTTTGGTTGGCTGCCTTTCTTTTTGTAAATTGGTGGATGGTTGGGGAGAATATATATCTACATTTAATTGCTTAGGGATAAAAAAAATTTAGATTTACAAGGAAGTTATTATAATGGATACATGTAAAGGGTGTAGTAGATTAGGAACTGGGAGGATGGGGGAATAGGAAGAAATTTTTTCAATGTCTACTTTTATAAAAATATAAAGAACAGAGAAATGTATCACCTTTTCAAATAATTACATGCCAAAAGAGAGAAAAAAAATATTATGGACCCTCTGCATCAGTCAGAGTTCCAATAGAGAAACCAAATTGTAGAATATATATATATATAAAGTCCTAAGTGACTGACCGTCCAACCCTCTGACCATCAGGGGGGCAGACACTTAACACAGGAGCAGAAACCATAGGCATGGAAACATAGAACAGACTGATGATTCTCAGAGGGAAGGGGAGAGAGGGAGCGTGGGAAGAGATTAACCAAAGATCTTATATACATACTAAAGGCCCCATGTATGGATTTGTGGGGTCCCTCAGCCTAGCCTGTGGGGATTGGGCCTAAACCAGTTCTCTGACATCCCCAATTCAGGTTCAGAATTGCCAGAGGGCACAGGCCAAGCTAAGGGACCTCACCGGTGCACAAATCTGTACACTGGGCCTCTAGTCTATAACAATAAAAGCATAATATGCAAATCAACCGAACAACTGAACAGCAGAACGACCGTCTAGACAACCTTCCAGATTAACATGTTATGACATGCACTGGTGCCAGGCCAGCCAAGGCCAGTGCTATGGGATTGGTTGGGGGACTCTAGAGAGAGGCCCAGGTCTGTGGGGCAATCGGGGGCCGGGGGGGGGGGGCGGGGGGCTGTCTATGATTGATCATCTCAAAGAGGGAAGCCCAGGCTACCAGGCCAGTGGTGCTGTGGCAGGTTGGCGGGGCCTCCCTCTGCTAGGCAATCTATAATGGAGCCTGGCCGGTGGGCAGGGCTTCCCTCTGTAGGATGATTGATCTGGAGGATATGATCAATCACCCCACAGAGGGAGGCCCAGGCCACTGGCCAGTGGTGCTGTGGTGGGTGTGTGGGGCTGGCCAGTGATTGCCCCACAAAGTGATTGCACCCCACAGAGGGAGGTGACAGGTGGTGGGAGAGTGGGGAAGTGCTGCACAAATGGCAAGCAGAGGCAGCGGCAGGCAGGGCCAGCTACTGGCAGCCTACCAAAGGGGTCCCAGATTGCAAGAAGGCACAGGCCGGGCTGAGGGACAACCCCTCTTGTGCACAAATTTTGAGCACTGGGCCTCCAGTATATATAAAAAGTATGTTAATGTAGGAAATTGGCTTACATGACTATGGAAACTGGTTGGGCAAGTCTGAAATCTGCACATGAGACCGTCAGGAAGGGCTGGCTGGAAACTCTGGCAGGTGCTGATGTGCAGAATTAACTTCTTTCTCAGAGAAACCTCATTTCTACTCAATCTTTCAATTTATTGGATTGGCCAACCCAGATTATGGAGGATAATCCCTTTTATTTAAAGTCAGCCGATTGTAGATGTAAACCATTATCTATTAAATACCTTCACAGCAATACTTAGTTTAGTGCTTGATCGAATAACTGGGGACTGGAGCCTTGCCAAGTTGGCAAGTACAACTGACCTTCACACTCTTCCTCTGAAATGCAGTTTGGGATTAATGACAAGACAAAGTTTGAACATATATTTAACATGACAGAAAAATAGATTGCTTTTTCTGGATTATCTGGGGCAATCCCAGAGTCAAATATCTTTTATTAAACCTAAGACACTATTGATTGTAAGATACACCATTGTTTTTTTCTACCACTAGTAAAGAAAAAAAAAAAGCCACTAGTTAAATTTATATGCCCTTGATAGATGTATGACATCCTTATTTCAGCAATGTTAAAATAATAAAACTGTGTATGTTAGAATTGATGGAAATCATCTATTCTGTGCTCTTGTTAGACCGTGTGCAGCTAGAACCATGTGTCAGACCAGTTTCCATTTTGATTCAGAAAATAGGATTATAGTACACAAAACACATGTTTTTGGATGGTTTGCATTGCTGTCTGGCTCAAGAAATGAAATTTAGCCCTGTGTCGAGTTTATAAAAATGTCTCTAAAGGTTGGGTAGGGTTAGAAAACTTTCTAGATGGAGAGTGGAGGTTGAGAGAGTAGTCCATTTCTACAGCTCCTTTTTGCCTTCTTCCTCCACTGCCACCTGAAGCAGGAAGGATGACAACAGTAGTCTGTACCATCATTGATCTCTCATGCTGAGAATACTTCTAGCTGGTCACTGGTATATTGGCTTTTCCTACTTTCTTTTCTTCCTCTTCGGTAATCAGAGAGTTCAGGGGAGGCCAACCTGAGATATTTCATAGGCTGAGCTTAAATACTAAAGAAATTGCTTTTATTTCATGATAACTACAAGAGCATCTAGTTTTTATTTACCATTTTTGAACTGTATTAGCTCATAATTTAGTTTAACTTTAGGCCATCAGGGTGACAAAGCCTGCCTGCTGTTCAATTTAGAGTTACAGAGAAAAAATTGGGTGCCATAGTTCTAATCCAGTGAGAGGAAAAATAACATCTGGAACCCAGCTGTGTCATCATAATCGGTGAGAATGACCTACATGCTCTGAGGGAGTGGGTGGCCAGTCCTTCTATTTGCCAGGGCTGAAATTTCAATTGCCATTATGAATTGGAACTCTTCTGTGTAGCAAATGTTTAAACAGCATTGGGTGTAGCCTACTGTTTGTAGAAAACTGGCTTTGATTCTTGGCTTCAAAGGGGCCAAAAAGGCACATGAGAACCATGCTTTGTTCAGTTTTACCTTATTTTATCATATTTTATGGAATCCACAAAGAAATCTTGGTTTTGATAACAATGGACTCAATGAAGTAAGACATAGTACAGACTGTCTTAAGACTCAAATAGTGGAAATATAGTGCTGAAAAAAGATCAGCCCACTTTTATTCAAACTGATAGTAAAAATATAAAGAAAGATAAAAATGTAAAATCAACTGAATCACTTTTGTCTCTAAAGATCTAGATAGTAATTTAGGATATATTATTTGTACTGTTTAAAAAAATGACACCATAAGCTCTTCTGGTTTTGAAACTTGCCTCTTTCTTAAGTGGTTTTCTTCTGAAAAACAAACTATGAACAATTTTAATGCTGAATTTCCTACTTAACTTGTCAACCACTAGAAATATTTGTGTAGATACAATGTCAAAAGAAAAAAAAAAACAAAATCCTTAAAGGAGCTGGAATAAGTACACCTCAAACATTAGTGCTTCTGAGAACAGCTGTTAATATCTATTGTGTTGAAAATCTACTTAAAATGTACAGGTGTATACAATAGCTTCATAGCAGCCCAAGGAGAAACTCAGGTGTCCAACACACAAAGTCATCTGAATGCATGATAGGTAGTATTGTGGAGCAAAAATATTTTTCATATTAAAGGAACTAGAAAAAATAGAACAAAATAATAGCTAAAGGTCCAAGGTTTTTCCATATAAAAGAGGAAACAGTTATTTATAAGAGAACCTAGGAGCTGATGAACTTTGACACATTTTCATTATTTTTAACAAAATCCTCCCAGGGATGCCTCTGATTTTATTGTGAACTCTTATTTCACCCCTAACTTCAAAAGTATAGTTCTGAAATGTACACAAGTCAGGAGATACAATTATGAGTGGGATATTTAAAGTAAGTCTGTTACTTGAAAAGGATGGGTGCTTATTCAATGAAAATATTTATTGAGAATATTCTATATATAAGACATTGTCTTTAGGCTGTGCAGATACAAAGATGAATAAGATAAAGTTTGGGTCCTTGGGAAGCTTACAGAAGACAAAAGAGAGAAAACTGTAAAAGTAATTACTCAATGTAAAAATAATTACTCAAAAAAATAAAAAGCAAATCATGCAAATAAATGCAGAGGATATAATTCTTCCTTATGAATTCAGCTCCTTCCTCTTTTCAGACTTGAAAGCTGGGCACAACCATGCCTCCTCACTCCTTCCCCTCACATTGTCAATATCATGTTCTTAATTTTGGAGCCTCCCATTAGCCAAGTCTGGATTCTAAGTAATAACTTTCTGTTACTCCCAGTTTTCAGCAGTGCTGAAATGAACAGACTTCTAATTAAATGAATGTGTTAGGATCTTTTTCATATCTTCCCACTTAAGCCATTCTTCTCAGCAAAAGCTGGTAGAACTGTCTTCTCTAATAAGAATTTATGTCAATGCATTGCATCAGTTACAATTTGACTATTATCTATAGTTGTAGAGATCCCATTAGGTTTTGGTTCTAGAAAGCTTTTGAAAAATATAAAACTTGAGAAAGAGATGAGTAATTAGTTTACTAGAGACGATTCAGCTAGTTTTCTGTTGCTGGTTATGGAATCAGATACGCAGTGGCTAAATGGTGATCTGAGAACCAGAGGGACGTGGTTGTAGTGAACCTAGAAGAGGAG
Source organism: Lasiurus cinereus (assembly GCA_011751065.1). Lineage (NCBI taxonomy): Eukaryota > Metazoa > Chordata > Mammalia > Chiroptera > Vespertilionidae > Lasiurus > Lasiurus cinereus. The sequence goes on from JAAGEH010000311.1 coordinate 26,201,579, forward strand.
GAGTGTCAGCAGGCACAGGGCAGCAGGAGGGGTTCAGTTACCTGCAGGATGTATCATGGCCTCGTGGAGAGGATACAGATTCTGAAATCAGACACACTGGACCTGGAGCTAGTTTGTTGTACCACCTCAGACATGCAAGTTCTTTAAGCTTCAGTTTAATAATATGTAAAAGGGATTTAACACCTCAGAGTTGTTGAGAGTGTTAAGTGAGATAACAAATGACAGTATGGGTTACTTATGATTTCACTAGAGGCCTGGTGTATGAAATTCATACACAGGGGTGGGAGTGTGTGTGTCCCTCAGCCCAGCCTGTACCCTCTTTAATCTGGGACCCCTTGAGGGATGTTTGACTGCTGGCTCCAAACTGCTTGCTTACCTACCTGACTGATTGCCCCTAACCACTTCTGCCTGCCAGTCTGATCACCCCCTAACCAATTACCTGCCAGCTTAATGCCTAACTGCTCTGCTGCTGGCCTGATTGCCCCTAACTGCCCTCCCCTTCCAGCCTGGTTGCCCCTAACTCCCCTCCCCTGCAGGTCGCCTGGTTTCCTCACAACTGTCCTCCCCTGCAGACCTGATTGCCCACAACTGCCCTCCCCTGCCAGCCATCTTGTGGTGGCCATCTTGTTTCCACATGGATGAAGCCATCTTTGACCACATGGGGGCAGCCATCTTGTGTTGGAATGATGGTCAATTTGAATATTAATCTTTTATTAGATAGGATGGTACCTGGTGCATAAAGAGTACTCCATAAATGTCAATACCTCCCCCAGGGCAATGGGAGAGCACTGGAAAGAAAAAGGGCAAAGGAAATGCTAAGGGGAAAAAGAGTGGAAAATGGAGTCCATAATGTGGCTGAAGGTGGGGCTGAATTTGAGTATTTGTTAACTATAGAAACATGGTATTGTCTAGGAAAATAATTATCTTTTTGTTCAGGCTTGGAGGTAAGTGGGTGGAAGGACTAATGGATTGAGGTTTAGGAAACTCAGATTTTAGGATCAGGTCCCTCACCAAGTAGCATGACCTTGGTAAAAATCCCTGATCCTCATTGAGCCCCCATTCCACTATTTGTTAAATAAAGATTTCATTTAAATGATCTCCTCCAGTTCTAAAATTCTTGATAGAATATTTAAGATGAAAATAACTGAGAACCAATGTAATGTATTTCATCTAAGTGGTGACCTTGTAACAATCAGGAACAAGTTTGAGAAAGTTTTATTTTCAAAGGAACTATTATAAAAACTGAGGTAGTTACTATCCTTGAAGCGAGATAACACTCATTGTAGTTTGTTCTTAATGCTAGGAGTTGGGCTAGTAAGACTCCTTGCGCACATTTTTCTTATTAAGGGAAACATTTGGAAATATAAGACCTGTGCTGTCTCTTGCTCTGGGAGAGCAGGTTAAAGGGGAATTTATATGAGGAGCCTAGTGGAATTTCTTGAAGGAAGGAGTTTGAGAACTCTTCTTTCAGAGACTTGAAATTAGGGAAATAAGTCTTCAAGCTTTGTTATCAAGAAAAGGCCCTTTAGTGGTTGGACAGTATCCCCCTACACTCATGTACATTGGAACCTGTGAATGTAACCTTATTTGGAAATAGGGTCTTTGCAGATGTAATTAGTTAAGATGAAGTCATATGCATCTCTTGAGTGGGCTTTTAAATCCAGTGACTGGTGTCCTTAAAGAAGAGGAGAGAGCTCAGGGATACTCAGGATGAAGAGAACATGTGAAGATGCAGGGAGAGGCAGAGTGGTTCAGCTGTAAGCTAAGGAATGCCCAAGACAGCTGGAAACTACCACAAGCTCAGAAGCATGACGCAGTGTCTCCCTCCCAGCCTCCAAATGGAACCAATGCTGCTGACTCATTGATTTTATACTTCTGGCCTCTTGAATGGTGAAGGAATACATTTCTGTTGTTTTAAGCCACCCAGTCTATAGTAATTTGTTATGACAACCCTAGGAAAAATAATATAAGCCCCAAGGCCTTGAAAAGCAGCTTCAGGGGAAATAGAGTAATGTCAGTGTCCAGGACCCAGTGCAAGAGCCTGAAGAAGGATTGGTTGTAATAGAAATATCTGAAAACCCAAGAGTGAGACATCATTTGTCCTGGGCAGACATTGGAGTCAGCATGGCCATTATAGAGACAGTGAACAACATCCATCAGTGAGCCTTTGAGCCACATTTTGTGGCAGAAACTGGTATCTGCAGCTCATTTCTCTCTGACTAATGTAGATTTGACCCCTTTGGACTGAGTAAGTTCATAAAAGTCATGGATTATTTGCCATTGAGGATGGGTTGAGCCTGAAGAGGTAGATATTGAGTGTCCTGTTATTTAGAGCACCTGGATGCTTTTGTTATTCATTGTAAGTGAAGCCCTAACTGGTTTGGTTCATTGGATAGAATGTTGGCCTGCAGACTGAAGGGTCCTGGGTTTGATTCCAGTCAAGGGCACATGTCTGGGTTGCAGGCTTGATCCCCAGTAGGAAATGTGTAGGAGGCAGCCAACTAATGATTCTCTTTCTGTCTCTCTCTTCCTCTTCCTTTCTCTTTGAAATAAATAAAAATATTTAAAAAAATTGTAAGTTAAAAGAGACTTGGTCATGTTTATCCTGAATTGGTAAAGCCATCTGTACTGTTCATATCTGTAGAACTTATGGGGTAGGTTAGATGTACTATGACCTTTAAATAGGTTTGGACCTTGAAGCTTGGAGAGATTAGACAATTTGCTTATTGTCACATAGTGTAGATTTGAATTTGGGCCTGCATTCAAAGCCTACTCTTTTAATGGCTGTACTTTTTCTCCTCCAATACCTATTGAGAAGCTACTGGATCTCCATCATCTCATGTAGAAAATATGTGCAGCAGACCCATATTAGAATTGGCCAGGAGGAGCAGTCTGTACTCCCAGCCAGAAGCAGGGGTCTGAATGTGGATATGAGCAGGGTAGAAACCAGGAAGGGTTACTTGGAGCTGGAAATTAGGTGTTGGGTGCGACAGATTAAAATTGGGTCTTAGAGATCATGGCAAGTTGAAACCATAGGGTGGGGTACCATGGGTGAGTCTAGATGTAGAAGCCAGATAGCAAGCATGGCCCAAATAGGACTGGGCTGTCATAGAAACAGAGAAAGCTCCAAAGGCCAGACCCTGGAATCCAAACCAGATCAGAGCAAAATAGTGTCTGAAACCATAGTTGGAGCAGAGGTGTGCCCATGTGGGGTTTGGGTTCACAGGTTTCCTTTGAAGGTCTGGTTGTCACATTGGCTGCTTTTGTGCCTCCTCACTGCACAGGAGAGCTCACTGGCCTCTGAGTGGCTCAACTGCATTTTCATATCCTTTCTTTAACTAGTTTACTAGCCTCTGATTGAATACATTCAGTGACACGTGTCCAGGTAATGGTTCTGTCTATAAACAAACTGTGATGGTTTTTCCTTGTGTGGTACTAAAACTTGGTCCCGAATCAACAGAGTGCTTCTCTTTCTCCAGGTATTAGCCCTTCAATATTTAGTTATGGACATTGTGAAGAGGAATCTGAAAATTCTCAAGTTTTAAACAGCAGAAATTCTGATTCTCTAAGTCTGAGATAGGACCAGAGGAACTGCATTTAGAAAAACTCCCCAGGCACCTTCTCTGTGCAGCAAGGGTTGGAAACCACTCATTTAGCTTCCTTCATTGTAATCCTGTTGATTCTACCTGCTGAATATTTCCACAAACAGCTGGGAAGGCTTGCCACTCCTCACCATGCTTGCTATTATTATAATTTTTTTAAGTTCGAAAGTAAATGGTTCTTGTATAGTTTTATTGCAAAGGCCATACTAGAGCTGAATGTAGAAGGATGAATAGCAAATTCATCAGGGAAGAAGAGAAACATTCTTGGTCGAAGGAAAAACAAATACAAAGGCAGATGTTGAGAAAGTGTAAGCTTTTATCATTGGCTTCTTGTATTACTACTGATCTTCCCATCTCTAGTCTTTTATCTTTTTTCCTTTTTTATTGAATTTATTGGGGTGACATTGGTTAATCAAATTATATACATTTCAGTGTACAATTCTGTAATACATCCTCTGTATATTGTATTGTGTATTCACCACCCCAAATTAAATCTCCTTTCCTCACCATTTATTCCCCCTTTACCATCTTCTACCTGCCCTATCTCCTTCCCCTTTAGTAACTACCATACCACTGTCTGTGTCTGTGAGTGGGTTTTTTCCCCCACTTAATCCCTTTACCTTTTTACACCAGCTCTACAACCCCCTTTCCCTCTGAGAGCTGTCAGTCTATTCTCTATCTATGAGTCTGTTTCTATTTTGTTTTTTAGTTTATTTTGTTCATGAGTGAGATGATATGGTACTTGTCTTTTTCTGACTGGCTTCTTTCACTTAGCATAATGCTTTCCATAGTCTTTTAGCCTTTTTATCTGTCCTTCTCATGGTTGCCAAAGTTGTCTTTTAAAACTGTACATATCATCATGGCACATCTTGCTCCCAATCCTCCAAGTATACTCCAGTGAAATAATAAATGAAATAATAATAAAATAAACAGATATACAATGGTGTACTGGGCCTTTGGCAGTAGGCCTTGCCTGTCTCCTTCACTTCCTGCCTGTGCCCTGGCCATGCCCCATCACTTAAGATTCTTTGATGCTTCTTACTTTCTCAACATCTGCCTTTGTATTTGCTATTCCTTCAACCAAGAATATTTCTCTTCTTGCCTGATGAATTTGCTATTTGTCCTTCTACACTCAGCTCTTGTATGGCCTTCACAATAAAACTATACAATATTCTCTGCACCACATAATTTGTTATGCAGTATTTTGACTTAGTTGTTTTGGTCATTTTTACCCTGAGGATATTTTGATTCTAGGAACAGTTTTATACACCATCATTTGATTAGAATTTCACTTTGATGAAGCCTAAAAAATGATCCATTTACTTTTGAACTTAAAAAAATTCTAATGAATTAGTAAAACATTTATTCTTATTCCATTACTGACTTTAGGGCATTGCTGACCCTTCTTTCTGGGGCTGGGTGAAGAGGGGATATGATTTTGGGTTTGGGTAATGATGAGAATGTAGACTTGAATAGAGTCAGAAATAAAGGAAGGGTCCATGATGGAGTGAGGAGTAGGCTCAGAAGGGAGGGTCAGAGACTTCTGCTAATATGAGACACTGCTATTTATAATTTATAAACAGAAAAAACATATTTTGATATGCTTCTTTCAAGTTAGCCATGTGTTATGGATTGAATTGTGTGTCCCTGCTATGGCTTTGTCCGGAAAGAAGGACATTCAGTCTAATTAGCATATTATGTTTTTATTATTATAGATAATCTTTGCAGATGATCAAGTTAAGATGAGCTCATTAGCATGGACTCTAATTCAGTAGGACTCTGTCCTTATAAAAAAGAGAAATTTGGCCTTAGCTGGTTTGGCTCAGTGGGTAGAGTTTCAGCCTGCAGATTAAAGCGTCCCAGGTTCTATTGTAGCATGTGCCCAGGTTGTGGGTTCGATCCCCAGTAGGCAGTGTGCAGGAGGCAGCTGATTAATGATTCTGTCTCATCATTGATGTTACTATCTCTCTCTCCCTCTCCCCTCTTCTTCTATAAAAAAAGGAACTTTGGCTGCAGAGGAACCATACAAAGAGGAGAGACTATGGGAAGAGACACAGGGAGATACACTGTGAAGATAAAAACAGAAATTAGGGTGATGTATCTATACGCCAAAGAACACCAAAGATTGCCAGCACACCACCAAAAGGTAGGAGGAGAGGCATGGAGCAGATTTTCTTTCACAGCCTTTAGAATGAACCAGTGGCCACCTTGATCTTGGATTTCTAACCTCCATAACTGTGAGACAGTAAATATCTGTTGTTGAAGCTGCCCAGTTTGTGGTGCTTTGTTATAGCAACCCTACTAATACACCATGTAAAACAGTTGTATCAAGAAGGCCTGCTTAAAGTGTCCTGTTTTTCAATGTCCCTTTTTGTTTCCTGACGTCCACATTCATGTCCTCCAGGCTTCTGAGCCCTGTCCGTTCAGCCATCTGTAGTCATTGGCTTTGTCCAGTGCTGTATTTCTACCCCATGTTTCCTCAATGGAACCAGCTTATTTTATTTATTTATTTATTTATTATTATTTTTTTAATATATTTTATTAGTTTTTTTATAGAGAGGAAGGGAAAGGGATAGAAAGTTAGAAATATTGATGAGAGAGAAACATCAAACAGCTGCCTCCTGCACACCCCCCTATTGGGGATGTGCCCACAACCAAGGTACATGCCCTTGACCGGAATCGAATCTGGGAACTTTCAGTCTGCAGGCTGATGCTCTATCCACCGAGCCAAACTGGTTAGGGCAAGAGCCCAGTTATGTTAAACATTCTGTTCTCATGTCAATCAATGAAGATATATACAGTCTTGATTTTGGATAAAAAGAAATGTCTTGTTTCAAGGTGAGTTGCCTGTCCTCTGAACTCCCAGGATATCATTACTCTGTAAGTGAATAGACTGAAACTTGTCTAACTTGGGCAGAAGATAGTCTGCTAAGGCCAAAAGCTTGCTTTTTAGTCTATGTTTTTAGTCCCCAACATGTTAAGCCTAGATAATTTAGGAATAAACAAACCAGATGGGCTGAGGATGCTGAGTTTAACAATTAAGCAATTGCCCTGGTTCTCAGAGTTCTGTGGCTGGAATTGAACTCTGCTTTGGTCTCCAGGCCATGTGCTTTCTGTTATACTAGGAAGAGCTCTAGCAAATGCACTTGGAGTGCTTTCCTCTTCAGGCTAAATTCCTCTGTTCCTCTATAGCTGTCATGTGCACAGTTTTTCAAAACTCTCATTATACTGGTCTCTCCTTTGGGTAGACTTGATCTTAAATAGTGGCATCTAAACTGAACACAATCTTTCATCACTATCACCTTCCTTGATACAGACATTAGACTGGTATCAATGCCACTTAAATCTGTTGGCACATTCTGGCTTATCTGGGACTACAGCCCACCTCCTGTGCAATGCCTTTTCACATAGAAAGTTCATCCAAGTCTCCCTCACTCACTATTCAATTTATGTAAATTTTTGAACTCAACTACACGACTTTCTAATAATCCCTATTAAATTTTACTCTTTTCCCTAGTGTTCTGGTTTGTTAAGATAATTTTATATCTCAGTGTATTGTCTTAATTATATTAGTTCTCTCATTCAGTTTTGGGGTGTCTGAAAATATGGTAAGAGTATTGTTTATGTTTTCAAGTCACTGCTAAAAACATTGAATAATTGGATGTTTACCCAGAACAGAATAGTAGAATAATCATCAACTCTCCATATTACTTGTTTTCCATGTAGCCTTGGCCCAAATCAGCACAGAGCTGGAAAGCAGAACAAAGCCCTTTCAATATGATGCCAGGCAGGCGGCTATTTGCACACACTTGGGTAGTTGTCAGTGAGATTTTGGAGGGTGACAGACTTCTTCCTCACACAGCTGTTTGTCCAGTCTCAGTTGACTGTGTTCTGTTATGGCAGTCTGGCATGAACCCGTCCTTATCCAGCTGTTATAATGGAATCTGCCAGACTGATGGCTATTCATTGTCAAATTTTCCAGTTGTAGAAAAATTTTGCCTAAACTGCCCATTTATTTATTCATTTAAAATCCTACTGTTAAGAATTTTTTAAAAAAGTATATTTTTATTGATTTCAGAGAGGAAGGTAAAGGGAAAGAGAGATAGAAACATCCATGATAAGAGAGAATTATGGATCGGTTGCCTCCTGCACGCCCCCAGGCATGTGTCCAGGGAATCAAACCATGACCTCCTGGTTCATAGATTGACGCTCAACCACTGAGCCATGCAGGTCGGGCCTGATAAGGATTTTTAAAAAGTGAGTTGGCAGACTTTTTCAAATTTTGCTACCATCTTAGGTGACATCTAATTGGTAAGGGATTTAGCTAACTTGGGGTGGGAACACAGGTCTTTCTCAGCTAGGGGCTATAACCCCGTGGATGCTGGGTATTGGATGGAGAAGATATGAGCATTTGTAGGCTTATAGGAGAGTCTTTATTGTAGACCAAGTAGCTATTGTTAACAAGGTGCCATCAGACAAAACAGTTCTTCACAGTAACCTCATAAAGCAAACATAGGTGCCATTGCTAACTAAGCAGCCTGACCAAGCAGCTAGCCACTGGCTGCTCAGCAACCTATTTTATATTAGCTCAGACAAAAGAGGCTTCTTGCCAAATAGTGACATCAATATTTGGGTTACAGAAAAGTTCGCCTGTGCAGTTCATACAGTAATATCGCTGTGTCCTTGCTTTTGCACTTGCGTAAGGCAACTTGGCTTTGAACATCCGGTGTACTCTGATTAGGGTTCCCACACTTGGGATATAATATAGTAAACAGTGGGATTTCTTTTGGGTCTACTTTCAGTTCTGCTTACTTGCATGTGTGGCCTTAGCTAAGTTATTTAACCTCACTGTGCTTCAGTGTTCTCATCTGTGAAAAGAGGATATGAATACTTGTTATTATTTAAAGTTTGACTAATTTGTGGTAAGTATTTATCATAGGGGCTAGCTCATAGTAGGTAATTTTCCCCCCATTTTTTTATTAATGTATTTCATGTGTACATATCTTCCCATTGCTCTCTGCCCCACCCCACTCCCATACATGCCCTCACTCCTCATTGTCTTGTGTCCATTGGTTATGCTTATTTGCATGCATACAAGCCCTTCAGTTAATCTCTTATTTACCCCACCTCCCCCTAACCTTCCCACTGTAATCCATAGTAGGTAATTAATAAACATTATTATTTCCATTATTTAAGCATAAAGCATCTACATCTTTTAGAAGTGTTAAGGCTGGAGATTATATATGAAATACTTCAATTATACATACCATTGCTAACATAGAGAGCTATGTCTCTATAAATCTTTGTGTGAACATGGGCTGTATTGATATTATTCCACCCATTTAAGCAATGTTTCCAAATAAATTGAATGGTTCACCTAATTATCCAAGTCCTTTCACTCTAAGAAGGATTAATTCACTCTTGTAGTATGCCTTGGAGATCTGTGAAGTCCAAAAGATGAAGCAATCTCAACAGAATGCAGCCAAAACTTTCTAAAACTGGAGCTAAAAATACTCTGCAAAGTCCTCAAAAGAATAAAGACTAATTCTGATGAGTCTACCATGCACTATTAACTAAATAGGAATGTTTCTTCATCTGTACATTTGACCAACATACTCATTTAAGGAGAATAAGGAAATTGTTCTTCCGTGGACTTTTTATGGCTCAGTTTTTTTTTATTGTGGACTTTTTATGGCTCAGTTTTTTTATTGTCTCAACCTGCCCACTTGCATTTAACCCTTTTATTTTCTTCTCCTGAAAAACAGTTTTTCTTGTCAGATTAAGGATGGGTAGCAGTATAGGTTGGTAAACTATTCTTTGTCTTGTAATATGAGGATTACTATAATAATGATTGAAATCAGTAATCAAAATTTAGTTCTACTGACTGAACATTTTATGCAGATGCCATGCTAGGGCCTGCAGGGAATTCAAGGTTGGCCAAGTGTTGGTTTCCAGCCTCAAAGCAATTAAAACAAAAGAGGGACAATTTCAGGAGAAATTGCTTGAGCAAGACATGGGGGAGACAATGAGGATTTATAAGATGCTCAGAGAATAGTGCTGGAGGAAATGATTTGTTTTGGGACAAAGGAAGTTAGAAAAGGAAGGTGAGGGCCTGACTGTGAGGGCTTGACTGTAATTATTTCGTACGCTATTTTCTATTTGATAATTGATCTAATATACCGAGTGTCAGTTTTCATTTCACAAAACACTGAAATAGTGGAGCTCAAATCAATAAAGTCAGTTAAATAGCTTTTGGTATGTGCATCTGTTAGTTTTCTCAATATTAAATTTGCGTGTCTGACATTACTATTTATTAATTTGGGATGAAAGCATGCTAAAACTTATAGAGAAAAGCTTCACAGACAGACAACTCAAAAATGAACCATGTCCATGTCCTCATCTCTAAATTTTAAGTGCTTTTCTCCTCTGCACCATTTGATTCACGTCGGAAAATTTTTAACAAACTCAAATAGTTGTATTATGTCACATTATTTTATTTGAATGGGATCTAGAAGTGATTGAGACCATAGAAAGTATAAGAAGATAACATTGAGCCCTGATTTTTAGGACTAATATTTTGCTTTGGTAGTTACTAAAATTTTCAGAAATAGCCATCTCATCTCTGAAAAAGGCATTCCAACTGTGGAATCAATATGTCACCTACCATGTTCTATCTAGAAGCTTAACATTTATGTTGCATTGTCTAGCTAATGCTACTGTCATAATCCTCTTTAGGAGTAGATTAACTGTTTTAGATTTTTTAGAATGGAGCATCTAAAATATACAAAAGAAACACCTTCCACCAACTCTGATTTTAAAAAAACTTATAATGTCTTCCTTTCTTTCCTTGATCTGTCAAAGATCTCTTTATCTGAGCAAATGGGGATGAAAAGAAGAGATTGAGATTTTTGTCACAATAGTTTTCGGGACCAGTAGTCTCCATTTTTTCACAGCTTCATATTTCTCAAATGATTCATACATAACAAACACCTGTACTTTATTTCTCTTTTTTAAAAAAGTCACTCAATTATTTCAAGATTAAAACATCAGGAATTACAATGATCCAAGAGTAAAAAGAAAGATAGCATTTTTTTTTCAAAATTTACAAGGAACTCATACAACATAACAAAAGGAAGATAAACAATCCAACAAAAAAAGGGGCAAAGGACGTAAGTAGACACTTTTTGAAAGAGGATATATAGAAGGCCAAGAGATATATGAAAACATGCTCAAAGTCACTAGTCATCCAAGAAATGCAAATCAAAATGACAATGGGCACCATCTCACATCTGTCAGAATGGCTATCATCAACAAATCAATAAACAACAAATACTGGCGAGGATGTGGAGAAAAAGGAACCCTCATGCACTGCTGGTGGGAATGCAGACTGTGCACCCACTGTGAAAAACAGTATGGAGTTTCCTCAAAAAATAAAAAATGGAACTCCCATTTGACCCAGTAATCCCACTCTTAGGAATATATTCTAAGAAACTAGAAACACAAATCAGAAAGGACATATGCACCCCTATGTTCCTAGCAGCACAACTTACAATAGCTAAGATTTGGAAAGAACCTAAGTGCCCATCAGCAAATGAGTAGGTTAAAAACAGTGGTATATCTACACAATGGAATATACACTGCTGTAAAAAAGAAGGAACTCTTATCATTTGCAACAGCATGGATGGAACTGGAAAGTATTATGCTAAGAGAAAGATAAATATCATATGATCACACTCATTTGTGGAATATAATGAACAACATAAACTGATGAACAAAAATAGAACCAAAGTCATGGAAGCTTCAAACAGACCTTCTAATCTAAGAGGGAAGGCAGGGGAGGGGGAAGGTAAGTAATCAACAAAAGGACTTGTATGCATGCACATAAGCATAAGTAATGGACACAGACAGTAAGGGAGTGAGGGCATGTGCTGGGGACTGGGAGTGACTGGGGAGAGGTCAATGGGGATACTTTAAACAATAAATAATTTAAATAAGAAGTATCTGGACAAAAAAAGATAGCATTTCTTTATACCAATGTGGTTGCTCCATGTTAAACAGAAACTTCATGTCTTGCACAGGCACTTGCTTATTTTATTCAAGCTTATAAAGTTGTTAGTGATGACTTACTATGTACAAGGTACATTGCTAATTATAATCAGTGATAAGTGCTGTGGATAAAAATTGCAGGCTAATACAAAAGCATATATCAGCGAGAACCAATCTATTGAATCTATTGAGGGCCTCAGGAAGGTGTTCTTAAGGAAACAACATTTGAGTTGAGAACTGAAAGATGAGTTGCAGTTGGCCAGAATAATGATGGGATAGGGTTGGGAGCCAAGAGTTTCTGCAGAGTAAATATTGCTAGATTAGCAAGGAATCTGAGGTTGGAGGAAGCTTGACATGTTAAAGAAAGAAAAAGAAGGTTTGTGAAAGCTGGAGAACATAAGTTAGCAGATGGTATATGATGAGACTAAATAAACAGCCAAGGCCAGATTTAATAGGATTTTGTAGGCCAAGTTGAAAATTTGGTTATTATTTTAAGAGTTATGGAAATCCACCGAAAGATGGATACTTTAGGCTGGCTATTGATACCACATACTTGGATTCATGACTAGATTTAAGTTCATTCATTCATTCATTCATTCAGTGTTCACATGGGAATTACATAACAGGGTATTGCATTAGCCAGAATTACCTTTATAAAAGTCAAAGGTAGGGAAATTGTCTACAACAAAAATAATTGTAGTTTGCTTTGTTGTGGCAATAAAGTGTAGGGCTTGGGGAAAGGAGGAGCTATCTAAATTTACTGGATAAAAGTTAGGACAGACTATAGAAGGCCTGTCTTTTTAATATATTCTCCCAGGGAGAGGCTGAATCTTGAAATACAGATTCAATAAGCCAAAATATGGCAGGGATTTATAACACACAAACACACATACACACACACACCCCACACACATACATATATATTCCAAGTTTTCACTAGCCTAAAGCCAACTGCAAGCAGAAAATATGTTTAGATGTGGATAGGTAGTACAGTTAAAAGATGAAGGCCACCAGCTAATTAACTTATTTATTCCAGTTTCATTGAGATATAAGTGATATATAACATTGTAAACTTTAATGTGTACAATGCAATGATTTAATATATGTAGATATTGCAAAATGATTACCACAATGAGTGCAGTTAACATTTATCACCTAACGTAGCTACAATTTTTTTTTTTTACTTCTGATGAGTTCTGTTAAGATCTACTCTTTTAGCAACTTTCAAATATGCAACATAGCATTGTTAAGTATAGTCAAGCCATCAGTTTATATTGAAGTATATGAGCCAGGACTCTTACAAGAGCTGCTTGACATTTGAGCTGAATCATATTTTAAAATAGCCTGGACCCAACCTCTGAAGTTTTACGGTAGGAAGCAATTCCACATTGGCAAGAAGCTGAATTGAATGCCCTATAGATCATTTCCCCATATGTGTTTCCATTGTGCAAAACTAATCCATTTTCATCCCAATGATTTCTCCTTCGTTATTTTCAAGCTCTGAAAGCAGAAAAAGATAAACATTTTCTCTCATAAATTACATAGTTTGAACTCAGTAAATTTACATAAGCCCCAAACACCAAACTCTCTAAAAATAGTTGAAAACATATAGTATTTATTTATCACATCTGTTAATAGATTTTCAAGTGATAAATTATGTAGCTTTTGTAGAATGTAACTATGAGAAAGGTCCGCTATAATCCCCACAGCAAAAGCAAAGCCAGAGAAATTGTGCACCTGACTGATTCTGAGACCCATGAATTAGAGCCCAGAAAGGGTGAGGAGAGCTAGGGAATAAAATAGAATCCCAGAGGAGCCAAATTTGAAGCAAAACAACTCTTTGGAGTAGTGTCTTGACGTGAAGGCTTGTGTTAAGCACAAGATGCAAGCCATCAGCCCATGTTCACTTTATCCTAAGCCTGCTATTCGATACTCTGAATTGATGACAAATGCTTCTAAGGGACTCTAGGGAGATTGGGCCTGGCAGAGTGAAGACAAGTTTATGGTTCCCATTCTCTGACCTTTATTTTATTGCCCTTCACTCCATTGCTTCTGCACATCAAGTGTTCTCATCTCTCTCCTCCTTGTGCTTTCATTTCCTCCATCAAATTTAAAGTAATGGCCTTATTGCCTTTATTCATTCAATTTCCATCTTCTGAAATAATGTCTCTCCTGGCCTTCTAACAAGACTGCAAGACTCCTAGGAATATAACAAACACATTCTAAATTTTATAGATCACCAGTTTCCTGAGTATTCATGGCCCTTATGTAAAATCACATCAATTACTAAAATAATAACAACTATATTTTTTCAGGGGGGTACAGGTGATTTTTTTGTCTCTTTTAACAGTGCTGGTTAAGAGTGCTGATATAATTTATTATAAGTAGAGAAATATTCTATATTAAAAAATTATACCTTATAAAAGACGTCTAAAGAAGATAAACCCTTAGTTCTGTACCATATTTAGGTTTTAAAATATTAAGGTATATCTACAATGAATACTGAATTGATAAATGATTTTTATTATCTATTACAACATGTACTATAATATTTCCAGTTTATATTGACAAGTTTCATGAAATTATTGTCTTATGTTAAGCAAAATATTGGTCTGTTGACCATTGCTAGAAAAATTAGATTTTCCTAAAATTGCTGCTGGTATGAATTTGGGGATGTGAAAATATGAAATTAGTTTATTCCTTTTAAATAAGATGACAAATATTTGGTCACTTGGAATGCCCTAAAACATATTTTTAAAATAATATAAGTTCATGCAGAAAATTAAAAAAAACACTAAAAAGTATATAAAAGTGTAAAATAAAAATCATTAATGACTAATCTCTAAGATAGCTACTGCTAACATTTTAGTGTTTCTAGTTTTTTAAAATTTAATATTAGACCATTGACATAAAATACATCTGAGATTTTGTCCTTAAATAGAGGCAAATAAAGGTAAAAAAAATTATAAAATTGTAAGGGGGAGAGATCAACCAAAGGACTTGTATGCATGCATATAAGCCTAACCAAGAGACACAGCCAACATGAGGTTGAGGGCATGAGGGGATTGGGGAGTTGGGGGGGGATAAAGACACATATTTAATACCTTAATCAATAAAGAAAAAATTTAAGAAGTTGTGAAAATGTGAGTGCATTTTAAATATAAATTTTTGGTCTAATTATAACCCAGCCCAGAGAAAAAGGTCTTTTAGAAATTCAGATTACAATTCAGTTATAGTAAAAAGTTAAGCTTCTAGCTTGCAATGTAGAGTTTTAATTTTTAACATTCTATTTAGATGCAAAGCCACTGACCTTGAGGATGATTGTTTTAAAAAAGTATTTTGAAGCCTTCTGGATAAATGGTTCTGCATAGGCTAGAACATATGCTCTAGCTAGAATTAGGGATGCAGTAATTTTTCCCTTCAAATTTTCAGTGAATTTTAAGTATCAGAAAAACATTCCAGATTGACAGATGATATTAATTTAGAAGACATCATAAACACTGATAAGTACAGAGAAAACCTATCTGCTTTAAGCACACTCAGAAATAACATATGGGGGAAGTATATCAGAAAAGATATTCAGCAAACAACAGAGAGTATAGCTAGTGTAGTGTAGTCAATTATATAAAAATTGTGCTATATTGGATTGTTAGTAACTGTATATACATTGGCAATAAACCACAGAAATTCTTCTCACTTTTAGAATTTTGGAATGGTCTACTTGTGCAGTTTTGAGTAATTAGCTCTGTTTTTTTGAAATATATACACATGTTGGAGGTGATTTAGAAACAAATGCCAAATATTAACATCACCAGAAAAATTAACATCAGTGTCCAAGTACAAATTCATCAAGAATCATGTATAATATCTACAGCATTTTATCATTTAAATGAATTGCATGGAGTTCAACCCCAGGGTATAAATTAAGGCAACTCAAAATCCAAACCATGTTGATATTATAAAGTGAATCTCCAGAAAAATATTTGTTGAATACCTCCTTAAACTAGGTGGAGCTAATATATTATAATAAGACATTTTGCAGAAGTATGTTTCTGAGTTTCATGTTTCCTTGATTCTGGTCTTGTCTGGTAGACCTTGTATCCATGTTGGTTCCAGAACTAAGGCAAGAGATTCACTCTGTCATTCGCCACACAATTACAAAATACTTTTTCGACAAATGTGGTTGAATGAATGAAATATGAGGAGAGTAAACTCTTTAGATTATAGTAGAGTCATACATATGAAGGAAAATACTGTGCACAACCAGAAGTAAAGCTTTGTTTGTGAAGACTATGGATCTATTCAAGAAATATCCAAAAGTAGTTCTTGAGAAAATGTTAAAGGCAACTGGACAAATTAGTAAGCAACACAATACAGAGAGCAATTGTGTATGGGGAAATGGGCAGGGTGATTTGATAAGTGTTAATTATAACCCAGCCCAGAGAAAAAGGTCTTTTAGAAATTCAGATTACAAGAAGAGCAGATGCAGAAGGTAGGGGTTTATTTTTGCAACCTTACTGCAAGTCACCCTTCATTTGAATTAAGATTGGCTTGGACTCTACATGTAGCCCAGCTGTGTCTCCACCCACTGGGGGAAGAAGGGAGTCAAGATAATTATCCTGCTAATTTGTCTAAAATAGACTAAATTGCAGAAACAGTGTTCTCTTTTCCCCCTGAATTATCCAGGTAGGGGGTCCAGATTGATTATGTTTCTGAGGGAATCTTCCCTCCTCTCCATTTTGCATCTGTGTGTGCAGACTCTTGCCCCCAGCTCTGCAGCTAAAAATTTGCCTGCTGCTACCTACTTTGAATTCTGTACCCTTACAATTTGGACATATACTGTAGTCACTAGATATGGATATGAGAAATTCTGTATCTCAAACACATGCACGTGAATACCCACAAAATGGAGATCCATTCCCACAATAATTCTGCTTTAATAAACTCCACATTTTATAAGAGTTCATAACAGCAGAGTTTCTATAAGCTGGCCCAATGTATGGTGGAGGCTTAATTTAATCTTGTTTTGCTAAGTAGACTCTATGCTCTTTGATGGGAAGAACCATGCCATACATTTCTCATTGTAACCTCCATAACACTTCACATGATAATAGTCACATAGCTGTTTTCAAAAAAGTACTTTTGAAATGGAAATCTAGCTTAGTTCTTATTTAATGTGGTGTAAGCCTTTTTAGCAGAGTTTTGTAGAGTGCCTAACTTGGGAAGTGGTGCAGGAGTGGTGGCATGTTGATCTTAGTCCATTCAGGCTGCTATAGCAAACTACCACAGACTGGGTGGCTTATACACACGGGCATTCATTTCTCACAGTTCTAGAGGCTGGGCATCCAAGAGCAGGGTGCCAGCAGGGTTGGATTCTGGTTAGAGCGCCCTGCTGGATTGTAGACTGCCAACATCTTGCTGTGTCCTCATATGGTGAAAGGGTCCCAGGAGCTCTGTGGGGTTTCTTTCATAAGGGTTCTACCCTCATGACCTAAGCACTGAATTTGGGGGGAGGGGCCACAAACATTCAATCTGTACCACATGTTTTATAAGGAACTACTTTTCTCATCCTAATCTCTTCATGCTGTGTTGAGGACAGCAAAGGTAGAGCCAGGCCAGGCCATGGGACTTCTTGGATGGCTATAATAATGATTCTTTAAATTGCTGTTGCTCAAATATTTCTTACATATTTACTTTGGGGTGGTTACTGAATAAGATGTGAGAGAAGGATAAAGAAGGAGAACCAGTTGTGGCAATACCCACTTTTGAGAATAATCACTAGAAAGTCAGTGTCGGCCTGAAACTTCCATTCCCCTCTTTTACACACACACACACACACACACACACACACACACACACACACACACACA
>JAAGEH010000311.1:26219106-26450372 GCA_011751065.1 Lasiurus cinereus
ACACACACACACACACACACACACACACACACACACACACACACACAGGTCTGTGATCCATTAGATGTAGCTTCATTAGAAGGAAGGGGGCAACAGCAGCCCCTTACCATGTCTGACCTCCTCTTACCTCTCATCTTCTGAGTTTATTTCTTCTGCCTAAAACCAGCCTTTTCTGAGAAGAGTTCAAGTACAAAAAAGTTTCTTCATCACATTCCTGTCTGGGGATGACACACAGTGACTCTTCAGAAATGGTCAGTTTGTGCAGCCGGCCAGCTCCCCTGTGATCTGGTGTAGGGCCGGATTTGTGATGTGAAAAGTTTGGATAGGCCATTTTGCTTCAGGACATGGTTGACCCAAGTACTGCAACATAATCAACACATCCTGGGCTGCAGCTAAGTTCTCTCAGCGTTGGAGATGACCTTGTGGAGGTTCCCAATGTAGAGATGAAAGCAGGAACATCTTAAATTGTGTATATTTTTTTCTTCTAGAGCTTTGCTGGGAAAGACTGGCTTATTGAAGAGTATGGATTCTAGTCCCCTGTCCATGATGAACATGGCTGGGGAAGCTGTGACATGTACATGGAGTCCTTGGGCTTCTAGAGGCTAAATGCTCAGCAACGTGTCATCAGAAGCCACAAAGTTGCACTTAGCTTCCTTTATAAAAATTTACATTGTTAATGCTTATTCATAATTATGGTATTAAAATGTATTGGTCTAAATCTACATTGGTGTCCTGTGGGATTTAGAAGCAATTCTATTTAAAAATAGAATTGCGGTCCACAGATAAACAGGAATGATCTTTAAAGTAAATTAAACAAAAGCTCTAATTATAAATTCATTTAATTTTCAGATGGAGAAAATTAACCTTTGGTTCATTGGTAAATAAATATGCAGAGAAACAATAATCCACAATTTAATAACACGAACAAACTATTTCTTATAACCTTCAGGGTTGATGTTTGATCATAGTTTCCATATCATTCCATCTTTTGCATTTTAAAATGTTTGAGAAGAAATTAGTTTGTGGAGAGAAAATAATGAATTCTAAGTTAGATTCTGATCACTCTTATTTATTATTTCTGGAAATTATTATCTTACAGATTGATGGTATAAAAAGTGAATTATAGAAAACAGATTTACTAAATGAGGATGTTGAGACTTGGGTATGAGAATTCAGTATACTATAAAACCTGGCTCCCACATTTTCCTGAAGTCATTCCCTTTATTCCTAAACTAAATATTATACTGTTTCTTTTTATTCTATTGGATAGCTGGACTTACTCATAGGTTTACGGCTCCTAAATATTTAAAAGTAGAAATTGCTTAGTATTTTTAAGGCAATATTATTCTGCTATATTTGTTGGTTAAAAGGAACCTGAGAATCAGTCCATTTTTATTGTGGAATGGGGCGACACAAGGGAAGAACTATAAAGAAGAATTATTAATTGTACTGAATAAGCTGAATTTAACCATTTCACTAGCTAATAACTCATTAAATAATGGAATAAAAAGAAACACTATTTTTTTACACCATGAAATAGTAGTGAAAGCAGAAGGAGTGCTACAGAGATAAACTCAAGTACTTTCCTTTTCTGAGTATTTTCACTATGTCCATATGAAATGAATGCACAAATACACACTTGTGCATTGATAGATTTTGTTTAAAGCTGTCCACAAAAATGCACTTGGCTTTGCTACATGTCAGTGGGATGAAAATGCTATCAGTTATTTTTCAATGAGTATCAGAGGTTCCCTTAAAATTTGGGGATGACTTTTGGAACAGTCCAATATTGTTTTAATTATTTATGGCTGCATAATAAACAACATCCATTTTATTGTCTCTGCACTCTTAGTAGATTTAACTGGGCAGTTCTTTCTCTCTCTGTGACCGTGGCTAGAACTGAAGTCATCTGGGGACTTAATTGAACTGGAGCATCCATTAGGGTCCTCTGACAGCAGAGGCGCCATGGTGATGATGGCTGGAAGGCTGTGTCAGCTAGGATGTTGAGATGACTGTCCATCTCTTTCTCTAGGTACAGTCAAAATCTTCTCCATGTGGTCTCTAGGTGACAGTTCCAACAAGATAGCTGGACTTACTCAGAGGCTTATGGCTCCTAAATATTTAAAAGTATAAATTGCGTAGTATTCTTAAGGCTATAGCATTCTTTTGTATTTGTTGGTTAAAAGGAACCTGAGAACCAGTCCATTTTTATTGTGGAAGGGGGCAACACAAGGGAAGAAATAATATAAGGAAGAATTATTAATTGAGAATCATTATTGGAAACTAATTACCACATTCATTAAAAAAACAAAATACAAAAACAAACACCCTATATGAACATCACATGCTTGCTATAGACCACCAGTCTTGAGTTATAGTATTCATTCCATCTGTTCATATAAAATAATTTATGAGTATGGCCAACTACTTCAACAATGTATCAGTCAGGATATAGATAGGAAAACAGAGTGCTCCCAAATAATGTTGTGAGCTCAATGTGTCCCTCCCCAATTCGTATATTGAAGTCCTAACCCCATGTACCTTGCAAGATGACTGTTTTTAGAGATAGGGCCTTTAAAGAGGTGATTAGGTTAAAATGGGCCAATATAGCTGGTGTCCTGATATGAAGATAAATTTGGACACACAAGAGAGATACCTAGGATGCTCATGCCCAGAGAAAAAACCCTGTGAAGAGTCAGCAGTAGGGCAGCCATTTACAAGTCAAGGAGGGAGGCCTCAATGGAAACCCATTCTGTTGGTACCTTGATCTTGGACTTCTAGCTTTCAGAACTGGGAGAAAAAAAAATTCTGTTTTTAAACAGCCCAGTCTGTGATATTTTGTTATGGAAGCCTATGAAACTAATAGAAGTATTAAGGGAACAAGATTTTTTCTACAGAAATTAGAACTTACACAAATATGAGATAGGCAGAGCAGTGAATAGATGGAAGAGAAGAATCAAAAGATCAGAAAAAGTTACACATCACAACAGCCTAAAATAGGGGTTCTCAAAGTGGTGTTTGGGGACACATAAGCATCCTTGAGACCTTTTCAGGGATCTCAAAGACTCTTTTGGGAAGTCTATAAGGATATTAAGATATATTTTCTTTTCTCCTTTAGTCTCTCATGAGTATATGGTGGGGAATTTCAGAGGTTACATGACTTGAGAGCATACATTGATATGGAATGTGTGTGTGTATATTTTGTTAAAAAATTGATCAGTTTTAATTAATAATATTAATAGACATAATCCATATATACTAAAACTCTTTAGGGTCTTCAATAAGAGAACAAAGGGGTTCAAAGACCAAATAGTTTAGAACAAGTTTGTGATTTTGTTTTTTGTTAATCCTCACCTGAGGATATTTTTTTCCATTGATTTTTTAAAGAGAGAATGGAAGGGAGGGGGAAAGACATAGAGAGAGAAACATCGATGTGAGAGAGACACATTGATTGGTCACCTCACACATGTGTCCTGACTGGAGCTGGGGACTGGAATCAAACCTCTGACCCTTCAGTCTGCAGGCTGGTGCTCTAATTGCTGAGAAAATCCAGCCAGGGCCCAAGTTTGATTTTTGTAGGAGAAACCTAAATGCTGTCTGATCACTGGCATGGAATTGTGAAGGGGTAGCTCATGGAAACATCTGTGAAAGCTGTTCCTTCCAGAGAACCAAGATGGCGGCATAGGTAAATACCTGTACTGGCTGCATCTCACAACCACATCATAACTACAACTAAAAGACAAAACAACGATCATCCAAAACCATGGGAAAGCTGGCTGAATGGAAGTTCTATAACTAGAAGGAAAGCAAAAAAGGCATTGAGACTGGTAGGAGGTGCAGAGGTGCAGAGGTGCAGAGATATAGAGACACATGCAAAATGGGCTGCCAACTGGGTGTTCTACTGCTGTTTTTTTTTTCAATCGGGAAGTAAACACAAGCTCCCGATTGCCCTGAACTCCATTTCCAGGGAGATTCTGGAGACCCAGACTCATACAGGGAGAAACTGGACTGTCTGGCATAGGGCCAGAATGGCGAGGGTGGCTTTCCCTTAGAGGTGCTCACAGCGATCATTGTTCCTGCATGGGGCGTGGGATGCAGAGATCCCAGAACCTCTCCAGTGCAGGGATGACTGGCAGCCATTGCTGTTTGTTCCTCCCGATGACTCCCTGAGACCCTACTCCACCCAATTGTGCCCAGTGACTTTTGCATATGAATGGCCTGTCCTTTTGCAGCCTAAAACCTAACAAACTGCAACTGGGTCAGAGAGCTCCAAAGCTTCCAAAAGAAGTATTATATGAAATGTTGAAGGCTATTCTTTTTTAAAAAATATATTTTATTGATTTTTCACAGAGAAGAAGGGAGAGGGATAGAAAGTTAGAAACATCAATGACAGAGAGACATCAATCAGCCGCCTCCTGCACTTCCCCTACTGGGGATGTGCCCACAACCAATGTACATATCCTTGACCGGAATCGAATCTAGGACCTTTCAGTCTGTAGGCTGACGCTCTATCCACTGAGCCAAACCTTCTTGGCTGAAGGCTATTCTTTAAGAAGAGAAAGAAGAAAAAAGTTAAGATAAAAATTATGAATAACAAAGTGACAACAAATATATATCTATTAACAAGTGAATCTAAAAATCAAGTGAATAAAAAGTCTCTTAAACAGAATAAATTGGGGCATAGAAAGAGAGTGTACTGACAGTTCTTGGGGGAAAGAGAATGTGGGGGTGTAGGAAAAGATTGGACAAAAATCTTATGCCTATGGTCCAGGACACTGAGGAGAGTGGGTAAGGGCATAGGGTGTGTGTGGGAGAACGGGGTGGAGGGGAGTTATGGGGGGAAAAGATGAAAATATGTAGCAATCTGAACAATAAAGATTTATTAAAAATAAAAAAAGCTGTTCCTTCCAATGGAACTGCAGTGAAGTATTTGGTGGCTGCCTTAGGGCTCCCATTAAAGGGGCAGGCCAGGAGTCAGGAGCCCAGAGCTCTCTTGACCTCTCTACATCTGCCACAGTGTCTGACTGCTTTGCTTCACTTCTGTCTTCCAAACTTCTGCAAATGTCTTTGCAAATACTAGTAAGTGCACTTCTCAATTACTCCGCCCTTTAGAAAACAGCAATACATATGGACTATTGTCCAAACCAAGAAGGTTACTGTTTCAAATAATTTCCTAGAAATTTCACATTTGTTTGCTCTATACTAACTTAGAAAATTTTGATGGCTTTCATAACCTTTGGAGCACTTCCAAAAGCTGAATTTATTGGGGTGACAATGGTTCACAAAATTATACAGGTTTTAAGTGCATGACTCACTGCATCTGTACACTGCATCAAGTGCCCATCGTCCCAAGCAGTCTCTTTCTGTCCTCATTTCCTCCACCTCCTTTGCCACCTCCTCATATCCTCACCCACCTTTTTCCATCTGGCTATCCCCACACTGTTGTCTGTGTCTATGTGTTATATATCTATATCTATCTGCTATATATATACACATATATACATACACACACATTTTATATATATATATATGTTGTTTAATCTCTCCACCTTCTTTCATCCTGCTCCCAAACTTCCTCCCCTCTGATAGCTGTCAGTCTGTACATTTGGAACCCTTTTAAAGGATGTAGGTAAGGGGGAGAGATCAACCATAGGACTTGTATGCATGCATATAAGCATAACCAATGGATACAGACAGCAGGGGTGTGAGGACATGAGTGGGGGTGAGGATTGGGGGACAATGAGGGGGTGAGGACACATATGTAATACCTTAATCAATAAAGAAAATAAAAACATATTTAAAAAGAAAGTAAAATAAAAAAAAGGATGTAGGAAAAAGCTTTATGTTTGGTTTCTGAGAATGACTTTCAAATGAGTTTATGTCTAATTTGAAATGAATTTCAGAGATATTTGTTATTCAGATAAGTATTACAGAATTAATTGATTGTATTGAGAAGATGTGAGTGTACAGAACTACTGATTTTGGACCTGGCAACCTTCTAGGGTCTTGCTATGGAAGGTGCTATGCATGCAAGCATGTGCTTGTGTGCCTGTGTGAGTGTGTGTATTTACCTTCGTGTTTACTCATATCAGCATAAGGGAAATGACCTGTTATGAAACACCACTGTATCTATTCCTCATACTCTGGTCTGCCACAATCTTGCATTTTGTCGTTATTACTACACAAGAGACTCCAGATTAGATTTCACTGTTAGGGAGTTCTGTATCCTCAGGCTCTGAACAAAATGATAAATAAAAGAATGACAGATGGCATACAAAATATTACCTTCAGCATTGACAGTGACTTAGAGATGTGGTTTTACTTCTGTTAGCAAAGTGAGCTTGCTGGTACTGAACCCGGAATCAGGCAGGCTTACACCAACAGGCACGTGCAGTGTTAGACCAAGGCGGACAGACTGCTTCCACCCCCCACTACTGGGAATCTCTGCTGCCTCTGGGCAAGTGGCTTCCTAAAAAGGAAGAAAGGCAGAGTTGGGGTGAACATACCCAGTTTATTATTCCCCAGTTCACCCATATGGTGACTCTAGTTCCCTTGAGGGGGAGTGATTAAGAGTGAAGAAAAGGCAGGAGTTATACTGAGGGAGCTGTCCTCTTAAAAAGGAAACCTAAGGATAGGGGAATAAATTTTGTCTCCAATACTGTCAGACTAAGAAGATTATAAAGCAGCTATGACTAAACAAACAAATTTCTGTAGCCTATACTTCAGTCTGATTCATTTGGTCCCTGTGACTCTATTGGCTACTAATCTGTGATAAAAATTGAGTGAGGGTTAGGGATAGTAGGCCTGTGTAGTTTATTTTATTTTATTTATATTTAAAAAATATATTTTATTAATTTTTTTTACAGAGAGGAAAGGAGAGGAATAGAGATTTGAAACATTGATGAGAGAGAAACATTGATCAGCTGCCTCTTGCACACCCCCTACTGAGGATGTGCCCACCACCAAGGTACATACCCTTGACCTTTCAGTCCGCGGGCTGATGTTCTATCCACTGAGCCAAATGCAGGTTTTGGCAGGCCTGTGTATTTTAAAAAGGGTTTCTAAATCTAAAATATCCCTTTGTTTGCTTACTACTCTCTGTTGGGAACTCCTGGTTTAGACTCCAAATGTGTGAACACGTGCTCTCCTTGGCACTTCTGCATCTTTGAGTTATACTGCTCCTCTGGTTCTGACTCAGTGCTTCATGGATGCTGCAGGTTTGCATATGCTCTAGTTTTCTGGTCCTGCAGTTTCACCAGGCTCCAAGAATGATACCCTCAATAGGACAACCAAGCCCAAATGGAAATGAAGCAAGAACTTGCTTGCAAGAGTGTAACCATTCTTGTGGCTGGCCGAGATTGGGAACAGAACGGTTGGCAACTAGAATACTCCAAGTTTAGGTCAGTCGCTTGAAGTGCTGGGCTGCCACTAAATCCAAGGTCTTCCCTGGACAGGATTGGAGAAAAGCAAGGAGAACAGCACAGAATGTCACGGGCGTATGGGAAGGACATCTGCTTAGAAAACATTTTTGTGTGCATCGTGATGGGGATCTGCAGTGTCTAGTTCAGGGCTCACCCACTGGCTGAAGCATTTGAAATAAATTGAGTTTGATGATCTTTTTAACGTACACGCTCCAGTTTTCTACTGCCCCTCTCCTCTATTTGCCCTTTCTTTTTACATGAGTCTGCAGCCCATATTGATGTTATCTGCTTGGACCGGAAAGCCTTTGAGTTGTTTGTTGCCCTATATCTAGTTTGTACTTCAGATGCATCAAAAAACAAAACAAAACTACAATCCAAACTCTTGATCCTCTGTCTGAAACCTTCTCTGCCCTCCTTGGGGAAAGATCCATAAGTTCCTCATTGTTCTGCTCACTTCCTCCCTTCATCTCAATATCATCCTAGAATACCTTAGCAGGAAGAAGTTAAGCCAATTACTGATTAGAATGGTACAATGGGTTTTATTTATTTTTTATTTTTAATTAAACCTTTATTCAGATTATTACATTTGTTTCTCTTTTTTTCCCTTCCATAGCTCCCCTCCACCTGGCTCCCACCCTTCCCCCTACCCTTACCTCCCTCCCATTGACCTCATCCATAGGTGTATGATTTTTGTCCAGTCTCTCCCTGTACACCCCTCACCCCTTTCCCCCTGAGAATTATCAGTCCACTCCCTTTCTGTGCTCCCGATTCTATTATATTCACCAGTTTATTCTGTTGATCAAATTTTTAATTACTTAATTTTTAGATTCACTTGTTGATAGATATGTATTTGTTGTTCATAATTTTTTGGCTTTTACCTTTTTCTTCTTCCTCTTCTAAAAGAGTACCTTTAAGCATTTCATATAATACTGGTTTGGAGTTGATGAACTCCTTTAGCTTTTTCTTATCTGTGAAGCTCTTTATCTGCCCTTCAATTCTGAATGATAGCTTTGCTGGATAGATTATTCTTGGTTGTAGGTTCTTGCTATTCATCACGTTGAATATTTCTTGCCATTCCCATCTGACCTGCATCATTTCTGTTGAGAAATCAGCTGACAATCGTATGGGTGCTCCCTTGTAGGTAATGAATTGTTTTTCTCTTGCTGCTTTTAATATTCTCTCTTTGTCTTTTGCTCTTAGTATTTTAATTATGACGTGTCTTGGTGTGTTCCTCTTTGGATTCCTTTCATATGGGGTTCTGTGTGCTTCCTGGACTTGTAAGTCTAATTCTTTTACCAGATGTGGGAAGTTTTCAGTCATTATTTCTTTAAGTAGGTTTTCAGTATCTTACTCTCTCACTTCTTCTGGCACCCCCACAATTCTGATGTTGGTACGCTTGAAACTGTCCCAGAGGCTCCTTACATTATGTTCACATTTTTGGATTCTTTTCTCTTCTTGTTTTTCCAGTTGAGTGTTTTCTGCTTCTTTATATTTCAAATTTTTGACTTGATTCTTGCTTTCCTTTAGTCTGCTGTTACGTCTCTGTATAATATTTTTTATTTCAGTCAGTGTATGTTTAATTTTTAGTTGGTCTTTTTCCATCTCTAGTTGGTTCTTTTTCATCTCCTCTTGGCTCTCGTTGACTTTATCCAACTTTTCTAGGATATTCTTGAAAAACCTTATAAGCGTGGTTTTGAACTCTATATCCAGTCGTTTGTTTTCCTCCATTTCTTTTGTTTGTGATCCCTTCCCTTGTTCTCACGTATGGGTTGAATTGTTCCTTCCAAAAAAAAGTTGTATTAACCCCCAGTAACTCAGAATGTGACTCTGTTTGAAAGAGAACTTTTAAGAGGTGATTAAGTTAAAAGTGGGGCAGTTAAGATAGCTTCTCCTCTTAATCTGATTGGTGTCCCTGTAAGAAGAGGAAATTTATGCCCATCTGGCATTTACCTATGAATGAGGAGGTCACGGTTCAATTCCCGGTCAGGGTACACGCCTGGGATGTGGGCTTGATCCCCAGTGTGGGGTGTTCAGGAGACAGCTGATCAATGATTCTTTTCCATCATTGATGTTTCTATCTCTCTCTCCTTCCCACTTTCTACCTCTCTGAAATCAATAAAAATTTATCTCTATATAAAAGCCTGTTAGTGGTCAACAAACTGCGGCTCCAGAGCCATATACAGCTCTTTGGCTCCTTGAGTGTGGCTCTTCCACAACATACCATGTGCAGGCACGCATGTACAGTGTAATTGAAACTTCGTGGCAGAAGTCAGTTTTCGGCTCTCAAAAGAAATTTCAATCGTTGTACTGTTGATATTTGGCTCTGTTGACAAATGAGTTTGCTGACCACTGGCCTAAGGAACCGGCCGACCACCAGGGGGCAGAAGCTCAACAGCAACTTTGCAGAGTGTCCTCTCACACTCGGGGATCCCCCAGGGGATGTCAGACTGCTGATTTTGGTCTGATTCCCACAGATCAGGCCAAGGGACCCTAATTAAAAAAGTAAAAGAAGAGGAAATTTGGGCACACAGTGAGATATAAGGGGTGTGTACAGAGTAAAAACCGTACAAGGTCACAGAGAGAAGGTCGCTGTGTACAAGTCAAGGGTAGGAGCCTCAGAAGAAACCAACCCTGCTGGCACCCTGATGGTGAGTTTTCAGCACCCAGAACAGTGACCAAGATGATTTCCTCAGGTTGCAGCCCTGTGGTATTCATTATAGAAACCCTAGGTAAGTAATACTGACCACTCATGTAGGAACTTGTCTCTGCATGCACAATGGGGCAAGGGAAAGAAGATTCTACCACTTTTCATGTTTTTGTCCACACAAAGCCTTATGCAACAGATCTCCATTTATAGCAAACTCCTATTTTGTGTGTGTGTTTAGTACATGTCACTAAGCAGACTATATTCTAAGTCCCCTTCTCCAGAGCCTCCTTTTAAAAAAGACTGATTAATTGTGATATACACAGAGTGGCCAGATTATTATGACTTGTAAATGCATAATAATCTGGCCACTCAGTATATATTAGAGGCCCAGTGCATGAATTTGTGCATAGGTGGGGTCTGGCTAGCCTGGCCAGGGGGAGGGGACTTGGGCAGTTGGCCAGCCTGCCTGCTGGTCTAACTCCTGGTCAAGGGGACAATTTTTGTATTAGCCTTTTATTATATAGGATATACACTGAGTGGCCAGATTATTATGCATCAGAGATCATAATAATCTGGCCACCCAATGTATACCCACTAATTAAAAACAATCTATTACCATTCATTGGCATACTTGTAAAACTAAATAGCCCAGATATAGTGCAGGCACTGAGGGACCTGAATTTATAATCTAAGTAAAAAGTAATCTAGGTCACTCTGCCTCGTGGTTTCATTTCTTTATCCCTATAAGCTCTTGTGCCCGTATTGTATCCAAAAGGAAGCGGAGGGTTAAATACCTTCACATGGAAACTGTGGAAGCTGTCTGTACAGAGGAAACACAGGGGAAATCTGAACAAACAGGTAATAACTTTGATCGACATATACGTTCATCTGGACACCTTGGGTAGCACAGCCCTGCCTGCTGCTTACTGCTCCACAGCTGATTTCTAGGTAAAAATGATATAATTATTGATTTGAAAAATTTATTTCTTATATTAGCACAGCTTTTCAGTTCCTTCATCTCCAGACATTTCTTGTGATTATTTACTCTCTTAGCAGACACTTTTCCAGCCTTATATTGCTCTTGGCATTGAAGGCAGAAAATTCTCTGAGGCATATGACCTGCCCTCAGGAAATTACAGTCTAGGAAGAGGAGCCAGACATGGAGCACACACTTTCAGGAAGATGTGTAAGCACTCCGCAGACAGACAGACGACTTCTGTGAGCAACTGCCCAGGGGAAACCACATGGACTTCTTTGCAGGGCATGTTGTTGTTGTTCTCTGTATGAAGGCCACTCAAAATGAAGTCCTAGGAGAGCCTTCCTCTAAGGAACCACAATGATTTCTCACCTGCTTTATACTTTGATGAAGAGGAATCCCAGAACCAAACTTGTGATCCAATTTTAGTAAATGGGGAGTGGAGGTTGGTATCTGAGAACTTCTCCCCTTAAACCTCTCAACTCCCCAATACTCAGAGGCTAGGCTTTCTACATCGTCAGTCAGACCTGTTGTAAGAAGACAGGCGTGTCTGTGTTTGGAAGGGGGATAGAGTGGGAGAATGTAAGTGGGGAACACTCGATCAGGGGAGGGTTGTTGGGAGGGAGAGTTAAGGGGCCTGGATCTTGCAAGGCCTGGTTCCTCACGTAGGATGAGAGATCCAGAAAATTGAGCTCAGGGCTTAGTGTCTGACTCAGGGCTCTTCCCTCACTTCCTCTTACCCCACCCAAACATTCTCAGAAGCTTTGGGATCTTTGCAGGAGCCCCATGGGTAAAAGACTGCTTAAATCATCGAGGCCAGCATATATTTCCTTCAGACAAATGTAGTGTCATCCTTCTGACAGTAAAGGGACATCTCCCTCCTTCACTTCACTGGTGGGTTCCCGGGCAATGCGGCATATCTTCCCACAGTTCACGGACAGCGGAGGGAACAAGATCTACACACCCATAAAAACACTTCAGGGCAAACTTAGTGGGTCAGAAAAACTAAGGAGCGTCT
Source organism: Lasiurus cinereus (assembly GCA_011751065.1). NCBI lineage: Eukaryota > Metazoa > Chordata > Mammalia > Chiroptera > Vespertilionidae > Lasiurus > Lasiurus cinereus. Next base: position 26,231,169 of record JAAGEH010000311.1, read on the forward strand.
TTCATGGTCCAGGACCCTGGGGCTTGCCTAGAAATGTACAAGTCTCCCCACGAAAGTAGCTTCTTCTTGCCACTTCCCAAACCTCTCGCAGGTGTACCAACCTCACACTTCTGCTGCTGACATTGAACACTTGTACTACTACTTACCGTTTCTGTGAGTAAACTCATTTAGAAATTCTAGATGAATTTAGGCTTGTTCTAAATAATTAGAACTTGGGACACCATAAGTTCTATGTGCTGTATTTAAGAAATACAGAACGTAAAATTTCTAAAGAAGTTAACTTGAGTCGGACTTGCCATCTCTTCGTATACCAGTTTGGGTAACATGATCATAATGTACTTAGGAAAAGTGCTGTTTGTTTATGTGTCAGTTGAAGAAATGTTTTATCCTGAACTGCCTTGGTTACTTTGTGGCACGAGATAGTGGGAACACGTGCAAGAAGGAAATGTGGGGACCAATGTGATGCTGTTGGGAGGGAGTCTTGGCTGTCCACCCAGTGAATCCCTTCTGGAGTTGGAGGTCTCCTTTCATAGGATGATGACTCTTACTGATTTTCATGGTCACCTCCTGGGTTATTCCTGTAACTGGGGTATTCTGCCACAGCAGAACTTGCCCAAGGAGATCATCTTTAATTTGTATTTTTCTGAAGCTCACTTAAAAAACTGCAGATTTGTCACCTTATCTGGAAGAACACACAAACTGGCATTTCTAGGCACTGGGGCTGCCAGATAGCCAGTTTTACATTGTCTATATTTTTGTGAAGTTTTCGTCTATTTTTGACTATAACAGTACAGGCCTGCCTAGCAGAAATCATGCATAAATAGACAGCAATGCTTGTTTTTGCCTGGATCACTATGGTGATTGCAAAACCTTTCCTCAGCTTTGGCTGGAGAGACTGAGAGGATTGGGGGTAGGGGTAGGGGGAAGGGTTTGGAGACAGTCCTAAGTAAATCCATGGATTCCTTTTTATCCCTCAAACTATCTCTGGCATGGGCCTCACCTTCATTGCCTTTACCTGTGCTAGCCAAGCCACAAAACAGCTTCTAGGAATGGAGTTTTTATTTTATTTTTTAAAAAGCTTTTAGAAGCAAAGAATAGCCTGTTTCTTTCTTTGTGGACTCAGATGATAGTTGATCTTTCTCCCTTTTTCCCTTTGCAAAGTTCAAGTGCACCTTTTTTAACAAATGTGGTCTGAACGAAGGCAGCCTGTGGTGGTCCAGAATTGTCACATTATGGAAAATAAACTGGAAAAGAAGTTTGCTTAAGAAATGGAGAAGGAGCAGTGGGCAGCTCATTTGAGGACCATAACTGGCCACCTATCCTCCTGATAGGTGGCGGCAAGTTTTACTGTTGTGCAGCAAAACCCACTGATCCATTTCCCAGGCAATTTCACAGAAATATTCCATGGCCGCCTTTGCAGCTTTGATCCCCATTGAGAGTCAGCTGTTTAAGAAAGCCACAGATTTTGTATGGAAAGATTAAGTACAGAACTGTGACATTTTCTGTGAGCCAAACAATGGTAGACTTTCCTTTCGGAGGAAGCACATTTTAATGGCTGGAGAGGGAGAATAACCTTGGGGGTGTGTTTTTTTTCAACAGCAACACTGAAAAAAATTCAAATCAGCTGGAAAGTGTTTGCCTCCCATTTGCATTTAGCGTTGTCTGAGCTGCTCTGCTCTGCTCTGATATCCCCTGCATCACTTTCTTAAACTGCTTTTCTAGCCTGATGCTCTGTGATCACAGATGCTTTCAGAGAAATATAGAAATCGAGCTTTCTGTTATGAATACAACAGTAGCCCAGCTGAGCAGGGAATGGGAACTCTCCCTTCACACCTTGACCTGCTGGTCACTGTTGAAAGGAAGCAGGCTGTCTTTGTGGTTCCTGGGTTAGAATTCTGGCCTTACACTGCTCATTCTGCACATTCTGAATCATCACATCATTTAATATAAAATCCTTTGAACAACCCAAAACAGTGAGTGTTACTCTCCTGTTTTAACAAGAAAACCGAAGAACAGAGATGGTAAGCGACTTGCTCAAAGTATCATAGCTCAGAAATATCTGCCTCTGAAACCCATTTGCCTTCCCCATGGCTGCACGTATTGGAGGTACTAGCTGGCACTTTCATACAAGAAGTTTAAGTACTATTGGCCCCCAAATATCTCTCTTGATATAATTGACCAGAAACTCTCCTTTAATCAGAAAAAAGATTTTGCCTTGAGCTGGTTTCTGAATGCTGCAGGAGACTCTTGTCCATGCCCATTAACAGAGGTAAGATTTCTGATGGTTTGTAAAATAGTTCTGCATGTAAACATCTCAAAGCTAAGCGCCTTTGTGTGTGTGTGTGTGTGTGTGTGTGTGTGTGTGTGTGAGCGCGCGCGCGCAATATAATGACACTTGAATATAATAATCTTCCACTTCTGAAATATAATTTTTGAGTATCAAATAGAAATGATGGAACTATAAATAAAATATTGCCAATGAAGGAAGGAAGGAATAGTTTGGGAAACAAGGATGAACTTCTCTGAACTTGTTTTATGATTTTCCTCTGAAAACATTCTTTTTTTTTCAATGTTAAGATACCTTTGTACTTAAAAAGTGGTCATCACAATATATCAGTTATTATAAGAAATATAAACTTTCACTAAAAAATATTCTTGATTAGTAGGCAGCTCTAGGTATGTTTCTACTATCAAATTAAGAAACAGGCCAGTACACGTTTGGTCAGACTGTCATTAATCATTAAATCCCAGCAAGTTTAAGAGAAATTCTAATACTCATTTTGCCAAGTTCTCAAGTCACATAGTCTGTGTTGCAAAAGAGGATCTTTGTCCTTTATATATACCGTACTTTTAAACAGCCTTGTACACAATTTATCCATTTAAAGGTTACAATTTAATGGTTTATAACATATTCACAGAGCTGTCCAGCTATTACCACAACATCTGTGTTATTTAACTATGTAAAACATATATAAGATCATTTTTCTTATTCATAAAGTACATACTTTAAAAGTTCTTTTAGTGAAGGTCTATTGGTGGTAAACTCTCCTAGTTTTTGTCCATCTGAAAATTTCTTCACTTTACTCTCATTTTGAAATGATTGTTTTGCTGGATTTACAATTCTAGATTGATAGTTACATTCTCTCAGGACTTTGAAGATAGTAATGCTCAGTTTTTTTGGCTTCCATTGTTGCCATTGAGAGATTGGTTATCAGTGTAATTATCATTCCTGGGAAATGACCAATCTGTTTTCTCTTTCTACTTCAGCATTTCTTTTCTTACCTTCAATATTTTTACAGGCTACTTAAAAAACAACCTTACATGTGAATCTCACTTATTTTTCCTGCTTGGTTTACATGGAAATCCTAATTTTACATGTACATCTTTTATCAATTTTCAATTTTTTTCAGTGATTGTCTCTTTAAATCTATCCCTTCCTCATTTAAAAATTTTATCTCCTTCTGGGACTCAATTGGATATCTGCTAGAACCTCTCATTTTCTCTGTTCTTTCATACAGCCTTTGTTTTCTCTGTGTGCTGCACTCTAGGTAATGTCCTTCAATTTAGCTCCCAACTCTCTCTATTCTGGTGTCTCACTCATTCATTGAGAATCCATCTTTACCCAATTTATGTTTTATTCTTAAATGTTGATTTTTTAAAAATTCTTCGTGAAGATTTCTGACTATTCCTCCTTTGATTATATACTAAAAAGATTGTAATATATTATACATATTATTTTATATGGGCATACCTCAGAGATTACAATTTCAGTTCTAGGCCACTGCAATGAAGCAAATATTGCAAAAAAGTGAGCCACACAAACTATTTGGTTTCCCAGAGCATATAAAAGTTATGTTTACATTATACTGTAGTCTATTAAGTATGCAATAGCATTATGTCTAAAAATACAATGTATTTACCTTGATTAAAAAATACTATATTGTTGTCCTGGCCAGCATGGTGTATCTTGTATACTGAAAGGTTGCAGTTGGATTCCTGGTCAGAGCACATGTGTGGGACATTGGCTTGATCCCAGGTAAGGGGCATGAATAAGGCAGTCTATTGGCATTTGGCTTTCACATCGATATTTCTCTCTCTCTCTCTCTAAAAAAAATCAATACAAAATCTTAAAAAAACTTTATTGCTAAAAAAAATGTTAACTACCATCCAAGTCTTAAGTGAGTTGTAGTATGTTTTGCTGGTGGAGGGTCTTGCTTTGATATAGATGGCTGTTGACTAATCAGGATGGTGTTTCTGAGGGTTGGGGTGACTGTGGCAATTTAAAATAAGACAACAAAGTTTGCTGATTCAATGCACTCTTTGTTTAAATGAACATTTACAGGCATTTGTAGAGTTATTTATTAGTCTGATTTCAATATTGTTGTGTCTTGGGAAATAGGGAGGCCTGAGGAGAGGAAGAAAGATGGGGAAATGGCTGGTCTGTGAAGCAATCAGAATACACATATTTATCAATGAATTTCGCCACCTTATATGGATGCAGTTTGTGATGCTCCCAAATAAGTACAACAGTATCATCAAAGATCACTGACCAGAGATCACCATAATAAATATAATAATAATAACAAAGTTTCAAATTTTGAGGGAGATATTAAAATGGGACGCAAAATGAGCAATGGCACTGATAGACTTGCTCAACACAGGGTTGATACAAGCCTTCAGTTTGTAAAAAATGCAACATTTCAAAGTGCAATAAAATGAGGATGCCTATATATTGAATCTAATGATTCTAAAAGATGAGTTTTTGGTGTCCTAAAACTGTGGTCTATCTTTACTGCTCACGCAGTGGTCTGCATGGCTTATTATTGGCCATCTCTGATTTAGAGGCCTTATTATTTTGAACTTAAATTGTGGAAATCCTATATTCTAAATGTGAAATATATTTCTGAAATTTATTTGTGTATATGTTTTATTACCTATATTCCTTGACAAGAATATAAGCTACTTGATGCCAGGATCCCTGACTTGTTCACACTATATTTCCAGTGCCTGGACCATGGTCTGACATAGAGAAATTACTCACTATATAGGTGTTTTAAAATGTTTTTCTTCCTCTACTCAACATATACACAGTCTCATACTTTGTCATGCAATTTCAGAGCTTCCATTGAATCTGAATTAATAGCTGCTTTACATTTATTTAATTGGTCATGTATGTATATCACACTCAGCCTTCGAGAAGGAAAAAATAAGTACATGTCAAGTATTTTCAGGTCATATTTTCTTAAACTTTTAAAAGTTACTCCTCTGAGATGCATACTTTTTAAAGATGTCACTATTGATTTTGGATCAATAGGGTCTAAAAACTTCAAGCTAAATACTTTTCTCATCCTGGTTACAAGGGAGAATATAGGTGGGGATTCTTATTTAATTCTGAACATAATTGCATGTGTCTTGAAGAGACCTTTCTAAGTCACCATAAGTTGTTACAATCTTCAGTATAAATGAGGCAAATGCACAAACATTGCCTTTATTTTATTACTTAAAATATGAGGAATTATACATTCTTTAAAATGTTAAGACCTATTTTATGATTAAGTAGCATACCTGAGGAACATAGAGAAAATATAACCAAATTAATAATGTATTTATGAAGCTACCCAGGAATTTTTATATTTTACCTCTAAGATAAAATATTTTTTATTTAAAAAAAACAGTTTTATTAGGCTCATGCTTAACTTGGCATAAACAATTATAAACTATTTCTAATTCTCAAAGTCTGAGTTTTTCAAACTCAAAATCTTCTTTAGGCATTTATTAAATATCCATGGCAGGGTAGTGAGTAGAACCTCCAAAATGAAACATTTCTCTCATTTTAGGTGCTAGAGTACATAAGGCATTTTACAATAACCACCATACTATCAGTAGGCATTGATGTTCGTCAAGGTCATAAAAGAGAATGATAAGGAGAACTATGGAATCACTTAAGAAAAATCCTTACGCCATGAGGGAAATGGTCTTAGGAATGGAGTGCTATGTACATTATTGATGAATGATATGGCTTCCCACCAAAGTATCACTCATGGACATCTAATCAGCTATCAAAAGCAACATTTTCATGTAGCTGAAGTAGTTTCATAAAACATTTGAAGACCTTGTGGGAATCACACAAGAGTGTTTCTACACTTTTCTTCCCTGGCAAATGTAAAGCTGTCAAACATTCTACTTCTTCATCAGCAACAGTGCTTTGCTTGCAATTCATTGAGTGAGAATGATTTTATAGAACCATGCTTAAGCTAGGAATTCTCAAGCCTGTAAAGAGCTTCTGGATCCTGTGGGTACGCAATAGGGAAGGGAGGCGGTGACTGAATTATCTATGCCACTGCTTCAGTTTTCTCATTTTGGAGTCTCAGATTTCAACACTGTTTCTGTTATGTATTCCTTTGTGATACTCAGAGTACAGGTGATGGAGATTGATAGAAAGTTTCAACACCAGGGGAACGATGCTTGAAGTAGTTGGCAAGAAGACATTATGCATGTCTGAAAATATCAAGACTCTCAGGAAAGACTTTAGCCTTGGAATAGTAGGATAGGGGTCACATTATGCTTGGTTTTATGAATAATGGCACACATAAGACACTAGATGACATTCAGGAAATGTGTGTTGAATGAGAGACTTATTAAATGAGGTTATTACACATTGAAAACAATATAGCTGGCTATATTGACTCCAGATAAAGTAAGGTATTTTTTTTTTTCTGTCAGAGCATCTGAACTATCTTCCACAAATATACTCAAAGATGAAATCTTCAAACCAGAAGTTGAAAACACACTAAAAATTTTTGCAAAGTAAAGCAAAAAGCCAGTGCAGGTTGGTTTAAAAAATAAATGTACACTGAGTGAGTATCAGGTTTGTAGTTGTACAAATGACTAATGAAATCACTACCACAATAACACAGAACTGAGCCTGGAAAATATCCAGGTAGACTCGATTACATTACAGTTCCTTTATATCCTTCTCCAAAGCCCCGTATGGCCTCTTTTATATTCAGGTATTTCCTTCTGGATGAGAATGGTGTGCTTTTTAGACTTGTCCTCAGATTGCCTGTTAGATTTCCTTAAAGGACCAAGGTTTCCTTCTTCAACACATTTAGACAAATGAATCTTTTATAAGATATTAGAAAGCTAATAAAGTCTCCTTTACCTTTTCTTTCCTTTGAGTTGAATATATAAGTCCCTTCTCTAAGGCACACAGAAATATAATATTAAGCTATTACCTTCTGACCAAATGTACTGAAAGAACTGGTTCAAAGCAAAAGGTGCACACACAAAAAAAGAGTCATTATGAATACTGACATCTATGGACTGTGCTTGATGGTTAACAAAGAAACTGAATTTATAAGCAAAAAGAATTTTTTTTGTTGCAGTATTTCAGTGGAGGCTTTCATTATGGGACATTATGAAGTTTAATAACCATTACCATTATTAAGAATAATGCCACCTGCACAACCAGTCACTCTAACCCAGTCATCTGGAAAAATCACGGCAGCCTCTTTTCTAATTAGTACTTTCAGCTTTTTATTCACAATACAAATTAGTCTGAATTTATTACCTTTTTAGGTTTTAGGGAATCCTAGGTGGCTACTGCAACATCACAAGTTCTTCTTAAGATTAAACTTCCCACAACTAAAATAAAATTATTTTGTAACCAATGCTGTATCTCTTATTTAAAAAATTCTCAGAATTTGGGGTGATAAAATAATAATAATAATGACACCAGCTCCTACTTAGTGGATGCTTCAGATGTGTCAGGCACTAGGGTAAGTGATTTACAAATATATTTTCTCATCTGCTTTTCTAACTCTCAGACTTCAAAGTAGGTATTATCCCATTTTACAAGTAAAAATTGAAGCTTAGCAAGTTTAACTTGCCCAAAGACACTTTGCTAATGAGCAGAAGAATGATGAACCTTAGTCTGGGTTTGATATCCAAACCTATTCTTTTGTGGTCATGTTGCTCTTTTGATTGTGTAGAATATAATAAAAAGCTTTTAATGTTGGGAAACTTGGCATGGCTAGAGTAGGGTCAAATTTAAGAGATAGCTCTTGACACTTTAGTTTTTTTTTTTTATGGGTTCTCTGTCTATGCCTGGGAAGGTGTCATTAACCGGTTGATGATGCCAGCGGGGAGGACTAGTAATCACTAATTAGAACCTTTCCCTAGGCATCTATATTTGAGAATTTCAGACACACACACATATAATCTAATAATTATGCTATGTAGTTATGTAGAAATTTAACTGTTCCATCCATATATTTATGGCATATTGAATGTTTTCTACATGCCCGGTATTATTTAAATTTCTAAGAACGGTTATTTTTCTCTGTTTTACTGATGAAAAAAATCTGATGAACTAAGAGTTTAAGCAGGTTGCCCTAAAGAGCACAGATTATAACTGGCAGAGCTAGGAGTGTAATCAGACCACCTGATCACAGAGTCCATCACCTACTCCCTGACAGACATTGCTAGGTACTAGGGACTCAGTGGTGAAAAACTCTTTAACCTCTAAAAAGGTTGGAGAGAGAGAAAGGAACAAGCAGTACTCTGCTTTAGACCATAAATACCAATGAATTTTCCAAATTTATTACCAATGGACAATAGAAACTCCCAAAATGTTATGAAGAAACTTTCCTCCTTGGGATGAATTTATTTATTAATAAGAGTCTTAAACTAATAAAGGGTGACAATTAAGATTAACCTGGCTTGAAATTCCACACCTGGATAATTCATGTCAAAACAAGTACTTTTAAACCAGAATTTCCTAGATATTTAGAATAGTGGCCAATAAATATCTACTTGTGTTGATATTTTTCCAAACCTATTCTGCATTTTTGTGAATTTAGATAAAGAAGGCTTGTATAACCCTGATGAAATGAAGCTTGTCTTAATTATATATTTTTTAAGATGGTGGCATAGATATTTTTATGTTAGTTCTTTCAATATTGTCTAAGGTAGCAACTGGTTAGAATTAATATACAGAAATAAAATCTAAATACATTACAAATATAGGCCATTAGTTAGCTTCTTGAGATTGTTTCAAGTAGCGTAAGTCAATGAAATCTTCAGAAATATAATTTTATACCAAATACAATACCAAATAACCATAATGCCAATAAACATATGTGGTGGTTTTTAGCATTTATCTCTTCCTAATGTAGTCAAGCATAGTTAACAAGTCTTATCCTTTGATTTTTAAAGATATTTTTAAATAAAACCTCTTGTGAGGTATCATAGTCAATTAGGGCTGGTATAACAAAATACCACAGACTAGGTGGGTTATAAGCAACATAAATTTATTTTTCATAGCTCTAGGGGCTGGGGATTCCATGATCAAGGCTCTTTGAGATTCAGTAACTTGTGAGAGCTCTCCTTCTGGTTCATATGTGCTTACATAACAAAAGGAAGAAAGGGAGCTCTCTGGAGTATCCTATATAATAAAAGCCTAATATGCAAATTGTCCCCTCGACTGGGAGTTTGACTGCTTGCTATGACATGCACTAACCACCAGGGGGTGGCATGGAACATAGTAGGCATTGGCGCTGGAAGCAAGCCGCAGTGCAGGTGCTGCTGGGACCGTGGTGGGATGGTGGAGCAGGTGAGTGGGCAGTGCCAGGCCAAGGCAGGTGAGAGCAGGCCTGATGATCACCCTGAAGATGTCGACCAGCAGCAGTGGTGGGGGGTGGGGCTGCTGCCTGACTGCCAGGTGCTGAGAGAGCTGGGAGAGGGCCTGATGTCTCAGGTGGAGGGGGGCACTCAGGGACCCAGGGCCCAGATGCTGCTCAGGGCCCAGAGGTCAATTGGGACCTGCCCTTCCATACCAGATGCTTTGATCACTGCCCAGGCCTAGGGACCACCCATGCACAAATTTTGTACATCGGGCCTTTAGTCTTTTATAAGGCTACTGATCTCATTGTAAGGGCTCTACTCAAATGGTCTTATCTCCTCCTAAGGTCCCCACCTCCAAATACCATCACATTGGAGAGTGGGTGTCAATTTATGAACTCTGGTAAGACACACATTTTTGGAGTCTATAACCTATCCAAATTATAAATGAGGCAGTAAAAATGTAAAAAACAAAAACAAAAACAGCACCACACCACTTTATAAGCTAAAAATCCGAATAGAGATCAAGACTTATGGTTTAGATGGCTGGGTAAAGACAGAATTTATTCCTTCATTTATTTGTTTGTTTTTAACTGCATATTATTCCACAAAGGATTTGAAGTGGTTTACACAAAAACACATATACAATTATGTTAAGAACAGTAGAATTTTTAAATAAAAATATCAAGTAAGTATAACTTAGAAGATCAAGGCAAGATTATGGGCAAAATTCAGTAAAGAGTTTGAGGTAATTATGCATCTGAGTCAGTTCTTAAATTGCTATGTATGAAAAGGTAAAAACTTATACTCCTGAATTAACTGCATGGGGTACTTTTACCAGATAATTTTCCTGGGTAGATGAAAGTTTCACTGGGCATTTCAATATAATTTTTAGCATGTGTGTAAGTTACAATGAAAAGCACAGGCCTATTCATTTATAGAACAAAAGCTGGCAGACATAAAATCAAGAGGTAATGTCACACTATTAGTTAAAATGTCAAGTCAGTCTCATTTATTTTTTACATCCATAGACTTCATTTGGGAATTTTCCATTGGAAGTGGCATTGTGATTGACTTGGAATATGATAGCAACACAGACTTAATGAACCACAATATATTTGCCTGCATTAGACATTTCATTGTCAGAAGGATTGGCAGTAGAACGACTCTGGGCTGCTTGCTGGGTACCACCCACACCCCCACCTGCCGCACCATGACCCAACAATTCAGCCACCAGGCTGCGGGACTTCGGAAGCCACCCATGATCCCTAGTGGAAAGCACTCCATGTTCCTGCAGCTAAATCAGCAGGCAATTGCTTATTATTGTTACCACTATCGTTCTTTTTGAATGGAATGTGGAAAAAGGAGGTGAGGGGGAGAATAGGGATGGGATGGAGATGGCAGGTGCCACAAGAGAGAGAAAAAATAAAAGAGAAGGAAAATACCAGATAGAGGGAAAAGTGTTTAACAAAGGAGAACTGAGAGGAAACTGAGAGGAAAGAAACAAGTTTAAAGAGTAGAAACCAGAGATAGAATCAATATGACATCTTTACTTGTCCTGATTTGACCCAACTAATTCCCTGGGGATGTCAACTTGTTCATTTCTGGGATATTGAAGGAGGACAAGCAACAAGATATTAGAGGTCATTGTGGCGGTCACTCTTCAGTAACTCTTCTAACCTCTAAGAACTGAAGGCAGTTGTGGCCACAGTGGGAACAAAGCGTGGGGGAGGAGGAAGAGTCTCTGAGTGTTGTGATTCATTCTGGCACGGACTTGGCCTTATGAAAGTAATTTAGCTCCACTGGGCTGAACCCAGTCATAATTAATAACAGGACACCTACTTATATTGTAGTTCATTATTACTAACAAAGTGCTGCCCGAGGCAGAGGCAGAGAAGAAACAAAGGCAGAAAGAGAAAAGGAAAGAAAAAAAAAAAAAAGGAAGGGAGAGAAGACACTGACTTCCAATATTCTTTAGGTTGTAGAGACCCAAGTCCTAGAAGCTTTCTTAATACAATATATGTAATCTGCCCAACAGTCCTGGGAAGCAGTGATTATAATCCTCCTTTTACTGACACTAAGATAATAGTTTACGTGACATGGCAGGTTTAAACTTAGGTCTACAGAACTTGAAGCCTGTTAAATATTTTTAATGACCAAATATAAAAACATAGATTATTCTTAAAGAGACAGCTTGCTTATGTATTTAAAAACAAGTAAGCTTTCCACTAGAATCATTATCTCTTTTTTCCAGTGTCTAACTTTGTCTTAAATACTTAATGTATCAATCTAGCTTTACAAAATATATGATGACTTTGTGGAGGGAAGAAAATGGAAGGAGATGGACTTTGAAGGCAGAGAAATCTGGCCTCAAATTCCATTTTCACTATTAGCTACATGATTTTAGGTTTCTATAGAATATATTAAGTATATGCATAATTTTGAGGATTAAATGAGTATGGGAACATACCTAGGTAGCATAGTGCTTTCCACTTAAGGGGCACTGAATTATTGGTTCCTTTTTCTTGAAATTTTAGATAGAATTCACTGGTTCCAGAATTTTCCAAACTATGCTCTGAATATTAGGGGCTCTGAGAGATATAAAGTTCTTCATAAAAATGTTTTTTAATGGTCAGATATGTACATTTCTGTTTCCTCTTCATTCTTATCTCCCCTTTCCCCCAAGTATCCCATCACATATAGTTCATTGATCAGTTTCAGATAAATTAAACCATTAAATGTGAAAAATTAAAATTAAAAAAATTAGAAGAAAATTTATATGATCTCTTGCTAGTGAAGATTTCTTTATTTTTTTCTTTATTGATTAAAGTATTACATATGTGTCCTTACCTCCACCCCTGAACGACCCCCGCCCCCCTCCACTCATGCCGTCACCTCCCTGGTGTCTGTGTCCATTGGTTAGGCTTATATGAATGCATACAAGTCCTTTGGTTGATCTGAAAATTTCTTTTAAAAGACACAAAATTCAAAACACAGAGAGAATTTGACTACATTATACTTCTGTATGACAAAAAATACCATTAAAATTAAATACAGGCCATAGATTATAAGAAAGTATTCAAATGCGTTTAACTGACAAAAGATTAGTATCTAAATATGTAAGCATTTACACATTAGTACAAAAAGGCAAACACTGCAATAGAAAAAATACAATAAGGAAAGGGTGTGAATTGATATTCACAAAAGGGTAAGTTGGCCAAGAACACCCCCTCTTCCCCTGCCAACCAACCTCATAGTAATTGAGGAAATGCCAACTAATACAAAAATGAGATTTTCAAATCTACTAAATTTTCACATTTTTATTTAGTTATTATTTCTTCAACATTTTATTAGAAGTTCTAGCCAGCACAGCAACATACCTTAATACACTAACAGACACAACATATGAGATGTCATATATAGATTTTGAAAAAAATCCCACACAAAACTGTCATTATTTGTAATCAGTGAAATATTTATGAAGAAAGCCAACAGGAATTACAGATAAACTGTCCTAATATATAAAAACTCTGGGTTGTAGCCACTAGTAATGACAGGAGGCTGACCAACCAGAAGTCAGTGCTGGCCCTGCCCCAAGCAGTGGTAAGAGGCAATCAGGCAGGCAGGCAGAGTGGTTAGGGGTGATCAGGTAGGTAGGCGAGCGGTTAGGAGTAATCAGACAGGCAGACAGCCCCTCACAGGGCTGGCTCCATCCCCCAGCAAAGAAAGAAGGAAGCCGAGGCCAGCCAAGCCATTGCACCCCATACTGTCACCTGCAGAGGGAGGCCACTGGTGGCAGGGGAGGAAGAGCAGCACTGCACAAATGGCAAGCAGTGGCAGTGGTGGGGGTGGGGCCAGCTGCCTGCAACTGGGTAAAGAAAGCCCTGATAGGCTCTGATCTCAGGCCAGGCCTAGAGACTCTATCCAATGGGTCTTGGATTGTGTGAGGGTGCAGGCTGGGATAAGGGACCCCATCACTCCCCCCACCCCATGGCATGAATTTTTGTGCACCGAGCCTCTAGTTAAAACTAATAAGATAGTTTATCAAGTTGATAGGATATAAGATTAAGAATTTTAAAAATTAAATTTTTGTAAACTGTGATCAAACAAATAATAACTGTGAGAACCATTAATGTTGTTCACTAAATATTTTTGGTTTTGTCTTAGTACATGGTGGGATTTTACTTTCTCCTCCCTTGAAGTTAGGTTTGATCTGCTGACTTGCTATGATCAATGACATGTAAACATGAAAGCTTTAAGAGCTACAACATGACTTGTTATATTTTTTCACTGTTCCTCAGAATGTGGCAAACTTCTGTATGATAACTGCTCTATCAGTTTGAGCCCTGGGGTGAGAAGTATCCCAACTGATGCAAGCCAGACATGCAGCATAATAAAAAAACAAGCTTTGTTGTTTTCAGTCACTGAGATTTTAGGGTTACTTATCAATGTAGGATCCTCTAGCTCATTCTGAGTCAACACACAACATTTGTTAAGCATTTATCATGTGCTAGGAACTCTTCCAAGTATTTCCCTTTTTTTCTTTCTGCTCATTTATGTAATTATCACAATAATTATTTGACGTAGAATCCTTGATTTTATAGATGAATGAATTATTTCCCAGAGGTACAAAGAAGGTGAATGATTTGCCACTTTCTAAAAGGCAAAGCCAGGATTTGAACTCAAGCATTTTGGTTTCAAAATCCAAACTTGTGCTATTAATCACTTTGTAGACAGTCTCCCTTAGAAAATGCACTATAAAGCTTATATATTATTTATAATGGAAAACAAAACTATAGACATGACAAAAACTTATAAAAAGGTTATTAAGACCTTTATAGAGAAAATGATAAAACTTCATTAAAAGAAAAAATGATTGAAAAGATGTAGCATGATACCATGATTTGGGGATGGGAAGAATCGAAGTCATAAAGATGGAAACGTATCCCAAATTAATCTATAGATTCAATGCACTTTGTATAAAAAAATCATCAGTTTATTTTTAATGAGATTTGACAAGCTAATTTAACTTCTATTGTAAAGATACAGAGGATCAAGAATAGTTAATACAATTTTGAAAAAAAAAAAAGAGAATAATGGTGAATTTTCCTGTCCAGATATTAAGATTTCTGTAAATTCATAGAGATAAAATCTGTGAGGGATGACACAAGAATAGATAAAACAGTGGAAAAAAATATAATTTGAAATCAAACATATTTATTTGATAATAATATAATTTGGGAGAAACAAGATAGATTATTAAATAAGTGATACTGGGAAAATTGTTAGTATAAAAAAGGTTTATATCTGTACACACACACACACGCACACACACACACACATATATATATTTAACTTATATATATATATAAGTTAAATTTCAGGTGGACTAACAGCCTAAATTTAAAAAAGCAAAATAATAAAATGTTTAGAGCAAAACATGGGAAAATAACTTTTAAATTATATCAGGCTTATGTTTTTTTTAAATTTAATAAATCTTTATTGTTCAGATTATTACAATTGTTCCTCTTTTTCCCCCCATGGCTCCCCTCCTCCTGGTTCCCACCCCACCTTCTGCCCTTAGCCCTCCCTTCCCACTGTTCTCATCCATAGGTGTACATTTTTTGTCCACTAACTTTCCACATCCCTCACACCCTTTTCCCCCTGAGAATTGTCAGTCCACTCCCTTTCTATGCTCCCTTTATATTCACCAGTTTATTCTGTTCATCAGATTTTTTTATTCACTTGATTTTTAGATTCACTTGTTGAAGCCTAGGTTTCTTTGATGCAAGAGCACAAACTAATAAGGAAAATATAAAAAAATATGACTGCATAATAAAATTTTAAAGATATAATGAAAGTATGAAAAAAAGGCGATAAAATATTGGAAATTTGTAAAGCATGAAACAAGCAAATTATGGTATCTAGAATATATAAAGAGCTTCTACAAATTAATGATAAAAATAATCCAATAGAAAAATAGGTAAAGGCCTTGATAGGTAATTAATAAAGAATAAACTGAATGCCAATACATATTTGAAAAGATTCTCAACATGTTTAATATTTAGGGAAATACAAATAAGAAGTCATGACATACCATATCAAGTGTATGAATAAAACAATTCTGATGACACCTACTGGAGAGGTTATGTATTACTAATGGTGTTGTAAGGGAAGATGATTATCTGCTGTACTCCAGCAATTATGCTTTTAAGAAGAAATTTATAAGGAAATACATATATAATTGTTTTTTGACATGTTACAGAGCTGTCCAAATAAACTAAATCTGCAGGTAACACACAGATAAACCTCAGAAACATTTTTTAAGGGTATGTACAAAGATTAAAAGAGTGTGTTTTATATGTATGTAAAGTTTTAAAATATATAAATAGTAGTATATTTTCTTTATGTAAGTAAATTTGCCAAAACTTATAAGGGAATGATTCATAGCAATTTCAGGAAGTGATTGTTTGAGAGGAAGGAAAGAAGAAAACAAAGGCGGTAGGACTTCAAATTTAGCTATAACATTTTAGTTCTTCAACAAAAGGGGGAAAATCTAAAACATATGATGGAAAATGTTAACATGTTTAGTATTAACATTTTATTAAATGGAAAATGTTAACATGGTGTGTTAGTAAGTAAATGTTACAGTATTTTCTATACTTTCTATGTTTAAAGTATTTCATGATCAAGATTTGAACTTAAATATGCTTTGATGGTATATTTTTACACATATACTATTGTACAATTATTCTTACTATTACAGGTAAGCCTTAAAATTGTTCTTTGTTTACTACAAATAAGATAGACATTTTCTTTTTTTTAAAGTCTTTTAAGTAGGAGGTCTAATTATTTCTAGGCTCTCATCAATAATCATGGATGCTCTTAAAACATGTTAAAGCCTATAGATTTATTTCAGAGACATTAGCTTTATTGTCACACACCCCAGGAGGTAGATGTTGCGATTTTATATGAAAAAAGTGAGAAGACCAGGTCAGATTGCCTACAGTCATCAATTAAATTGTATCAAGACTATTTTTTGATCTAGAATTTTATCCTCTAAAAATGATTACTTCATTTTTTTCTGCCTCCAGTTGACTTTTTGTTTTGTTTTGGTACACGATGAGTTCCATATTAGGGCAAAGGTGATTTTTACAGCTCTTTGGCTCCAGCTTCAATTATCTCCTTCCTCATAGCATGCAAATTTGTCTCCAGTGGAGGGGAATGCTAATTATTTTAAGCTTTGCTATAACAAAAAAGTGGGGTTCAGGGGGATGAGAGGAGATAAACCAAAGAATTTATATGGTTATTGGATACAAGCATTATCCAATTATAGGGTATTGAAGACATGCGGTGGTTGGGTAGAGATGGGAGAATAGAGGTAAAGAGGAGAAAAGAGGAGATTTCTGTAATACTAACAACAATAAAAAAAAGTGTATTTAAAAAAGATAGTCTATAGAAATTTAAAGGACATACTTTTAATAAGCATTATAAACTCAGCTGGGTATAAGATGCCCTTAAAGGTAACCACTATCTATGGAAGAAAGGAAGAAGTGAGAAAGGCCTGGTGAAATGAACAGGGAACAGGATGGTGGACTGCATATTTGTGTGAAAAAGATCAGGAACAGACTCACTTATTTAAGCTTAGGTAGGAGGAAGAAGGACTGAGGGGTTAGGGAGAAAGAGAGTGAGAGAAGAGGTGCAAGGACCTGGATGATCAAGTGTGCTGACAGCTACCTCGTGGGCTCCTCAATGGGTTAGGTAGGTTTAGGGTTATTATAATCCACTTTTTCCTGTCAGGTAGGGTTTTTAGGGTGGGATCCTGACTTCAAGAATGTGTCATGTAACCCAATCTGTTGCCAGTCTATGCATGGACTGCATGTAGAGCTTGCAATTGGCATTATTAAAAGTGGAATCAAATAAGATATTGGAAGGGCAAGGAAGGAGGAAAAACTTGGCCATGTGGGAGCTGCAGGAGAGAGTCACTGAAGTGTGTGACATATAGGTCTTCTGTCTGCCAAGCGAAGTTCATTAAGTGGCAAGAGTCTACTGTTTTCAGCTCACAAACAGAAAGATGGCAATGACAGCTTGGTTGTCACTCCTAGAAAAAAAACAACTCTTTCTTGACACTATTTCTACAATTATAAGATATATCAAGTCAAATATTGGAATGATTATAATTAAAATATATGGCACGTTGACTTTCTATGTAAATTTTATTTAAAACGTAAGTGAAGGCATTTTAGCTAGGTTCCAGCTGAAATTTTATATGAAAAGGAAGAGACAAGCTTAGTAGAGATGGTTTTCATACATATGTAAATATAAATGAAAGTTTTAATTACAGATAGACTAAAAAATATTACACTATTAAGAAAAACAGATTCTAAGAAAAGTAGGGAGATGTGGGGAAGCATGGGACTTGGTTCAGAAAGTCTGTAAGAAGGATTCTTCAAAAGGTCGGGGGCTTTTAGGGGACCTTGCTGAAGGCAGCAGCCCCTTCCTTGACTTTTCCAAACAAGTTCCATCCCCCAGGTGTTTTGATGAAATTTCTATGTTTAATCTTTAAGACCTGACCTTGTAGAAGCATGAGTTTTCTCAAGGATGCTTACCCTGATGATTGTATCTGGAGGTTAATTTTAGTTCAAGCTGTTATTACAATAAAAGCCTAAGGAGGCAGGTGAATAGGGCAGTTTGCTCCTAAAGCAAAACAGTCCCTTAGCCTCTCTTTCACAGAAACATGTGTCAGAGTAATCTACTCATCCATCACTCAGGGTCAGCTGGTCAGCCCCAGCAGGGAGAATAATAAAAAAATATATAGAAAATATCTCCAGTTGCATTTATTTTGGAAAATATCCATCTTGCTGTATGAGGCAAATGCATTTAGTAATTGAACTATTTTATTTATTAACTTACATATTTATATGTTTAACCCATTTTTATTGAAGGCCTATTATTGTGCCAGGTGTTGTTCTATGTGTTTGGGTTGTATAACTAAAGCAAAGACACAAAATCCGTGATTTTGTGAGTCTTACATTCTAGTAGGGAGAGAAATAAACATAATAAAGAAGCTTATTATATAATATACTAGAGGCCCGATGCATGAAAATTTATACACTGGAGGGGGGGGTCTCTCAGTCCAGCCTGCCCCCTCTCACAGTCCGGGAGCCCTCAGAGGATGTCCTATTGATGGCTTAGGGGGACAAGCCTAACCTGCAGTCTGGCCTCCTTCTGCAGGAGGCAACCAGGTTGATCTGGGGAAGGCAACACCCCCATCACTCTGTTGTTGCTGCCATTGCCAGCTGTGGTGGCTGGGAGGCCTGACCCTTGGGTCTCACAGCCACTGGGGCTCATGGCTGCCGTGAGCCCACCACTGCCTTAAACCCTGCTGCCTGAGCTCATGGCTGCCTGAGCTCTGGGCCTCACAGCCACTGTGGCTTTGTCTGGATGGATGTCTGGAAGACATCTGACCTAATTAGCATATTATACTTTTATTAGTATAGATTAGAAACAGATAAGTACTTTAAAAATCAAGCTGAGGTGGGGACAAGGAGGAATGTGTATCAATGGGGGGAGATAGGCTGAAGAGAACAATTTTATGTTTGGCAAGGCCTCATGAGGAGTTAATAATTTAGCAAATACCTGAAGGAGGGAGGAGACCATTTCAGGCAGAGAACAGCCAGTGGGAAACCCTCAGGTTGCAGTATGCTCCATGTATTAATGAGTAGCATGGAGGCCAATGTGGCTGGAGCAGAGTGAGCAAGACGGAGTGTAGAAGATGATATCCACGGTAACAAGGGCTAGAACCAAAAGGCTACAATAGGATTTTACCTTCAGGGAGCCACTGGAGTGTTTTTGAGAAGAGGGTGACATGATCTAACTTAGATTTTAAAAGAATTACTCTGGACTGTGGGATGGCAAGTGTGGAAGCATGTAGACTGGTAAGGATGCTACTGCAGTAACTCAGGTAAAAGATGATGGTTGGAGCAGGTGACAGCAGGGGAGGCGGTGAGAAGCGCTTGGCTTCTAGATATATTTTATAGGCAAAGCCAATGAGTTTCTTTGATGGGATGGAAAGAAAGGATGTGAAGTGAAAGAGAGAGACAAAAACCCAGGATGACCCCCTAAGGTTTTGACAGGGGCATGTGCAAGGATGGAATTGCTGTCAACTGAGGTGGGAATTCTGCAGGTTTGGATGGAAAGATAAGGAGTTTTATTTTGAACATGTTAAGTTTGAAGTGGCTATTAGATATACAAATAGAAATGTTGTATAGGCAGTTGGATGAAAGAACCTGGAGTTCAGAAAGAAGTCTGGTTGGAAATATAGATATCATCATCTGACCCACGGTGATGGGACTGGATAGGATTATCTGGTAAATCAATGTAGATGAATAAAAGGAGAGGACTAAGGATTAAGCCCTGAGGTCCTCCAATATTAAGAGGTGAGAGAAGAAGAGAAACTAGTAGCAGAGATTGAGAAGGAAAGCTTGGTGAGTCAGGAGGAAAACCAAGAAAATATAATATCTCAATAAACAAATGAAGTAAATGCATTAAATAGGAGTGAATGATCAAATGTGGATAATGGGATTCGGTAATGGAGAAGTCATTGGTGACATCAAATACTGGTATGGCATGGTCAGAACAAAAGCCTTGTTGGAACAGATTTTTAACAGATCTTATATTTTACAAAACATTTTCTCAGCTCTATTAAAAAATTCCTTATAAGCCTGTCATTTAGAGTGGACTTTAAAACATAAAATTGCATTAATTTATCCACATTATATCTTTGTTTCTTAACACTTTTATTTGCTTTGGAATGCAATTAAGAATACACACCATCCATATCATGTCAAAATGACATTGCTTGTAATTGACTGTATTATTGAGTTAATTGTTGTCTCATTTGCCTTTATTTTTCTTCATGGCAGTAACTGTGATAATTTGGGTCCAGTTATGTAATACGTACTTACTCATAACTTTTCAAAATATGATAATGTATTAATTGAAAAAAATCTTTGCTTTAATTATACCAAACACCATGGCTGGAAGCTTGTTCCCAGTATGAGCACATGTTATTTTTAAACACACAAATGTTGAAATATTTCACCCTGAGTTGTGGGTTTGCTGTAATGAAATAGCATATGTTCCTCACTTTGTTCACGTTCAGTGGTAGTGGTCCATTTTTCACCCCTCTATAGCCACATCTTTGCAGTGCCCTTCCACCTTAGGTGGGGTGACTGGTCCCACTCCTTGACAGTGGGTTCAATCATATGACTTGCCTTGTCCAATGTAGTGTTCACAGACATAATAAAGAAGGAGCTTGAAATGGGCTTGAGTTTTCTCTCTTGGGCCTCTATAATCACCTTGGGAACATACTCAAGATGTCCTGCTAGAGCAGCGGTTCTCAACCTGTGGGTCGCGACCCCTTTGGGGGTCGAACGACCCTTTCATAGGGGTCGCCTAAGACCATGGGAAAATGCAGATATTTACATCACGATGCATAACAGTAGCAAAATTTCATGGTTGGGGGTCACCACCACATGAAGAACTGTATGCAAAGGTCTCGGCCTTAGGAAGGTTGAGAACCACTGTGCTAGAGGATGAGAGATGTGGAACAGAATCATGTCACTCGAGTTTCCCAGTCAAGACTAGTCTAGATCTGTCAGCTAACTCCCAAACATGAGCAATAAACACCCTTGAAAGCCACTGCAGCTTTGTGGCAATAAATAACAGATACTGTACCCTTTTCTGGTCAGGCATGTTCTAGTCAAATGTATTTCTCAGTACAGTCATGCTATTAGGAGTAGGTAATTGATTTATAGGAATGCAGCTTAGAAACTTTTGTATTTTTCTACTATTGACACATTTCCTATTTTAATCCACTTATTTGTCCACAAGCCTATAGTTGAAATACTGCCCCCATCCCAATCCAGTGGCGTCACCTTCTACTTGTCTGAAAATATTAAATTAAGTAACTATGAGCTCTCTTAACTTTCTCCCTGATAGTGCTCTAATTTGCCTTCCAATTATTACTTTATTTTCTTCTTTCAAACTCAAAAGCAGGAACATAATCTCCTTGGCTAACCCTGCCACATTTTTTCTCTTGATACATTCTTTTTAATGCTCTCCCTGAATGTGCTTCATTGAATATTCTTTTTATTTCCTATCTTCACTCATTTTTCTCTACTTACTCTTTCCCCTCAGCATGTAGATTAACTCAGGTTCATTTTGAGAACAGAACCTCATCTTTTTTTTTTCCATGTTTTCATGTCCTCAAGTTACCATTAAACTTCTTTCCCTAGTTTTTCTTTTATTGTGTCTGCTTTCTCATTTCTTTTCTGTCTTCTCACTGAAACTGTCTAAATCCTGCCAATTGAAACGGCTCTCTTAGACTGCCAACAATCCTCTGCAACCTTCTAGTAGGCACCCTCTTAAATTTAACAAACTGTTTTACTTACTTTTCTATGAAACTCTCTGTCCTACGTTTTTGAGGTACAATACCCAGCCATTTGTGGCTCCACCTTGCTTCTTGTTTTTGTTTCTCCTCCTAATCTCTCACAGTTAGTTACTCTTCTTTGGCTCTCTCCTTCTCCCTCTCCTTTAGTATCTTGGCAATTTTGCAGGCTCACATGGCTGCAACTATAATCTCTATGCAGAGGACTCATAAAACTACCTCTTTTGAACCTATCTGACTCCAAATATGTAATTCCAATTGCTCACAGAATATCCTCAATATTTCAAACTCATGTGTACATAATAAGTTATTTTCTCTATTTTCATGCACTTGTGCTGCATTATTACAAGCAGCATCCTTCTCCTCCTGCCATGACAATGGTAAGTTGAGGGTGAGAGAATAACAAATAGAAAGATATGAGGTACATAATACTCTCCAACTGCAATATAATTCTCTGGACCATCTAAACAGATTTTTAATTATGAGGGGAAAAAACCCTCTATCTTCTCTACCTAATTATATTTTTTATTGTGTTTGGAATTGAATCTGTTAAAGGCACCTGCTTTATAATAAATTAAAACAAATTTTATGTCTACCAACCAGGTAAATCTGAAACAAATTTTATGTCTACCAGGTAAATCTGAAGCTTTCTGATGAGTAAAATAAACTATCCTTATATATAGGGTGTTGAGATAATAATTATAAGTTGAGTAAGGACATTGTTGCTCAGATGGCCAAATGAAAATTTCTATTAAAATATTGTTTGAATGAGAAATAAAATTTCCTAAGGCAAGATTTGAAGTTATCAAATGCTTTAGAGCTAACAACCACATTCGTTGATGAGTAACACAAAACTTTGTTAAATGTCTTAGAGATCTTTGTTCTCTTCAGTAAACACTGATGAAAGGCATTTACTTTAATGAAAATAGTAAAGGAAAATTTACATAGACTTAGACTTAAATAATATCATTTTCTCTCATAGCTGATTTCACAGGTATTTTTTATTTTACTTCAGTGGTTGGTGAGATATTAATATTTTTTAATCACTTCCTTCTCTTCCTGAGACAAATACTTTGACTTCTCAACCAATTTGTGCAACACAAGGTTTCTTCCAAATATCACTATGACATACATTTTCTATCAATTTTACCCAATGCTCAGTTAAAATTTTTAGATTTATTATTAATATTTCCACTGTAATAAAGAATAAAACAGGCAAGACAATGATACCTGCTGGCTTCAGCAGTGACAACTCTGGGAATAGTAAGATATTAATACCTGCCTAATCTCTGTGGAGGTTACATACATATTGAATTATTTTCTATTTGAAATCCTTTATGATTAGACATTTAAAAGGGAGGGATTGGAAGAACAAAAATTCCTCTAAATAGAATAATTCTGGAATGTCCTGACCAACTTGGGTTAAATACATAGTCAATCCAAAATCTCTTGGTGATTTTTAAAAGCTTTTTAAATAAATAAATTCATGGAGCTTTTTATCCTGTTAAGCTTCCCTACCAATGGACAGGTTATCTGTGTTCTGACTACCTTAACACTGTGGTCCTGCATTTTAGAGTCACCTGGATCAATACATGTGTAGATTCCAATCTTGCTCTTGACCAAGCTCTTGCCTCAGTATCTGCCTCTGTTCGCCTTCAATCAGCTTTATTATCCCTTGCTCATGACCATCAACTGCTTGACACCAACATTATCTTGAGGCTATAGGTTCTCTGGGTTGGATCAATCTACTCAGACACTAGCTTTCTGTTTCCTGGGCTAATGCCACTGGTTCACATTATGTCTCATATACTGGCTCTATCTAATCTGAGGCAGTTCTATCAGAGCATTTTCTCAACTGTTCCCAGATTTTATGTGAGCAGTACCCCTTGCTGCTTTTTTTGCTACTCCTATCTCAAATTTACTTAATCCTTGAAAGCATCTATTGGTGAGCACTAGAAGTTAATGGCCACAGGATTGGAAATAGAGACTTGAGAATGATAAAAATATAATCCATGGAAAAAGAAATGGGGATGAATGAAATCATCTCCAAAACAGCTTAGAAATAACAAAGGAAAAACAAGGACTGAACTCTGGGAAAACCACAAATGTATAGGCCAAAGCAGTGGAAGAGGACTCAGCAAAGAAAAAAACAAGTTCAAGGAATTTAACCTGCTACTCTGTAAACCAAGAAGTAGAAAATCCTAAGAAAGGGAGGGGCAAAAATGGTCACTGTTTTAGAATAGTTTATAAAAATAGTGCCATTGGGACTGAAAATTAAGAGCCATGGGATATTTCAGCAAGAGAAGAACAGTGTGGGATAGTAACAGCTAGATTGAATTGCATAGAAGCATGAAGTGAGGAAGCGGAAGTGAGTACAGATCACACCAAAGATTCTCTAATGTACCTGAAAATCATTTGGATGGAGTGGTGAAGCAATTAAAAAATAAAGGTTTTTCGAACCTCACTTTCAGAAGTTTGAATTTAGTCTTAGTTAGGGCTGAACATTTGCAGTTTTAAAAGCATCCCATTTTTAATAAAATTTGGATTATATTAAAAGTGACAATGAAAAGGATAGAAGGCATGAGGGACAACCTTTCTGTTGGTGGTGGGGGTTGGGGGGAATATGCACAAATACCTTGTAATTTTCAACTTGTTTCACTGGGAAAGCTTCACCTCTAGAGCAATAAAATATTTTGGGCAGTCAATACCAAGAGCAATCTGCTTAACAGTTGTGTTTTTTATTGTAAGTTATTTAATTGCTTTTTTGGTATAAGTCAGTTTGGCTATCATGATCTAATATATCCTAGGGCCTGATGACCCTTAGATAAACTGAATGTTAACATTTTAGCCTTCAATAAATATTTGTTGTTTGATTCTAGCAGAGCCTAGAAACCAAGTACTTGAGAATTAAAAATAAAATTTTGAATCCTTTCCCAATCATCATTTTATCAGCCTCCTTCCTCATTTGCCAAGAACAAAGATGATTAGTGATAAAATTCTAGACAATATTTTTAAAAAAAGCCTTTTACTGTTTCCAATCTTTGACCTTTTATGATTTTCAAGTCCTTTAGTGCTTTCTCTTTTTAACCCTTGCCATTTGAATTCTAAGCCTCTTATTTATTTAATCAAACTATTTAAAGTCACACAATGATGCCAAGATTTACATTTAGTTACCTTTAAAAATTTTTTTTTGACTAATCTGCCAAAACCTGTTTGGTTCAGTGGATAGAGCATCCACCTGTGGAACTGAAAGGTCTCAGGTTCGATTCCGGTCAAGGGCATGTACCTTGGTTGTGGGCACATCCCTAGTAGAGGATGTGCAGGAGGCAGCTGATCGTTGTTTCTCTCTCATTGATGTTTCTAGCTCTCTATTTCTCTTCCTTCCTTTCTGTAAAAAAAATCAATAAAATATATTAAAATTTTTTTTGACTAATCTAAAATATTAGAGATTGTTAATGCTATTGTCCTAAAATTATTCTTTGGATGTTTCTTAATTGTGGATGGTCACAAAGTACCACAGTTTCTCAAGTTCATGGTGCAAACAGAAAAACATTAATAGTTGTAATAGTGATTTTCAATCATCCCAGCATTTGGTGGTTTTTCTATTCCATTAGACTTATTAGTCAAACATCATTTATTAGATAACTTTACTTATTAGATTATGTTATTAGATAAATATTGAACCACTTGCACCTGCATTATAAGCTTCCAAGATTTATCCCAATATACCTTTTCAGGTGTATTACTTTCCCATTATTCATTTTGTGCTCAACTATGCTCTCGGACTATTTATCATACCCAGCATGACTTATACCTTCAATACTTCCAGCTTCTGCTTATACCATTAATTTAAGTAGAATTTAGCCAAGTAAACATTTATTGATTAATTACCATGTAAAAATTACAGTTCTTTGTAGATACGAGTGTCTCCTGCTGATCAAGTCTTATTGGTTTATGAATTTCTATGAGCAAATAGTGAGACTCAAGTGGTCCTACTTATTTTGTATTTATTTACTTGAATATATTTGTATTAATTTCAGAAAGAAAGGGAGAGGGAGAGAGAGAGAAACATCAATGATGAGAGAGAATCATTGATGTGCTGCCTCCTGCACAACACCTACTGGGGATCGAGCCCATAACCAGGAACCTGACCAGGAACCAAACACTCAATCAGCCACACTGGGCTGGGCATACTGGCCCTATTTAAATATATATATATATATATATATATATATATATATATATATATATTTTAGCCTTTTTGAACTGATATAGTGACAGTAGAGTTTCTAGCTCCAAACAAGTGTCTTGTATATAATGTTTGCTTAATAAATGCATGTTTAAATAAATGTAATTGATATCAATTATATGAGCATAGGAGTAGTTTTCAGTTAAGTATGGTGAGTTTATTTTTAGACACACTGGAATAGAGGCATCATATAATGTAAGAAGGGAGTTAAAGAGAGATCACATTTGAAGACATAGCTTGAAGCAGCAATTACATAGCCTGTGTAGTTGATGCCAAGGGAGTGAATAAGGTCCCTTAGGGAGAAAGTAAGGAATGGGGATAGGCAGAACTGGGAAAGCATTGGGGAATGCATGCATTTCATATCTGCTTACTAGAGTAAGACTGAGATAATTAAAGAATGAATGGAGCAAAAGCAATATGAGGTATGAGAATATGCAGGTAATATACAAGATAGTGGAGAGAGAGAGAATGGTAAGAGGCTTGCACATTTATTGAATGACTATTATATGTCTGATAGAAATTAATTGGCAATTTACATAGCTTGCCTCTTTAATCTATATAATATTTCCCATGAAATAGGTAATATTCTTCTTTTATAGATGAGAAAGCTTATGCTCAGACAATTGAATATATTTTTTTATGATCATATGATTGGAAAGTGGTGTAGCTGGGTTAATATTAAGCATGGTGAGGTCATGTTGTTTCATGTCTGTCATATATAGCATTGATCTGCAGAACCTACTTTAGTCACTCACACATTCTGTGCATTCTATAAACACTTATTGATTTCATTAAATCAAATTTAGGTTCGTTTAGCTTCACAGCTCACAGTCTGCATAATGCCTCATTGAAGGATCACAGAAAGCTAGGAAAGTGAATGTTTGAATACAAAGACATACACTAAAACACTGAGAGATGTTGCTTTAGAAGAGTGCATTGAATTTTTCAGTATGGAAGGTAGTTATTGGCAACTTTTAAATGAAAATTTTCCATAGACTAGGCTTAGAAGCCAGAATGTAATAGGTTTAAAAATGGCCTGTGCCAGAAAATGCTGGGATTGTATACTAGTTCTTAGATAGAGCAGCAACAATCCAAGGTGCAGAGACAATTGCAGCTTATCAGTCAATTTTTATTGCCTGATTGTAGGTGAGAATCAGATACCAGCTGACTGTGCACCTCACAACTTCAGGGCTCACATGCTAAGCTTCAACAGCAGACTCCTTGAGGCTCCCTCATGAGTTCTGAGAGCATCCCCACTATCCCCACTATCAAGGAGGATGGGACTCCAAGCATAGTCTGAGAAAGTAACTCACTTAGAAATCCCTTTTCCTATCTCCACTTTCATTTAAAAATTATTTTCTATGTGAATGAAGGATTCAGGCATCATTTCTAATGAACTATTTAAAAAATTCTATAACTGGCCTAGTACCTCCTTTGGCATGCAATAGCTATTGTGTTCGTGCCTCCATTAAAACATTTTTTTTAAAACATACTCTAATTTTCATTTTTAATTAAAAAATGGGACTAAAACAAGTAAACCTTGTTTCTTTTTTTAATCAAGCTTTACTCTATGTAATTACTACATTTTGAAAAACATAAATTTGCCATTAACTTGTAATTCAACATGCTGTTACATTAGTAAATATTTGCAATCAGTGTAATGCGTGTTATATAATTAGTATAAAAAGATATGGAGCAAAAGAAAGGGGATCACCTGGGGTGGGGATGGGGATGGAGTCAGGTAGGACTTCGCAGGAAATGTGATGATTGGCTTGGGTGTTGAAAGATGGCAGCATGGGGGTGGCATGGGACTTTGACATTGAATGGCACATATTGTTCTTCCTGCAGCTACGTCTTTCCCTTATTGTTCTCTTTCCAAATTCCTTCAGTGTAAGCAGTAAAGTACAAGTGCATAGCATTGCCTTTTTCATTAGTTGAAATGATCTTTCCTTTTTTTTTCTTTCAGTTTATGTAAAAATTAGTTCTTCTGCTGCTGCTGCTGGCTTGCTTTAAGGTTTGCTCCGATGCAGTTGATAGAAAATGACAAGAATTGCTTTACATAGGCAAGTTGAGTAATAGGCATAATTTAATGTGTTAAAATAAATTCTCACAGATTTAACCAAACCAGGTAACATTAATATAAATGTGGTAATGAAATAACATTTAAGTTGAATTTCAGACCATGCAGATAAAACGAAAGAATGTTGAGGATGCTTGTCAGTAGATGACTTAAGAGGACTGTTTTGAGGTGGATGGGGGTGGTGGAGAGAATCTGGGTCTTTGAGTGGAGACATGGGCTCAAAATCCAATTGTGCTAATTTCTTTGTTTTGACTTTGGGAAAACTACTCTCTCTAAGCCTCCATGTTCTCATGGCTAAAATAAAAATGAGACTGGTTTTCCCAAAGTCAAAACAAAGAAATTAGCACAATTGGATTTTGCAAATTAAATGAGTTTAGGTATCTAGTGCCTGGACCAAAGCAGTTGCTCAATAAATATTAATTATTTTCTCACTTCTCTTGTTTTCTTTTCAACCCCTCCCTTGATTTCCTCATTGATTCCTTTTCACTTCTCCTCCTATAGAAAGATGGGAAAATAATATATGGTATATTTAAGGAAAATCTCAGTCATCATTAAAATTCAAGAATTAAGGATCAGCTCCTTAAAAAAGTAACATAGTTAGATATCACATTGAAGATTTTAATATTTTTTGCTCTCATTATACATATTAAGGAAATTAATGGAGAGATCAAGTAATTTGTCAAACTTTATCCCTAATAAGAGTCAAATCCAGGATTTGACCCTCCCATCATTTTTACTCTAAAAAGCAAGCCCCTAATCACAAGTCACTCTATTGACTAATAGTGACCTTGCTGTGAACTCAACTAAATTCCTCATTTCACCTTCTGCCCTTAAGCTTCAACTCCCTCAGCCTTTACTTGAAGAGCAGATTACTTTTTTGTTGTTGTTGTACTGACCTTACCTTTATCCTTATTAAAATCCATCTTGTCAGGTTTGGCCCATCACTCAAGCCTGTTAAGATCTTTTTGGCTCACAATACTGGCATCCAACATATTCCTTATCCTTCCAAGCTTTGTATTATCTACAAATGTAACACACATATATTTTTTGTCTTCATTCAAGTCATGGATAAAATTGTTGAACAAGACAGGCTGAAAGCAGAGTCCATAGACTGTGACATCATTTCATTAATCAACATTCCCAAGAAACGGCTTTTCAATTAATTGCAAATCCATCCAATTGTATTAGCATGCAACCTTTTGCCCTCTCTCTCTTTCATAAGGGTATTAAAAAATGTTGTCAAGCCTTTTAGCCTTGATAAAGTCTAGTTACCTGACATCTACTGCATTTCTGATGTACATTATCCTGTCAAAAAGAGGCCTCTTCAGTTCTCAATCAGACTGTATGTATTGCATGTTATTTTATAAAACATTTCTGTTCAAGAAAGGATGAAGTCCCATTCAGTATTTTCATGCACAACTATCTAGTTAAAATGAAACTTAACTCCACAGATAATAGAGCTCCTGATCATAGCTGTTGTTTTGAACAAAGGTTCTCACGTATGCCTCCTTCTAAATATTTTAGATTCACAACTCATTCCCATAGGCATGTTAATTTTTATAATTCACAAATTCTCAAGGGAGTATATTTAAAACTTCTAATTTTCCCTAGATGAGGAATTTGAAGATTAATTTTAGGAAGTTGACAAAAATCATAAAACTTTATATGAGGAAGCTGACTTAAAATGGTTTAATTAAGAATATTTTAAGGCTAAAATCTATGGGATTGTATTTTCATTAGATTAGAAATATTAGGGATTGACATCACCAAGATGGTAGAGGAAGAGACCCTCTAACAAAGATCAACAGCCTCCCACTATAATCAACAATTAGACATTTATCCACAAACAAAAAGAGATCTAGGAGTTCACAGTGTCCACTATAAAACTTCAATAACAGAGTGGAACAACCAAAACAACAACAACAACAAAAAACACCCCAGGAGGAGAATCCAAGATGGAGGCATAGGTAAACACCTACACTGCTGCCTCGCACAACAATTTCAAAACTACAACTAAAAGACAGAACTGACATCATCCAGAACCACAGGAAAGCTGGCCGAGTATAAGTTCTACAGCTACAGGGAAAGAGAGGGGCTCACAGAGACCCAGAGGAGCTGCAAAAAGCCGAGGTATGGAGACACGTGCTGAGAGAGCGGGTGCCAGAGTACCTGGCTGGCTTTCTCTGGCGGGAGGGAAACGGAGACTCCCAACGGCATTGAACCCCTTATCTTACGACACTAAACCCCAGATCCAGCTGAAACTCATATGGAGGGAGTTTGGACTGTAAAAAGGGAGAGGTGCATGGAAATTTAGGGGAGTCGCAGAAGATCAGGTCCGGTCTCGCACGCGCACGGTGCTGCACGGAGGACAGATTGCTGATTGTGCCGCTGGCTTTCGAGAGTGGGCAGGAGACAGACCCTTCGAACTGTGCCACTTCTGAGTCCACTGGGCCCCTGTTTCGGGCAAAACCCTGGGGACCTAGACTCGTGTGGTCCTAGTGCACAGGGGAGCTGGAAAGGCAGCGGTTAGAGGCACTGCGGGTACACACACAAGGACCGCTCCAGGGATTACCCAGTCACATGAGATTCAGGGGTTGTGGAGGGCGGGGCTGACTGGAAGGCAAGGCGGTCCCTGAAGCCCTGAGACTCCACCCCTTCCAAGCTCAACAGAGGCTTCTGTGGCTTTGCGTCTGGTATCATAAAGCTGAATTCAACACAGAAGTTTCCCTGGCATAGTGAAAATGCTGAGACAAGGGAAGGGATCACAAACAAAAGAAATGGAGAAAAAAAAAACGACTGGATATAGAGTTCAAAACCACACTTATAAGGTTTTTCAAGAATATGCTAGAAAAGTGGGATAAATTTAGTGAGACCCAAGAGGAGATGGAAAAGGTCCAACTAAAGATGATAAAGGACCAAATAGGAATTAAACATACACTAACTGAAATAAAAAATATTATACAGAGTCCTAACAGCAGACTAGAGAAAGGCAAGAATCAAGTAAAAAATTTGAAATATAAAGAAGCAGACAACATTCAACTGGAAAAGCAAGAAGAGAAAAGAATCCAAAAATGTGAACATAATGTAAGGAGACTCTGGGACAGCTTTAAGCGTACCAATATCAGAATTGTGGGGGTGCCAGAGAAGAGAGAGAGCAAGATACTGAAAACCTATTTAAAGAAATAATGACTGAAAACTTCCCACATCTGGTAAAAGAAATAGACTTACAAGTCCAGGAAGCACACAGAACCCCATATAAAAGGAATCCAAAGAGGACCACACCAAGACACATCATAATTAAAATACCAAGAGCAAAAGAGAAAGAGAGAATATTAAAAGCAGCAAGAGAAAAACAGTTTATTACCTACAAGGAAGCACCCATACGACTGTCAGCTGATTTCTCAACAGAAACGATGCAGGCCAGACGGGAGTGGCAAGAAATATTCAACGTGATGAATAGCAAGAACCTACAACCAAGAATAATCTATCCAGCAAAGCTAACATTCAGAATTGAAGGGCAGATAAAGAGCTTCACAGATAAGAAAAAGCTAAAGGAGTTTATCAACTCCAAACCAGTAATATATGAAATGCTGAAAGGTACTCTTTTAGAAGAGGAAGAAGAAAAAGGTAAAAGCCAAAAAATTATGAACAAATACATATCTATCAACAAGTGAATCTAAAAATTAAGTGAATTAAAAATTTGATCAACAGAATAAATTGGTGAATATAATAGAATCAGGAGCACAGAAAGGGAGTGGGCTGATAATTCTCAGGGGGGAAGGGGTGAGGGGTGTATAGGGAGAGACTGGACAAAAATCCTACACCTATGGATGAGATCAATGGGAGGGAGCTAAGGGCAGAGGGAGGGGAGGGAGCTGGGTGGAGGGGTGCTATGGAGGGGAAAAAAGAGAAACAAATGTAATAATCTGAATAATATAGATTTAATTAAAAAAAAACACCCCAAAACAAAACACAACCCCCCCCTCAAAAAACAAAAAACAAAAAAAACACCACTCAAAACCCCAACACACAAACAGAATTGAGAAGAATCACATAAGGGAAGTTAGAACAGCCTCATATGGTTGCATTACCCTCATCTGCCCAGATGGACATTGCTCAGCACCAAGGGGAAATGCCCTCATTAGAAAGAGTTCACCTTGCCTACTTAGGGAGATCAGGGTGAGTAACCGATTCCACAGCCTTTTGGGGTGTTACATAAAAGACCTGCTTCAGTTTCACCCAGCCACAGACCAGTGAAGCCAAGACCTATAGAGATAGCTAAGAACAAGGCAGGGGCTACCAGTATCAGCCATGTAGAGGGAGCTGTATTTCCCAGTGACCTGCTCTAGCAGAGGACTTCAGCAGCTTTCTCCACTAAAGAAACCAGTGGCCAGCATGGCCTCTGCAGGCCATCTGAAGATTGCACTGGTTTTGCCCCACAGATTTTTATGTTTGCAGGAGCCAGTTGCCTGAGTCCCTCCTTACTCCCTACCCCACTAGGGCCTGGGATGCACGTTGGTAGTCAGCATGTGTGTGTAGCAAAGTGATTATCACAATAAGGTTTGTTTACACATATTTCACCTCAAGTAATTACCATTTCTATTTTTATGGTGCAAATATTTGAAATTGACCATTTTAGTAACTTTCAAGTGTACAATCCAGTATTGTTAACTATAGTCACCATGTTGTCCATCAGATCACTAGAACTTAGATCTCTTATAACTGAATGTTTGCAACCTTTGACCAGCATCCCTCACTTCCCTCACACTCAGTTCCTGGCAACCATCATTGCACTCTCTGTTTCCATGAGTTTGGCTTTTTTAGATTTCACATATAAATGAGATCATGCAGTATGTGTCTTTCTTTGTTGACATATGTCACTTAGCATAACATCCTCAAGTTTTACTCATGTTGTCACAAATGGCAAAATCTCCCTATTCTTTGAATGTCTGACTCATATTCACACACACACACACACACACACACACACACACAATATTTTATTTATTTGTCTCTCAATGGACACTTAGGTTGTTTTTATGTCTTAGCTATTGTGAATAATGCTATAATGAACATGGGGGTACAGATATCTGGCTAACAGTTATTAAGGTATGAAAATAAGAGGAATCTCTGGTTCATTATATTATGTAGAACTCTATGAAACGGCCCCTTTTCAAAGTCAAACAATTGTATATTGACAATTTCATATGGTTTAACACAATAATTATTTGAACTTTGAGAGATAACTTTATTAAAGCAATTTCTCTATAACTGGTTGATAGCATCAAGAAACTATTTTTGTGTATGATTTCTGATGTAACAGAGCCATTATAATCTCACCATTTATTGTAATTGACATTGAATAATTTTCCCATATTATGAAAAGGAATGAGTGCTTCATATGATGCCAAAGAAAAAAATATACAGTATTTGGATGTCAAATAGAATCTTTACAGCAAATGAATCTTATTCATTCTTATTACCTACTAACATAAACTTTTTCTTCATATGGATTGATCTAGTATTTGGCATTCAAAGAAATAACTGCATCAATGTATTTTTCAAGAATTTGTTTCATCAAATAAATAATACATGCAATGCTTGCCAAAGTGAATAATCGTGGTTGGAAACCAGTTAAGTCAGAGCCATGTTTAGCTTTTTGAGGACAATGAACAGATGGCCTCAAAATGATGGTGGGTCACCTCTCTGCATTAGTTACTATGAATTAGAGATCTTACATCATATGTTGGAGAAGAGGATTAGGAATGTTTGTATGGCTTTGCTGTTAACCTCTTTTAACCACACTTAAAAGATTTAAAAACCTGAAATGAAAGAAGTGAGATGGAAATATTGGATGAGTTATATCTCATTCATTTATAGAATTTGGTATTGATCCCAATGGCAATTTTATAAACAATGCGGAGTGAGGAAAGCCACCTGGTTGTAAACCTTAGCATAGGTTTATATTATAAACGTCTGTGCCTTTTCCAAAGTAGCACTTTGTCCTTGGAAGCACTTCCTATGCTTCCTTTATCTTAACTTGTTAAGTGGACCCTTTCTGTCGGTTCAATACATCCTCAAATCCCATCTCTTTCTCAAAGCCTTTCATCATGGATCATACTGTAGGACCGTGTGCTCCTGGGGCTTTGTCCCATCTTTCTTCAGTTTTGAATTGCTTTGGATGCATGCCTTGCTGTACATGTGAGTCTTAGTTGGAAGTTCTAATTGTGTGTTTCCATAAGCATTTTTGTCATTTTATGATATCTCTATGTGGGTAACTATAGCAGTACATCAAATGAAATATTGTGTGTGAAGTACTTTTTGAATTGTAAAATAGCATGTAAATATAAAGGATTATTATTGGTCTATTTCTATTGAGTTTTAAATCCCATCTGATAATGGCTAGGCTATGTTTCTGAAGTTCTTAGTTATAGCAGTATGCAAGGCCAACCATGGTGTTGATGTGTATTAGAAAGGGTGTTTTGGTGGTCTTTAGAAAGGGGAAAGAATCAGAACCAACATAGCTTTGTGTTCTTGGTCCAATCTGAGATCTAAGTAAAAAAGTTATCAGTTAGTGTACCATTCTAAAAATTAAGTATCATTGTTTTAAGAGATTTGTGTTCTTTGCTAGATCTCCCAGTGCTTAGTGCTATAAGAGCTGAATAAAATTTGTTGATGAATGAATAAAATGACTAAGGTTATTTTTAAAGTGCATGTATATTCTATCTAATTTAGTGCCTAATATTTAGTAAGTTTTATTATTAAATATTTTTTAGTAAATATTTAGTAAGTTTTATTTTCTGGTATTATCCATTTTAATTAGTGACCAATGAACATAGATGCACGAGGAATTAACTATTGACTAATTAGAGGAAGATAATGAGTGAGTTAACTTATCCCTAATTATTTTCATATCTGTAGGATTATAAGCCTTTCTTTAATTCTCTCTCTTTCTCTTTATCCTGCTAATATTGGCATACACACACACACACACACACACACACACACACACACACACGGCATCTGTATGCATACATGTACACACATACACACATATATCATTTGCATGTGCGTGTGCATGTATACACATATACACACATACATGTATGTAAATAAGAGCACTAGACATTGTTATTACTTTATGGTGTTCAGATCTTATTCATTCTTATTACCTACTAACATAAACTTTTTCTTCATATGGATTGATATAGTATTTGGCATTCAAAGGAATAACTGCGTCAATGTATTTTTCAAGAATTTAGCTGTGAATATTTCTCAGGATAGACCATATGTAAATGGTAATCTTTAGTTATACTATTATAGATATTTAAGGTAGTCATTGACAATGATAGAGTAAAAATAATTTACATATCACATCAATGTAAAATGAAAGCCAAACATTTCTTAAGCAGTTTAAAATGGCTCAGCTGAATAATTTTCACAATAGTACTATCATTCATATTCCAGGAAGAAATTCACTTATTTTTATACTAAACTTTAACAATCACTTTTCCTTACATTTTATTTTTAAATGCTCTCTTATAATAAATTCTCACAAATTATAGAAATAAAATGCAAACTACAGTATAATCCCACATCAAACCAAAATAGCCCATCATGCTTTATTTATAACTAGGTACTAAACATAATGCAGAGGATAAAAATAAAGACAAAACTCATGTGTACCAAACTCTATAGCTAGTGTGTGCAAAAATCCTGGATCTCAGCCTTAGATGATGGAAGACACTTTTAATTTAACTGCAGTAGACTTAGAACTTTGTTCTTTCTTCTGCCAAAGATAATTTAGAAATAAAATAACCTAATGACAAAACATAATTTTTCCTGAATTCAATCCTGCAAACATTTTCCCCTGACCAGTTAGAAATAGGGGCATATTTGCTTTAGCCTTAGGAATAAAACCAATTTATGCACACTCTGGCCACTCTAGTACCAGTTATTAGAAGTTTGTGTAAGACAGTAGCATATACTAGTCTGCCTGTCCTCCTTTTTGTACCTTGGTAACTCATAGTCGTCCTTTCAATTTTAGTACATGTCACTTCCTTGAGAAAGCTTTTCCTGAGTTCTTTTTTCTGAAAGTTTCTCAAATTTCATTATAAGCTTTCATATTATTTACTATGACCTTCTCATTTTATAGCAGTTATCTGTTCCATACTTTTGTGTGATTTGATTATGTTCCCTGTCGCCTCCCCTCTAAGGTAATCTTTGAGAATAAGGAATATTTTTGTTTTTGCTGCTCATTTTTCCTTTCATTGAATGTGATGTTTGGTTCATCATAGGCACTAAATGTGTAACAGTTGAATGAATGAATGAGCATGATGAATTGTACTCAGCAAATTTATAGGAGGCAATCTAAAGGACAAAGAGAAAGAAAATAAAGGAAATAAAAATGTGTTTTAAAATGGTGGGATGAGTAATAAAATATTATCCTCAAATAGAGGGTTGGTGCAAATAAATCATTATGTCCTAACACAGTTCACTACATCGCTTAATATGAAGTTACCTGAATAGGAAATGTAATGGATGTAACAGTCACATTCTAGCCAGGGTTTTACAGCCATTGTGGGCCTAATTACAGCACATAACAGTCCTTGTTATGGCTTTATAGAGCCCCATTAAAGAAAGTTATCAGAATGACAACCATTACTAAATTTTGCCCACTCTTTAATTCCTTTAATCCTGTATTTCTTCAGCCAAAGAACATGTAGGACATAAGGAAAAAATTTGTATAAGAAATTAGTTATTATACAGTTCTATAATAAATTCTCAGATAATTTAGTAAGTAATGGACAATTATTTTAATGATTCACCAAATAATTTTTTACACACTTCTGCTAATATTGATAAGAGATTGGAAAATAAGAAAATTTAAATTTGGAATCTTAACTTTACTGCATATATCCAGTCTTTATTTTGACTTTTCAATTAAAGGTCTTTGAAATGGTCAAGCTTGACATAAAGACTGATCCATGCTACAGGATGATATGTTTCTGATTCAAGCTTGCTTCTACCCTCATGCATATTTCCGGTATAGGAAACTCCAATCCTTTTTTCTCTCTCCTGGAAGTTAGTGAGAAAACATTTGGAATGATGAATGACAACAGTAATTCTGATGTAAGAGTCTATCCTATGAAATATACAAATATCCCCAAACAAACACTCTTGGTGGCTTATGCTGTTGGTTTTATTGCCTCCTATGTTTCCATCCTTAAACATTTTTTTTTTAAATAAAGCAGGCTCACAAGCCAACTCCCTGGTGTTTTTTACAATTATGGATAATGCAGACAGAATTACCTCTCTCTAGAGAGCCCTCAGAATCTGCTAAGGTGCTGGTGACAGCTTGCCTTGACTTCTGCAACATAATAAAGTTTGTCTTGAAAAAAAATTTCTGCTTATACCTAGTTAGCTCAATTGGCTAGGTTACTAATGAGAGCAAGCTCAGAATGTTAAACCTTAATAGAGTCAGTTAGCTTTGTACCATTCTATAGTAACCCACTATCCCTCAGTCCTACAGTTTTATAAATGCAAGTTGTCATTCATAACAGGATCTGGGCCAGAGAGAAAATGGATCAAGACAAGTTTATCACTACTGGTAAATAAGTAACCAAATAAAACCCAGGAAAGTTTCTATCAGTTTTGCATATGAAATACAATGTATCATTGCCATAGTAAATCATTTTCCACAAAACTTGTGATTATTATAATAGATTAATTAGATATTGACCTCTTCCACTCTTTGATTCTCTGTTTTACATACAAATGCTCAAACTTTATTCAGGAGTGATTGTTACACTAATAAAGGTAGAAGAGTGCTTCATTAAAATATTTTAATATACATTTATGAAATGACTTTGAAATTTTGAGTGTAAGAAAGAACTTAAAGGACTTTTCTTTGTTAACTTGCACTATCTTTCAGTTTTCAAAGCAGTTATTATGTAAATAATTTCAAATATGTCATTAATCTTAGACAGTCACATAAACAATTTTTCTTTTGACTTGTCTTTGGAGCACTCATGCCTTACTTTCAACTACCTGTGAAATATATCCATCAAGTTGTTCTAGCCATCAATGAAAATAGTGTTGGAGAAATATGATATCAATCGTGACCACAGAATCACAATATGAAAAATCATGTCTGGTCACAATAGGATCTTGTAATGTTTCCAGAGGAAACACATGAAAAAAAGTACCAGGAAGAAGCCATACTCCTATTAATAGCTGGGACTCGATATGAAACCACAATGTAGCCCTCTGTTCAAAGTAAAGGACGCTTTTTACTTTTACAATAACAGAGCTGGCCAAATTTCCATCTTGACCCAAGGTATACATTGGTAGGTAGGCAAAATTCATCTTCCAGATGGTCCAGAAATGTGGAGCTAAGAGAGTCATAGAAATTGTTCTAAAACCAGTGAACCTTAAAGGACTTTAGCAGAGGTAATGTGAATTTTATCTCTAGGGGTAAGCTTCTATAGCCTTGGACACATGGAACTTTTGTAAATGATAATTCCCACCGCATATGAAAAATATCATAAATCATGCAATGAGACAGTGTAAGCAGATGAAAGAAATGGGAGTGCTCATACCTGAGGAGAATATGATCTGTCTAAGAAAAGTTCTGAAATAAGTATATCTAAAATGCTCAAAGTTCTCTCTTGAGAAGTGAGGTGATCCATAAAACAAGAGCACAGCATTGAAGAAAACAATAGGCAGATTAAACTCACTCAAGTAAACATTAAAGAAATAAAAAATATAGTTATTGAAATAAAAATCTTAATAGATAAATTGATAATATACTAATCAAGGTTAAAGAAAGAACTATTGCATTTGATGACAGCTCTGAGGAAATTATATGCAGCATATAGCATAGTGGGATAGGAATAGGAAATATTTAAGGGACGTTTAAAGATGTAAAAAATTTAGAAGCCCCAATGTGTGTCTAATATAGTTGGTGCAGAAGAGAAAATAGAGATGAGGGGAATTAAGAGACATATAGTTGAGAATTTTCAGAATTAAAGAAAAATTTGAGGACTAAGAAAAAGTACACAGAGTTCTGGAAAATAGAAATAAAAATAAAATTATACTTAGATATAGTTTATTCATTTGCTCATTCAGAAAAAAAAATTTAGTACCTATTATGTACTAGTTATTGTTCTAGGCACAGAGGATTTATCAAAATAGGGGAACTTCCTGCCCTGGAGCTTATGTTGTATTGTATGGGTGGGGCAGAGAGAAAATAAATAAGTAATACCTCAGCTAGTAACGGATGATAAGGAGAAATAAACAGAACATAAGAAGTAGGAAATACTAGTGGCAGAGAAGGATAGGGTTAGGGTTCTTATGTTATATAGATGGCCAGCAAGGACCTGGTTCAGACCTGTGCTCTGACAGAGCACATTTGAAGGAAGTGAGGCAAGTAGCAAGTGAAGAAGTGTAAAGATACTTGGCTTGATTGAAGAACAGCAGAGGTCCGGTGTAGCTAAAGTGGAATGCTGAGCATAAAGGGAAAGACTGATAGATTGACTATGTTAATAGTAAGATGTTTTTTCCCACAAAAGATGTTTTGGAAAAAAATAAAAGATGTTTCTGGGTGAATGAAAAGGTAAGGTGCAGAGTAGAGAACGTATCTGCAATATGTATTTCTAACAAAAGATCTGGTATCCACAATATATATAAAAACAACACAGTTGTAAGAAAAATAGAATAGGAAAATGGGCACAATATATAAATGTCTTCAAAAAGTAAATATTTAAGACTTATGAACATATGAAAAGATACTCATCTCATTAGTTGTTAGAGCTATGCAACTTGAAACCATATTATGATGCCATATCATACCTAGAAGATTTATTTTTTTTATTTTTATTTTTTTTAAAGTACACTATCAAGTAGTGGCAAAGATATTGAGCAACTAGAATTCTTGTACATTGCAGATGGAAATGTAAATTGATAAAACAACTCTGCAAAATTGGGATATCTAATCAAGTTGACATAATCATATCCCATGACCCCATAATTTCAGTTGTAGCTATTTACCTAACTAAAATGTTGTCTTAGTCCTTTTAAGCCGCTGTAACAAAATATCACAGACTGTTATTAGTTTATAAACAACATATATTTATTTCTCCTAGTTCTGGAGGCTAAGAGCCTGAGATCTGGGTGTCAGCACTGTCAGAAGAAGGCCCATTCCAGGTATCAAGCTTCTTGCTGAATTTTCATGTGTTGCAAAGGGGTAAGAAGTTCTGTGAGATCTCATTCATAAAAGCCCTAATCCCATTTATGAGGGTTCCAACCTAATGATCTAAGCACCATACAAAGTCACCCTCCTAATACACTCAGTGACAGGATTTCAACATAGGAATTTTGAGGGAACACAAACATTCAGACTATAGCAAAGGTGTACATTTGATTACCATACAATACATACAAGAATATTCATTGTATCACTATTTGTAATAATCAAAACCTAAGACTAACCAAAATATAGAATAGATGCAAATATATGGTCTATCCATAATAATACTATACAACAATGGAAATGACCTAATTTATGCCACATGAAATAACATGGATGACTCTCACAACCATATTATCTAACAAAGCTAGATACAAAATAGCACATATGGTATGATTCCACTAATATGAAGTTGAAAAACAGGCAAAATTGTTTTGTGTAGTGGTTATCTTTGGGGAGGAGGTAATGACTGGCAAAAGGAGGCTTCCTGTATGCTGATAATGTGTTACTTCCTGTGGTGGGTGGGATTACACAGGTGTGTTTACTTTGAGAATATTCAAAAGTATATCTTGAGCTTATAATTAGGATTTATACATTTTCTTTTTTTATTCCATATATGTTATTAAACCTTTCAGGAATGACCAAGAGCACTAGTTCTCAACATTTCTGCTTTATGGATCTTTATAAAAGAAACTGTGTTAAGGAACCCAATTTTTGTTAAAGATCTTGAGTTATTTAGACTTTTTTCCTATTCTAGGGAAAAAGTTCTTACCTTAGATGAAGACATCTGTACATTTATAAACATTCTTCTAAATGTCTTAGTAATTATTATAAAAAAATCTGCATTTCTCAGTTCTTTGGATCTACTGTACATATAGCAGCACTAAAAGCCACTAATTTTTCCTTTCTAACTAAATAGCAAAGTCTTGGCACTCATTATGTTTTCAAGAAGACATAAATATGAATTTCTCATTCATGGAGTTAGACTTAGAAGGACCACAATTAACTGAAGTGCTTTAGTTGCTTTTTCAGAGAATGCAGTTGTTGATCGATATTTTATTTCAGAAAGGGGCAAAATTTTGGACTCACTTAGCCTTGTACTTTAATCTCAATATTTAGAAATGAATTTAGAAATGAGTAGGGAAGTAGCTAGGACAGCAGACACTATATAGACTATATCCCTAATTATGTGGTTCAGCAAAAATTATGTTTTTTGAATCACTCTGAAAAGATTCATGAAGACAGATATAAGAAAAAGGGCAAGCTTCTCATTTCCCATATTCAGTCTGCTGCAGAGAACCTTCATCTAACTAACGTGAAAAGTCAACTTACTTTTTGTTGACTCTGAAATTTTAAATTCTCCCAGGTCACCTGAAATAAGAGATCTTATAGGGAAAATAGTAATATTTGATATGTAAATGTGATAGACTCATTTTGGGATGAGAACTTTGGTTTTCTAGATTGCAGAGATTCATGGAACTGAGGGAAAATTAGCTTTCTAAATTTTTATTTCCCTTCCTCTCATATATATGAGCTCTGTTCAGGGTAGACATAGGAGATGGAGAGTGAGCTTTGCAGTTTGGAAACAAACTACCGCCTCCTCAACAAGTTAGGATGTTTTCCTTCACAAGTGAGAGAAACAAACTTAATGAGCCAGGAAATGACTTAATATTGAGATGGAAACCAAGGAAATCCCGAAGCCTATCCATGGATACTCATGGTGGAACAGCTTTGGAGAGTCTAATGGTATTTGAGTGGTGCTAGTTATTCTGGAAACTATCAGAGATTTTCGGAACTTTTTAAACTGAAGTTTTGTTTAAATTTTAAAAGACAATTTCATTAAAAAAAAAAGTAATACCTACTGCGGAAAGCCACCACTTGCCAATATGATCATGAGAGTGCACCAAGGAACATGGAAGGCCGATAGACCTTGAGTGTTAGCAGGGCTGATACTAAACACCAATTGTTCGTGTTGAGATAGTGGTGGCTCAAAGCAATCTTTTGGCATGATAACCTCCAAGTAAATGATTACTGGACATCACTGATCTTTACTGATCTTTAGTGACCTTAGAGATGGTCTGTCTGCTGTTTGTCGTGCTTAACTGAGGGCAAGATGTGCATCTAAAACTGAATAAAAAGTGGATAAGACTAGGTTTTAGTGTGTCTCTTCAAGAAAGAGGCTCCACCTGGCTCCCATCCCTTAATAATTCACATTTGTGTCTACTATTTTCATTTGTGCGTTGGCCCCTCCTTCAGATCCTGAACCCAGCCATTCAGGTCCTAGCAACCTACCTTTATATATAGAGTATACTGTATATGTAGCA
Organism: Lasiurus cinereus; assembly: GCA_011751065.1. Lineage (NCBI taxonomy): Eukaryota > Metazoa > Chordata > Mammalia > Chiroptera > Vespertilionidae > Lasiurus > Lasiurus cinereus. Next base: position 26,274,144 of record JAAGEH010000311.1, read on the forward strand.
CTTAAAAGTGCTATAGAAACCAACTGAGCAACAATAGTTTATATTTAAATTTATTTATTTTAATCCTTTCCCTACTAGTTTTGCTTGTTTTGGGGGAGAAGTTGAGTAGGAATGAGATGGGAGGAGACTATTTGTTAAACTTTTTTGTCTCATTTTATTCTTTCCTTTTTTTGTAACTTGTGATCTGTAGGCTAGAGTTTTTAGTATCCATAAAATAAATGGTAAGTTTAGTAGTAATATTACTGGAATATAAAATGGAGAAATGAGCGGCAATCCACCTTAATTTGGTTTATGATAACAGTGACAGCTGTTTTTTCCCCCTGTAAACCTTTAATGAATAAATTCACAAGAGGTACAAAGATAGATTGCTCTTCTGAGAGTCTTGTCATCTTTAGTCTGTGCCTTCATGATGACAGTCAATGTTTAGTTATTTCAGCTCAACTGAATACAGTGCTTATCAGTTCCAGATCATTAATTCAGTTCTCACATGGGCCACTTGGCTGTGATCAGTTCCGTGGCCATAGGTTAACTCTGGGCAAATAGGTGCTATTGATCACTGAAGACAGAACCAGTGATTGTGAATGCATAAGCTCAAACCTGTCCCCATTGTCAGAATGTACATATCTCAAAACGCAGGGCACACCATGGCAAATTAGTGTCATCTTTTATTTATACAAAAGAGAATAATGACTTTTATTTATGTTGGTATTTAAGGTCTATTACAAGCATGTTTAAATTAATTCATTTAATTCTGTCAACAACTCATTAAAATATGTATTTTATTTCACTTATATTTATGAAAAAATAAGATTCAGTCAGGTTAAATATGACAAGATGAGAAAGATGACATGATTTGGACTTAAGTATATTTGAGTTTGAAGTTTAGCTTTGTGGGAAAACTTACCTAGTTTCTTAATAAAATAGGATTAAAAATATTTGCCTTACATTGTAAAAGTGGAAAGAAATGAGGCATATAAATCACTTAGCACTGAGCCTGGCATATAATAAATATTTTTATGACATGATCTGTTTGAGAACATACAATTAGTGGCAAAACTAGAACTTGCCCATGGGTCCTCTGCCTCTAAGTTGAGTGATGGTTGATATTACGTGAAATGAAGAGTAGGGTAGGAAGTCATCATTACATTTCTCTATATGGTGGTTCCCAAGTCTGTCTGTGCATTAGTAGCACTTGAGGAATAGGGTTGGATACTTGGGTTCCCACCACATCTGTTCACTATGCTTTCCATGGCTGTCCAGTTACAGACTGTTGTTTTCAAGCCAAATGTAAATCCTCACCAAGAGAATGGGGTGGGAGTGGTATTGGCAACTTCTGCCCACTTGCTGATAAAACTATTGCTTAGCTTGAACTTCTGCTCTTCACTTTTCTAAGAGCTGGAAAGTGAATATGACAGGGACCTCACTTTGACTAAAAGGTCAAGGGCAAAACCCTAGGCACTAGGTTTGTAAAAGTGCTTCTTGGTTGTTAAACTGGTTGACAGGATGGGCAAGAAAGAAGGATATTGAGATCTTTAATGACTAGATGGAGCCCAGCTAATCTACCCATCTGGGTGGCTCATGTCAGGACTGTTAAGTGGGAAAGAAATACATTTTTATATTATTTCCATTGTCATATTCTTTGTTCAGGAGCTTAACCTTTACTGTAAGCCACTTAGGGAACTTAAAAATATATATTTCCAAGCCCTACCAGACTTCTAAATGATCTTTTTTGTGAGTGAGACTCAGGAATCTATGTTAGTAAAATGTACTGATGTATATAGCTAGACTTGAAAACCACTGGTCTATATAATAAAAATAATTTTCTTCTTTCAAGAAAAGATTTTGAGAAGAGAGAGAGAAAGAGAGAGAGAGAGAGAGAGAGAGAGAGAGAGAGAGAGAGAGAGAGAGAGAGAGAGAGAGAGAGAGAGAGAGAGAGGAAAGGGGAGACTAACATAAAGAGAAGAATAAAGAAAATGAACAAAGAGAAGCTGAAACAAGACGGAAGGTTCCTAATGTTTCTATTTTTGGATCTAGTCTTTTTTTTTAAGGTTGAATTAGCATTCCTACTCTTGAGACCCTTACCTATATTTAAAATGGTGAAAAGAGAAAATGTTTATTATTTACATTTTTTTTCTTCTATCCAGTTAGGTGGGTGCCTAGTCTCAAGGCTGAAGCATATGAGGCTTGGGGTTAGAAATCTCAATGGCCATGCACACTGAAAAGCTGGAAGAGTAGGACTTAACGAGGAGATAGAGGCTGCCGCGCTGAGAGAGAACTGTGGGGAAATGATGGAAGTTTGGCCATAGTTATAAAATATAACTCTCTTTGCCATCTCGCCACGAAAATTTCAGTAAAATATCTTTTTGTGTGCAGATAGTATATTGAAACATCTGCATGCCTGGGATGTTTCAAAGTATTAAGTCCAGCTTGCAGGTTGATATAAGATGAGATAAGCAACTGTCCAAGGGAGCCAACCAATATATCTTACAATAGTTTCTGTAATTAGCAACCAAAAACCAACCACCCAAACAAAAAAACTCCAAAACGCGCGCGCATGCGCACACACACACCCATACACACACACACACACACACACACACACACACACCAAAACCCAAAACCACCAACTATGACTTTTTCTATTGAATAGCTGCAAATTTTAGACTTTTAGTATAATCCTCATGCTAACTTCTATATACCTATTCTATTTTTGATAGCTAGTTCTGTGCTTTTCAATAATGGCCCCTGAATGTTTATTTCCTCCATACCTGATACTTGTACTTTAGATATCAAACTGAGTTTAGGAAGAGAAAATTAATGACAGCTTTTTCAACTGGGCATAGTAGTCATCTCATCTTCCTGTTTTAAGCTGCTACTCATATTATGATGAACAACCACACTTCATTTTGCAGCAGCTGCGTTTTATTGATGTAGCTTAGGTTAGTAAAAAGCCCATAGGTTACAAGTCAGGTTGAGTGCAAAGTGCTCTGATTAATGACCAACCTCAAGATGACAAGTGATAAAGCTCTTGAGGATTCAATGGATGAAGAGACAACCTTGTAGCATTATTAGAGGCTCCTGAATGTCTAGTTACATAAAAATATATTTTAAAAGATGGACTAATACCAAAATCTCCAAAAGGTTAGAATTCAGGGTAAGAAGCACCTCCATCGCTTGTCAAGAGCCATTGCCAAGTTCTATTTATCTTTAGTTAGACCAGGTCAGAGTATGTGCATGGTATTTGAAAACTGGAGAAGACTTTGTAGTGTAACACATCATTTTTTTACTTTTTGCATTTAGGTTACAAACAAATAAATTCCAGGATATCATTTTATAATCAAGAGATAGTATACTCAGGATTATAGGAATATCCCAGAAGTATTAATAAAGAAGACTGTGCTGGGAGAGTTGATTTGTTTGTGTACTGTTTTGCTGTTACTATTTTCTTTGGTTTTGTTTTTCTAACTTCTCAGAATAGGAGAATAATTGCTTCTACTGCTGTGGCCTTTCCTCAAGACACCCATATGGGGTATACATTAGATGAAGTAGAGTCTCTCAGTGACAGCAATTCCCTTTCATTTCATTCTATTATTAAGAATCTCTTCCTTCAGACCACTTCTTAAAATTTACGTCTGGAGTAGGAGATAGAAGATTTTAAATATGACTTTGAAAATTAATATTACAGTCAGCCTCCTTGCCATCTAGGGGATTGAACCATAGCTACAAGTTCCCTTTAAGTGGGCTCTGTGGATGCAGAGCAGGGTTCAGTTAGTGAGTAAGAGAGAGTGTGTATTGCAAACAAGGGGATGTTAGGGATGGCAATCAGCAAGCATTAAACAGCTCATGTTTTTAAAAATGAGCTCTGAATCAGAAGTCATAATTACTCAGTCACCTGCTGGGTTCATTTACCCTTCAGAAATGAGGACATCTCAAAGTGCAGAATATTGTAATAGAATAGCTCCAGACAAGCTAGTTATATAAAATTGTATTTGACAGGCTGGGGCTCGTTTCCAATATTCCTTTCCTGAATTACATGAAAAATGTATTCTAGGGTACATTGTAAAAGGATAAATTGTAGATGATATTCGAATAAAATGATACTTTTCTCCATTTCAATACCCAGATTAGCTTCCCATGGCTGTGACTACTAGATCTCTAAATAAGGCAATTAAGTAGTTGATTTAAAGAGGTTACTCCAATGACAGACTGGAAAAATTTACACCAATAGATGCACTGTTTAAGCATGCAGTTCAGTAAAGTAAACCTGATAGAGGCATTGTAAGGAAAATGGTAGGGTATTGCAACCAATTATTATTATTTTCTTTGTAAAGTCTTTATAAGGACCTGTACACAAAGTGACATTCTCACCTTGTCTTTTAAGAGAATGACAGCATTAAGGTTGATAATCTTACCTAATAATAGACAAGCATGTAAATTGACCATAACTCTGTTATGCCCATAGCCAATCAGACTGAGCATGCAAATTAACCCAACCAAGATGGCAGTTAATTTGTATACATAGGCACCCTGTGCCTGAGTTCCAGAACATCCTGGCACCCAGGTCACTCTGAGGTAAGCTCCGTGTGGGCCTGAGCAGCCTGGGAAGGGCCTAAGCCAGGGCCTGTGGGCAGGGTCAAGCCTGCCTGCAATCAAAGCTGAGGGGGCAGGGACAGAGCCGGCTATCTGGGGAGCTCGGGGTCCCCTGCCCAAACTGAAAGCCTCGGCCAGAGGCTTTAGGCCTAGGCAGGGGTGGAGCGTGCGATGGGAGGGAGTTGGGGGTCCCCTGTCCAGGCTGAAAACCTTGGCCAGAGGCTTTTGGCCTGAGAAGGCCTGGGCAGGAGTAGAGTCAGCGATTGGAGGGAGCTGCGGTCCCCTTCCCAGGCCTAAAGTGTCGGCCAGAGGCTTTAGGCCTGGTCAGGGGCAGAGCTGGCGATCAGAAACTATTGGCAATCTGTGTGAACTACAGAGGAAACACCTTTTCTGACGGCTCATTGGCTAAGCTTCCTTTTCTGTATGCCAGTGGTAATATTCTTAATAACTTGGGTAATAAGAATCCAAAAAGGTGATCTAGGGTTTTCCAACACACTTCTGGAGAAAAAAAATGAAGGTCTGCTGCTGGAGAGCTAAGAAATATCCTATCCTGTCCTAGCCAGTTTGGCTCAGTGGATAATTCCTTGGCCTGCCGACTGCAGGGTCTGGGTTCAATTCTGTTATTCTGTTCAAGGGCATGTACCTTGGTTGCAGGCTCCTCCCTGGCTGGGGCTCAGGTCAGGACTCATGCAGGTGACAACCAATCAAAGTGTTCCTCTCACTTTGATGTTTCTTTCTATCTTTCCTTTTCTGTTCCACAATCTCTAAAAGTCAATGGAAACATATCCTCAGGTGAGGCTAAAAAAAAAAAAAAAAAGTAAGAAAGAAATGTCATATCCTATGAAAAACACATCTTGAAAATGCCTTAAGAAAGTTGTCATTTTTTCATGGTGAAGGGACTGGAGTCTGTGTTGATGAAAACTCCTTGGTGCCTATGGTGACTGGCCGTGGCTGTAGCATTGGGATGATGATGGGGCTGGTGCCTTCCCCTGATCAGCCCCATCACCTCCCACAAAAGGAGGTCAGACTGCTCCCCAGGAAGGGGCCTAAGCCCTCAGTAGGACATCCCCTGTGGGCTCCCAGTGTGTGAAAGGGGACAGTTTGGGTTGAAGAACCAACCCCCTACCCCCAGTGCACAAAGTTTGTGCACCAGGCCCCTAGTTAATAATAATTTCTTACCTTGCAAATTTTGGACACATTTACTATTTTTTTTATAAGAGAAGGCATTGAGGACCTTGTTGACTTTCAATCAATGTTCAGGAATAAAGTTCCACAAGTTGTGACCTGCAGTTCACAAGCACATGGTGGACTAAATTGGATAGGAAATGAGGACCACTCTCCCATAATCTGTTTTTTTCTCTGATTGGGAACAGGTTGTATCAGAATGGCATCTGAATAGCCCATTTTAGGGTATCTAGGGACCTCAAAATACCACCCAGCGTTGTTGCTCCCCAGCTATATATTTCCAACAGTATTTTCTCCATCTTTTTTTTCTTCTCCTTTGTAATTTTTTCAATCAAAATTTACATTCAATGGCATTGTGCCAAGTTTCAAATGTATACATTTACACAATGGAATACTAGTCCAGCCTTTTGAAGAACCTCATAAGTCAGAAAATATTACATTTTACTTTGTACTTCTCATTGTATTACTCTGTTAATAGTAGAAAATTCAGCAATGATAAATAAAAAATTCTATTTCCAGACATAACTGATATTAACATTTTGGTTTTTATATTTTTTCCTTCTTTCACACTCTTTCCTTATCCCCATGTCCCTCTTTCCCACCTTTTCTTTCAGATTAAATTGAATTGTAAAAAAAGAAGACAGTTCTCCATATAATGCATGAGAAAATTCATTATTGGGAAGCAGAATTTCTACCAGGCAATTTTGGTTCATTAGTTCCTCAAGTATACAATGAATGTTCACATACAAAGATATTTTCCCAATATTTAGGATGCTACTTATGTGCTACTTAGCTATGTCTCCTGGAGTCTTTTTATAGAAACTTAACTCTAACTTGTAACATAGGTATTAGAGACTGTATTGAATGGATGCTGTAATGAGATAGTGTGTTATCCTGGCTTAAGCATAAACTCAGCTCATGGAGAGCATATGGGAAGGGATAGCAGACATATTTATTCTTATTTTTTCATTTCTAGCCTAGTAAAGAGCCATACAAGAGGAATGGGCAATTTATGAATAATGTAGTAGTAAAATCAGGTTCTTAAGTCAGACAGACTGAGTCATGATGAGTGTGATCTTAGAGAAATCTCTCAAATTATTTAAGCTCTCATGTCCTCATCTATAAAACACAGATAATACCGTCTAGCTTATAGGGGTTTTGTGAGCAGTGCTCTCCCTTTCATCTGCTCCCTTGTTATAATACCTTCCTCCAAATAAGCTGTTATATTCATTTGGTTGAAGTTACAGTGTCTGGACTGAGTTCCTGGAAAAATACCCCAAGACAGGTTTCTGCGCAGGAAGTTTACTGAGGTAGCTTTCCCACTCAGGACAATACCTGAAGGAAGCCAGGAGGAAGAAATAGGCAAGGGGAAAGGCTGATGGCCTGTGATGCAGTTTTAATAAAGGCCTTCATTTGACACATGAATCCTTTTCTTTTTTTTTGGTTAATTCTCACTCAAAGATATTCTTCCATTGATTTTTAGAGAGAGGGAAAGACAGAGGGAAATATTGATGTGAGAGAAACACATCAATTAGTTACTTCCTGCACTCGTGCAGACCAGGGTCCGAGTTGGGGAGAAGCCTGCAGCCGAGGTAGGTGCCCTTGACCAGAATCGAACCTGGAACTCTTCAGCCAATGCTCTGTCCACTGAGCCAAACCGGTTAGGATCCAAGGATACTTTCCATCTGAATTTTGGAGAGAGTAGAAGGGAGAAGGAGAACAACATTGATGTGAGAGAGACACATCTATTGGTTGTTTTCTACACACACCCTGACCAGGGTCAGGGATGAGCCTGCAACCGAGGTATGTGCCCTTGACTGAAACTGAACCTGGGACCCTTCAGTCCACAAGTCGATGCTCTGTCCCTTGAGCCAAACTGGCTAGGGCTGAATGATTGGGTAATAGTCAAAGCTCCCTGTGTTCTTTCCCTAGCAGAAACATTCACCATCTTGGAATCAGAGCCTCCACACTGGCAGAGTCCAGATATGTAGGGGTTAGGACACAAATTCTCTAAGTAGATTCTGGGCACATGGTAAACAGAGCCCATCTTCCTGCTGCTCTTTAGCTCTTGGGCCCATGTATTTTATTTAGTAGGGGCCCAATACCATGCAGTAGTCATTATTTTAAGGTACATGCTGTGTCTTCGATGATGATGCCCCATCCTCACAAGTATCTTCAAGCTGATACCTCAGCTGTGCCTTCAACCTGGTAGCTTCTAGTGATGTGGTTTGTAATGGTATAAATGGATCCCACAATCATGTTCCTATTGATATACTTCTATTGCTGTAAAATGTGTCTATGAGCCCAATGCGAAGTTAAGAGAAATTTCCATGTGAGTTGATCAAATACTCTTTAAATTCTTGTAGAGCGGTACTGACCAAGGCCTGGAGGTCAGGAAAGACAATGCATTTTTGGAAGAAGAGCTGCTGCCACTTTGAGAATTGACAGGGTCCAATGAAATCAAATTGTCATCAAGTAATTGATTTGGTCCTCTCTGGAAATGGAGACATATCAAGTGCTGCCCCCAAGGGAAGGAACAAAGCAACTCCCTACATCCAAGGTAACTGGATAAAATGCTGCTTTGTTCCTGCCAACTGGAAGAATAAGAATTTCAGTCCTGAAAGGTATTATGGGGTGGCACACTACTGTATCCACTGCACATAGAAAATAAATTTAGTAAGCTTAAGTACAAAAAATAAGGAGATTATATTGAGAGAATTTTGGACTTGGGGGTAACTCATGTTGAATATTGGAAAAAGGCAGAAAGCATACTGGCTCTAGGGACTTCAGGTGAAAGAATACTGCTGTCAATTTTATTGAGCTGCAATAACTCCTAATCTTGGTTTGAGTTTCCCACTCTCAAGTTTCAAATTTCTAGAATAGAAAAGGTGATTGGTTCAGCTTAGACCAAGAGTCCTCCCTAATCAGTCTATATAACAGCTAGGTAGGATCATGTTTCAAACATGTGGCTTCTAGGAACCCATGCTGTATAGGGAGGCTAAATCCAGACTGGGGTGGGAGGTGGTCACTGGGGATTTAGCAGCTGGCCTAGCCAGTATTTAGTCATTTCCCCTACTTTTTTTCTTATGAGGATACAGTGGTACCTCGAGATACGAGTGCCCTAACATACAAGATTTTTGCGATACGAGCCGTCCAGCGAGCGGTTTTTGCTTTGAAATTCGAGCAACATTTGAGATAGGAGTAATCACGCGGATCGGCTCGGCTGCACACGACCCACCAGTTTGCCTCGAATCGAGCGTCTCATAGTTTACCACGCCTCCAGGTTATGGAACGAATTAAACTTGTATCTCGAGGTACCACTGTACTAATTTTTCATTTTTATAATTATATTTTTCAGAACTAAAATTTATTATACACTCTAATCATTTTGATAAACATATAGCATAACTCAACATTATTCAACCTATATAATGCTGGGTTCTCATAGCCCAGTCCTGCATGAATTGCAATTCAGGAAATATTTCCTGTAGTCAAAGATTTGTTTCTAATTAGATAATTAGAAGTATCTCTATCTTTACTATTGGTGATGTTGAAAGCAAAGTATATTATACAACAACATTCACTGACACTCCTTTAAGAAAGCTTTTGAAAATATATTATTATTCTTGAAAATGCGAAGGGAAATGTAGTCACAGCACTACAAAAGTTTCTTTAAATTTTTCTTTCAACATCTCTCCTATGGTAGATGGCACCATTATTTTGATTTCCTCTCTGTATTCACACTTGTAGTTGTTTGTTACATCAATAGTCCCCAATAATCATAGCTCCCTGTATTCATGCCTTTGTGTAATCTTTTGTACTGACCCTGGACTTGGCTCTGTGATTTTCTTTTACTGTGGAAATTGCTTTGATTAATGGAACATTAGCAATTATGACACAAAGCACTGGTCTAGTAGGTCTTGCTCTCTTTTGCTTTTGTAAACCAGCTACCATCAGGAATTCTGGGTTAGCCTATTAATGATACATGGTCCAATTGATAGCTAACACCAACTGTCAGACTCGTGTGTGAGGACATTTTTAATTATTCATCCTCAGCTAAATTGTTGATTAAGCCCAGAAAAGATCTGCAGAAAAATCCCCCTCAACAGTGAGCTAATTAAATGGTGACTGTTTTGTTACTAGGTTTTGGGGTGGTTTTTAATGGAGTGATAGATAACTGACACAACACCCTTTGCCTTATTGCTTTGCATTTTCTCTTGCTAAAGAGACAGAGTCCATTTGACTATCTTCTTGGTTCAGAGTTTGATCACAGCACTTGCTTTGGATATTGGGGTATTAGAGGATATGAAGTAAGCAGAGGCTTGAAAAAGCACTTGCATGTTTTCATTCTCTCACTTATCCCTAGTTTGCATTAAGCAAGCCTAACTTGGTGGAGAAGAGAGTCTCTAGATTAACAGTTGAGAATTACTGCAGTTTCATCTGAGACTATTCAAGATCAGATGACTAGCAGCTGATTGCCAGGCAAGTGAGTGAGCCCAGCAAAGGCCAGAATTGCCAGGCTGATTTGATGACTCACAGGCTTGTGACTAAGTAAATATTTATTGTTTTAAGCATTTATTTTGCAGGTAATTTGTTATACAGCATTATTGTGAATAGATAACTAATGCATCACCCTTGCTAAATGTTATGTGCTCACAGCAGCCACTAAGATAGTCTCATCTATCCAAATCTTTCCATATGGTTCTCAGTGCTCTAATTTTCTCAGGGTATATTTCATCCTTTCTTTTTCTTTCTTTTTTTTTCCCCTCAAGTTCATCTTGGTGACTCAGGTCAAAACTCTGTTTTTTTGGTCCTACTCTCAAAGACCCTCTTAGTATCCCCTCAGACCCGATGATCCTCATAACTCAGAATTCTGCAGCCCTCACTTTTATGATAAAAGTTGGGATTTTTAAAGAATTGATTAGTAAAAGTCACATTTATTGGGACTCAATAAATTCTGGAGAGCTTGCTCACTACAGCAGTGCCTCCAATAGAAATAGAAAAATGGAACATTTCTTCCCATTTTGATGTTTGGTTATGAATTTTCCATGCAAATCCTTGCTAATTTTAGTTTGCTATATAAGCTTTCTCCAGCAGGGAAACAGTCTACTAGGATATGGAGACTCTGGAGTTTTGAATTATTTTAAAAATATATTTTATTGATTTTTTACAGATAGGAAGGGAGAGGGATAGAGAGAAACATCAATGAGAGAGAAACATTGATCAGTTGCCTCCTGCATGCCCCCTACTGGGGATGTGTCTGCAACCAAGGTACATGCCCTGGACCAGAATCAAACCCGGGACCTTCCAGTCTGCAGGCTGACGTGCTATCCACCGAGCCAAACTGGTTTCGGCTGAATTTTTGAAATAAACTCAGATGTCTTGTACATTCTCACTTAATCCTCTGGTCTTTATAAACTGCCAAAATCTGTTGCCCCTCCAGCATTCCCAGTACTGTCTGCTAATAATGATACAAAAGAGTAAAATAATGATACTGTCTGGGAATTTTACTCTTTCTGGAGTTATATGACCTATATCAGTATAAGAGAATGGTTGGACCAATTGCAAGACCCTCAAGTCTCCATTCAGGAAATCCAGTTATTAAAACAGAAATATAAATTTGAACTAGTCCAAGTGTGTCTGATCAGTCTTTCCCTTGCAAAAAAAAAAAAAATAGCAAGCATATGGGATAAAACAAAACCCATTGTTTATAAGAAGTCATTCATTAGGAGATAAATACACATTATTAAAAGTAATCATAATTATTCTTAATTTTATTGAGTAATATTCTATTTTAATTGCCCCGAGAAGATTTAAGTAGGTGGTTTCATTAACAGTATTGAATGGAACTGTAAGTTTAATATGTAAAATCTACTGCAGTGTCCTAAGATATTTTTAAAGGATCGTTTTCTGATTCTTGCCAACAAACTATACTTTATGCATTATGTTTAATGAACCAGACATAGCAGGATTCTTTTATACCTATAGCTACTGTTCCTTTCATTATTTAAGTTGAACTGGACTATGTTACCTTACAAAAGAATGTTTTCTTTTGCCAAAATGCTAAGGGCTAAGTGCAATGTAGTAATCACTTTTCCACTGTTTATCCTGTATTGTCCTACCTGCCTTATCTCTTAGGATTGACCTTCATTTGGCAGTAGCTACTTAACCCACTTCCCTTATTCAAGAGGTCTTACAAATCAGTAAACAAATACTCACATGCACCAAGGGAGTACTTTTAAAGAAATCCTTGTAATTCAAATAATCACCCCCTAAGGCTTCATAAGGTGGGTTTTTTAATTTATTATTTTTATAGAAACTTGCTGTTGCATTGTATATTCTCCCATGGGAAGTGAGTACTTCCTCCAAAGGTAACATGAACATATCTTTTTAAGTAGATTGCACAGTTTGAAGTAAATAGTCTCCACAGAGGAAGATAATAAAATTTAAAGAAGTAAACACAGGGACTTCAATAACATTGAAGGATTTCTAGTGAGAATTGCTATCTAAAGGATTCATAGCAAGGCTGTTGGACAAGAGGAAGTACAAGTGTATGGGGAAAAAGAATCAAATTGACATAAGCAAGAATAAAGAGCAAGGGACTCCCCAAACAAGGTGAGTCGAATATTAAAAAAATAAAATAAAATAAAAGCAAGCGGGTAGGTTTTTATAAAGTACTCTTGAGTCTCTTAATAACTTCTCCTAAGGGGCCTACATCTTATACAGTCATACTAAATGTCAAGTGTTGCAACAACCGGTGATGCCCTTTCATTGCTCTCATCACTTATATGCTGAGCATATAGAAGACTTCTCTGATTAGAAATCACTGACAGAGAAGCTCAGCATGGTTTCTTTTGAACAGACCTAAGTAGTTGAAGCCTTGTTGTATGCATCAAATTAGAATTCTTAATCGTTTCCAAGTGGAGAAAATATCAACTTCTATAATTTAAAAATATCTTTGGTCATGTGATCAAATAACATTCAGAGCCTGAGCAATCAGACCAAAACCTCTTTTAAGTAATATTGAATTTAATGTTTAGAACCATTGGATCTGATTCTTACAGGATCAAGTGTCCTTTCTGGTTCATATCTTCGAGATTACATTGCTTTCATGTTACTTGAGAAGAACAATTGCATCTTAACATCTCACAGATGGACAGGCCTCAGGTTCAGTTTTGCTTTGTCTAAGTTCATGGCAGAGCCGCTGCTAGAACCAAGTCTCCAACTTTCATCTCCCATGGTCCTTCTATAGCAATGCTACTCCATGTCCAAGGATACTACATTTTAATACAGTTATCCTCCAGTGGCGATGTAGGCTGTCTTTTATATATTACTAGAGACCCCAGCCATGAATTCGTGCATGAGTGAGGTTCCTTGACCTGGCCTGAGGGAGTGGGCTGAAACTGGCTCTCCAATATCCCCTGAGGGATTCCGAATTGCAAGAGGGTGCAGGCTAGGTGGAGGGACTCTACTGGTGAATGATTGGGGCCAGGGAGAGACACAGGAGGTTGGCCAGGAGGGGAGGGACCATGGGAGGGCCCCAGGGCATGTCCAGCCCATCTCATTCAGTCAGGATTGGCCAGTCTCCAACAGCAGCATCTTCCCCCTAGTGGTCAGTGCACGTCATAGTGAGCAGTTGAATGGCTTTAGCATATCATTAGCATATTCCACTTTGATTTTTTGAATGGATGACTGGATGATTGGACTCTTAGCATATTAGGCCTTTATTATATAGAATTTTCTTAATGGGAGGAAGGATTTAAGTTCTTTGGGTTCTGCCTTTACTAGCTGTGAAATTTAAGCTTCTCTGGGCTTCTGTTTCTCATCAGTAAAATGATTAGGAAGATAGATTATTCTGTAAATTCTCTTCAAACACCCAGGTTTGGATATTACTCTATGCTTTTCACTATTGAACATGTTACATTTAACATCTGAGAAGGACTTATCAGACATCTTCCTATTGGCATGTGACAAAGAAATCAACCTTCCCAGATAACAGAGCTGGTAAAAACCTCAAATACCAAAAAGATCTATAATGTCTAATTCCGCTGAACAAAAACTACGGGCTTTTATAGATATTTAATATCTTCAGGGACAATTATGGAAACCTCTCCTTAGTATTTGTCAACTGGTGACTGGTCTGTTCTCTCCTGATTAGCAGCATTAGAATTCTACTCCCTACTTGAATGTCCAAGCATCTGTTCAGACATGGTGACATCATGGTAAGTGGGGAAAGTCTATAATCCCAGTGCATTAAGGAATTGGGTTGAGGTGTTCCTCAGCTAGAGTAGGGTATACACTTTTGTTCTCATTTCCTCACATCTATTTTTTTATATGTGTCAGAGTTGTGTTTAAGATTCTGAGTCTGAGCTTTGGCTGGGTGGCTCAGTTAGTTAGAGTGTCAAGGTAGCTCAGCTGGTTAAAGTATCCTGTTATGTCAAGGCTGAAGGCTCAATTTCTGGTCAGGGCACATACAAGAATCAACCAATGAATGCATAAATAAGTGGCACAACAAATCATTGTCTCTCTCTGTACAGCTCTCTCTTTCTCTCCCATTCCTCTCTCTGTCAAATCAATAAAAAGATTTTACATTAAAAAAATAAAATTCAGAATCTATGGTTTCTCTCAATATGTACAAGTGCTTCCAGAAAAGGAAAGGCATGATTCTGTTTTTGAGGACCACAAAACCTAGATTATTACAGTTCATAGAAAAGTATGGTTTAGTTCTATTAGATGTTGTAAATATCCAAACAAAAGAATGACATGAGCAACATTTGGACACTATAAAGAGGAGGATCTCCAAGTAAGTCATCAAGTTCTGATATTCAGTGAGGGCAGGGGCAGGCAGAGAAGAGTGAATCAATTTGAAAAAGTGATTCTCCAGGTAGGTGAGTACCTTCAAAACATTTGTCACTCCAGTTGATTTCTCTATTCTTATAAATAAAGAACCATGTTCTGGGAAGTTAAATAATTTATCCAGTCATATAATTAGTAATTAGCAGCAAATCTTGCTTTTAAATTCATGCCCGTGTAATTTCACAAGACATTATTTTCCTATCCCTTATCAAAATTCCTTGGTGCCAGGTGTGTTTTGAATATCAGAATTTAGAAGGTGATACAGTGCAAATATCATGTATTATATAAACAGTCCCAGCAAGGTCTGGTGCTCCCCGTAATCAAACAGATTTATCTTTGGTGGAGAAGCATGAATATTCACCTCAAGTGGCATAAATGAAGTCTATAAATAGCCTCATACCAGTTCAGGTTAGGTTTGGTAGCCAAATGATTCATGTCAGTTCAGTTTTGCTACCAAGAAACTTTAGAACTATCTGGATTTCCAGATTTTGGATAAAAGGACGGTGTACTTAATGACTAGCCTGCCTGGGTCTATTCAAGGAGTTTTGAGTGGACTCTGGGTTTTCTGAGGGAGGATACTGTGTCTCTATCCTGGGCTTTCATGCAGTCCTGTAAGAACTGGTGCTGAGCTTCAAGGGCCTGGGCCTCCCTGTGGGGAATAGAAGCCACTGAACAGTAAGGTCCAGGGTAGTCAGAGCTGTGCAGGGGTCTATGCCAAGGAGAGCCTCTAGGAACCACGGTTTCACTGCCCCTTGAACATCCATGTCAAAAGTTTATAGAGTGAACCATTTCAATGCTAACCTATATTCTATTATATTTGGTAGGTCACTGAAAAATATAGGACTTACTTTGTATAAATTTACATTGCATTGAATTAAATGAAGCATACCTAATTCAAAAAGTGATGGATATCTATTGTTAATGAGCCAAAACTGTGTTATGCTAAGGTTATTTGAAAATAGCCCTCTATTAGGAATAGAAGTGAAAGTATTGTAGCTTTTTTCCCATAGACTAGGCTACTGCGACAAGGAAAAGCTAACATATATCTGAAATACTTTAAAAACTAATGTATAGTAATTTTTAAAATAGTATTTAAAATATAACTAGTTGGTGGCTTTTTAAAATCTGTAGCCCCTGTTGGTTTTACATCTTAACATGGGATACGCATTAATAATTTCTAAATTGTGATTGAATATGAAGTTGATGTTATTAGGACATTAAGAATTCATGCCATCACTGTAGCCTGAAATATGGAGGTGCATTCTGCTGTACCCAAAATAAATTTGACCTTGGTGCTTCATATGTATTAATCACTTTATTCTGGGCACAATAATAGAACATTAACTGGTTATGAATCATGAATGCAAAATTTTTAGATTAATTTTTAGCATTTTAGTCTTTGAACACAAAATGATATTAAATTAGGATCCTGGTTTTCTTTCAACTGTTTAAATTGCCAGATATTTTTAATTCATTAGGCTCAGAGATTTTTTTCTCTCTAACATTAAGCAAACTAAATAACTGCTACTGTGAAGATAGTGTCCTATAGATATATTGTCTTTCCCTTATCTCTATCATTAAATTTATGTTGATGAGATTAGATGATAAAAACTGAGCATGCTAGATTCCAACAAAGCAGCAAGGATCAAGCAGTACATCTATGCAATGATAGGTGACAGTGAATTTACATAAATAAGAATCATCAAAGACATATCTGGCGATGGAGCTAATCTGATAATAAAAATTTTAAAATAAAATTAAGTCTTTTCCATAAATTGACTAAAGAGTGTATTGTACCTCTGGCTGGATAAAGATCTCTATCCTAAGAACTAGCACATAAGACACTGTTTTTTTATTTTTTTTTATTTTTGGGCTGACATTGGTTAATAGAATATATAAGTTTCATGTATACAATTATATTAAATATCACCATCTTAGCTCACATCTTCTTCTATCATTAATTATCTTCCCTTTACCAACTTCTCCCTCCCTCCAGTTCCTCTGGTAATTACTATACAATAAGATATTGGTCTTTACCCATTATATTCTAAGACTTATAACATAATTTGAACTTAAGTTTGATGGACTCAAGATTACTAGATTAATTTTGTTTAATAAATAAACATTCTCAAATATAGAACCTAAAAACTTCAATATTTTGTGCTTTTAAATACGCAATTTCATATTCTGTGTTAACATTGCAGAATGAGGTAAAGATAAAAATAAATAAAGGAAAATAAAAGAACTAAGTCAGTCTATGATTGTGAAATAATACATCCACAATTCTTTTGCATTTAGAAAAATAATGTTCATCAGTTTGACTATTATTGGGTCACTAGAGACCCAGTCCACAAAATTCGTGCATGGAGGTGTCCTTCAGCCCAGCTTGCACCCTTTCCAATCTGAGACATCCCTCTCACAATCCAGGACTGCTGGATTTCAACTGCTCACCTGCCTGCCTTCCTGATCATCCCCTAATCACTCCCCTGCCAGCCTGATTGATGCCTAACTGCTCCCCTGCCAGCCTGTTTGCCCCTAACTATCCTCCCCTGTGAGCCTGGTCACCCCTAGCTGCCCTCCCCTGCAGGATTGGTTCCCCCCTAACTGCTCTCTACTACAGGCCTGGTCACCCCCAACTTCCCTCCTCTGCTGACCTGGTCACTCCTAGCTGCCTTTCCCTGCAGGCTTGATCACCCCCAACTGCCCTCCCTTACAAGCCTGGTCCCTCCCAACTGCCTTCCCCTTCTTGTGGTGGTCATTTTGTGTCCACATGGGGGCAGCCATCTTGTGTGTTGGAGTGATGGTCAATCTGCATATTACTCTTTTATTAGATAGGATAGAGGCCTTGTGCATGGGTGGGGGCCAGCTGGTTTGCCCTGAAGGGTGTCCTGGATCAGGGTGAGGGTCCACTTGGGGTATGGAGCAGCTTAGGCAAGGGGCCTGTTGTGGTTTTCAGGCCAGCCACACCCTGCTCTCCTCCCCCCCCACCCCCCCACCCCCCGGGCCACCAAAGCAGAGGCCCTGGTATCTGGAATTTATTTATCTTCTACAATTGAAACTTTGTAGCCTGGAGCAGAGCTAAGCCATTTGCTGGCTCTGTGGTGGCAGCCATTTCTGTTGGAATTTATTTATTTTCTATAATTGAAACTTTGTAGCCTTAAGTGGAGGCCTGGGATGGCCAGGTGTGTGGAAAGCTTGGCTTTCTCCATCTCCAGGGCAACCAAAACCTCCTTCCTACTCTCTCTGTGGCCATAGCCATCTTGGTTGGGTTAATTTGCATACTCTGCTCCTGATTGGCTGGTGGGTGTGGCTTGTGGGTATAGTAGAGGTACAGTCAATTTGCATATTACTCTTTTATTAGATAGGATTCTTTTTTCTACTAAAGAAAAGTTTGAATGAACAGAGATATCCAAAGGATGTTTACACATAAATTATATCTTCCTTTCTGCTACTAAGATATTTATTTTCAAGTGTTCCTTAAAGGCGCCTATGGCTACATCTTCATTCTTTATGGGGATTATTTCCATTAAAATAAAATCAGCATGAGACAAATGTTCAATCATATATAAGTGACTGAAGTGTGTATTTTGCACTAAGATTAGAGCCTCAAGGTAGCTAAGAATTGTTTTATAATTAGATACTGTTTCAGTTTTCTCAGAAACATTCTTTCCTGAAGGCATGTAGGATGATAATCCCTGAGGATGGTTATAGTATCATGCTGGCAGCTACTATTTATATAGGTTTAAGTAGAAAATACTTTTTCTTAATCATTGTGGAATGAAGGTGGCACATGTTTTTAGTGTTGTTTTCAGTTTGTGACTACACATCAGGATTGTTATGATGTGTTAAATTCCACATAATAAATTAAATATTGATATATCATAATCAAATTATTCAAAAATAAAAAATAAAGAACGTAGTACATGATATACTTTCATAGGGAGGAATAATTGTGATTTGTTGTGCATTTTGTTGATATCATCCCCAGATGAAACCAATTATAATCCATTCTGTGAGATAATACACCATGCAGAATGGGAAAATTAATCTAGCTGCAGAGGCTGGCAATTAAAACCAATTAATAAATGGTTGTCTTGGTCTGTGTGTCTCAGTTGCTTGGAACATCAACCTATACACAGAAGAGTCACAGGTTCGATTTCTGGTCAGGGCACATACCCAGATTGCAGGTTAGATGCTCTCTCTGGGCCCATACAGGAGGCAACTGATCGATATTTCTCTCTCTCTCCCTTCCTCTTTTTGGAATGAATGAAAAAAAAACACATATCCTTGGGTGAGGATTAAAAAATTTAAACTCTTAAAAACAATTCATAAATGTTTGTTTTCAAAAAAGATGGTTTTAAATAGATAAAATGTCAAGTACTTCTAACATGTGCATTGATTGGGAAGTCTCTCTTGAAGAATGGGCCTTTTTGCTGAGACCTGAGCCATTCAGTAACCAATAGTAGGATTGTGGCCATGGGTAGATGACTACTGTCTAGGGGGCAGGTCTTATAAATTATTTAAATGACACTAGGAAACATTTTTTGAACCCTAAGACTGACTGTGAAGCTGGACACATTACAGCAGAATAAGATTTTCTAAGCCTTGTTTAAAATGTCCATTTGAGGATATAGATGATACTTGTTCAGACCTTGCCTCCCTTGAGAGTAAAATACTATAAGTTTATGTGAGAAAACGAATGAAAAAGAACACTTCCAAGTGAAAAGACTACTTTCATTCTCTAGCTAGTTTATTCTTTCTTGCACATCATTGTAATCAGAAACTTTTAGAAAAATATACTCATATGTAATGATATCTGTCTAAGATTGCTGCAGGCATTTGTTTCCCCAATGGATGGATTATATGTGTCTCTTGAACAAAATGGATTTAGTCGCTGGGCCAGAGGTTTCCCCTGTGAGGGGTACAGTGTTAACTGTTGTAACCTTCCTTTTTCTCTGCTTTCATAGCTGACAGGTCCCTGTTTTATATAGATACTAGAGGTCCAGTGCATGAAATTCACTGGGGGGGGGGAGGGTTGTCCCTCAGCCCAGCCTGCACCGTCTCCAACCTGGGACCCCTTGAGGGATGTCTGAGTGCATGTTTAGGCCTGATCCTGGTGAGCAGTTGGACATCCCTTTCATAATCCAGGCTCCTAATTGCTTGCCTGCTTGCCTTCCTGATTGCCCCTAACTGCTTCTGCCTTTCAGCCTGGTCACTCCCTAACCACTCCCCTGCCAGCCTGATTGATGCCTATCTGCTCTTCTGCCAGTTTGTTTGCCCCTAACTGCCCTTACCTGCAGGCCTGGTCATCCCCAACTTCCCTTCTCTGCTGGCCTGGTCACCCCCAACTGCCCTCCCTTGAAGGCCTGGTCCCTCCCAACTGCCCTCCCTGCTGGCCATCTTATAGTGGCCATCTTATGTCCAAATGGGGCAGGATCTTTGATCACATGGGGGAAGCCATCTTGTGTGTTGGAGTGATGGTCAATCTGCATATTAATCTTTTATTAGATAGGATAGGGGCCTGGTGCATGGGTGGGGGCCAGCTGGTTTGCCCTGAAGGGTGTCCTGGATCAGGATAGGTGTTTCCTTGGGGCATGGGATGGCCTGGGTGAGGGGCCTGTGGTGGTTTGCAGGCCAGCCACGCCCTTCAGCAACCCAAGTGGAGGCCCTTGTATCTGGGATTTATTTATCTTCTACAATTGAAACTTTGTAGCCTGGAGTGGAGCCAAGCCTTCTGTTTGCTCAGTGGTGGCAGCCATTTGTGTTGGGATTTATTTTTTGTATATAATTGAAACATTGTAACCTTAAGCAGAAGCCCAGGCTGGCCAGGGTTTGTGTAAAGCTTGGCTTCCTCCATCGCCAGGGGCAACCCTAGCCTCCTGCTCTCTCTAGCTCAGTGGCTGCCACTATTTTTGTTGGGCTTTATTTATCTTCTATAACTGAAACTTTGTAGCCTTGAATAGAGGTTGGGCCCGCCAGGGTGTGTGAAAAGGTTGGCTTCCTCCATTGCCACAGCATCTTGGTTAGAGTTAATTTGCATACTTGCTCCTGATTGGCTGGTGGATGTGGCTGGTGGGCATAGCTTGTGAGTGTAGCGGAGTAATGATTAATTTGCATATTACTCTTTTATTAGATAGGATATTCTTCCTGGAGTAATATTATGTTTTTCTATTTCCAACATTTTAGGAGTCTTCATCATATACCCTACAAACAATTAATAGGACCAATAATGTTATAACTAACATTATAATTTTGGAAAATGGATTACCTTTTAAAAGATAAAGTACACTCTAGATCCATCCAGATGAGATCAGAATAGTAGAATTTATAAGGTTAGATAAATTGGTATTGCCAGAGTGGGCCATATATAGCTCTGCAAGGAGAATAAAATAACAAATACAAAAATATTTACTTAATGCAAACTTTTCTATCAACTGTGCTTCAAAAAGGCATTGTCTATGATCTACTAAAAAGGAATCTAGGGTGGACACAGTTCAGGGCAGTATTCCTGAAATTATTAAGTTGAGAAAAATAGCTCTCTAAAGGATTCTAATTGGGAATTCTTCCTTGAACTCAGTGCTGACAATCACGACCTGAGTAATTACATCTGAGAATCATCTTATTCCCTACTTTAATTGTCAAATGCAGATTATCATACTAGAATATTAAGGAGATTATAGTATGATTTAAATTACGTAAGATTTCTGAATTCTTCGATGATGATGACTGCTTCTCATTGTCCCTATCAAACAGCAATTAGCAGGATGAACCCCATTTACACTCAAATATAAAATAGATATTTATTTTTCATTCACTACAGGCTTTGTAAGCACATGTGCTCAGTTCTGTTGCAGAAAAGGTTCCTTACTCTTAAGGATTTTACATGGTCAGGAGGGACATATAAATAAGTAAAGAAGTATATAATATGTTAGATGCTGATAAGTCCTATGGACTACTTAGGCAAGGTAGGGTACATTTCTGTCTTATAGAAAGTGGTCAAGAAAGTTCTCACTAGCACAGTGAAATCTGTGCAGAGATCAGAATGGAGTGACCCTGTGGCTTTCTGGGGGACCAGTGGTCAGGTAGCAGAAACAAGTGCAAAAGTATCGAGGTGAGGAAGCATGTTTGTAGTATTTGTAACAAGTGGCCATTGTGGCCCACTGATAATGGAGAAGAATGGTTGGGTCAGAGTTCAGAGAGGTATCAGAAAGCCAGATGATGCAGGGCATTTTAAGGATTTAGGAGGGTGTTATGATTATTTTCTAATCCTCACCCGAAATTATGTTTTTCATTGATTCTACAAAGAGAGAAAGAGAGAGAGAAGCATCCATGTGAGAAACATCAATTGATTGTTTTCTGTATGCACCCCAACTGGGAATCAAACCCACAACTCTTTGGTGCATTGGACGATTCTCTAACCAATTGAGTCATACTGGCCAGGGCTAGGAAGTTAATTTAAAGAATTTGGAGGGTTTTGGGTAAATGAGTACCAAATCTAATTTTTATCTTCAAAGATCAATTAGATATGTATGAGAAGCCTGCATCCAGCACCATATTTAATTGTGAAAGACTGTAAGCTACTCCCCCCCTCTGCCTCCCTCTTCCAATGATCAATAACAAGGCAAAGATATCTATTTGCTCTAATTATTTCTAGTCAACATTGTACTGAAATGCCTAACTAGGACAATAAAGCCAGAAAAGGAAATAAAGGATTCAAGGTTAAAAGCAGAGAATCAAAATTATTGTTATCAGATGACAATTCTTAAAAAATGGAGAAAATCCTAAGGAATCTAACAGACAAATAATAGAACAAATAAGTGAATCTAGCAAAGTTATAGTTTACTAGGTAAATATATGTAAATGCAGTGTGTTTCTATACACTAGCAACAAACAGTTGGCAAATGAAATATAAAACGTAATTCATAATAACTTATTAAAACAAAATACAGGGGAGAAATTTAACAAGAGATTTGCAAAACTTAAATACAGACAACTACAAAACATTGCTTGAGTGGCATTAAAGCAGACAAATACTTTGGGTAGATGCATCATGTTCATGGATTAGAGGACATGATATTAAGATGGCAAGTCTCCGTGAAATAACAGCCAGCTTAGTGACTTGAACTTGAAGAAACAAATCCTTATTTAGGAAGCTGTGGCACTTGGGATATTTCCCCGAGATTTATGGATATCTGTGTGACTAGGCATTAGTCAAATAATTTTTTTCTTTCTGGAAAGAAAAACAAAAGGCTTACAATTGTTTATATAAAGTGATGAGTTTTATAAAACTCCACTATTCAGCAAATATACAATATTAAACTCTATTACAAAGGCCAGTGCCTAGGAAGGCTTATCTTTTGAAACTCAATCAGCATATTTGAAGTAAAAACAAACAAAATCTCCTACTGAATCGAGACTTTAGAGTGTCCTATATTTAAAAAGGCAATTTGCTAGTTAATTCAAAATTATAGCTGTATTAACTTGTGGTATATTTCTTCCGAGTCTTTTACTTACTTAAAAGCCTATGATTCTCAGGCCAATATTTTATGTAAAGGTCAGGTTTTATATATGGCTACTCCACACCTAGTAAAGCAAGGATAACATTAGATAATTTGTGACTTTTATGGATACTCATTCAGAGTTATTAGACTTCTGTGGGATTTAGAGCCATCAATCGCCATTCCCAGAAAGAGGAATTTGCAAACAACACGTGGTTATTTTTTGCCTGTTCCTCCTTCTGTACTCCCTTCCTATTTAAAATTTATATTTTCATCTTCTTGTGCCATTTTTGATTGAGCTGGATGCATATGATTGTTATGAAAGACAAAAAGATAAGGTTTGTTTAGTGTGCTACAGCATGACCTTGCTAGTTAGTAATGTCCAGAAAAGACCTTCTAATCTTCTTTCTGTAACTAAAATTTTTTATCATTATTAAGAAATTTTATTAACTAAATGTAAAATGGGCAATGAGTAGCAATCCCATTAAAATGGAGTGATTATATTTTTGGCTAATAGTTTATCCTGGAAGGAATATGAAGAAACCACTAAGCATACTGAGGTTCCTTGATGGAGAGGTTGTTTTGTCAAGGCAGAATTCTGGTTTCGTCTGCTTTCAAAGTTTTCTAGGCTAACATTATTTTGACCACACTCTGTAAGAGAGAACTTTAAAACTTGGCTCATTTGTTTGTCTTTGTCCTGGAGGAGACTCAGAATAATTTTTCTGGGAAGAATAATTTTCTGGGAAGAATAATTTTCTGGCTCAGCTCATAGCAAAGGTGATGTAAATCAGACTTGTTGGCTCTTTTTATTTTATTTTTTTAATTTCTTTATTGATTAAGGTGTTATATATGTGTCCTTATTCCCCCATTACCCTCCTACCTATGCCCTCACCCTCCTGTTGTCTGTCTCTTGCTGGTTCTTATCTTGCTTTTTTCTTCGCAAGGAACAGAAGCCCATTCAAATGAGCTCTAATGGAAATAGGGTTGATTGGGAAGTTATGGGGTTATGTCAGCTTGGCAGGGCTGCCATAGCAAAGTGCCACAAACTGAATGGCTTATGCAACAGGAATTTATTGTCGCACCGTTCTGGAGGCTAGAAGTCTGCACGGTTGGTGCTAAGTGAAATAAGCCAGTCAGAGAAAGACAAGCACCATATGATCTCACTTATATGTGGAACCTAATGAACAAAATAAAACGGCAAACAAAATAGAAACAGCCATGGAACAGACTGACAGCTGTCAGAGGGCAGTGGGGGACTGGATGAAAAAAGGTGAAGGGATATATTAAAAAAAAAAAAAGAAAAAAGAAAAAGCCGAGACCGGTTTGGCTCAGTGGATAGAGCGTCGGCCTGCAGACTGAAAGGTCCCAGGTTTGATTCCGGTTGGGGGCATGTACCTTGCTTGTGGGCACATCTCCAGTGTGGGGTGTGCAGGAGGCGGCTGATCGATGTGTCTCTCACTGATGTTTCTGACTTTCTATCC
Source organism: Lasiurus cinereus (assembly GCA_011751065.1). NCBI lineage: Eukaryota > Metazoa > Chordata > Mammalia > Chiroptera > Vespertilionidae > Lasiurus > Lasiurus cinereus. Next base: position 26,298,754 of record JAAGEH010000311.1, read on the forward strand.
CTCTCCCTTCCTCTCTGTAAAAAATCAATAAAATATATTTAAAAAAAAGAAAAAAAGGTGAAAGGATTAGCCAAAAAACATATACACATAATCCATAGACACAGGCAATAGTCTGGTGATAGCCAGAGAGGGAGATAGGTGGAGGTGAGCAAAGGGCAGAGGTGTGGGGAGAGGGTGAAGATGGAAGGAATCTTGGAAGCACAATGCAGCCTGCAAATGATGTTTTGTTGAGTTGTACACTTGAAACCTATATGGTTTTGTGAGTCAATGTCACCCCAATACTATATAATAAGAGAGGAATATACTAATTATCCGTTACGCCCTGAGGTGTAATGACCCACCACATTACAACTGGATCATGGATCTGCAGGAGGGTGGGGTAGCAAACTACAAGCTACAAGCGGGTGGCTGAGAGCTACAGAAGCGGGCAGGGCAGCAAGCTGTGACAGGGGTGGGGTGGGGGCCGGGCCCCAGCCACGATCGAGGAGAAGGGAGGGGGTAAAAGGAGCTCCAGAAGGGGGCGCAGCAAGCTACCAGCAGTGGAGAGCTACCAGCAGCGGTGGGTGGGTGGCCAGCTGAGGCAAACGACAGCAAGCTACTTGTGCATGGATTCATGTGCAGGGCTACTGGTCTATAATAATAAAAGCAAAATATGCTAATTAGACCGGACAGCCAAATGACCTTCCAGACTAAGCTGGAGCTTTAAGGGCCAAGGCAAGCTGCTGGGGCGGTGAGGGCTGAGCCCCTTGGAAGAATTTCATGCGTTTGGCCTCTAGTAAATTAAATAATAACAAAAAGGGCTGAGAAACAATCTGTTTCATGCCTCTTTCTGGCTTCTGGTGGTTTGCTGTCAACTTTTGGTGTTTCTTGGCCTATGGAAGCATGACTCCCATCTGCTTTTGTTGTTGTTGTTGTTAATCTTCACCCAAGGCTATTTTCCACTGATTTTTAGAGAGAGTGGAAGGAAGGGGGAGAGACAGAGAGGGAAATGTCCATGTGGGAGAGAGACACATCATAAACTTGCCTCCCTCATGAGCCATGGGGGCGCTGACCAGGGCTGACCAGGGCCAGAGATTGAGCCTGCAGTTAAATTACATGCCCTTGACTGGAATCAAACCGGGGACCCTTCACTCTGTGGACTGATGCTCTATCTACTGAGTCAAACTGCCTAGGGCCCATCTGCTTTTATTTTCACAAGATGTTCGTGTGTGTGTGTGTGTGTGTGTGTGTGTGTGTGTAAATTTCCCCTTTTCATAAGGACACAATTATATTAGAACAGGAGCCTGCCCTACTTCAGTATGACAGCTTAACCAATTACATCCACAGAGACCTTACTTCCAAATAAGGTTGCATTCTGAGGTGCTGGGGCTTAGGACTTCAGCATATGCATTTTGGTGGTACAAAATTCAACGGCCTTTCTCAGATCCTTTGTCCAGTGTCCATCTGGTCCTCACAGAAACTGGGCAGCTCTCAAATATCTCTCATTTTGCTTCAAAGGTCATGTGGTACCTCTTTTCTTTCTACATGCGGGTTCTATTTTCTTTTTTCTAAACCTCTTTCTTTGGCAAAGTTTTGGTTTTGGCTCCTTCATAGCTTTGCCTGTTATGGTGCGACTCTGGCTTCTGGGGCTATCATTGTGATAGCACAGCTCCTTATTGCTAGCTGACTGGGGTCTCCTAAGAATTAACATTTTAAAGAGATTGTACTGTGATTGCTTCAGCCTAACCTTGGTGGCCTGAATCTGGTGGCCAGTTAGCTGTGTTTGGGGCTAGAAGTGAGGCAGGTGAAATTAGATACCTTGAGAGGGGCAAAGCATAGGAAAAGAAAAGATAACTAAAGATAGGCATGCATTCCTTAATCCTTCTCCCACTGAAAGGTACAATTTTATGTTAGTATGAGTCCTTTGAGAACTAGAAACGGAGATAGCATTATATGTGCAAGGATGTTGTTAGAGGCAATGCCTGTGTGAAAGGAAACAGGGAGGGAGACAGAAAAGGCTGAAAGAGACTTCAGACAGCAATGCAAGGCTGACTCTGGGTGAAGGAGAGAGGGAGAGAAGGGTGAAAGCATCCCAGATTGCTCTGTATTTAAGGCAGCTTCTGCAGAGCTGTTGCAGAGCCCTTGGGCCAAAGTTGGCTGACAAAGGATTTGATGTCTTCCAGGAAAGGGTCGGCCTTATTGTGCCCAACAGAATCACTGGTGGGGACATATGGACTTCAAAGTCCATTTCCTGGGCCCTTTAATGAATTCTATAGTAGGAAGTCTGTAAGTTCCTCCTCTACTTGAATCTGAGTGGGTCTGTGGCTGCTTTGACCAATAGAATATGGCAGAAATGACACTTGCCAATATCCAGGCCATGCCCTGAAGAAAATAGCAGCTTCCACGTTCTTTCTCTGAGAACACTTTCTCCAAGAGCCCTGAGCGACCATGGAAGACATAACGACCATCCTGACTGAGACATTGTGGTGATCATTTTGCAATATATACGAACATAAAATCATTATGTTGTATACACGAAACTAACATGTTATATGCCCATTATATCTCAAAAGTAATGCAAAAAAGAAATATGACAGGTAGGAAGTGCCAAAACAGGGGCCTCAGACTCAGAAAGTTAGCATTCCTCTATGAATGCCAGCCAGAAGTTAAACATTAGCTGTGTCTTCTACAGTTTTGGACCTGATGTTTCTATCTAACTTAATGTTTCTAGTATTTGACTTAATGCTCTACCTATCCTGTGCCAAAAATGTAGGGCAGCTTGTTCTAAATTCATATATATTAGCCACTGTGGATTTTAAAATAAATGGTTTCTCTAAAAATAATGGATGATAAATATATTTAAGAAAATCATACTGATCATAAGAGGGTAAGTATGGTGTGTAGTTGGGGAGGATTTCTATCATCCTGGCTAAGATTATTAACCTGTGACTTGCTTGTTTAAGGCTTGGAGTGGGCATTGGGGGAAGCCAGAAAGCTTTCTAAGGTGAGGCAGGAGAAGGGAAATGGGCAAAGGGTTACAATTTGTCCCGTTACAGTGGACCGTCCTCTCTCTTAACTACTCTCTTGACTATGACTCTTATCAGATATCATGAAACACATCCTGAGGGAAAATATAATTCAGGTATAAGTGGGAAAGTGCTTATATTTAAAATAAAGTGCTTATATTTAAAAGGAAGAAAAATGAAGAATTGTTAGAAATACATAATCCTAAAAAAGGTTGTGAATACACGTTACAACCAAAAGTTATAGAATCATTTGGAAAAAAAAAAGAAATAAAAGAATAATAAAGAATTTGACATTTAAAAAAGTTATAAATAGCCAAAACCGGTTTGGCTCGGTGGATAGAGTATCGGCCTATGGACTGAGGGGTCCCGGGTTCGATTCCGGTCGGGGGCATGTATCTTGGTTGTAGGCACATCCCCAGTGAGGGATGTGCAGGAGGCAGCTGATCAATGTTTCTCTCACATCGATGTTTCTAACTCTCTGTCCCTCTCCCTTCCTCTCTGTGAAAAATCAATAAAATATATTAAAATAAAATAAAATAAAATAAAATAAAAAAGTTATAAATAAAAAGTAGACTAATATTATAGAGCTAAAATGTTAATCCTGTAACAGGTGGGATGAATGTTTGCAAATAAAAATTATGTTAAGAAAAGACAAAACTCACATATAAAATATTTAATTAAAAATTATAGCGGAAGTAAATTTGAAAAAATTAAAGATTTAAAGGACATAGAAATGAGCATCTGGTAATCTAGGATTATTGAAAATTAGATTATAATATAGAGTCAAGTCAGCATAAATACATGGAAAAAAATTTTAGAGTCATAAGATGAAATAGAGCCTAAAGAAAAGAAAGAAAAGAACATGGGATGTTATTATTCATTTTAATGAAACACATGGAACTTCTGGTAGAGTATTGGGGATTGAAAATGTATTCTCTAGGTTTCCCCTCCCACCATTCTGAGTATGTGAGGCTCAGTGTTCCCAGAGAGAAGCACGCAGCTGGGCCTGATCTTGGCATCTTTTGTGGGCTTGTGCCCTGCACTGTGGGCACACCTGTGAGAGCCAGTGTATCTGCCAGTTAGAAATCATGAGCAATATGGTATGAGCCAGGCTCAGTGCCCAGAGTAGTTTAGATACTTGGCAGAAACTCATATTTTGATTATATGCTAACAAATTACTTCTATATTTTAATTTTAAAATCAAACACACCATTTGTATCTAGCCACAAAAAAATACAAATGTGTAATTATCACTTTGAGGCTTTAAAAAATCTCATATATTAAGTTTATTATTATTATCTCTTTAAGGAGAAAATGTGCTACCGTTTTTGCCCATTCTTTTCTGTAAGATTCACTAACACATTTTCAATTGTTATGAAGTTTCCTGTGTCATCTTTTGAGCGCAACCATTGTCCCTTGCTAACTATTGATTATAGATAAATTGATTTCTGTATTTCCTGTAGAGAGATTAGAATAGAATTTATCTTATAGGATTAATGATTAAGCAGAAAATGCAAAAAAGAAAAAAAAAGAAACTAAAACCTTTTCCATAAATTACTGCCATATAGTAAGCAATAAATGCTACTACTTATTAACATGAATGTTTATGTATAACAACTCTTGAAATATTGACATCTTTTCTACATTTAACATTCCCCACCAGAATTCTAACATATTGCTAGAACTATTCATGTCCTTTTCAGTTATGCTATTAAAAATCCCCAAACCTTTATGACCTCAATGAAATAAATATTCTAGTATATAAATATGTTGACCTCTATTATCAGTAAAATTAATTCTGTTTCTGAATTATTCTAGTCAGCTATCCTTTTAATAAAGATATGCAATTAAATTTGATGGATTTATTTTAGTGTGGAGTCTTGCTAGATTATTGTCTCTAGTAATAGTTTCAATCTTTTTTTCCTTTTGCCTTCCCAGACACATATTCATACCATTTGCAAATATTGATAATTTATATCTTCATTCTTATGTTTATACTCCTATTTCTTTTCCTGTTGGATAGTAATTGCCAATAATCTTAATACTAGAATTGAAAGTATTATCGTATTAAAATAATCCTATATAACAAAGAGGTAATATGCAAATTGACCATCACACCAACACATAAGATGGCTGCCCCCATGTGGATACAAGATGGCAGTCACAAGATGGCTGGCAGGGGAGGGTAGTAGGGAGAGATAAGGCCAGCAGGGGAAGGCAATTGGGGGGGGGCAGGCATACAGGGGAGGGCAGTTGGGAGGGGACCAGGCCTGCAGGGAAGGGCAGTTGGGGGTGACCAGGTCAGCAGGGGAGGGTAGTTAGAGGTGACTAGGCCTGCAGGGAAGGGCAGTTGAGATAACCAGGCTGACAGAAGAGGGCAGTTAGGGGCAATCGGGTGGGCAGGGGAGCAGTTAGGTGCTGATCAGGCTGGCAGGGGAGTGGTTAAGGGTAATCAGACTGGCAGGCAGAAGTGGTTAGGGGCAATCAGGCAGTCAGGCAGGTGAGCAGTTGGGAGCCAACAGTCCTGGATTGTGAGAGGGATGTCCGACTGCCTCAAGGGGTCCCAGGTTAGAGAGGGTGCAGGCTGGGCTGAGGGACATCCCCCTCCCCCATGCACGAATTTCATGCACGGAGCCTCTAGTATATATAGAAGTACTAAAAGGGGGCTTTAAAAAATATATATATATATATTGATTGATTTCAGAGAGGAAAGGAGAAGGAGAGAGAGAAACATCAATGATTAAAGAAAATCATTGATTCGTTACCTCCTGCATGCCCTCTTTGGGGAATGAACCCGCAACTCATTGACCAGAATTGAGCTGGGACCCTTCAGTCCATAAGCTGACACTCTATCCACTGAGCCAAACCAGCCAGGGCTTTATTTTCTTTTTTAAAAAAGGGAATGACTCCAATGAATTTGTATTAAATGTATCAACACATGACTTGAAATAGGCATTCTCTCTGACAATCACTTAAGGGATTCTCAATAACTTTAGTTTTAGACATAAAATTTGGAGCATTTGTGTCAAATGTGTTTTGGGTATTTATTGAGAAACTTACAAGGTTTTAGCTTTTTTCCTTCTTGTTAATGTTGTGATATATTGATTTTTGTGTATGCTATATCAATTTTAAATTTTAGGATAAATCCCTGAGAGTTTTTATAATATTTGGATATTCATATATATTTTATAATTGAGATTGGCTTATTTTACTTTTTTTTGGTCTTCCTTTTTAGATTTTGGAATCAAAATAGTTTTTGCATTATAGACATTTTGGGCCATGTTTTATTTTTAAATATTTCTGTACAACTATTATTATCTCTATATTATTCTTTGAAATTTTTACAAAGTTTTGTAATAATCTGTGACAATTAAATACAGTTATTATGTAGTGACTTTTTCACTGTTTTGTGTAGTTGGTTTTATTAATGTGAGTTTTTTATGTTACATTTGTTTGAATATTCTATTTTTGTGAGTATGAATGCTTCTTTGTTCTCTAGTTGAATAAGTGTTATAGATGAAAATATTTGTTATAATTTAAACATTCTTTTAAAATATGATGTATTAAAAAAATTGAGCCAATGGTTGATCAACAATAATTTTTTCTGTTGGTTAATGGGCTCTGAACACCCAGGATTGGATTGAAAAGCCAAACATATATAGAACAGGAGTCTGACCTTGTTCCAAACTTGATTAAAAATAAGGTTAAAGACACAGGCAGTCAAAAAGTTCAGATGTGACAGAACGAAGTTCTACTTGTTTTGAATATGCTGTTCAGACCCTGAGTGGGATAGTTTGTATATGAGGTTGATGAGAGCATTTTAATGGAAGGATCTCTGTTTTATACCTGGGGTGAACCTTGGTGAATAGCCAATGTGACATTCCCCGAGGAGCCATGCCCTATACATCTTGGATTCTATTTAAAGTAGGTAATCTTTAGCCAGAAACTTCTGTTTAAATTGGTTTTCTTTTCCCTAATGGATAAGACTAATCTATTCAGCTGGAGATCCTCTTGACAAGGAAATCACTTATTCTTCCTGGGGGTCCTTCTATCTCATGGAGTGAATGAAATGAAAGCCAGTTGCTTTGAAACCTTTCTCCTATATATTTATTGTTTCTGGTGATCAATTGTTACTGATTTTTGTCTCCCTTTCTTAAGCATTCTTGTTTTTGCTCTTAGTTGCCTCATTTTTCTTTTCTAATTTTATTTGGATTAATACTTTGTTCTCTCCCCCCCAAGTCTTAGGATGTGTCAGTTAATATATATGTTTACAAATACATACATATATATATATATACACACACACACACACACACACATATATGTTATTTTAAATGTTACTTTGGCAATATCTTATGAATTTTGATATATTACAAATATACATTCAAAAAGTTTGATATCTTATTGGACATCAAACTTTTCAAACACTGCATTTTGTTTCATGCCATTTTTGTGAGATTCCTAAGTAATATGTTGATAGATATACATCCCTATCTCTAAAATTTCCATTAAAATAAATAAAGAGAAAATATTAGATTATGTATAAGGAGATAAAAATCAAAGTGTTCTCAAAAATTTTTTGTGTGCCAGTGGATATTATAAAACAATAGAGGAAAGTTACAAAATTCTGGGGGGAAATTATTAGAAATAAATAATGCTGTAACGAGGCAAATTTTTATTCATCAGTGAAGTTCTCAGGTATGCAAGAAAACCCTAGTCAAAGTCAAGAATTAAAAATTAAATTCGATAGGAAGTATTAACATTGTTAAAATGTCTATACTATTCAAAGCAATCTATAGATTTAATGCAATTCCTATCAATATACCAATGATGTATTTCACAGAACTACAATAAGTAGTCCAAATATTTATGTGGAACCATAAAAGACACTGATTAGCTACAGGAATCTTGATAAAGAACAAAGGTATCATGCTGCTAGATATTAAATTATACTACAAGGCTGTAGTAATAAAAACAGCATGGTACTGGAATAAAAAAAAAGACACATAAATTAATGGAAAAAAATAGAGCCCAGAAATCAATACACACCTATATGGTCATTACTATTTGACAAATGAGGCAAAAGCCATAAAATGGGGTAAAGACAGTCTATTCAATAAGTGGTATTGGGAAGATTGGACAGATATGTGTAAAAATATAAAACTAGACTACCTTCCTATACCTTATATATAAATAAACTCAAAATGGATTAAAGACTTAAATGTAAGACTTCATACTGTAAAAAATAGGCAGTAAAATCTTGTACACTTCTCATAGCAATATTTTCCCCAATATATCTCCTTAGGCAAGGGAAACAAAAGAAAAAGTAAACAAACAGGACTATATCAAACTAAAAAGGTTTTGCACAACAAGGGAAACTATCAACAAAATGAAAAGACACTCATTGAATAGATGAACATCTTTGCCAATATACGTCTGATGAGGGGTTAATATAAAAATATATAGACTCATACAACTCAGCACCAAAACCCCCCAAAAAATCCAATTAAAAATGGGCAAAGGACCTAAATATTTACTTCCCCAAAGAGGATATACTAGTACAGATAGCCAATAGACATGGGAAAAGATGGTCAATGTTACGAATGCAAATTGAATCCACAATGAGATATCACTTCACATCCTTCAAAATGGCTCATATCAACAAATCAACAAACAATGTGTTGGCATGGATGTGGAGAAAAAGGGAACCCTTTGTGGGTGGAAATATAGATTGGTGCAGCCAATGTGGAAAATAGTATGGAGTTATCTCAAAAAACTAAAAATGTAACTGTCTTATGACCCACCAATTCCACTTCTGAAGAAACCCAAAACACTAATTCAAAAGAATATATGCACCCCTATGTTCATTGAAGTGTTATTTCCAATATTCAAGCTATTAAAGCAACCCAAGTGCCCATAAATAGCTGACTGGATAAAAAAGTATTGGTACATATATACAATGGACTATTACTTTGTCATAAAAGAAATATTACTTTGTTATAAGAGCAATGAAATATTACCATTTGTGACAGCATGAATGGGCCTAGAGGATATTAAGCTAAGTGAAATAAAACAGAGAAAGACAAATACTATATGATTTCACTTATATATAGAGTCTAAAGAACAATATAAACAAACAAACAAAGCCAAAATAGACTCAGAGTACAGAGAACAGATGGATGGTTTCAGAGGGGTGGAAGGTTGGGGTACTGGGTGAAAGGGTGAAGGGATTTAGAAGTACAGATTGGTATACTGAAACCAAAGCAAATTTAACAATGATGCATTAGCTGTGGATTATATATGAAACATAAAGTTCTATAGCAGTTCAAACAACCTATAATTATATACAACCATAGATGAATTTAACATATAGAAAATTTAGCCAAAAAGAACAGGTTTCAAAAAGATACTGAATTGGACCATTTATCCTTATGTAATAAAAGGGTAATATGCAAATTGACCATCATTCCAACAAACAAGATGGCCACCACCATGAGGTCAAAGATGGCCACTTCAAGATGGCCAGCAGGGGAAGGCAGTTTGGGTGATCAGGTGAGCAGGGGAGGGCAGTTAGGAAGGGACCAGGCTTGAAGAGGAGGGCAGTTGGGGGCAACCCAGGCCTGCAAGGGAGGGCAGTTGGGGTGGACCAGGCCTGCAGGAGAGGGTAGTTGGGGGAAATAGGCCTGCAGGGGAGGGCAGATAGGGGTGACCCACCTGACAGGGGAACAGTTAGACATCAATCAAGATGACAAGGGAGTGGTTAGTGGGTGATCAGGCTGGTAGGCTGAAGTGGTTAGGGGCAATCAAGCAGGCAGGCTGGCAGGCGAGCAGTTGGGAGCCAGCAGTCCTGGATTGTGAGAAGGATGTCTGACTGCCAATTGGGATCGGGCCTAAACGGGCAGTCAGACATCCCTCTAGGGGTCCCTGATTGGAGAGGGTGCAGGCTGAGCTGAGGGACACCCCTCCCCCGTGCATGAATTTTGTGCACTGGGCCTCTAGTATAAATATAAAAGCAAATAACTGTTTTTGGTTAATAGACATACTGCGTATACACTATTAAATTTTTAAAAATAGAAATGATAAATGTTAAATGCAGTATAATGGTTACCTTCTGGAAAGTAGGGACTATATAGGCCATATTCTTTGGTTACCTAAAATAAAACTTGAATTAATAACACAATTTTAATAAAAATTCTTCAATCACTTAGATATTTAAAATATCCCAGGAATAACTATAGGATTAAAGAGAAAATAAAAATTATACAGCTTAGTAAAGAAAAAAATAAATATAAGTCATATAAAAACTTATGTAATTTGTACAAAAATATACTTTGAAGTAAACACTTTCACATATTTAAAATTTTAAAAAATATATATTTTATTGATTTTTTACAGAGAGGAAGGGAGAGAGATGGAAAGTCAGAAACATCGATGAGAGAGAGACATCGATCAGCCGCCTCCTGCAAGTAAGGTACATGCCCCCAACCGGAATCGAACCTGGGACCTTTCGGTCCACAAGCCGATGCTCTATCCACTGAGCCAAACTGGTCTCGGCACATGTTTTAAAATTTTAAAAACAGAATCAATAATTTAATTCAAAAAGATAGAAATAAAAGAAAAAATAAATTTAAGGAATCCAAGAGGAATATTATATATGTTAGAATATTAAAAACAGGATAGATAATTACAAATAAGATAGAATTAAAAGACTAAAAATCACAATTGAATTGATAAATATATACAAGAACTAGTTTTTAAAAATAAGCCAAACCATTGGAAAATATAAAAAAGATTATATAAACTCAGTTTGAAATGAGAGAGGATTTAACAATAAATGAAGAGTAGATAAAAATTATGAGATTCTATGCTTATTAAAGCATACAACTTGAACATTTCAAGGTCAGAAATTACTTTCTGAAAAAAAAACACACTTATTCAAGATGTTGAAAACCTTTCTAATGTAATTGTTGGGAAAGAAATTTTAAAACAGGCCAATTATCTAAAAATATTACTATGCTCCAGAGCTACAAAGTCTTTGAAAACTGTTCATTTAAATGTTGAAGGAGTCGCTCATTTAAATGTTGAAGGAGTAGCTCATTTCAAGTCTATGCTTTGCTTCAGAGCTTTGAAAACCTGTGTGTGCTGTGTGTACTTCATGTGCCTCTGCGATTCACGCCCCTTCTCCACCTCGCCCTCTGCACCGGAGGCACTGCATCAAAAGACTCCCTGTTCTCTGCTCTTGGACTGGGTCCAGCCAAATGGGAAACCCAGCAGGAGACAGGGAGGAGGGAGGAAAGGAAGGGCGCAGTATTTCTTCCCTGGGCTCCTTTCCTGACCACTTACCTGTTTGAGACCCCAAATGACAATCACAGGTTCTCTTTTGATGGCCATTTTCCAGTCGTTCTCTCATTCCAGGATCTGGGAACCACTCATCAGTATCTTCTATAAATCGTGGGTATGGGATGTGTTCAGCTTTGCATTTTTCATTTCACTATCTTTTTGTAATACTGAAATATATCTATGGCTTTTGAAACAGTTTTTTAAAAAGGTGTATTAAAAAAAATCAATGTTTACTGGGAACCTCATTATATAAATAACAAAACAAAACAAAACAGCAAACAACAACAACAAAAACCCAGTTTGTCTGGTTGAATCAATGACGAAGTATTAGAACTCTACCCATAAGGTTTTCTCCCCTTATGGCACTAGCCCCTGCCATGTCACCGAAGTAGCAACGTCAACATTTCAACAAACTCTCTGTGAAGGACAGTCTAAAAGCCACAGAAAAACCAGGTTTAAACATGGACTTTGACTTCAGAGGCCTCCACAACAGTCGAATATCAACGATTTGGTGTGGTTCATCCTAATACAGAGATTGGGTGGACTTAGTCTCTCTCTTTCTGCCCTTCAGTTCTGTCCCTTTAATGAAGTTAAGAATTGAGACCCTCGTTGATTGTTGTGGGAAGATAGAAAAACTCCAAAAACTTTATACCTTTCATCAAAATATATTACTCCCAAGTAAGGTGGGAAAAATTCACCTTAATATATCAGTGGGAAAATGTCTATTAATAATAGTGAGTCTATATAACTGTTTATAATTTTAATAGTTTTCTTTAATTGACTTGTAATAAATTAAGTGAGAAATTTTCATAATAGAAAATATTTTAAACCCTTAAGAATTTTGTTTTGGTTTTCTGAAAGAGAAATTGATCTTAATAATTTTAAGTACTAATAAAAATATCTGTGCATATTCATTTTACTTTGTAGATAATTTAATCAATTTCCTAGGAGAACATTTGTAATTATTAAATATCCCAAGTAAAGATACTTAAGAAAAAAGACTAATATTTGTATCGATAATTGGGTCCTTTAAATCTGTCTTATATAGATTGAAGAATAAAAAGCAAACTCCAGAGGGTGAAATAGCATCTTATTTCATGAAGACTCTACTGATTAGAACAGTTAATGTTGATGTGACTTCAAATCTACCTCTTGATGGAGAGAAAATGTTGACAAAAGTTATGATATGCTTAAATAAAAATGAACTTTAAATAGAATCTTTATTATTAAAGTAACTGGACTGTAAAAGACTACGCTAGCTGAAACAGTAGTTAATTTTTCAGAAAGAAACATGGAATAAATTTACATTCACAAGTTAGGCAGGAAAATTAATAGCACAAAATATGAAGCCCTCTTGGTTTTAGCATTTTACTTTCTCAATGTAGATAGATGAGCAGGAAGGTGACTTTAATATAGATGCACTGGAGGCTTGACTTCATTAGCAATCCAAGAAGGAATAACAAATACTTCAAATAAGCTCTGCTTTTCATATCTGCTCACTAATGAAATTTTAATTATCTATAGAACCAATTATAAAATTTTATAGAAAATGTTGCAAGATTAATTTTTAAAATGTAAATTAAAGCACTCAAGCAGTTTTTTTTTTAAACTAGACTTTCTTTAGAAGGACTTTTCTTTTATGTTCTTTTATTTTTTATCATAATAAACCTGAAAAATCCAGAAGTGTTTAGGTTTCAAAGACCAAACCCATTCCTTTTACACACACACACACACACACACACACTCACACACACACAAATTGTTTTTGAAAATATAAAGTTATATATCCCCTAATTTAGATAATTGCTAGCCAGAGGCACTCTATTCTACTTTGTAGGTCCTAAATGAATTAACAGTCCCATTATATGGCAGTGAAAGACTCAGAAGTGTAGGAAGTAGACATCAGCCCAAAGGGTTTTTTCAATAAAGTCCCTTTTACTTTCCTGTGAAAATACTAAGTAATAAACAGATAGTGCTTGTACTGCTTTACCAGTTCTACACTGGGAAAGTTTACTTTCCTGCAGTAATTTCAAAAGATTGAACAGTAAATATCTCCCTCCTGCTTTGGACCAACAGACCTATCTGCATGGCCCAGCCTCCACCCAGTCTCATTCCTGTCTTAACAGGCAAACTCTATAGAACAGATTGGTTCCTGCTTATCTGAGGATGAGGTTTTTTAAAAAATATATTTTATTGATTTTTTTACAGAGAGGAAGGGAAAGGGATAGAGAGTTAGAAACACTGATGAAAGAGAAACATTGATCGGCTGCCTCATGCATACCCCGCACTGGGGATGTACCCGCAACCAAGGTACATGCCCTTCACTGGAATCGAACCTGGGACCTTTCAGTCTGCAGTTCGATGCTCTATCCACTGAGCCAAACCAGTCAGGAACTTTTCCTTTTTTGTTTGTGACATAAAGGTGTAGACTTCATTTCTTTAATAGAAATATTATAAGGAAGTAAGTATGCAAAATCTCTGTGACACTGAGTGAGGCAAAAACTTTCCAGATATCTCATACTCTGTTCATTTCCTTGTTATTAACTAGAATTAGTAGGATTATTAATAGACAGTCTAGCACTAGATAGCACAATCCTCATGATGGCAGTTTTCCAACTGGACTATGAGTATCTTTGGGAATTTGCAAAGAAAGTTAAGGAAATTATTTTTAGATTCTCAGTTTTCACATGTACTTTTTATAAATTACATCTGCTGAGAATTCTCCTGCATGTTTAAGTAGATTCTCTTTTACCACTTTTCTTTTCGTGTCATAATAGCTTTCCTTCTATACAATAAAGCAAAGGCAGATCCCTCACCCAAAACTGTAGCATATTTCCCCAGATTATAATAATTTCTAGGGAAATAATCAAAAGGATGAGTTTTTTAAACATCAGTTTTTGTTTTTAAATTCCAGTTGTCATACAATATTGTATTAGTTTCAGATGTACACCCCGTGATTAGGTATTATTTAACATGATAAGTGATCATTCTGATATATCTTGTACCCATCTGGCACCACATACAGTTATTACCATCTTATTGACTCTATTCTCTATGCTGTATTTATATCCCCATGACTATTCTGCAACTATGAATTTGTGCTTCTTCATTTTTTTAAAAACCCTCACTCAAGGATATTTCTTCATTGTCATTAGAGAGAGTAGAAGAAAAGGAGGACATGGGAGGGAAACATTGATGTGAGAGAGATACATGGATTGGTTGCCTCCCACATGCAATTTTGGGCAACGAAATTGCAACCCACGCATGTGCCCTTGACAGTGATTCAAATCTGTGATTCTTTGGTTCACAAGCTGATGCTCTAATCACTGCTAAAACTGGTCAAGGTCAATTTGTGCTTAATCTCTTCATCTTTTTCACGTATCCCCCCAGCCCTCCTCCCTTCTGGAACATGTTCTCCGTCTGTTTCTGTTCTCTGTATCTATGAGTCTGTTTGTTTAGCTTTTTTAGATTCAATTGTTAATAGATATGTAGATAGATACCCCTAAATTCATTGAACATCCTTATAATCAGTATTTAGATCCTGCGTCTAATAGATCGTCTCCATTTTGTTTAGTTCTTTATTTGGAGTTTTACTCTGTTCTTCATTAGGGACATGTTTCTTTGTCTCCTTATTTTGGCAACTTTCCTGTGTTTGTTTCTATGCATTAGGCAGAGCTGCTGTGTTTCCTGGGCTTGGTAGAGTAGTATATGTAGTAGGTGTTCTGTAGGGACCAGTGACACAGTCTCTCCATTCAACCAAGTTGGGCACTTCAAATGGGCCCTCCACCCATCTCCTACTCTACATCTCGTGTCTTTTGAGCTGCTGCCCCACTGCTAGAACTCAGAGGGAGTGAGTCTGAGTAAGTTCATACCCCAGCTCTTTAAGAGGAAATGCTTGGGACTCCAGCAGCCCTCCATCTCACTCAGCCAAACTTCTCACTGTTTTTTGCAGTCAGAAGTTATGGGGACTTCTCCTTGTGGCTCTGAAACCTTGGGCTGGTGGGTCGTGGTGTGGGGCTGGAGTCCCTCATTCCTGAGGGAGAACCTCTGCAACCAAGATTTCCCTCCCGATTTTTATCTGCCACTCATGGCTGTGGGACCAGCTTGTTTTGCCTCTCTATTCCTCCTACTAGTCTTGATGTGGCTTCTTCTTTATATTAGAAGTTGTAGAATTTTTGTTCAGCTAGGTTTCAGCCAGTTTTAAATGATGGTTGTTCTGTAGTTCAGTTGTAATTTGATGTGGCTATAGCAGGATTTCAGTATCATGTTTATCTATGCCATCATCTTGATCAGAAATCTCCTATCACAAAAGATGTTTGAGTGTTGGTTGAGTGCTGTTATGTTCTGAATTGAGATACATACTAGAGTAGAATAATGCCTCTTTACCTTTTCTGTTGCCTTGAGTGTTGGAGAAGAATGTATCATTCCTGAGAGAGTATCTCAAGAACAAGGTTTTCCATTTTAAAGTAAGTGATGTTTTTCAATTATTCCAATTGTTATTCTCAATCCATGCTATTAGCTTGAAATGAAGAGTCAAAGTATTAAAAATTAGGTTGTCCATTTATATGAAACTGGAAAATATTCAGACACTATTACATTTTTTAAGATATTGGATGAAAATTGTAAATGAACATTTTATGTGTTTTTCTTAAGATTAGAATTCATTATTTGCTAATGTAGTTACTTATTTTCTCAAGTCATTTCATAAAATATTTATTTCAATTTGCATCCACTTAATCATTTTCATCAATAAAATATTTAATATTTTCTACTTCCTATTAGCAAAAAATGTAACTGTATGCTAATTTTAGACTAAAATATTTTTAACAGTGAACATCATTTATTTCACAAAATACAGAGAATTTTGATTTGGGATTTATTATATTTTATAGATAATTGTTATTGAGTTATATACAAAAGCTGAACAAAGGATTTAATATATGCATGTATACATTTACCAAAGGAATACTATGCTTAATATTATATTTCTCATTTCATAAATAATTCATAATTTTACATGTAACAGTCTTATAAATTAAAATATAAAATGGCATTCTGTAATGCTTTCAGCTGAGAATACGGACAAAGTAAATTATATTAGACATTAAGCATTTTAGTCTTAATGACTATTTTTAGTAATCTAGTAAATAAGGTCATATTTCTAATTTATTTCACAGTGATTTTTATATTTCTAAAAATATGTATTAATATTTTCATTGGAAGTGAGAACTTGAAGTCCATTTTTATTTTTTGATTTGGCTGATTGGTTTGACAATGAGGGTTGGTTTTGTTAATTAGCTATATACTGGGTATTTTCCACTCATTAAATGAGTTAATTTTGCAAGTCCTGAAAACAACTATTACAAAATTATTATTGCATATATAAAGGTATATTGAATTTAATATTCAATGTTTTTCTCCTTGTCTGAGTATATTAAATTAAATAAAATGTCTTTAAGTCTGAGTTGCAGGCCTAAAGCTAGTTGCTGGATAAGATTTGGCAAAAACTTTGTTCTCCTAGAAACCAAAACCATCAATGACTCTAACAAAGAGAGCCCTTGCAAATAAGTTGCTTTCAATACAGTAGAAGGGCTACCTAACAAGTTACCAATTGATATAGTATTAGAAATGATTTTTGATAATATATTACTATGTGAGTTTTGGTATACAGCTCAGAACTAACTATGGTACATTTAAGTTCAGAAAAATTTAAAGACTATAGTGACAGTATTGTAAGAAAACTTGTCATTTCTATCTCCATATGTACCTGATCAAGTTTGCTCATTGCTTAAATCTATGACATAAAAGTAAAGACAGATTTGATACTCAACATGATTTCGTAATGTAAATAAGTAAAATTCTTTCATGGATATATATGCTAATTGGAAATAAAATAGCTCAATTCATAATATGATGAGGTGCATTTCCAATAAATTTTACTTTTATTTTTAATAAAATAAGTATCAAATTTGTAATGTATTTTTGTTGTTTAAAACAATTGTTTACATAAGAAAGAAATGTTTAAAAATGCATATTTTATGGGCATGGGAAAATTATATACATATACATGTTTTCATTTACTTCAAGTAAAAACCTTTCCATCATAAAATTATATTACATTAGCACAAAATTTGTTGGTGAAATGAAATTGAAAAGTTCAAGCAGATAAAGGAACTTTGTAACAGTAGGAAAATATCTGTTCACTAATTTTTAAAATAGATAAAACACGGTATTTAAATTGTACAGGATGCTTTTAAAACTTGACATATTCCACATATGAGTGAGGTCAAATATCACATGATCTCACTCATCTGTGGAATACAACATAAACTAATGAACAAATATAGACCCAGAGATGTGAAGACATAGATCAGACTGTCAAACCTCAGAGGGAATGCAGGGGAATGGGGGCCAGGGAGGTGGAGGAAGAGAGGAGGGAAGAATTCAACAGATGAACTCATGTGCATATGTGCATAACCCTGGACACAGATGGTAGGGTGGTAAGAGTCCCTGCTCCACACCAGGCCTCCCAGCCCAGGGTTTCCGTGCCAGGATGAGAAGTGCCCATTTTTCTGGCTGTGAAAAACCATTGGGTATTGTGGCTGAGTGAGATGGAGGGCTGCTGGAGTTCCAGGTGTTCTTCTTAAAGGGCTCCCAAATGCACTTACTTGAACTCACTCACTTTGAGCTCCAGCACTAGGACAGCACCTCTAAAGGCACCAAGGACATGCAGGCAGGAACTGAATTGCCTTGCCAGAAAGAGAGCTGGTGGGGAAGCTTTTTCCCAGACAGAAGTGCTGGCAGAGGCCATTCTTCCTTTTCCGAGTCCTCCCCAAACAAAGTTGGCAAGGGCGCACCATATCTGAGTCTCAATCAATCTGTCTCCCTGTTCATCCTGCCCTGGTGATTCCCTGAGACCCTGCCGCAGCCAACTTGCAGGCCCAACCAAACTATTTCCAGTGGCTTTTTCATTCAAACAGCCCCTCCTGGCTGAGGTTTTGGACTTCCCTAAAATCTTTTTAACAAGCAGTATCTGGTGTCTGCGTACTCTGTTTCTCTTGCTAAGTTGCCCCCAGGCCTGGCACTAATTGCAGCCAGCCTTGATTCACATCTTGGCCTCTCCTGGGTACCTCTAAGCCCAGTACAAGTAAGAGCCAAATGCAAAACACTCATGTCCATGCCCACATCCAGGGCACAGGCAGTGACTGACCTTGAACCTCCCAGAGAGCCCAGAGACACTAAAACTAATAGCTTCAGACAAGGCTATATAACAACCCAACAACAAAAACTTGATATAAATATTTTATTACAAAATGTCACTACTTACAGTATGTCTGAAATTATAGGCAATAATTTAAACTTTTTAATAAATAGACGTAAGTGTAACTTAAGAGCAAGTGCACATATAGTTTTTCAAAATTCTTTTGAGAATTTTAAGGATTTGTTAGCTGACAACCTTTGCCTTAGAGATCATGCTCTCTTTTTTTAAAAAATATATTTTATTGATTTTTTGCAGAGAGGAAGGGAGAGGGATAGAAAGTTAGAAACATCGATGAGAGAGAGACATGATCAGCTGCCTCCTGCACGCCCCCTACTGGGGATGTGCCCACAACCAAGGTACATGCCCTTGACCAGGATAGAGCCTGGGACCTTTCAGTCCACAGGCCGATGCTCTATCCACTGACCCAAACCGGTTTTGGCAGGATCATGCTCTCTTGGTGACAACTTTTAAAGTCTGTCTTTTTGTTCATTGCTAGAAATATTCTATCCTGATTAGTGGCCAAACCTCTTTATCTCTAAGAGATTATGCTAAGGCCTCAAGAATTTTCCCACATTCAGGATCAAATGCTTGATTTAATATCCAAGGTCCTTCAATTTAGCCCAGCATACTGCTGCAATCTCTTCACTGCCCCAACCATAACTCTACATTCCCACCACATCAAGCTTCCCAGTGACCCCTCGACAATGCCAGGTCCTTTGGTACTTTGGTACTTGGGTGTCATTGTACATTACATTTCCAGTGCTGGCAGTCACATTCTCACTGTCAAAGGCAAAAACAAACAAACAAACAAACAAAAAAAACAAAACCCAGAACAACTAAAGAGATTAATTTTATTCAGAATATTTCAGTAGGGAAAGCATTCCACATGTGAGGATCAGAGAGTCTTGGCAGGGTGGTTTTGCCCTGGATTTCACTTGTTTTGGATTTACCTAAGTTAGAGGTCGCATGAGTTTATGCTTGGCATTGTTTTTTTTTTAAATTAAATAGAGTCTGAGTCAACCAGATGAACAGGAAAGGTTTACCTCTCTTCCAAGCTAAAGTTTTGGGGGACAAACAATTCTGCAATCATATATTAGATAGGTGGTACTTTAAGTAAGCCCCTTTTAGAATACAATAGGGTAAGGGTTTTTAGAAAACAAAAGCTTAGGAGGCTTAATCATTACTATTTTCTAAGACCAACCACATAGCTTAGCTAAGATCAACAAGTCACTACCTTTATCAAGTAAGCTTTTTTAAAAAATTGACTTCAGAGAAGAAGAGAGCAAGAGAGAAACATCAGCAATGAGAGAGAATCATTGATTGGCTGCCTCCTGTATGCCCCCTACTGTGGATTCAGCCTACAACCTGGGCATGTGTCTGTGACTGGAATTGAACCTGGGATCCTTCAGTCCACAGGCTGACACTCTATCCACTAAGCCAAACCAGCTAGCACTAATAAACTTGTGTTAAACCTTTAAGTCTGTTACTTCCTTTGCCAAGCTGTCCCAGTCAGGTTCCCCAAAAAAGAAAATTCTAAAACACAGATTTGCTTGTCTTCTTGGAATGAACACCTGTGGGGAACAGGTGAGGAAAGCAATTTTGGTTGAAGAAGGGCTCAGCAAACCAAATCTGGTCCACAGCCTGTTTATGTGTGTGTGTGTGTGTGTGTGTGTGTGTGTGTGTGTGTGAGAGAGAGAGAGAGAGAGAGAGAGAGAGAGAGAGAGAGAGAGAGGTACTATTTGTAATACTTTAAACAATAAAATAAAATAAAGTAAAATAAAATAAATGTTGTTTATGTTTTTTAACTGCTGGGGAGAAAAAGAATACCTGACAGATTGACCTTATGTGATTGGCAAAACTTAAAACATTTATTCTCCAGCCTTTTCAGAAAGACTTTGCCTACTCTCAGGTTAGAAAGGGGAAGGTGAACTGATGATAAAGTCACTAGCCAATCGGAAGCCAAGATAACCACTCAGAGTTGTCTTGAATGAGTGCAAAGGGGCGAGGCCTCTCAGCGTCAATCAGGGCTCCAGTCCTGGTGGGGTGAGCATGCCCTGGTTGAGGGGATGGGATGGCAGCATCCACATTACAATGTAATGAACCCTTTTCATGTTCCACATGGTTCAGGGTTCAAGTTGAGGGTTTGGGTTCTAGAGGAGGCCACACACAAATGAAAGAGACTAGACAAGAAAGTATAAATTTGGGCATATTGGGGACCAGGAGGGAGTCCAACTCAAGGGGAAGAACTCCACTTTGCTCTAGCCTAGGGATTCTTTTTATTAAGGTTTTGGAATACACCCATAGCCTTTAGACAGGCAATTCCAATAATAGCCAAATTAGCAAGAATTTACATAAAACTAGAAGGTGGATCTTGCTTTAGTTACCATTGTCTCAACTAAACAGTGGGTAGTTGGCTCTGACCTTTCAGAGCTTCAAGGTTGACCAGCCTTCTGGGTTCCTTGTCTACACCTCTCTGCTAGTGAAGGCAATGGGCGGCTTCCAACATATACCCCCTTTTTGTTTTTCCTTAAAAATTCTTGCATCTGCAGACTAGAAATAAACATATAAGAACAAAAATGAGACAAGCAATAGTGGTTATGCTGAGAGGCAAATGAATCAGTCTGTAGTAAGTTTTTTTCTGGGCCAATAGATTTTTGACTCCCAATTTCAATGTCCAACGGTTTCTTATGTGTACATGTCAGCAATGATTTGCTAGTTCTGGATGGTGGGCAAACGGTGGCAATACAGGTCAGACCTTCTCTGGCTTGGTCTTGGGCAACCTGCAGTGATGCACACTGCTGACTGCTAGTATGGCAAGGCATCTTCACCATCTTCCATCTCTGGACTGTTTCTCCTTTTGTCTTCATGGCTGGAGTAATCAGGTCAGTTTCTGTCTGGGATTGCTGTTGCAGGAATCCACATGGTCTTGAAGAATATGCAAACATATTCTCCATCAAAGGTTGATAAAAGAATTTTTTCTATAAATTAGACTTGGGATTCCTTTTCATTTTTGCCCAAATGATTTTCCTTTGGCTTATTTTGACACCATGTGATTTTTCATGGGTGTCTTGCCGTTAGTATTACAAGTGAAAATTAATTTTCAAAGCAAAATTTTTCTTCATGTAATTTTCCCACAATGTATTATTTTTCTTACAGATTACTCTTCTATCATATTTTTGCGAGTGGCAACTGCAAGATCAAGCCTCTGCTCGTATACCATTTGGAAAACCCCAGAGTCTTTAAGTCACATAAGATTTTAAAAGATAAACTGCAAGTTATGTGGAGGGCAAACCGGAAGGCATGGGTCACCAGGCAGTTCTTTGTGGAGTGGGTAAACCTGGTTTTTGGCTCTTCTGTTAAGAAACATCTACAGGAAAACAACCTAACCATGCAAGCCCTCCTCGTCCTCAACAATGCTCCTGCTCACCCACCGAACCTCGAAGATGAACTCCTCGAAGACTTCAAGTTTATAAAGGTTGTCTACCTACCTCCCAACACCACCCCTATCCTGCAGCCCATGGATCAGGAGGTGATTTCTAATGTTAAAAAGCTGTCCATCAAGCACCTGTTATGGCGCTGCTTTGAGGTGACGGAGAACACAAACCTCACACTTCGAGAGTTCTGGAAGAACCACTTTAACATCGTGATATGCCTCAGAATTATTGATCAGGCCTGGCTGTGTGTTACAAGGAGGACTTTGACCTCTGCATGGAAGAAGCTGTGGCCTGAGGCCGTAGCCGAAAGGACCTTCGAAGGATTCGAACCCGAGGTGCACGTGGAGGAGGAGATAGTGTCTCTGGGAAAATCCATGGGCCTGGAGGTGGATGAGAGAGACATGAATGAGCTCATCGAGGAGCACTCTCTGGAACTCACCACGGAGGAGTTACAAGAGTTGCAGTCTCAGCAACATGCGGAGGTTCTCCAAGAAATTGGTTTCGAGGAGGAGCCAGAGGTGGAGGAGATCTCTACAAGTGAGTTAAAGGAGATCTTAGGAATGTGGGAGAGGGTGTCACACTTCGTAGAAAAGAAACACCCTGAAAAAGTTGCTACCTGTCGTGCATCGGAGCTGTTCCATGAAACTTGCCTCACCCATTTCAGAAACATTCTGAAAGGGAGGAAAAGGCAAACCTCGTTGGACATGTTTTTTTTTTTTTTGAAATCGGCCAAAAATGCAAAGACCAGTACCAATTAAGTTCAGTGAAGATTAGTTAAGTTACATTCAGTTTAGGTATAAAGTGTAGCATTAAGAGTGTAACGAGTAGGTAAATACACTTTATAAAACCAGTTTATTCCTTTACATTCTCTTTTATTATGTTTTCATACAATATTTATCACTTATAAATACATTTTTCTTATTCAAAAACACGTAACAAGAACAACTGGGGTGGCATTTTGGGAGCTGGAACGGATTAATGACATTTCAATTGATTTCAGTGGGGAAATTTGCTTTGAGATATGAGCAACTTGATATACAAGCAAGGTTACAGAATGAATTAAACTCGTATCTCAAGGTACCACTGTACTAGGAAGCTTTTAGAAATTTTACAATGCAGTCTTGATAACTTTTAATTTTAATTTTTTACATAAAAATATGACTGCTTTGGATTCATTACATGTTAAGCAATTTTACTATAAGATGAACCATCAATAAAAATGTGCTAGCCCTAGTCTTCTCAATCCTAATCTTAGTAATCATTCCTTTTCTACACACCTCTAAACAATGTAGTATAACCTTCTGCCCTCTTAGCCAATGCCTGTTCTGACTATTAGTAGTTAATACTTCAGGAAGTTTTTTGCCCAGTATAATTAAGTTTTTATTTTTGAATATTCATTCATTTCAATTAGCCAATTTAAATTAATCTAAAATAAGGTTTATTTTTTAACTTCACTTGTCCTAGGCTATGGACAATAAATGACATTAGCCAAATTTTTGCAATTAGTCTTTGAATAACTTTTTATAAACTTTATCAGGGAGGCAAAAACACAAATTACTTACTACAGTTTATGAAGCTAAATATATTGACTTTTAATTACAGTTCTCCAGATGTTTGAAGAAAACCTCTCTTTATTTCCTTCCAGAATAATTTTCAGGCTACAGAGAGTTTCACTTAAGAATCTTCTTAAGGTTAGGATGACTACTAGTACTGATCAGATTTAATATTTTAATAATGATCTTTAGTTTATCCTGTAAATATTAGTGAGATTTCAAATTTCTCCTTTTTATTAAGCTGGAATTTTATTTTTAAAGAGTATTGCCTTTGGCTAAGAAGGATCATGGGAGGTTTCAGTAACTTTATTCAAAGAAACAGCCTTTGCTGTTTTAAGATGGCGGCCCTCAGGGGAGTGGTAAGCCATGAGGCCAATATGGCAGCTGCCAAGTCAGGCACTCCAAAAATGGTGACTGTCCATTAAAGACAAACTATTAAAACCAAAAACTACACTGCAGACAAACAGAAATCTCACTAGCTGTTTCAGGTGGCTTTATTAGAATTTAATTGTTTATAATTTAAGTAGGTATCTATAATTAAAAAAGCAAAGCAAACTTAGTAAATGTATACATCTGATTCACAAGGCATAAATTAAAAATCTGATGAACAGAATAAACTGGTGAATATAACATAATCAGGAGCATAAAAAGGGAGTGGACTGACAATTCTCAGGGGTAAAAGGGGTGAGGCGAGTGCAGGGAGAGACTGGAAAAAAAATCATATACCTATGGATGAGGACAATGGGGGTGGGGAGGTAAGGGAGCCAGAGGAGGGGATCTATGGGGGAAAAAAGAGGAACAATTGTAATAATCGGAACAATAAAGATTTATCAAATAATAAAAGATTTTAATTTGAACAAGAAACCACATTCCTTAAGCATGCAAACCAAAAGTCTATAATAAAGTTTACTTTATAACCTGATTCTGAGCCATTATCCTGGCTGAAAAGCTGTTCCCACTCTACGAGACTTCTGCAGCTGATCATGGGATTTGTGTGTGGTGAATTTCCCTCACCTATATGGTGATCTTTTCCCCACTTCTTCAGTGAAATCTTCCTTTCTTCGCTCTAGGCCAGTGGTTAGCAAACTGAGGCTCGAGAGCCACATGTGGCTCTTTGGCTCCTTGAGTGTGGCTCTTCCACGAAATACCCTGGCCTGGGTGAGTCTATTTTGAAGAAGTGGCATTAGAAAAAGTTTAAGTTTAAAAAATTTGGCTCTCAAAATAAATTTCAATCCTACCATTGACATTTGTCTGTTGACTAATGAGTTTGCTGATCACTGCCCTAGGCAAGAATATCATCCCCTCCAGAGGTCCCACGTCACAGGCACCAGTTTGTAGTGAACCCCTTTCACGTCCCACATGGTTCAGGGTTCAGGTTTAGGGTTTGGGCTCTGGAGGAGGCCGCACACAAATGAAAGAGACTAGACAAGAAAATATAAATTTGGGCATATTGGGGTCCAGGCGGGAGCCCAACTCAAGGGGAAGGACTCCACTTTGCTCTGGCCTAGCGATCCAAGGTTTTGGGATACACTCATAGCCTTTAGGCAGGCAATTCCAATAATAGCCAATCAGCAAGAATTTACATAAAACTAGAAGGTGGATATTGCTTTAACTACCATTGTCTCAACTAAACAGTGGGTGCTTGGCTCTGACCTTTCAGAGCTTCCAGGTTGACCGGCTTTCTAGGTTCCTTGTCTACTCCTCTCTGCTCCTGAAGGCAATGGGCGGCTTCTAACAGTACAAGTCTTCCTAACCTCCCTAAGAAGGGTTTGTTGCTCTCCTCTTCCCCCCGCCCCCCTGGCAGTGCATAGTTTATGACTCAGCTTTGTAATCAGTCCTTTGCATGCAGGATCTGGCTCAGTAAATATTAGCTGAATGAAGAAATATTCCAGCTTTTCATAAGCCTGAAAAATAGAAAATAAGCCATCCAGGATTTCATAGAATAAGTAATGGGCAGGATCTTTTAAAACTCATGTTTCTGTCAAGTACCATATTTTCCGGTGTATAAGACAACTTTTTAGCTCAGGAAAATCTCAAAAGTTGGGGGTCGTCTTATATGCCGGGTGTCATCTTATAGGGTGAATATATCCCAAACTCTATATTTTAACTGGAAGAGTTGGGGTTCTTCTTAAATGCAGGAAAATATGGTAGATCTTAATTTATTTTCCTGAAATGGATATGAATGGATTCATGACACTTAAAGGCAAGAAAAGTAGAATGTACAATTTCAATCATGTAGTTGAGGTTGGGGGTAATTCTTCCTCTGGTTGCATGAACAGCCTTATCAGTGTTCTTGACACTTCCTGGCATTTGGTGGGGATAGTATGCTGCCTCTGCCAGACTTTTATTAGCCTCATTTATCTCTACCTTTAAAACCCCAAACCTGCCATCTCCTGCCACTTGAGAGTAAACCAACTTAATTCACTTTCTTTGGACTCGAATCAGAAAACACCATTTGTTTTTAGGACAAGGGAATGGAGAATTCAAAACTCTGCTTCCCATGAAGGGGACTATTACTTTTTAAAATTCTTTTTATAAGGAGCTAAGTACTAATCCTAGTATATATAAAGAGCTAGGTGGTGTCATGACCAAATGGGCAATGGGTCACCATGAAGTGCATGGAGCACCTCTTGGTCTCCCCAGCCCCTTGAGCCACTCACCAAGAGGGCGGGGGCTGGTGGTGGGTCAGGACTGGGGACTATTGAGTGGCAGTGGTGGGCTGCTTTTTGGGGTGGCTGTGAGCTTAGCAGAGCAGTCAACCAGGTGGCAGTGAGTTTGGTGAAGCAGTTGCGGGGCGCAGGAGTTCCACAGAGCAATGGCAGGGTTGGAGGAGTTTCACAGAGCATCCAGTGGTGAGCTTCAGGGGTCGGGGGAGCCTCTCAGAGCCGTTGAGGGGCTTCGAGTATCACAAAGCATCCTGAGGCAGGGAGCTTCACATAGTGTCTCAGGGCAGTAGAGGCCCTGGGATGGAGGTCAGGCTAGGCCTAGGGACCCTAACTGTTCACGATTTCATGAGTGCTGGGCCTCTAGTGTCTCAATAATGCTTTCTTAAAATTACTATGTCAAATGGTAGAAAGCTTAAGATAATACCTGAAGTTTCATTATTAAATAGTAATAACTATCACTCTTTATAAGGACACTAATTATTTGATATATAATTCTTCCTGTTTCTGTGGTATTGCAGCATTATGACTTTGAGTTCCTGGGGAGCGAGGATTATCATTCCCATTACTTTTCAAATTCCATAGTTCCTGGCCCATAAGTGTTTCAGGCAATCTCTTACAGAATGAATCGATGGAAAGTAGATTCTTTAAGTCATAGTCCAAAGTTATAAAACATTCCAGGTTATAGTGTATGCTTTACTCCATCCATGGCAGATGAATTCAGTTTGATTTAGAGATTCCTGTTTTTATCATTTGAAGTTTCTCCACAATCACTTTCCCAAGAGTAAGCTAATAGGGTGGGAATGCAGAAGAGAGGTATAGTTTTATTTGATGGACAACTTACATTGATTTCTAACTCTGGATTTGATGAATGGTGATGGCACAGGGGTTGGGCAGGAATCTTACATTCTACTATTTTTATATTTTCCTATGTTACCCGTTCCAAGTACCTTTTGGGGTAAGGCATAAAAGACATATTTTAATAATATGCTTAAACATTATTGTATATATTTTGAGTTTGGCTATAAAAATGTCCATAATATTTTTGACTGTTGCAATAATAACTATAGATATGCATTGTATTTCCCTGACTCACATCTCTTGGAGTAGATGTAAATTGACGATCTAATATCAAGTCTAGTGGTGTCTGTTCTTCGTGCAAAGATTCAAGGGCATCCTGAGAGTACATGTGATTGTGTGGCAAGGGCACAAAGCATCTCCAGTGCCTATTTAAAAAGTGTCAACTGATCTTTTGTTATACTGTCATTCTCCAGAAAAATATTGCTAATCATTTTACAGCTAAATTCCTTTGAATGAAGCACTCTTTTGAAAGATAAATGGATTTTGTTTTTTTTTCTGACATACTCATTGAAATATAAGAAGTAAAATTTTTCAAATGAATAGCTCAGCAACTTCTTTCTGCTTATTTTTTTTTTTTTTATCACCAGGAAACTAGGTGAGGCAACAAACTAGAGAACAAAACTGAAGACCAGAATGAGGGAATCCGGAGAAAGTAACTGACTCCACAAAGCAGTTTTATTAAAAAAACTAGAGGCTCTGGGCATGGATTTGTGCACTGGTGGGGTCCCTCAGCCTGGCTTGAGGGGATCGGATTGTGAGAGCGCAGAGACCAGGCCTAGGGACCCCACTGGTGCATAATTGGGGAGGGCTCTAGGGTGTGTCCAGCCCATCTCTACCAGTCGCTTAACTCGACCCTAGCAACAAGCTAACCTAATGATTGAAACATCTGCCCCCTGGTGGTCAGTGAGTGTCACAGCGACTGGTTGAACTGTCAAATGGTTGGTCGACACTTAGCATATTAAGCTTTTATTATATAGGATGATTAGAATTTTGTGCAAATCACAGTAAAGTTATGTTCTGTCTTTATGGTCAGACTTTCATAATCTACTGACCTAGTAAGAAATACACTAACTTTCCAATTTCAGTTAGAATGCTACCCTTTTCACAAGTCCTGGCCTCTTGATCTCTCTTAGACAATGCATTGGTACCAATGGCAGCCTATGAAGCCAAACCCATCTATTCCAATTACCCCCCCTCCCCCACCAGGCAAGAAGCAGACATCTCCTTTCCCAATTCCAGTTTGTATTTATCTTGAGGAATTCAACCTCAGACATGAGTAGCATATCTGGCCGGCTTTGTTCACAGCACAGCCTTCTCCAGTCCTCGACCTCCGTCTTTCCACTGTGGGTCTTCCACAGCTGCATGAGCAGGTGATGGAGTGTGGTGCTCTATCCCTGATGAGTGAGGAAAGGGAACATTTGGGGGACATTTCACTCCATCTTTAGGGGCTTTAAGTTCATGCTGCTTCTGAATAAGTAAAATCATTTTTATTTCTGGTTACTTTTATTATTTTGTTTGTAGTTATTTATTTTGGTTTATTTAATTTTTAAAATTTGTTTTCTTGTTCTCTTATTTCAGTTTTTTTATTCACCCGTGTTTCTTTTTTAAAATTTAATCAATCTTTATTGTTCAGATTATTATAATTGTTCCTCTTTCCTCCCCCCCCCCCCATAGCTCTCCTCCACCGGGTTCCCACCCTACCTCTGCCCTTAACTCTCCCCCTCCACCCCACTATCCTCATCCATAGGTGTACGATTTTTGTCCAATCTCTTCCAGCATCCCTAATACTCCTTCCTCCCTGAGAATTGTCAGTCCACTCCTTTTCTATGTCTCTGATTCTATTATATTCATCAGTTTATTCTATTCATCAAATTTTTTAATTCACTTGATTTTTAGATTCACTTGTTGATAGATATGTATTTGTTGTTCATAATTTTTATCTTTACTTTTTTCTTCTTCTTCTTCCTTTTCTTAAAGAATACCTTTCAGTATTTCATATAATACTGGTTTGGTGTTGATGAACTCCTTTAGTTTTTTCTTATCTGTGAAGTTCTTTATCTGACCCGCAATTCTAAATGATAGCTTTGCTGGGTAGAATAATCTTGATTGTAGGTTCTTGCTATTCATCTTTTTAAATATTTCTTGCCACTCCCTTCTGGCCTGCATAGTTTCTGTTGAGAAATCAGATGACGGTCATATGGGTGCTCCCTTATAGGTAACTGTTTTCCTCTTGCTGCTTTTAATATTCTCTCTTTGTCTTTTGCTCTTGGCATTTTAATTATGATGTATTGTGGTGTAGTTCTCTTTGGGTTCCTTTTGTTTGGAGTTCTCTGTGCTTCCTGGACTTGTAAGTCTATTTCTTTCACCAGGTGGAGGAAGTTTTCTGTCATTATTTCTTCAAAGAGGTTTTCAGTATATTGCTCTGTCTCTTCTTCTGGCACCCCCATAATTCAGATATTGGTAAGCTTCAAGTTGTCCCAGAGGCTCCTTACACTATTTTTATATTTTGGATTCTTTTTCCTTTTGGCTTTTCTGGCTGAGTGTTTTTTGCTTCTTTGTATTTCAAATCTTTAACTTGATTCTTATGATCCTCTAGTCTGCTGTTAGGTTTCTGTATATTTTTTATTTCAGTCAGTGTATGTTTAATTTCTATTTGGTTCTTTTTCATATCCTCAAGGGTCTCACTAAATTTATTGGCCTTTCCAGAAAATTCTTGAAAAACCTTATAACCATGATTTTGAACTCTATATCCAGTCATTTGTTTTCCTCCCTTTCTTTCATTTGTGATCTGTTTCTTTGTCTCCACATTGTTGCTGCTTCCCTAAATTGATAGAGTGGCTTTCAGTTACCCAAGGTGGACACTCTTAGTGCACCCCTTTGTGGGCTGTGTGCACAGTCTTATTGTAGTTAAGCCTTGATTGTTGTTGGTATCACTGGGAAGAATTAACCTCCAGGCCAGTTGGCTGTGAGGATCAGCTGTATCTACTCTGGGAGAACTTCTGTGCTGGAGACACTTTCATGAGACAAGATTTGCAAAAGCCTCTGTGCTCAGTTTGGATGGGACAGAGTCTCAGGGCAGAGCATCCAGCATTTGTTTCCCATCAGCCCTGCTCTAATAGGCCTCTGTGTCTCAGTGTCCTCTGGTAATCACTTTAAGCACCTCTGAGAGAAAGTCACCCTCGAGTTCCACCTGCTGCCAGACAGTCCAGTTTCTCCCCTAATGAGTCTGGGTCTCCAGAGTCTCGCCCGGAACTGGAATTCAGTGCAATTGGGAGCTTTTGTTTCCCTCCCACTTGAGAAAGCCAGCAGCATACTCAGTTGCCTGCTCTCTCTATGTGTGTGCCTTGGTACCTCTGCTTTCCACAGTTCCTCTGAGTCTCAGTGTGCTTCTCTCTTTCCTGAAGTCCAGTTTCACCCAGTATGAGTCTGGATCCCCAGAGTCTCACCCGAACTGGAGTTCAGTGCAGTTGGGAGCTTTTGTCTCCCTCCTGCTTGAGAAAGCCAGCTGCACAGTCAGTCGCCAGTCCTCTCCATGTGTGCGTCTCAGTACCTGTGCCTCCTGCAGCTCCTCTGAGTCTCAGTGTGTTTTTTTCTTTCCTTCTAGTTGTAGAATTTTCACTCAGCCAGCCTTCCTGTGGTTCTGGATAATGTCCGTTTTGTCTTTTAGCTATAGTTTGAAATTGTTGTGCGAAGCAGCAGTTTAGGTGTTTACCTATGCTGCCATCTTGGTTTCTCTATTCACCCATGTTTCTATTTATTTATTTTTTTCATTACTTGTGGTCCATTTATTTTCACCCATCCTGCAGAGGCTACTATTCTAATACATTTCATGTATACTAAACACATATTATTTTTAAAATTTATCTTTATTGTTGAGAATATTACAGCTGTCCCTTTCCCAGGCCTTCTCTGCACTATTACCTGTGTCCATCAATTATGCATATAGGTTATTTGGCTAATCTCTTCCTGTTCCCCACCCCTTTCCTTTGAAATACAGTCTGTTGCATGCATCAGTGTCTCTGGATCTAAAATTATGTATTCTTGAAAAATGGGTATAGTAGTGAGCATCTACTTTTAATTTCAGCATTTGTTATTGTGATGTGAATTGCACCAGGCCTTACTCTCTGTTAATCTAGCAGTATCTTTTTAAGATCAACCCATATTGCTTTGTGCACATTACTTCCAGTTGTCCATAGTCTTCCTTGGTGTGCATTGACCACCTTTACCTTCTAACGCATCAGTTGTGGACTTCCAAATTGTTATAAACTTCCTACCACAATTATCAATATTGCCATGAAAATTTTTGTACATGTTTCCTACTAGACAAATGTGAGAATTTTGGAAGAAAATACATCCAGGAATAATGCATATATTAATTTGACTAAATAATGCAAGGTTGCTCCTGAGAACAGCATCTTTTGTCTGACTTCCCACCAGAAATGTATGAGAGTTGTTACACATACACACATGCACACATGTACACACACAAATACACATCTTTACCAAAATTTTCTTTAAAAAGTTTTTAATTTTGGCTTTTAAAAATAAATGTAACAAAAATATTAGCTATTTCAATTCTCATTTCTTTGATTCTATCACATATATTTTTGTAGGGATTTGGATTTTCTGTTCTTTAAATTGTCTGTTTACATACAGTGCCCAGTTTCCCAGTAGGACTGCTGTCTTCCAGTTGACTTAAGCAACTTTTTGTGTCAAAATGTATATGTATAAGATTGAATTTTTGTTTTTTACAGCTTTTCACTCAAGACCTAATTTTATCATTGGCCAACCACATGATGGTAATTTTAAAAGATCTGCTAAAAGATATGAGCATTATTGTTAATTTGTTTTATAAAGAAGTTATATATTATTTCTTTTTTGATACCATTCATTTGTAGTAGGCAACTTGACAACATAAATGGCAATGCCCTTGTTAGGATAAGTTGCTCCAATTATCAGAAGATAAAAGAGAAATAAATCTGGCACCTAATCCCACTTTTCTCATAATGAACAGCTAACCAAACTTCACCACTCTAATGGAAATGGGTTTGGGTCTTTCTAGGCATCCTCTCTAAAATTAGGTGTTGCTCAAGCTCATCCTTTGGATCCAGCCCATCATATATACTTCTAATTTCTGCCTTGTGAACTTTGGAATAATCCTACTTAATAAAAAAGCAATATACAAATTAACCATCACTCTGCTATACCCATAAGTCAAGTCCATCAGTCATTCAGGAGCGAGTATGCAAATTAATCCAACCAAGATGGCTGCATACATGGAGAGAGCAAGAGGGAGGCTTCGGTTTCCCTAATGATGGAGGAAGCCAAGCTTTCTGCACACTCTGGCCCACCCAGGCCTGCACTCCAAGCTATAAAGTTTCAATTACAGAAGATAAATAAATCCCAACAAAAATGGTGGCAGCCACAGAGCTAGAGAGAGCAGGAGACTAGGGTTGCCCCTGGCGATGGAGGAAGCCAAGCTTTCTGCACACCCTGGCCAGCCTTGGCCTCTGCTTAAGGCTACAAAATTTCAATCATAGAAGATAAATACTTTCCAAAATAAATGACTGCTACCACTGAGTGAGCAGAAGGCTTGGCTCCACTCCAGGCTACAAAGTTTCAATTGTAGAAGAAAGGTAAATCCCAGATACCAGGGCTTCTGCTTGGGTTGCCCGGGGACATGCCCGGCATACAAATCACCACAGACCCCTCACCCAGGCTGCCCCACACCCCAAGGAACCCCCCACCCTGATCTAGGACACCCATAAGGGCAAACCAGCTGGCCCCCACCCATGCACCAGGCCTCCATCCTATCTAATAAAAGAGTAATATGCAGATTGACCATCACTCTAACACACAAGATAGCTGCCCCCATGTGGTCAAAATCCTGTCCCAGTATGGACACAAGATGGCCACCACACGATGGCCAGCAAGGGAGGGCAGTTTGGAGGGACCAGGCCTGCAGGGAAGGGCAATTAGGGGTGACCAGTCCAGCAGAGGCGGAAAGTTGGGTTGACAGGGCCTGCAGGGAAGGGCAGTTGGGAGGGACTCAGACATGCAGGGGAGAGCAGTTGGGAGGTACCAGGCCTGCAGGGGAGGGACCAGGCCTGCAGGGGAGGGAAGTTAGAGGTGACTAGGCCTGCAGGGGAGGGCAATTAGGGGCAAACAGGATGGCAGGGTGCAGTTAAGCATCAATCAGGCTGGCAGGGAGTGGTTAGGTGTGATTGGACTGGTAGGCAGAAGCAGTTAGGGGCAATCAATAAGGCAGGCAGGTGAATAGTTGGGAGTTAGCAGTTCTGGATTGTGATAGGGATGTCTGACTACCCATTTAGGCCCAATCCTATCAGAATTTCTACAAAGAATTCTCCGTTTAGGCCCATTCTATTGGAATTGGACCTAAATGTGCAGTCGAACATCCCTTGAGGAGTCCCAGATTGGAGAGGGAGCAGGCTGGCCTGAGGGACACTCCGTGCCCAGTGCACAAATTTTGAAAATATGAAAATAACATTTGACCAGGACTATAGCCTTAGAGTTGCATGATATTGAAAAAAGCACTC
The DNA here is from genome assembly GCA_011751065.1 of Lasiurus cinereus. Taxonomy (NCBI): domain Eukaryota; kingdom Metazoa; phylum Chordata; class Mammalia; order Chiroptera; family Vespertilionidae; genus Lasiurus; species Lasiurus cinereus. The sequence goes on from JAAGEH010000311.1 coordinate 26,332,428, forward strand.
AAATGCTCAGTTTCCCAATGTGTAAATGAAGAGATAAAGCTATATAATGATTACAATAAATTTCTTAGTAAAAAACTAAAACCAGATTCAAAAGACTTTTGAAACTTTCTCTAAGTTTAGAAGGGCTAGCAGAAGCTTGGAACATGGATTTTTTTTTTTAAGACAAGATGGAATCAGTTGTTAGGCAATACCTGAAGAAAAGGAGAATTCTTTGTAGAAATTAGAACATACAATGGCTAATGAAAATATATGAACATGGTTGATATATAATCTTTACCTAATAGACTTGATATATGCATTGTAATGGACTTTTTAACACGTGTAGTAATTTTATGTCAGAATTATAACACTCATTATATAGGAACTAGGACCAGTGCACTAATTCATGCATGGGGGTGCACCAATGACTGGCTGGAGAAGGGACTGTGGGAGGTTGGCCACTGACCCCAAGGAGGGAGCCAGCCCTCAGCTTCCCCTGGAAAAGGGACCATGTTTGCTACCACCCACCTCCGGTTCCCTGTCCCAGCCTGGGGCCCAAAGGTACTGGCAGGGTCAGGAGAGGAGGTGATGGTGCTGGGCCAGGCGCAGAAGGAATGGATGCCATACTGCCGCACGGTTCCCACCTCCTCCCATCACCATTGTGCGTGGGCTGCCCCCAAGATAGGGAATTTCAATAGATCACAGCGAGGAAGCTGCTCTGCTATGAATGAAACCCCAGTGCGTGTCATAGCAATTGGTCCACTGGTTATTCCAGTTGTTCAGTCGTAATGGTTGCTTAGACTTTTATATATATAGATAACAATTCTTAACTCCTTGAAGATATACACGGACATTTTATAAAAAAAATGGTAAGTTTTCAGTCCACACTAGACTTCCCCAAAATGTGTTCTGTGGAATATTAGTAAGTTTTATTTGAAAGTGGGTCCCTTGAATAAACATGTTTATTCAGCAAGTATTGATTTTCTACCATGTGTCAGGTATTATTTAGGCTCTGAGGATATTCTGATAAACAAGATAAACAAAGTTGCTGACCTATAGACATTTGTATTCTGATGCAGGAAGCCAAATGTTTAAGCAGTTAAAATGACGATGAGTGCCATAATGGAAATAAGTTTGGGGATGCAGTGAGAAGTAATTAGGAAGGGCCAGTTCTTGAGAGATGAGGCTTGAAGGATGAAGAGGAATTAATGATGAGAAGAGCTAAAGGACATACATTTTCAGGCAGGGGGAACCAAGTACAAAAGCCTCATGTAGGAAAGGGCTTGGCATGGAAATGGCAGAGGAGGGAGCCCCAAGGACAAAAAAGTGGTCAGCAAGCAGGAGGGTGGTGGGAGATGAGGTTGAGAGTAAGCCTTGGGCCAGAGATCCTAAGGCCTTCTAGACCACATAAGAAGATTTTACTTTAAGCAAATTAAACCTATTGGTATGCTTTAGGATTAAGGAGGGATCAATTTATACTTTTACAAGCATGATTCTGGAGGCTAAAAGTGGAAGCAGAGATACAAATTAGGAAGATGTTGCAATATTCCTGAAAGAAAGGCCATTGCCATAGCAACTGTGATGGAGTGAAGTGGACAGATATATCTTTGGAGGTCAAACCCAGAGACCTTGCAAATAGGTTAGATATGGATGATGAGGAGGAAAAGGACGAATGAAAGATGACTTTCAGGTGATACCTAATTTTTTTTTTAAGGTAGACTATCTCAGAGCCTTTAATGTATATAAGACTTGCCCAGTGGGGGCTTATGTAACATTTTTGAACTTGTTTGTTTACTGAACCCCAGGCATTTTTTTTAAACCATAGAACATCCTTTGTGTCTGCATTTTCAGATTGACATTCACCTCTTGATGCCTTAAAAATTAAAATATTTAGTGCAAAAGGTATCTGTATTTAAAGGAAACTGCAATAGAGTTTATTTCCTGCCTTCAATGTATTCATCCATTTAATCATCCCTCTGTCTATTCAACAAATATCTTCTAAACACACATTATGTTCCAGATTCTGTGATGGAGTCAACAAAGTAAATAGAAATAAGATCATTTTCTTGAAGGCATAAATCTTTTAAAAACTATTTTTTTGAAAACTAATTTAAAAGAAGGAATTCAGTGATGGGAAGAAAAATGGAAACAGTAATAAGTCAGTGAAAATGTCTTATAAAATAATTTTGGAGAGAGTTAAATAGTTTGCAGTAATATAAGGGTATTTCCCTTAGAAAGAGGGAAACTGAGATATATATTTGGACCAGTTGGTAGCCAGGTCAAATTGTTCTTGAGGTATTCCCAGGTAAAATGAATACAGTATGACAATGAGATATTGGTCGGTGGGGTAGGAGTACATCCCGAACCAAGCTAAGTAAGTTAATGCAGTTTAACTAAAATTATCAGTCACATTTCCTGTGAATAGATGTATCTGGGAGTTCCAGAAAACACACTGCATGGTGCTATATAACTATAAACAGCCACGGTCACAGATTTTCTTCTCCTATTTCTTGAAGCTTTGCCATTAGAGATTATGACATTCTTCAAGGATTTCTAGAAATTCTGAAGAGATCAGTTTGACATAAGATTACCACAGCTAGACATGGCTAATTTAATTCCAAACAAACACTGAAGACCCATCTTGAACTTTAGGGCTTTGTTATACTATAGTAATAGTTTGGCAAAAGAGCCCTGGATTTTCTTTATTATTATTTTTTATGCGTTCAAAAGAATTTGAGCTGTGGGATTAAAGGTTGCTTATATAAGAATGAGATAAAAATAAGTACTGAAGTGAATGTGGGAAATACTCATTAAGAAATATTGGGATACTGCTCATGTATCTTTGCTAAAAAAAACATACAATATTTATGAAAATTTTTTCTTTCTTTACCCTCTCATTCCATGACTGTTTTTGAACTGAAGACTGTATTTGCATACTTTTAGGGTCGCAGATAAGATTCCTAGGGAATAAAAAAACAAACCTGTCCAATTAGGAAATCCTACTCACACCATAATTTTTAAAATTTTATTCAGATGAGTTGGGAGCAGGAACATGGTACTTGCAAAGCGAAGGCATTTTACATATTAAAAAGTAAGGCTACAATAGTGCCTAGGGAGAGAAGAACAGTGTGATAAGCATTATATTTGTGTAATAAAATTAATTCAGGAAGATGTTACATTTATAACCTAGAAAAGGTTGTTTTTCTCAAGTTAAAATTAACTAAGACACACAGAAAACATTACTTCAAATCCTTACAAACACATTCCTCATTAGTGTTATACAAACTATTAGCTATTTAAACTAATCACATTTCGAAATGAACAAATGGTTGAAATATACTTAGGAAATCCAAGCTATTCTAAAAAAAAACCCTGTACTGTGTCATAAATCACATTTAGGTGAATGAATGTGTGTGTGTGGTATCTTCTGATTTCCCTGCCAGATTCACTTTCTTCTCTTCACCACTCTAAGACTGGCTTTGGGAGGCTCCTGTTCATGGACTGAATTAATGGACCCTCTTGCCTTCTAGTGTTTTATTGGATTTGCCAGCAGGATACTCTGGCAGAAGCTGGAGGAAGAAGAACATTTATGACCTTGGGTCTTTGGCTAAGGGGTGGTCTCCTCATGCCAGCCATATACCTCCACAGAAAGTTTTAGTGGCCACTTTCTAATATTGTACTCAAGGTGTGAACTGCTCTTATGTTATTCCACTGTCCCTTGTCTTCCCAGATCTTTGTAGATCATATATTCATTATACCTTCTTTGAAGTATCCGATTTGTATTTGTATCTGTTTCCAATTTGGCTCAGTGGATAGAGCGTCGGGCCTGCAGACTGAAGGGTCCCAGGGTTCAACCTTGGTTGCGGGCACATCCCCAGTAGGGAGTGTGCAGGAGGCAGCTAATCGATCTCATCATCGATGTTTCTAACTCTCTATCCCCTTCTCTTCCTTTCTGTAAAAAATCAATAAAATATATTAAACATTTTCTTGGAAGACAAATCTTGTCCCTGGAGCCTCCTTAAGGTTCTGTATGTCCATGTGGTATATAATAAGGCACCAAGAATAAATTCTCAGGGAAATATAGTGTGGGAATTATATTCTTATCATGCTCCAGACACTCTGAAAGATCTCTAAAATGCAAAGCTATATCTCTAATTCTGAGGCATTTGTAAATTAGAATTTCTGAAAGGTGGAGAGTTTGGTTGGATTGTGGATTGATACACTCAGAAACTTTCTATTAGCTTTGGAAAATTCTGCGTGGGAAGCTCTGGCCAATCTGAAACTGATGGAAACTTCTCTTGGACATTTATTTATTTACCAATCATTCATTGCTCACATAACATATGTGAAACATCATGGTAGGAGTGCATTTAACCCACATTTAACAGATAAAACAAGTATCAAAGAAGATATATATTTGAACTTTTCCCAATGTCACAAAAGTAGTAATTGGTAGAATCAGAACATGAACTTAGATATTCTGACTCAAAGTTTCATAGATTTCTACTACATTGTATGTGAATGAAACAAAAATCCCCTTAAAAGAAACAGATAAATACATACTCGTATATCTAACATTGAAATTAAGGTTGACAAATATCAAGGGAGAATTAGAGATAAATGTGTTCACATTTAAGAAATGTAGGTAGCACTTCTGGTGAAGCTTGTTAGGCTTTTTGGGAAAGACAGTTAAGTTCATTTTAACTGTATTAGATCCATGGAAGAGGTGGGGGTGGGTATTCAGATCACAGATGACCTGGAAATGCTAAGCCTCCATATAAAGAAAATAACTACCAAATAATCAGTAGGTATTTTTTAAACATGTATGATCAAGATTGTGAGTGTTAAGAGTAACCATTTTAGGTTTATGAAAATTAATATGGCAGGACTTGATAGAATAGGTTGGTTATTTAAAAAATAACCAGTTAGAAAACTTGCTAAGTGAAAACAAATATTATTGATAAGGTATCAAAGGGATACCAGTTAGAAAACTTGCTAAGTGAAAACAAATATTATTGATAAGGTATCAAAGGGAATAAATAAGAAAAATACTTGCAGATACAGAAATCAAAATACCCAATGACTAATTGAATTTTAGGAAATATGAATGAAGTTAAGGAGGGTTGATGTTTTGGCCTTGCATTAAAGGCAAGATAATACTTCTAAGAGTAGAAAAGAAGAGTAATTTGCTTGAGGAAAAGAGAGGTGGAAAAGAATAAAAGCTTAGTTGATTTTGTCACTGTAAGGTAGAATTTGTATGTAATATTGGACATGTGGAAATATAGCCCAAAGCCTTGTTGATTGGAGTCATCTGTATAATTATTTAGTATATGTCTTGTATTCAATTATAGAGCACAGGAGAAACAGGGTTGGAGGGATGACGGAAGTGAATGTGGACCAAGGCGGGAACAGTGTCAAGGAAGGATATTCTTGGAGTTCAAGTATAACTGAGAGAGGTGTTTATGCAAAGCTACCCTGGCAGAGGATGTACAAGGTTGTATCTCAGAATATACTGCTTAGTGACAAATTCTTTAACAAAGTAAAAAAAAAATAGAAAAATAAGTCACAAAAATAAGCCAAGAGGGAAGGAAAAAAAAGATACAATGTTCTATTAAAAAGTTCTGTTTAGAAGACCTACTTAGTATTAGGCCATAGACAATAAGGGCTCATTTAATGAGCACTAGCATATCTGACAAATGCTGTAAAAAACGGGCTAGTTGCTGAAAAACTTGGTGAATGAAGGTGATAATGTGAAAAGAAGAGGATGGAGAATTAAAGTTTGGAGGATGCCTATGTTTGAGTGTGGGGTATAGGTGGGAGGAGAAATGAAAGGATTAAAGAAGGGGAGACTAAGAGGCAGTCCAAAGGCAACTGAGGAAATCAAAGTTTTCAGGATAAAGAAATAGTCAAGTTCCCATGGTGATAACTGAGGGAAGGTCACTGGAATAAACAACTGTGACACTGAAAACTGTTGGGCTAGGTTTTTATTAGACTGTTGCACTAGGAGCTAGAAGGTGCAGCGTTAAGGCAGCATGAGGTGGTATAAAGAGTAGTAGTTTTAAAGTGTGACAGCCCCGGATTGGAATCCCAGTTCTGTCACTTACCAGCTGAATCAATTTGGCAAAGTTCCTTAAGGATATTCTTAGTTTGCTAAGCTGTAAAAAATAATTCCCAGTTGTATGATTCTTGTAAGGATTCAATGAGGCAGATGAAATGGCTTGTTAGAATGCCTAGAATAAAAGTCTTTTAATTAAATCCATTCCTTTAAAAAAATCAGGTGGTAAGAAAGAAAAAAAAACAATAGTATGATTATTTTGAAAAGTTTTATGGTGAAGGACCTAAGGCATTTGTAGGGAGATTTTTTAGGATACTTGGAACTAAGTATGTTTGCTGATAGAAGAGAAGAACCAAGATGGGAGAGAGAAAGTGAGGAGTCAAGACTGAAGAAGGTGGGAAGGGTTAGGGAGTGAGCCAAAAAGGTGAAAGGTATCAAGAAATACAAACTGCCATTTATAAAATTAGTCATGGGAATGCAAAGTATAGCAGAGTAAATGTAGTCAGTAATATTGTCATAACTATGTGTGGTGCCAGGTTGGTGCTATACTTATGGTGATCACTTCATAAGGTATATAAATGTTGTATACCTGAAACGAATGTAATTTTCTATGTCAAATATAGAAATAAATTTTTAAGAAGTGAGAAAATCATCAAGTATTACAACAAAAAGAATGAAAAAGATGAATCAAGAGCCTGGAGGACTAAAGATCAAGGATTTAGGGTCAAGTGCAGAGGAGAAAGAGTTAATTTTAGAAAAATACATAATTTCTTTAGAGACTATTTGGAAGGTGAAGAAATACACACACACACACACACACACTCTAGAGGCCTAGTGCATGAATTCATGCATGGGTAGGTCCCTCAGGGTGGCCTGAAGAAATCAGGCTGAAACCTGCAGTCCAAAGTCACCTACCACTCCTGCCTACTGCTGCCACTCATCCTGGCCCCCCTGTGCTCATACCCAGTCAGTCCCGATAGGGAGAGGCTCACGCCACCACAGAGGTGCTTGCCAGCTGTGAGCCCTGTGTCTGGCGCCCACCTGAAGGGGGTTGAGGGTGGGTTCAGGACACAGTAGGCCTTACAGGTGGGCAGTGGCACACCTTTGTTGGCCCAGGACCTGGATCCAACGGGCTGATGCTTGTGCCAGTTGTCGAGAGCCACCTGCCAGCCACTTTTATGTTGTTTCTTTGAAATGGAGCATCTAGGGAGGGGAAGTGGCTGCAGTGCCCAAGGCAGACTTTCAGGAGGCTGGTGGCACTGTCAGGATCACTGGTCCGTTGGTGCCTGGCCCATTCTCCAGAGATTGGACCTGCAGGACTGTTGAGGGAGTGAGTGGCTGCCCCCCAGCTGGTGGGCCACCAGGACAAGTCGGTCAGTAGAGTGGCGCTCCTGCTGTGGGAATGCACTGACCACCAGGGGGCAGCTTCTGCATTGAGCATCTTCCTCCTGGTGGTCAGTGCACATCATAACAACTGGTCAACCACTCATTCAGTTGCTTAGTTATATATATTAAAATTAGTCATGGGAATGCAAAGTATAGCATAGGGAACATAGTAATATTGTCATAACTATGTGTGGTGCCAGGTGGGTGCTATACTTATTATGGTAATCACTTCATAAGGTATGTAAATGTTGTATACCTGAAACAAATGTAATTTTCTATGTCAAATATAGAAATGAAATTTTAAAAAGTGAGAAAAATATTTTTAAATATATTTTATTGCTTTTTTACAGAGAGAAAGGGAGAGGGATAGAGAGTTAGAAACATTGATGAAAGAGAAACATGCAATCAGCTGCCTCCTGCACACCCCCTACTAGGGATGTACCTGCAACCAAGGTACATGCCCTTGACCAGAATTGAATCTGGGACTCTTCAGTTTGCAGGCTGATTCTCTATCCACTGAGTTAAACTGGTCAGGGCTATATATATTTTAAGTGTAGAGAAAGGAAGCCGCAGAAACTCTTTTTGAAAGCATAATGTAATTTACTAAGTGAAGGTATGATGAACAAGTAGACCGTAAGTCGAGTAGAAAAGTTTGAAAGCCTCTCATGATGAAGACTATAGGAATCAACAAAAAAATAATAAATTAACTGCTCATCTGTGACTTATGCGGAGTTGAGATGGGTGTCACTAGAATTTAGGAAGTAGTAGCCTGGGAACCATTCTTTCAGAATAGTAGAATATGCTGAGAAGGCTGCTGAAATTAACTCAGTATAAGAGCCAGAACTTAAGAGGGCTGTCATGATGAGAAAGTTGAGGAGAAGGTGCGGTAAATCAGCAAGATGGCCAAAAATTAGCCAAGTGGCAGTGATCTGAAAATACTTTTCAAATTTATTCACTAAAATCTAATCAATCTAATTTATGAGGACTTCATAAATATCCTGAGACTAACAGGAGCTTTATTTGTCATCCAAGACCTGCATGATATGTAGATGGGGGATAGTTGGGTATTGTACTTTGTGCCAAAGGTTCAAACAAAGAAGGAAAATTTAAGCCTGTTTTAATCTCAAGGCAACCTGAGGCTAGGGCATGTCCTGGATAGCAGGGACTCACCATGATGTAGGAACAAGTATAAGGATGTATGTCCCTTCATGGATCTCTGCGTGAGTAAAGCATGATATAGTCATTCGACTCACCCCCTAAAGGAAAGGGCAGAACATGTTTGACAGAAGATTATGTAAAATTGAAAGAAATATATGACTTTTAAAGAACTGGATTATCTTAAACTTGGAGTGGGAAATAAAACCAAAGGATTGCTTCAGAGCAGGAAACAGTCAATGGCAGCTTCAGAATGTAATGAATACTGCCTTGGAATGAGGGATCAGAACATCAGCCCTGGGGACCTGAAGAGGAATACATGGTTTCTAAAGGAACAACAAGTACTAATAGTTTATAAAACCTTAAGACTAATTAAATCTACCATGCTGCACATTTTTATTACCTTTGTTCATTCATTCATTCCCCACCATATGACAGACAATAATGGACTACATACTTGAAATAGACAAAATTCCTATTTTGATGGAGCATACATTCTAGTTGGAAATGAGCTTAGGGTGGGGTAGACACTGGAATATTAAAAAAATACTACACTGAGTCTTCAGGATCTGAAGCATTTTCTGTACGTGTATACATGCCTAGGCTTGTGTTTATTTTTGTGTTCAGAGTGTAGGTTTAGATATAGGTGTGTATGTGTGATAAAGGTACAGAAAAAGGGTAGTAACTGTAGATTTTCTGGCTATGCCAGTCTCCATATAAAGAAAATAACTACCAAATAATATCATCATGGAAATGCTATTGGTGTCACTTTAGTGAAATGCCTTTTTATTTGCTTTATATTGTTTTAAGGTTTGTTGCCTATCAAAGAAAAATATTGATTTTCAGTATTTCCAAGATGACTATTCTGAGCTAGACATTCTCTTTTGCTCTTGTTGAGGTTATAAATTGTTAAGTCTTTCTAGAAAGCAATTTGTAATATGTATTAAGAGCACTGATATGTTTATATCCTTTCAATATACAATTTTAGGGAATTTATCTTAAGGGAATAATTCACAATAGGTCAAAGCTTATGCACAGAGATACTCACAATAGCCTAATTAATAACAGAAATAAAATGCCAAAAATTCAAATTATCTATGAATAATGGTTGTCTTGCTATGGTTCATGAACAGTATGAATATCTTGCAAACAGTTAAAGTTATGTCCTCAAGGTGTTTTAATGACATGGGAAAATATTTATGATATAAAAAGTTATAGTTAAGATCAAGATACAATTTTTTATATGCTGCATAGTTTTAATATTTAAAACAATTCAATAAAATTGGGTAGAAGGAAATAGGCCAACATGCTTTATACTTTAATCATTTTCTGTGATTTGTACATGGGACTTTTATATCCAAGAATATCAATAAATATTATCTTTAAAACCCTATATTAGAGTAGAAGCTAAATGCCTCTGTGGTTGTCCCATAAACCACTGAGTCTTCTTATTCTGGAATGTTGTGGGAAATGAACACTTACATATATAACTGTAATATCAATTCAAGTTTATGCTAAAGAATTTGTCAAATGGCTATATTTTAATACAAAGAGGGTAATTCTTTTTTATTTCTCTGTATTTTATTAGAAAGTTTTTTTTTCTTAACTTTTTGTCATGATAGATATAAGTTTATCCTTGGTCTTTGGCATTGTGAATCCAGTGAAAGAATAGAAATGACTTTATGAGACAACAGTTCTACACTATTATTTTAATTAAGTAAATAGAAAGCAGAGATGTGTTACTTTAAGATTAGGACAACATTTCTTATATTTTTTTCCTAATTATCACCCAATAAAATGTTGTATTGATTTTAGAGAGGAAGGGAGAAAGAGAAACATTGATATGAGAAACATTGAGATTAAAAAGCAAAAAAAGAAAAGAGAAACATTCAGATTGGTTGCCTCCCATAAGCACTCCCTACTGGGGATTCAACTGCAAAGTAGTTATGTGCTCTGAGAGGGAATCAAACCCACAACCTTTTGCCATATGGGTGATACTACAACCAACTGAGCCACCTGGCCAGGGCAGGGCAATATTTCTTAAATTGTAGTTCTGGGATCCCCTGTTTGAAATGTAAATTTCCCTGAACTACTTAATCAGAATCTGAAGATGGGTATTGGGAAGCTGTATTTTTAAAGATAGACCTGGGTAATTTTTTTCTGAGATTCTCTAAGAACTACCAGTTGGGAAAGAGAAGCTTGAGATTTAGACATTCTTGCATAGGATCTTTTCTGCTCCAACATTTAGTAGAATTAGACATTTTCTCAATTGCATGGATCCCAAATATATTTTGCTTCCTAATTAAGTCAGAATTGGGGAGTGGGATCTATCTATGGCTTTACTGCTATCTTATTTGAGAAGTTTAAATTTGGAATTCTCTGAGAACAGATACAAGTGGTTGGTAATATTGCTGGTAATGGGGATAGGGTGACCATGTAGGTAATTTGTCTTGGTCAGGAAATAGCAGCCCACCAGTTCTAGTTCCTTTGAGGTTGCCCACTGGGTAGAGTGCTTGCCTAGATCATTATCTACAACTCTTGATGAGACAGGTGTTCATGAAGAATTCTAATACCCTATAGGTTAAAGGTGCAAGTGCTAGAGTCAGACACACCTGTCACATGCTACATGCTTGGAGAAATTAAATAACTCAAAATCTTAGATTCTTTGTCAGTAAAATTGGGTTACTACCAGTGACAGCCTAATGATGAAAAATTTTGTGCAAATCATTTAACACAGGGCCTGACATAAAGATCTCCGTGTGTGTGTGTGGGCAGTGGATCTAAGTTTACTAATAATTCTTCATCTGAGCTAACTTTTGGTATCTGTTGGTTTCATGGAACATCTAACCTTATTGAAATTCAGCCTCTTGGGGTTGGTGTAGGACTTAAATGAATAATATGAAGTATTATTTGCATACCTTCTCTAGTTCCAAAGAAAGTCAAAAGTCATTCCTACACACACGCACGCACACACACACAGCCTTAACACTGATCAGCTCTATAATAGTTCTCGGGTGTAACATTCCATAAAGCTATTTTAGATTCTAATAAATGTCATTTCATGATGATCACTACCATGAAGCACACTTACATAACACCTTTCTCTCCTCATTGATGAATATCTCCCTAGTAAATGTAATCATTACACTTTTCCCTAATTTAAACTTGAATTTGCCAAGTTACAGTTTTCTCCAGTAGCTTTTTAACCTTAGGAAAATAACCATCCCCCAGACCCGTGACTAAATCAGGTCGAGACAATTACCAGGAGCAATCATTTATATTATCCAGTTGCATAACACACTCCGCGAATAAATGACATATCCCAATTTAGGATACATCACCAGATTCAGGTCGGAAAGTATCCTCTGCCAGTCAATAAGAGTGCGGGTCACTGGGAGATCTCTTCGTAGAATTTTTCTTAGGGCTTCATTCGATAACTCCTGTAATTCTTCTAAGACTGAAGCTTGAAATTTATTCTCTTGCTCTTCCACAAGCCTCGCAAAACTTAGAGCCAGTTGAGCTTGGTTAACTATTTCCAAGCTTTCTTTCAGGTCCTTGGAGATTTCAATATGAAGGTTGACATTCTTGAAGAAGTGAGCTTGCACAAAAATTCTTCCTGTTACTTGGGTTAGAAATGGATGCACCTGGAAAATCCATTTAGATTTCCAAAGGCCATTCCAGAAATTTACTGTTTCATAGCTATGATCTTCAATGCATGCTATCAAGAACTCTTTTTTTTTCACAGTTTTTCTCAGCACATTGCAGTTTCCTGTTGGATAGTGGTCATTCACGTATAGCTTCAAGGCGCACAGAACAACATTTCTCAGGTATTCTGTCTCATTCCGAATGATACCATGAGTTTTGATGTCTTTTAACTGGTTTTGAAGCAGATCGAATTTGAAAGAAAGTTTGCTGTGACAGTCAAAAAACCGGAAGTCACCCACTACATTGTGGTGAGACAAGAGGACTGGATTTCCATCGATGCAGAGTGGAACATAATATTTTTGGCAGTGTTGATGGCCTGCACACTCACCTTGATAGTGCATAAGTTTTTCATCACGGATAAGCAGACAGAGATCATCAAAGGCATTTACAAATTCCCCTGGAGGAGCCTGTATTAACAGTCTGCGGATTGCTTTTTCTTTCTCTTTCTTACTCAGAACAGTACGTGACATACTTGGTTGCAGCAGAAGCAAAGCTTCTGAAATAAAGCGTGTTCAAAGGATGAGAAAACATTCCATGAGTCACCTTTCCCATCAAGGTGTTCAACATTTGAGTTTAAGATTATTGTGTCTAAACATGAAAACAGGTAGCCTGGCAAGCTCTGAGTCTCCTGATGAAGTCATAAAGAACCTTTTTCTATGAAGTGTGGAACTTTTGATGATATCACAGTGGGTGTTCAGACCAAAAAAATAAAAATGACAGTCACCTGACAGCATGGTGCCCAGCCAACCAGTTATCTGTATATTGGAGATATTATGAACTTAGCCTTCCGAACAGCCTTCTTCAAAAGTGGTGTGTCTCCACATATATTATATGGAGACTAGAGAGTGTTTTGCAGCACTTTTCACCTTCTGGGACCACAGTGGCATTGACTTAGACTATCAGAATAGCTGTATTAAACCTACTGGAAGCATGGTCTGCTGAAAGGGTTTGAGGGCTTTGAACAAGATAGCAAAAGTAAAACCAGATTTGGTGGCAGTTCACAGAAAAATGCCAGGCAGCAGGAGATGCAGCATTTATAAACATTGTGGGTTTGGACATGGTCAGAACATAAGCAATAAGCCAGAAAGTTTCCAGGGTAGTGAGGTGCAAGGAGCACATCTTGTGAATTGTTTCTATGGGAATTAAGTGTGAGTCATCTCCAAAGAGCAAAGAGCAAAGACAGTAAATCACTATTCCTTCTCTTCTTTCTCTCTAGAAAGGGACAGTGACAACAGCTGATGAGTATCAAGAGATTCCTTTCTTGCAAAGAGGCAGAATTAATTACATCCGGAACCTGTGACAATACCTAATGTGGAGAGACTTCTAAGCAAGGAGAAAGGGAAGCCAAGTTATGAAAATATGGAGAAATATCCATTCAAAAATCTTTTTCCTATTTTCTCATCTTCCTCTTGTTTTATCTCCTTTGTTCTTTTCTCATTCTTGTTTGAGGACTACTGAACTTAAATTCCTCTTATTTCTAAAGTAATTCCTTCCATATCTGTTCTGATTTTTTTTTTGTTTCCCTAACTTTAAGTATCTTTTTCTTATAAGAACATAAATTGTACCATACTAAGTATTAGCCATTATATTGAAAGGCTTCTCATTAGTTTTAACAATCTGAAATTGAGTGGATTATTGAACAATTTTTTTTATCAATATCTTTCATGACTTTATAGACTGTCATGTTCTTTTCAGTCTTAGTTTTTCAAATGGAAGTGTTCTAATTTTTGTAGTGTATCTGTAGATAATAAATAATCTTGGTTATTTTCATACAAATATACACTTATTATGGCACTTTAAACCTTTTTTGATAGTACTGCATGTGTTTCTTTTTTGGGTATGTGTATAGCTGGACATTTGGCTAATGCAGTAACCATATCAGATATGGTTACTATGTATTGAACACTCAGTAGCAGAAACTGTGTTCAATGATGTATTGTGAACTCATTTATTGTCCCCCACCTTCTCTAAGTATTAAATTAAGCACTTTTCAGATGAGAGGAAAGGAGAGGGATGTGCCCGAAACTAAGGTACTTGCCCTTGACTAGAATTGAACCTGGGTCCGCAGGCTAATGCTCTATTCACTGAGCCCAAATGGTTAGGGCTGACAGGGATATCTTGAAGTCCAGTTGCTTCCCAAGTCCATATCTTTAAGCAATAGACTGTATTTCCCAAGTAATAACTGATTTCATAAATGTTTATTTTATTTTCCTGTAATTTTTATTGTGTTATGCCCTTTCATACCTTTACTGAAGAATAATACCTAATTAGTTTTGTTTAAATATTATTTATCATAGAATTACCTTGTAATATAAACACAAGATAGACTATTTTTTTAAATACAAAAATAAACTAAAGAGAGATCAAATATTTCTTTAGGCATTTTAAGTACATCATGACTTTCTGTGAGACTTTCCTTAACTTCCTTCTTTTGTATTTCATACGTGGTTTTTGTCAATTGTTCGAGAAGACTTTAGAGGTGGAAAAATTAACCTAGAAAAAGCTCAGAAGTTACTTGAAAAACTTAAAATTCAATGTAATTATATTCATTTGAAGTATATTTTTAAGGTGAGATGCTATCTGCCCCTGCCTAACCTGAAAAGGATTTAACCCAAAATAGCAAAATGTCAATAGCTACTTGGATGCTTTCTGCAGAAAATACATATGAAAAATTAGTTTTTTAAGAATTAAAGCAAGTAATTATGCAAATATACTTAGAATCAAGATAGAATCTAGGTAGGATATAAAAGCAGATGTTGATAAAATTTGAAATAATACCAGGTTATCAGTTTAGAAGAATCTACTGAAAATACAGGAATGTCGACATTAGATTAGGATGAGTTATGTGATTAGGTTAAATCATATACATGATGAAACAATTTATGAATTGTATGTCAGTGATTTATAGAGTAGTGAGTAATCTTGAAAATAGTTTGTATTTAATCACCTCAAAGTAGAAAATCATGCCCAAAATTCTCTGCTTAAGGAAGATCTGGTAGAAAGGGAACCTGGCTCGCCGTCTTCCCACTAAAGGACAGAGGGAAGATCATGAATAAAATGAGAACTCAAGTGTTTAGCCAAGTTTTGCAAATAGTGCAAATGGCACATTTCTTGTGAATCAGGAAAGACTACTAGACTGCCAATCCAGATAGTTAGGAAGTTAGATATCCTAATTTTGATTTTGTTTTGCAGCCAAAAACACAATCTATGTTGAAATTGCTACCACTAGCACAAACCGAGAAGCTTATGTCCCTTTACTTGTAAGTAGCTAGTCTGATAGTTTCACAGGTGCTGGCAGAGGCAGGCTTCCTCTTCAGAGAAACAAGACAGCTTGTTACTCACAAAAATAGCATTTGCCAGAGTATCAGCATTTTGATGCCACTTTTCTAAGCCCCAGTTCCCAAAGTGTGATGATGTGAGGAAGGCAAGGTGACATGTACAATATATGCAATGAGCTGCGTAACTAGAGAGCAACCTCAAGCTTGAGGAACCCAGATCTTTTATTATGGGCAGTAAGTTAGTTTGATTTTTTTTTCCCTCAGGAGAGTGTCATTAGCATTTTCATTGCAGACAGTAAGAAACCTGTTTATTTCTCAGAGGGATGTACTATATCTTCATTATGCAAACATCCTTGAAAAGCTAGTCCTGAAGAAAGGATATTGGTGCCACTGCTCCAAAAATGTGGAGAAGCACAAAAACCTATGGAGAATTGCCTCCCAACAAACACTTCTCCCAATAAGATGTAGCCCCCATATTTAGAAATGACAAAGAGGAGGTTCCAACAGAAAAGCTGTAGTACTCAGGAGACTGCAGTAAAAGACAAATGCTTCAGAGTTGTTTCAATGAATCTGTGTAGCGTGTGCTGCAATAAGTTTTCCAAATTTTAATCAGTTAGTGCCTAATACTACATCTGAAGGACACAAGTTTTTGTGAAAGACCTTTACACACAGAAATTTCCCCCAGTGTTATTGTCCAAGGGGAGAAATAGCTACATCCTTTCAGTTTCAACATAATATAGAAGTGACAATTAAATCTCTGTCAAATGTGAAATACTGTTTTATTCAGTGATTTATCAGGTTGCTTTGAATTTTCTTCAAGATAGAGATATCTGTTTGAAATGCACATGAGTGAAATGCATGCCATATTCAAAAGCATTATGTAGAAAGCTCACCATTTATAAAAAGTAAAAAAAATAGCTCATTAATTAAAATTTATGATTATTTAGATATGACAAAGCTGATGGTCTATTTTGTTTAGCAAAATCTTTTTGGAGTGGCTATAAAAACAATCTGAATTATAAAAATTAGAGAGTCAGAGATTGCCTAACATACTTCAAAAACCTCTTTAAACTGACCCCAAGTGCTTTAGAAGCATAAATTACATATAATTGAGGTTGATGGCCATGACAAACTATTTTTACCTATTAAAATAATTTCCTTAGGTCCTCTAATAAATAATATTTGTTGCCTTAAGCTGGACTGCCATATATTTATTGAAATGTTGATTAAATAGGATTCTTAAGGAAGGTGTATTGGCTAACTGAATTTTCTGGATAGCTCAAGATTCAGTTTCTTAAATATTCCAATCTTCTTCAACTTTTGCTGCTAATCTTTCCTCACTTTATGGGTACACCTTATAGCCACAGTAAATAAAATGAATCAAAATGAACCTTATTTTGGTGATCCAAATCTTCTAGTGTTTTCAGGCTGTTATTAGCAAGCTCAGTAGGCATGGAGATTCTTCACTCTACTATTAGATATGAGCTGTGTGATACTTGTAAGACAAGTCAGTCTCTCTGAGCGAAAGTCTTAATCTGCAGAGTGGGGTTACTAATATAGTTATCTTGCAGAGTTTTTCTGAATGCCAAATAAGGTGTCATTTGTAATGTACCTAGCACCAGGCTTAGCAAAATGTAGGCACTCAGTAAATTAGTTGAAGTTATGTCCAGTGGAACTCAGGGCACTGTCCTTACTAGGAAACAGGTGTGCCAAACACAATGGTAGAGGAAGTGAATGATCTTCACTACTGCACATTTTTATTTGTTTCATCTTTTACTTAAGAAATTAATTTTTTTCTTTTTTTCTCACTTGATTTGACCTTTTTAATTATTATATTTTTATTTCCAATCAATATTATTACTACTACTGTTTTACCTTTTTATTAAGGTGTCATTTTATATTTCTTTGTTTTACTTTGGGATTAGTATTCTTCATTCTATTTTCATCTTTCCTTTAGCATCATTTTACTCTATCTTAACTTAACTTTATGCCATCACTCTCTCCCTAACTTTTCCCCTTTTGTTGGCCTGTTTCTCTTACCCTTTCCCTACTTCAGATTTTCCCTATTCCTTCTTTTTACCCCCTATTAAAATTTCACCCTACTTATATATCTAATTT
The DNA here is from genome assembly GCA_011751065.1 of Lasiurus cinereus. Lineage (NCBI taxonomy): Eukaryota > Metazoa > Chordata > Mammalia > Chiroptera > Vespertilionidae > Lasiurus > Lasiurus cinereus. The sequence continues at coordinate 26,350,104 of JAAGEH010000311.1, forward strand.
CCAATCCCTGCTCTAAGTCCATACACACCTCTCTCTTCTCTTCACTATCCAAAAATTTTTTTTCTCTCTCTTTTTATTATTATTTGCTTGATTATTAATTATGTCAATTTTTATGCTTGTTTGTGAGATTGTTTTACTTATTCTTTTTTCTTTGTTTGTTTTATTTTTGTTTGTTTCTTACTTCTGTTTTCCCTCACATTGCTTGATATTAGTTGTTGTTTGTAGTTTGCATTCAATTCCAGGTTCTTGTTGTTGGCATTGGTTGAGATTAGTAGCTGTTATATTGGAGTTTCTCCCCATATATATAGCTTGTTCCCCTCTTCTTCCTTATTCTCTTTTTTTTTCCTTTTACCAATTTCATTTTTGCATTCCTTTTTTTTTCTTTTCTTCTTTCTATCCTATATTCTAATTTTCCATTCTGTGGTGGTCACCTTTATTTGGGGTTACTAATATTGTTATTACATTTCTGTTTAGTACCTTGTGTGTTATTCCTGGTTGGGTTGTATTTTGTGCCTTTAAATATACACAGGAGAGAGAGAACTACATAACCAGATATCCGGAGAAGAGAGACCATGTGGAGACAAAGAAACAGCCTGCATATGAAAGAAAAGCAGGCATCACCAGAAAAGGAAGTAAATGACATGGAGGCAAGCAACCTGTCAGAGAAAGAATTCAGAAAAAGGGTCATAAGGTGGCAGAAAAGAATGAAAGACAAATTCAACAATATGTGTATGAACCAACAGGAAATGAAGAACCAAGAAGAAATGAAAAATGACATCACTGCTGTAAAGAACTCAATAAAAAGCATCAAGAGTAGACTAGAAGAAGCAGAGAGCTAGAAGACAAGGTAGGAAAAAATACCCAAGTAGAGTAGCTTCTAGAAAAAAAAAATTAAAAAGCGGGAGGAGAGCCTAAGGGAACTTTGGTACAACATGAAACAAAAACAACATCTGCATAATAGGGGTCCCAGAAGGAGAGGAAAGTGAGCAAGGAATAAAAAACCTGTTTGAAGAAATAATGACAGAAAAGTTCCTTGATATAGGGAAGAAAAAGCCCACACAAATCCAAGAAGCTCCCAGAATCCCAAGCAAAATGAATCCCAAAGACTGATACCAAGGCACATTATAATTAAATTGGCAAACACCAATGGCAAAATAAGAATCTTAAAAGTGGTCAGAGAGAGACAGAAAGTTACCTACATAGGAATCCCCATCAGACTAGTGACTGATTTCTCAACAGAAACTCATCAGGCCAGAAGGGAATGGAATGAAATATACAAAGTCATGCAAAGGAAGGGTCTGAATCCAAGAATACTGTACCCATTAAAGTTTTCAATTAAGATTGAAGGTGAAATCAGGAGCTTCACAGACATAAAAGGACCAAGGAAGTTTATTACCACCAAACCAGCAATTGAAGAAATACTAAAGGGTGTGCTATAAAAGAAAAATAAAAAAAATAAAGAAATAGGAAACAAAGAAGGAACACAGAGGTAAAGAATAAAAATGGTGACAAATAAGTACCTATCAATAATAAGTTTCAATGTAAATGGATTAAATGCCCCAATCAAAAGACATAGGGTAACGGATTGGATAAGAACACATGACCCATATATTTTTTATCTTCAAAAAACCTATCTCAGGAAAAAAGGTGCACATAGACTGAGGGTGAAGGGATGGAAAAGTTTTTTTCAGGAGAATAGAAATGAAAAAAAAAAAACAGGGGTAGCAATACTTTTATCTGAAAAATTAGATCTCAAAGTGAAGGACATAACAAGAGATAAGGAAGGCCACTTCATAATACTAAAGGGAGCAATCCAACAAGAAGCAATAACTCTGATAAACATATATGCACCAAATATAGGAACATCCTAATACATAAAAAAAACTCCTGGAGGATATCAAGAGAGAGATTGACAGCAATACAATCATAGTATGAGACTTCAGTATACCACTATCACCATTGGACAAATCCTCTAAACAAAAAATCAACGATAACATCAATCCTAAATAACTCACTAGACCAGATGGAATTAATTGACATCTTCAGAACATTTGACCTCAAAGCCACAGAATATACATTCTTTTCAAGTGCACATGGGTTATTTTCAAAGGTAGACTGTATATTGGGTCACAGGTAAATTGTCTTCAAATTCAAGAAGATAGAAATTATATCAAGCATCTCAGATTACAGTGGCATAAAACTGGAAATGAACTATAATAAAAACAATCTAAAAAATTCGAACACATGAAGACTAAACAGCATGCTATTAAACAATGATTGGGTAACCAGAGAGTTCAAGGAAGAAATAAAAAACATCATGGCAACATATGACAATGAAAACACAACAATCCAAAATCTATGGGATACAATGAAAGCAGTCTTTTGAGGGAAGTTCATAGCTTTACAAGCCTACTGCAAAAAACAAGAAACTATGGTAATAAATTACCTAACCCTACAACTCAAAGAGAAACATAGCAACAAGAAAAGCCCAGGATAAGCAAAAGGAAGAAAATAATAAAGATCAGAGTGGAGATAAATGACATAGAGACTAAAAAACAAAGAAACAAAAAAACCCACAAAAACAAATTATCAACAAAACCAAGAGCTGGTTCTTTGAAAAGATAAACAAGATTGATGAACCTCTAGCCAGGTTTACCAAGAAACAAAGAGAGAAGACCCAAATAAAAAAAATCAGAATGAAAGAGGATAAATAACAACAGACCCCTCTGAAATATAAAGAATTGTTAAAAAATACTATGAACAACTCTATTCCAACAAACTGGACAACCTGCAGGAAATGGAAATATTCTGAGAAAAATACCACCATTCAAAACTCAATCAGGAAGAATCTAAACATCTCAATAAGTCAATAACTATGGAAGAAATTGAAGCAGCCAACAAAAAGCTTCCAGCAAACAAAAGCCCGGGGCCAGGTGGCTACACAGGGGAGTTTTACCAAACATTCAAGGAAGAATTAAAACCTATCCTCCTCAGACTATTCGAAAATATTCAAGAAGAAGGAACACTTCCAAGCTCATTCTATGAAGCCAGCATCACCCTAATACCAAAGCCAGATAAAGACAACACAATGAAAGAGAATTAGAGGCCAATATCCCTCATGCACATAGATGCCAAAATCTTCAACAAAATTTTAGCAAATCAAATCCAGCAGTACATCAGAAAGATTATACACTATGACCAAGTAAGATTAACCCCAGGAATGCAAGGATGCTACAATTTCTGCAAATCAATAAATATGATACATCCCATAAACAAATTGAGAGATAAAAATCACAGTCATATCAATTATACAGAAAAAGCATTTGACAAAATCCAACACCCTTTCTTGATAAAAACTCTCAACAAAGTGGAAATAGAAGGATCATACCTCAACATAATAAAAGCCATATATAATAAATCAACCGCTAACATCATATTCAATGGGCAAAAACTAAAACCATTTCCCGTAAGAATAGGAACAAGACAGGGATGCCCACTCTCACCACTCCTATTTGACATAGTACTGGATGTATTAGTCATTGCTATCAGACAAGAAGAAGAAATAAAAGTCATACAAATCAGAAAAGTTGTCCTTATTTGTAGATGGCATAATACTGTACATAAAAACCCAAAAGACTCCACCAAAAAACTATTAGACTTAATAATGAATTCAACAATGTAGCAAGATACAAAATTAATGCCAATTAATTTTGAGATCTATGACATTTCTATACACCAATAGTGAACTTAAAGAACGAGAGACTAAAAAAGCAATCCCATTTACCATTGCACCAAAAAATTAAAATACCTAGGAATAAACTTAAGTAAGGAGTAAAAGACCCATACTTGAAAAACTACAGGACACTGAAAAAACACATAGAAGAAGACACAAACAGATGGAAAAACATACCATGCTCATGGATTGGGAGAATCAACATCATTAAAATACTACCCAAAGCAATCTATAGATTCAATGCAGTCCCCATTAAAATACCAATGACGAATTTCACAGACCTAGAAAGAACTCTCCAAAGATTCATCTGGAACAAACAAACAAACAAAAAACCCGAATAATCACAGCAATCCTGAGAAAGAAGGATAAAGTGGGTGGGATCTCAATACCAGATTTCAAGCTGTACTACAAAGCCATTATTCTCAAAACAGCCTGGTTCTGGCATAAGAACAGACATATAGACCAATGGAATAGACTAGAGAATCCAGATATCAACCCAAACGACTATGGTCAATTAATATTCGACAAAAAAGGCATAAACATACAATGGAGTCAAGACAGTCTCTTCAATGAATGATGTTGGGAAAATCAGACAGATACATGCAAAAAAATGAAACTAGACAACCAACTTACACCACACACAAAAATAAACTCAAAATGGATAAAAAACTTAAAGATGGGAAACTATAAGAATACTAGAGGAATCCACAGGCAGTAAAATCTCAGACATATGCCAAAAGAACTTCTTCACTGATACTGCTCCTAGGGCAATTGAAGCTAAAGAGAAAATAAACAAATGGGACTACATCAAAATAAAAAGCTTTTTAACAGCAAAAGAAACATCAACAAAACAATAAGAAAGCTCACTGAATGGGAGAGCATGTTTGTAAATTTTATCACTGATAAAGATTTAATCTCCAATATCTACAGGGAACTTATACAACTTAATAAAAGGAAGATAAATGATCCAATAAAAAAATGAGCAATGGACCTAAATACAATCTTTTCAAAAGAAGACAGAAGGAAGACCAAGAGACACATGAAAACATGTTCAAAGTCACTAATTATCTGAGAGATGCAAATCAAAACAATAATGTGATACCATCTCACACCTGTCAGAATGGCTACTATAAACAAATCAACAAACAACAAGTGCTGACTAGGATGTGGAGAAAAAGGAACCCTTGTGCACTGCTGGTGGGAATGGAGACTGGTGCAGCCACTGTGGAGATCAGTATGGAGTTTCCTCAAAAAACTAAAAATGGAATTCCCATCTGACCCAGTAATCCCAGTCCTAGGAATTTACCCCCAAAAACTAGAAACACTAATCAGAAAAAATATATGCACCTCTATGTTCAAAGCAGCACAAATCACCATAGCTAAGATTTGGAAACCACCCAAATGCCCATCATCAGATGAGTGGATTAGAAAATCATGGTACATCTACACAATGGAATACTACACTGCTATAAAAAAGAAGGAATTCTTACAATTTGCAGCAGCTGGATGGACCTGGAGAGCATTATGTTAAGTGAAATAAGCCAGGCAATAAAAGAAAAATACCACATGATCTCACTTATTTACGGAAATAACATTATAACCTGATGAATAAAAAGATAGATACAGAAGCAGTAAACCACGGAACAGACTGTCAATTTACAGCAGGAAAGCAGGGGAGGGAGGGAAATAGATCAACTAAAGGGTTTGTATGCATGCATATAAGCACACCAATGGATGCAAGATACTGGAAGTGGGGTAGGATGAGAGCATGTGACAGGAGTTAGGGGAGGCTGGGGGAAGGTCAATCTGAAAAAAAAGGAGATATATGTACTGCTACATGTAATACTTTAAACAATAAAAAAATAAAATTTGACTAAAAAATATATAATGGTGGGCTAAAGTAGGTTAATTTGTCAGCCAGCATTACCTAAAAGATAAATCATAAGATAATGAAACAATGATGATGATAATAATAAGGTAAATTATATAGGACTAAGTAAATAGTACAAGAATAAGCTCTGTGCTGTGTACTCACAACTGTAAACTTAATTTTGTCTACCCTTTTATAATACTATGACCATAGCAAAATATTCTAAACTTTAAAAAAAATTATTGAGTCATGGCTTGAGCAGCAATTCCCTAGTTAAAAAAAAATTCTTTATTAATTTTTTTTGTTGTTAATTTTCACCTGTGGATATTTTTCCTTTTTTTTTTTTTTTTTTTTTTTTTTTTTGTAGGGGGAATAGAAGGGAAGGGGGAGCAGAGGAGGAAGGGTCAACGACAGAAATATTGATATGAGAGAAACAAATTGATTGGTTGCCTCCCACAGGGGCCTTAACTAGGTCCGGGATCAAGCCTGCAGCTGAGCTACATATCCTTGACCAGAATCAAACTTGGGACCCTTCAGTCTCAAACTGGCTAGGTCTTCCTTGCTTTTATCATTAACGTGTAGCATGTAAGATATTTTATAGGAATTCTGTATAATTTCAATGAACATAACCAATCTTAGATTGTACTATGAATTGTTGGTTGAATATAAACTAGCATCCTCTTAATTTCAAAATTTTATATTATTATTATAGAACTTACCTTAAGTCTTCAAATTCTATAAACAGTTAGCAACCATTATTAAATCATATTATCTACATGACACTAAGTTAGAAACTTAGAAAGTATAAAACATGAATAAAGTGTTATCTCTTTCATAAGGAAGAAAGGCAGAAATTATTACTTTTTAAGTAGATTATAATAAATATCATAGGTAATACTAACAGGGCATTTGAGAAGACAGAGACTCCAACTTGGGCTTTTGTAAAAGATGCCATGGTGAAGGTAGCCTTCTTCTTGGACCTTGAAGAATGAGAGGCAACATGTATAGAGTAGAGTACAAAAAGTACTTGGGGGATAAAAGGTGATGCAACATGATCTGAGTATAGGATGCATGAAGAGGAGTGATGAAAAATAGCTACAAATACCAGTTCTGGCCAGATAAGAAATCCTGAATGGTAGGCCTTGGAATTTGGATTTACTTTTGTAGGGAATGGATAGCCATTGACCTTTTTGAGTAGAAACAGTGTGTATTTTAGGATACATATGGCTGCACTGTAGAATGGATTAGACAATAGGAGGCAAAGAGAGACAAGGTAGAGAATTCCCTGTTGCATTGGCCCTACAAATCTGCAACTTGGGTTAATTCAGCCACTTATATTTTTGTTTGATTCCACTTAAAGTTTATGAGTTCCTACCACAGTCCAACCAACTTTATTTTTAATCTTATCTGAAAAATACGTAGCACCAAATCCTTTTTTAAACATTAGATTCTATCTTTTAGTAGATAAGTTGAAAGAATTCTTTATTGTACATTTCTTTCTCCACTTCTTCCATCATCTACTGCAATAAAACTTGCTTTCACACTAATTTTGGAAACATGTTTATTTCTAAAATCCTATTTCTAATGGTGAAGCCTCTATTGAATTTTATTATTCTTACAATTCTCTCTATTCTGATTTCTGTGACATCATTGTCACCTAGTTTTTGCTTAAAATTTTTGATCATTCCTTCTCATCTGTCCTTCTGCTCTCTTCTTAAAATTCAGTTCTTATTTTTTTTTTCTTTTACTTTACAACCCTTCCTGAGGAATCTTACTTTCTTACCCTCCCCTCTAGTTTTACTGAGATATAATTGGCATATAACATTGTATTAGTTTTAGGTGTACAACATGATTTGCTATATGTATATATTGTGAAATGATCACCACAATAAGTTTAGTAAATATCCATCACCTCACATAGTTACAATTTTTTTTCTTGTGATAAGAACTTTTAAGATTATTCTCTTAGCTACTTTTAAATATATGATACAGTATTGAGTTTAATCACCAGGCTATATATTACATCCACATAGCTGATTTATCTCATAAATGGAAGTTCATACTTTTTAACTACCTTCAACTGCCCTCACTCGTCCCTGCTTCTGATAACCACTAATGGGTTCTCTATATCTGAGTTCATTTTTTTTTTTAGATCCACATAAAAGGGCATCGTATAATGTGAAATAGGTTAGAAAGAGAAAAAAAATTCATATTACATGACCTATTTCCCATTACATGGTGCACTCAAGGTCCATCCATAATGTCACAAATTACATAATCTTCTTCCTTTTCATGACTGATATACATATCACATTTTCTTCATCTATTCATCTGATGGACGCTTCAGTTGTTGCCATAGCTGGGCTATTGTAAATAATGCTGCAATGAACATAAGGGTACAGATAGCTTTTCAAGATAGTGATTTTATTTCCTTTGGAGAAATACCAAGATGTGGAATTGCTGGACATATTTAGGTCTATTTTGAATTTGTTTGAGGAAACTCCATTCTATTTATGACCATTATTTGAACTCTTTGACAGATAAATCATTTATCTCTGTTTCATTAAAGTCTGTTTGTGGGGTTTTATCTTGTTCTTTTGTTTGGAACATTTTCCTTCTAACATTTTTTTAACTGTTGGTTTCTGTGCCTTAGATGGAGCATTCATTTCTGCTAGTCTTAAGGAAGCTGTTTCATTTAATAGATAAACCTCATTGTTTAGCTCAGCCTTAGGTCTTATTTTTCTCAACCTATGTGATTTCCCAAAGCCACCTTATTCTTGGTGGTTCCTAGTCCCGGAGGGTATGTACCAAGACTTGCCAGTGTCCCAAAGGGAAATTCTCAGCACCTGGCTTCAGGCTAATTGGAAGCTGGATCCTCAGGCAAAATGCGCAAATAGATCACTTTCAGGGAAGGACTGGGAGATGGGTGGAGGCATCAGTCCACTCTCTTTACTCTGAGGCCCAGGGGAACAGACAACCAGCGACTTTTTTGTTTGCCACAATTCTGCTTAACCTGTGAACACGAACCTCACTGTCCACCAGAGCCAGAATGTAAGTTCCCTCCAGTGGGATACTTCCAACCCAGAGCAGAGCAGAAGGACAACACAAAGTCTCTGGAGGGCTGCAGCTGTGTTAAATCTTGCTGTTGTGTTAAACCTGGCCTCCCTCAGAGATAGCCTGGGAATTGGGTGCCTCTGTCTCTGGCTGTATCTGTGCTGAGTCTGGGGAAATAGCCAGTCAAGAATGGTTTCCTTGTGTGTTACAGACCTGTAGCACCTGAAAATGTAAGTTCCACTGGCTACCAGAGCTGGGCCACCAAGGAGCTCATCCCCTGACTAGCAGCTGCAAAAGCCCAGTTGCCAGATGTGCACACAGCTTCTTTCAGGGAGACACTGGTGATCTGAAGTGAGGCAGCAGGGGAGCATGAACATGGCACACTTGGCCCATAGATGTGTGTTAGATCAGAAGCATGACTCTCAGGCTCTATATAGCTTTTAAGATATCCAAATAGGCTTCTTGTAGAGGAACACTAGTTACTTCACTGTCCTGCCTCTGCGCTGAGGGGTGAGAGAGTGTGTAGGGGGAATGCCATCAGTCCTCAGGAGCCACGAAGAACTGTTTACGGTGGTCTTGTGGACTCAAGGTCCAGTTGGCTTTCTGAGCTAGGTATTTTGGGAACCTGTCTCTCATGTGGGAATCTTAAAAGTTGGGGCATAAGGTATTCTCAGGGAGAAACTGGGAGTTGGGAGTTGCATTCAGATTATAGGTCACCCTGCTGGGGCTGGAGATGATAGACAGATGATGTTTCTGCCTCTCCTACCCTTGTTGATGTGGGTTTTCCCCTCATTCACCCCACGTGTAGGATTTGCTCACTAGTTTCTGGATTTCTTTCAGAGACAATTGTACCATAAGCAGCTATAGATTTGGTGTGTCAGTGGGAGGAGGTAAATTCTGTGGCCTCCTATGCACTATCTTATTGACTTTCAGTGGCTTGAATTACTACTCTCATGGGAACAAAATTTAAGTTTTCTATCATGAATAACAAAGCCATATTCGGAGACATGATAAAATGTGTTTGTCATCTGCCATGTTCTAGCTAGGTACTATATTAGGTTTTTGCACACATTATTCTTAAATAAACATTCAAGAAAATTATTAGCATCTTTTAATACAGAAGAATATAGAAGATAAATGCATTGATGTAATCTGTTCATATCTCATATGACTGTGGGAACTCACATCTGGATATGTCTGACTCCAAAAACCTTATTGTCATGTTTTCTCTTATGACACACCAATCCTCTCTTTCCACTCCAACCAAGTCTCTGCTTGGATGCCCAAATATTTTAATGTTTAAAATGAACAGCTTTTTCTGCAAAACTTTATAGCTGATTGCCAGCTCAGACTGCTTCTTGAATTCCTCATATCAAACTCTCTGGTAATCACCATTGAACTTTTCCTCATGAAATGAAGAGTTCATTTCCAGCATGTTTGTCCCCTATTGTAACCAAGGATTCACTGTATAGGCCAAGTTATCAAAAGATGAGACACTAGGGTGGATAAGGTGAGGGAAGCAGATATAGATAAGACATACAATGCATTGAAATCTAGAACTTCCCATCTTGTACATGTCCAATCTGCACAGCAACTGGATGATATAGGTAGTATTATCTATCCCCATTTTGCAGATGTAGAGCATGAAGCTCAGAGAGTTTAATTCATATGTCCAAAGTTTTACATATTGTGGAGCTATGAATATGGTAGTCCATTTTGTCTACCATTTGTTTGCTTTTCACCAAAATACATGGCCCATGTTTCTTGCATTCAATCTGTTTATAGTGTAATGAGAAAGCTAAAATATAAATGCATAGCCTCTTTTGAAATTAAAGGCCCAAAGGTGAACTTCCTGTGTTTAGTTTGTTATTTGTGTTACTATTATCCCACTAGTTATTCTAACTCTTTCCAACACTAGACATTTCTGATTTCTCTCCCTTATGTGTCTAAAGTTTTAATATTTAAGTTCTTCTAAGTTCTTCCTTCATACTTTCACTGACACCTGTTCTTTAGTTGCTTTTTAAATTAAGTTTAATAGTGTGACATTGGTCAACATAAACATGGATTTCAGGTGTGGGTTTCTATGTTACAAGCTCTGTATATTGCACTGTGTACCAACCACTCAAAGTCAAATCTTCTCCTGTCACCTTATATTAGGACCTCCTTCTCCCCTCACCCACTTCCCTCTAACAACCACCACACTGCTGTTTGTGGTCACAATTTTCAGTTTTATATCTCACATATGAGGGATATCCTATGGTTGTTAGCTTTTTCTTACTGACTTACTAGTATTTCACTTAGCATAATGTTCTCAAGATCTATCCATCTTGCTGCAAACAGCGCAATTTCATCTTTTCTTGCAGCTGAGTAGCATTCCATTGTGTGTATGGACCATATCTTCTTTATCCAGTCCTCTATTGCAGGACACTTTGGTTATTTCTATGTGTTGGCTCATAAATAATGCTGCAATGGACATAGGATTGCCTATATCTTTGCAAATACATGATTTTGAGTTTTTCAGGTATATACCCAGGAGAGGAATTGCTGAACAAACACTGTTCGCTCCCTGCCACTTGCCCTGCTGTCGCTCTCCCACCTACACATTTCCCTCCCCACCCTGCAAGCTTCTCTCTGCCAAAGGAAGCGCCTGCTACTGGCCCAACCGTGAGTTCCCCGATGTAGGGCTGCACTTCTTTCCATTTGGTCTCCCTTTTTATTCCTGGTTGCCCACCTTTAGATATTTCAATGCCTGGGTCTCTCAAGCATGCATATGTGTTGAGCAGGGCTTTCTTTGTTGAATTATAATTTGTTAACTTGTTGAAATGTCATGGGGAGAGGACAAGAGATTTCACTTGGATGGCATTTTTTTCTTTAGTTTTTATCCTCTTGGATTATATCCTCTCTGTTCCCTTAGATGCAATTCTCCATCTCTTCCAATTAGTATTTCACAGATAATGGTACTAAACTTCTGCTTTTGCTAGTCATTTTCTTATTCAACCTCACAGTGTTGCTGTAGCTTTTAATTACTGGACCCAGCCCAATTTTTTCTCTTATGTCATAAAGTTCAAAAATGAAAATTCCAGGACAGCCAGGTGAATCCATGTGTTCTTATTGGAACCTACCTTGTTTGTCACTATCCCAAATCCTTCACGATATGCAGATATTACCTCCTTCAGATACTACCTAATTTCTGCAGCATCTATAGTTTACAGTGTTCTTGCATGCCTCTGATTTTCTCTGACATTTATGGTGCAGGCTGTATATTAGTAGCATGGGATACATATTGTTTAGCATGGTTTCAAAAAGGCCCTGACAGAGACTGAAATAAAGAAAGAAAATGTGTATTTCAAAAACATACTCATCTTTTCCCAAACCTTATTCTACTCCTGCTACAACCACTAGGTTTTAAGTGGTGGTGATCCATTAACCTTTTTTCAACTTTGGCACCACTTCCTGCAGTTTTATATATTTTATATAAGATACTAATCTAATCTAAGATTTATCTTCTTTCAAGTATAAGTTGCTCTATATATTACCAAATATTCTAATTTATTATTTGTGTATTTTTTTATATTCACAATGTGAGCCCACTAGTGATTTTTTTTAGTAGGCTAATGACAGGCTGAAGCAAGGAAGAATCACCATAGAAGAATTTAGATCAATTTATCGAAGTATTGTATACAGAGATGAAATTATTGAGATTTTCAATGCGTATTCTGAAAACCGGAAAGTTCTTTTTGAAAAAAATCTGGATGACTTTTTGACACAAGAGCAGTATATAGTTAACATGACTGAAAATATTGCTTCTGAGATCATTGAAAAATATGAGCCTGTTGAAGAAGGTAGGCTTGCATTTCAAAGTTTTATCAAATATTTACATTCTTAGTATTTTTTATGAACTACAGTTATCAAATTCAAATTTTTGGGTGGCTCAAATTTCTTCTGGATAATATAACATATTGGTAGTTGTCATATATTTTTTATTTTTCTTCCATCTCTCAATGGATAAGAAAAACTTCAACATTTTTATTTATGTTCATTTTTAAATAAAATAATGGAAACATTACATATTAAATTTTTACAGTTGCCTAAGTAACAATTAAATTAAAGCATGATGTTTAATCCTACAGGAATTAATTGGTAGCTCAAAATATTTATTTAACAAGGAGGTATGAAAGTCCAAATTCTGCCTTTGAAAGTTGGTTTATGGCTACCAGTGTTTAACATATAGTATATGAACCAAACTGATTCCTTTGTTGAGTCACCCATTCAATAATTTATTCAAATATTTATTTGTGGCAACCAAGTATGTTTTTAGGAAAGGAAATATAGTGGGAAATAAGGCAAAATAGGTCTATTATATTCCTGATGGGGGTTGGAGGAATTTTGACAATGAAAAATTAGAGATACAAAAGTATAATTTCAAAGATTGCTTTGTACTGTGAAAAAATAAAACAGAAAATCTTTAGGTTGGGTATTTAGGAGATTCCTCTATGAGGCTCTGATATCTGAGCTGAGGTTTAAATGATGAAAAATAATTAGTCATGTCACAAAAATGCGTGAGCAGTGTCTGAGTTGAAGGAAGAAAAGTATTGGACCTGAGTTGGAAAATTCAAGGTACAAGAGGATAGTGTGATTGGAACTTGGAGAATGAGGGTGAGATGAATTTGGAGGGATAGTCAGGGATCCAATCATGCTGGTCTTGTAGGTCCTTATTAATATTTTGGCTTCATGACTCAGTTCTACCTGAAGACAGGAGGATTTTAAGCATAATAGGACTAAATGCAGGGCCAGCAAATGGGAGTTTGATCAGATCACCATTAAAACTTTTCTAGGTTTGCAACAAGATAGTTTGCACCAGAGTGTAAAACAACTATAATACTAGCACACCTGATGAATTCAGTTAACTTTTTTTTTTAACAGCAAAGACTTTCTCTAAGGAAGTAGTGAATTGATTTATATTCTGACTCAAGTTCTTTGTATTATCAATGATTAGAAATTCACTGATAAGCACTTTCAGTAGAGTTGATTTAGTGAATATTCAAAAAGACATATTTTGGCACTGCTACCTGCAGGTGGTAAAAGATACAACACAATAATGAGATGGTGGCAATGACATCTTGGAATTGTGTTTGCATTTTAACTATAATATTGCACGGCTGTTCATCCATTTCATTTTTTGGAATGTCCTCTGCCTCACTTGATTTCATACACAGCCAAGTCTTTGCATTTCACATATCTGCTTACTGATCACTTTAGAGGCGTATTAAGGCCAATTTTAAATATGATTTTAGAGCCTCAAATGTTGCCAAGATTCTCAACTCATCCCATATTGGTATATGACATGTAGCAAATGAGATTTTTAAAAATCCACAAGGTTCTTATCATAATCTTGTAGTTTTAAAGGGCACAAAATGAGTTTGATTTCTATTCTATTACCAAAGAAGTTTATTTAATTATTTTTTAGTTCAAAAGGGCTATAAGCCAATTACTACTAATTGCACTGAGAAAAAGAATCAATTTATGCAATCATTACTATTACAATATATAATGCATTTGCCCCCATGTTTCCATAAATTTGCATGGCTTTGACACAGAAAGTTTGCATGCCTTCAGTGTCTTCTATGCAGTTTTTCCTAGCTTTTATTTTTTATACTGAAATGTAATAGTATTTTTGAATGCTAGGTTTTTCACTGTTATGATATCATAAACATTTACTTTTGTTGCTATATATTTTTTCTGATACATTATTTTTAAAGGCTATTTAATATTGTACTATAATTTGTTTCCTCCTCTTAGTAAGCATTTATAAATAATGCTAGTGTGAGCATTCTTGCACACTGGTCTTCGTTTGGCTCTCTATTTCTATAGTATAAATTCCTGGTGATAAAATTCTTTGCTAAGGTTCATCCTCTAGTCTAAAGCAAATATTCATACCAGCTCTTGTTTTAGGATGAACTGAATTATCAACAACAAAAACAACAGCAACCAACTTAGAACTCATATATAGGATAAGTACTCTCATTACCATCATTCCAAACACAAGAGGAAGTTAAATGACATTCTCATTAAAGGACAAGTAAATAGGTTTAACCCAAGTTATCTGATTCCAGAACCAGTGTTCTTTCTGTTTAAGTAGATAATTTTGGTATAGACGATACTGTGTATAAAAGTTTAGAGATAACTTACTGAAGATGATAATGTACAAATGACCCAACAATTCAATAGTAAGCATTTGTGTCAAAAGACAGGTACTGATTGTTTAGAGCAGCACACTTTGTAATAGCCCCAAACTGGAAATTATCTAAATGCTCATCAAAAATAGAATTGATAAATAAATGGTGGTATAATCACTCAATGGAATACTATACAGAATCGGAACAATGTCTAACTGAAAGAATAAATCTTAGAAATGATGTTGAGTAAAACAAACCAGTCACAAAATACAAACTGTATGAGATCATTCATAGAAAGATCATTCAAAACCAAGAGACAATGAAGATATGCTATTAGAAGCCACACAATTGAATACCCTTGGGTGGGTTGTGGGGAGTGATTGAATATGAGCAGGAAGCAAGCTTTTGGGGTGCTCTAATATTGTGACCTGTGACCTTGGTGCTTGTTAGATGTTTAGCTTGTGGAAATTCATTGATCTATGACATTTGTACTTGTGTATATTTTTAATACATTAAAAAAAATCAGACATAGTTGAATAATACATTCTCTACTTGAATGTTGAAGAATTAAGGGTATTGCTTAGAAAAATTTGTTTCCAAAGTCAAAAAATAGTATTAATGTTAATTCTAAATGAATATTTTAGAAACATGCTATTACTGAATATGTTTTAAAGAGAGATATGCTGCTAATGATATTACTACACCTTTTTACTTCTTTTTTTATAGTTAAGAAATTAAGCCAGATGTCATTTGAAGGTTTTTCAAGATACCTGAGTTCAACTGAATGCCTAATATTTAGTAAAGAATTTACTAAAGTTTATCAAGATATGCACCATCCATTAAATGATTATTTTATCTCAAGTTCACATAATACATATTTGGTATCTGACCAACTAGTGGGGCCAAGTGACATTTGGGGATATGAAAGGTATTTATTTGGATTTTTATATTTTTAAATTTATTATATTATATTATATTATATTATATTATATTATATTTAAAAACCCTTGGAAGTTCCCGTTGGTATCTGCCTCCATTGGTGGGAATCTGCAGTAAAAGCAGGCTGTGCATATTAGGCAATCACATAGGAAAGAGCCATTTTGATTTGCACATATCTTGGAGACCCAACCTTTCAGTGACTATGTAATCTTTCACTTTCCTCCTAATTCTGCCTGCTGACCTCCTTTTCCCAGTTAAATTGTTTCTCCAATTTAAAATATAAGTAAATACATAACTTTACAAACTCAGAATGTATCCACTTAGAATTCTGTAAGAAGAGCCCAACTCATAGCTATACATACATTCATTATAGAATTTTCTATTCATACTTTATTATTTTAATTAAAAATATAAATTTTAAATTTTATTACAGGTTGATTTCATTTACAGGTTGATTTAGAAATATAATTACTTTTGAATTCCTAGAATATGTTACATCCAACTGAATATTTAAATGTAAATTTAATTGTATTCTTCCTCTATTTCTCTACCCACTTGTGGAAGATATCATTTTAGAAGACAATTATTTTAAAATTTCTCTACTCATGAGAGGTGGTATCATGTAATACCTATTAATGTTTACGTTTCTGGTACTGATCTTTCCTCACTTTTTCTCATTTGTTAATTATGTGACAGACATAAACTCTTTGTGTCTAATTGCCTCATCTTTAAAAGAGAAAAACTAATATAAACTGTCCTAATAGCATTAAATACTTTAATCCATGTAAAGTCCCTCAAAGTTATTTAAGTGGAACATTTCTATACAGAGACAGTAATTTTCATTATTCATTCCCCCAAAAAGGGGTCAATATGAAATCGTAGAAAATGGCTTCACCACTAGAGGAGACTTTCTCTTACATACTTTCTTATGTATTTCTCTGAGTAACTCAAATCACTTTTGCTGGGAATCATATCAAGAAGTCAATATATGTAGTTTGGTAAAAGTTGTTTGGATCCAAGGATGAAATCAGAACTATCGAGAGAAGTATGTAGCAACAATCAATATTAGGTGGGTTGTCATTCATGAAAAGTTTTCTTCCACAACTAAATTTTTGGTAGGTTTTTTTTTTTTGTATTTTCTTTTCCCAATAGAGAGTTCAAGATTATTCTCTGTTAGCACCCCAAGCAACTGATATCTGTGTTGATAAACAGGGCAAGAAATATACTTTGACAATCAACTGAGAGGAGAGCAAAACAAACATTCTTTCATGAAATTACCAAACTTTACAAACAGATATTTATTATTCTACAATTTAAAATGCAAGTAAATAAACATGTAAGCCCAGAAATAGACTCAGTTTGATTTTTAGCCCATTTTAGAACTTGTACTTAAAATTAGGTGGCCACCTTATTTGCCCATGGAACTACCAGTGGGTCAAACAAGATTTCTTTAGAAATCTCAGGGGACTAAGACACTCTGGATTTTACATTACAGTGCATCTCTATATGCCTGAATAAAGCAGTGTGCACTTAAAAAGTAAGGCAAAAGGTTCTTAAAAAGCAAACCACTCCAAAAACCTCAACAAATAACTTATGAACTATTTAGCTTTATATTGCTTTAGTGAAGCCTCCAATATAAATAAAATTTATTAATTCTCTTCCCCTTTAATGCCCTACCTCCTCAGGCCACTTTCATCTTTTATCTATGTTATTCCCAAAGGAACATAAGGTCCTTTTTTGTTTCTTTTGTTTTCCCCTTGAATCCAGCACCTCAACTTCAGTGTCATAATTGCTTTATCTTTCCTCAGTTACACTCCTACCTAAATATTGCTGGAGTCATCTCCCTAAAAAGTTGACTAAAATGATCCCCAAAGAAATACTAGATCTAAAATGTCTATTTTTTTTGTGAGTCGTTTATTCTGAACTCTGTATTTCTGTTGAAAGAATCACTGAGTGGGACGACACTCTCTTCTGCAGGTTTTTATGTCTCAGGGAAACATTTCTCAAATTCTTCAGATTTTATGTCAGATAATTCTTTGTTTACCAGCTTTCCTGGCCTGAAAAGGAAAGCTGATAATCCTCTACCCATTAGATGCCAGTCACAAACCTCTTCTCCATCCCCAGTTATGGTAACAAAAAATGTCTCCACACATTGTCAAATGTTGCCTAGGAGGCAATATTGTCCTGACTGAGAACTGCTGGCCTGGACACAGTGGGCTAAATTAATATTTGTTTTGTAAAACAAATGCTAACTTGGTTTTCTATGTGAAAAATATCTTCATATATGGCAGGGACCTTTTTTTTAAAACCACCTCCTTGATACATGAGTATCACATCTAAGATTCTGATATTTCAAATCAGCTTCTTTTCATTCATTTGTCTCTCTTCCAAGACTTTGTTTAGAGGATCACTTCTGTCTGCCTTCCATTTTTTTTCTTATTTACCTATAGCTCTCAGTTTTTTCTAATATAAACACAGTAAATATTTATTTATTTAATATATTTTTATTGATTTCAGAGAGGAGGGGAGGAGAGAGAGAGAAACATCAATGATGAGAGAGACTCATTGATTGGCTGCCTCCTACACACCCCCTACTGAGGATGAGCCCACAACCCTGGGCATGTGCCCTTGAGCAGAATCGAACCTGGGACATTTAAGTCCACAGGCTGATGCTCTATCCACTGAGCCAGACAAGCTAGGGTGACAATAAATATTTATTGATAGTGAACTGTATACCAAACGTTTTCTATGAGATGTATAGAACTTAAAGCATAAGTCATAGGTAGAAATTGCAGGAGTCAGAGTCCATAGCCCTGCCCTTGGCTGTGCTGGAACTGTGGTTGGCCCATAGTTGCTCCATGTTAGCTCACAGTAAAGAAGAAGAAAAGGGTGTTCAGTACAACAACTTATCTTTGTTATTAATTCATTTACAAATTTATTGCTAAATTGCAAGTAGTCTTTGGAACATTTTAACATTTTTTAATGATCCAGGAATGACTATTTTGTTTACATTTTGCTAGTGCTCTTGTGAAAGGATGTCGGTGTCTGGAAATTGATTGCTGGGATGGATCACAAAATGAACCTGTTGTGTACCATGGTTATACACTCACCAGCAAACTCTTGTTTAAAACTGTTATCCAAGCCATACAAAAATATGCATTCATAGTACGTGCGTATCCTTATTAAATTATATTTAAACATAATATAATTTACATGTTTCAAAATTCTATGATCCTTGGCATTAGTTTGGATTAGTGATATTTCAAATTATGTGTTATGATCCATGAGTAGGCAATGAAATTCATGCAGTATATAGTTAATGATAGATTTATCAAAGTTAATCTCTAGTATGTTTCATGGAACTTTTTGTTTAATTATATAATATGTGTATTTATTTCATCATAAATATATTTCTTAATGTATGAGAAAAGTTTGAGAAATATTTTTTTATATAATAGTAGTTCTATATAATAATAAATATTTAACCAATATTCATCTATTTTACTTTCAAGATACAAACATAAAAAGAGTTAAAAATGTATTATCTCCATTGTTAACTTTTTTTAATGACCATGGTGACAACTATATTATTAAAATATCTTTTTTTTTTTAATTTTAAACAGAGAGAGAGAGAGAGAGAGAGAGAGAGAGGGAAACATCAATGAGAGAGAAACATCTATTGGCTGTCTCCTGCATGTCCCATACTGGGGAATGAGCCTGCAACCCAGTAATGCCCTGAGTAGGAATGGAATTAGTGACCTCCTGGTATATGGGTCTACACTCAATCACTGAGGCACAATGGCTGGACAAGTGGCAACTATTTCTATAGCAAAAATATTTAGAAGTTTATTTTAGATTTTAAAATTACTATTCAATTGTTAAAACTATATTCAAAGATCTAGTTCTTTCTAGAGCTTCTAAAGTCAGCTTTCAAATCCAGTCTATAAATTGGGTAGGTTTTAATAATCACTCAGTTTGAATACTTGACCCATTTACACACTTGGCTAATTAAGCACCTTTATATATTTTAAATTGTTTTTGTTAACTTAGTATATTTGATTTCTTTCTTAAGTAGTTCAATTGTTGTAAAATTGAAGATATTTAATCTAATCTTGCTGAATACTTAATGTATATCTAATAAATTAATGCCTATCTATTAAATTAAGCATAAATTTGATAAACTTAAAATTCTTCTAAGAGATCAGTGTATTAACTAAAAAGTTAACATAACTTGCCCTGGCTATTTGGCTCAATGGATAGAGCATTGGCTTGAGACTGAAGAGTTCCAGGTTCAATTCCAGGGGCACATGCCTGGATTTCAGGCTCAATTCCCTGTAGAGGGCATGCAGGAGGCAGCCAATCAATAATTTTCTCTCATCATTGATGTTTCTCTCCCTCTCCCTCTCCCTTTCTCTCTGAAATTAATAAAAATAAATAAAAATATTAAAAAATAAACATAATTTAAATAAATTGCTATATCATTTATTAGAAATAGAATATAAAGTAAGTAAATATTTATAAAACATAAAATATGAAAAATTTCTTAATTTAAAATGTTGATGAATGGAATTGATTTTCTTAAACATACAATTTCTAATAATTCTAAATTTATATCTTTATCCTAACTTTCTGCTTGAACTCTACACCAATACAGACAACTACACACACATTCTACTTGCATATTTAATAGGCATATTTAACATAGGATATTTAGATTTGAGCTCCAGCTATTCCTTTTTCTGCCAGTCCCACTCTTTTCATGGTCTTGCCAATTTCATTGAATGGTAGCTTCTATGTATTTAAGCTTAAAATAAATAATTATTGTCAACTTTAACTCTCTCCTTTTTTCCAACATCTCAGTCAGTTTTTTAGCAAGCTTTGTTGGCTCTACTTTCTTTAATTCCTTCTTCCCATTCTCATTGTCATTATCCTGGTCAACCACCATTTCCTCTCACATGGATTATTGCAATGACTTCATATCCAATGTTCCTGCTTTTCTTCTTCCTTCCCTACAGTTTCATCTCAATGTGTCAGCCAGAGTGACTTTTTGGTAAGTCAGATCATGTCATTTCCCTTCTCAAAACTTTCAATCCCACTCAGAATGAAAGCTACAATCCATACTGGGATTCCCCCTATTTTCTATTACCTCTCCTATCCTTTGGCCTTCCTCCCTTGTTTGCTTGTCTATTCTGGCCTTCTTATTCTTTTTCAGACATGTCTCAAAGCCTAAGAACTTGCAATATTAACCGTTAATCTAAAATACTTTTTCCAAATATTTGTATAGCAAACTCTTTCTCTAAATCCAGGGTGGGTAAAAAAAAAAATTGAGACAATCTTAAATGTTGAAGGTCTAGCAAGGATGGAAACCCCTATAGCTACTAAGATTCCAAAGAGAAGGAGACAAAATGAAAAAAAGGCTTTGAGCAGCAAGACTCAATGAACTTTCTCAATTGAAGAGCGGTACTCAATTTTGTAGCAAAGATGAAATTGAAGGTTGGATTTTCTACCATTAATTTGGGAACAAGATAGCAATGAAATAAAGTAGATTTGGTTACTTGATTGAGGACATAATTTTGTGCATAGATACTGGCACATGTAATTTATTTAGAAGCAAATATATAAGAAAACTAATTTTTAAAGATAATTATACTGTCAAAAACAAAACAAAACACAAGTGTGACGCAGGGGAGCATTAAAACATCCCTGAGTTAGGAAATGAGCTATAAGAAAAGCAAACTCCTCAATAGTTATTTTAGATGTGGCCATGACAGATAAAAGATAAGAGGACCTTTCTAAAGGTTGGAGCCAAGGACCACCGCAGAAGAAGAAGAAAAAAAAGAAAGAAAGAAAGAAAAGAAAAGGAAAAAAAAAGAGCTTTCCCTATCTGCTAGACTATCACTTTGCCTAGTTTCAAAATTACTTTTATTTTTGGAAAATTTTTTACATGTTCTCTTAATATTAAATGCAGTCTATATATGTGTGTGTAAGAACGCATATTGTAGTAGGCTGAATATGGGTCCTGGAAGAAATTAGGTTCTCATTTTTGGAACCTCTAAATTCTACTCTATTTACAAAAAAGGGTATTTACTAACGTAATAAAGCTAAAGAATTTGAATGAGAGGATTTTTTTAAATCCTGGATTATCTGTTTGGGTCCTAAATGCCATCATATGTATCCTTATGAGGGGGACAGAGGAAGGATTTTAAGCACACAGGGGAGGAAGCCATGTGAAGACACTGGGGAGGGAGGACAGAGATTGGCGTGATACGGTCACAAGCTAAGGAATGTTGGCAACACCTGAAGCTGAAAGAGACAAAGAAGAGATTTGCCCTAGAGCCTGTTGATACTTTGAAATATTTTTTTAGCCAATGATACTGATTTTAAATTTTTGGCCTCCAGAATTGTGAGAGAATAAATTTCTGTTGTTTCAAGCAACCAAATTTATAGTAATCTGTTATAGCAGCAGTAAGAAAGTAAGATTCTGATCCATTAAAAAGGTATAATATACGTATATCCTATGTAAATGTCTGGGATAATGCAGCAGACCCTGTAATTCCCTGACTTGCTTATAAAGTTGGTAAATTTGTACCCTGATGATCATATATGGAGACAAAATAATTTTGAATAAGATCCAAAAATGAGTGATGCTCTCTATTTTGCAGCAAGTTTCAAATTTACAGTGGTGAGAAAGGGCAGAAAATGTCTTTGTAGAGTCACCCTTCTTTAATATATCTCCTATATTATTAAAAACTAGAAATATCTTTATAATCTTTTTAAAGAATAAAACAATAAGTTTTGATTTTAGAATTTAAAATGAAAAAAGTAGAAGATTAACATTTTCCTTAACCTATCAGTGTTAAAGGTTTTTCCCCTCACATTTAAACACATATAAATAAACATGTACATATGTACTTTGAAAAATAAGTGTAGCCTCATATTCTCTGACAACTACTTTTCTTCATAAGACTTTACTATAGATATATTTCTATAGCAGTGTACTAGTATAAAGCTGCACCTCCTTTTTTTCTCTTTGCACCTCGTTCTTAACTGATGTATATTATTTAAGTGGATGTGCCATTATTGATTTAAATAAGTACCTGTTGTTGTATGCTTCAATTGTTCCCTATACTTCTCATGCAAATAGTACTCATTTTTCTTTTCCTATAGATTTAATGTTCTCTGATTTGTCCAACTTAAAAGTACTTTCAGTTAAAAATAATTATTATTTTCCAGAGATATTGAACATTAGAAGTGTTAAAATAGGCTGTTTCTTTTAATTACATTAAAGTTATTAAGGAGTTCTGAGAAATAACTGTAGTAATGGTTAATTTTTTAGACATCTGACTACCCAGTGGTGCTCTCTTTAGAAAATCACTGCTCCCCTTCCCAACAAGAAATTATAGCAGACATTTTGCAGTCTATTTTGGGAGATGCCTTGCTGTCTGATATGCTTGATGATTTTTCAGACAAACTACCTTCACCAGAGGTAACATTTTATCTGAGAAGCTCAAGTTAAGACCAATAGAAAAACTATGTCACTATGCTATTCATGAAACTGGGTTAGAGATCACTGAAAATGCTTAAATTTGATTATTTGTAGAGGTGTATCCTTGCAATGTGTTGCTTAGAAATGTTTCTATGAACATTTAGGTGAATATATTTTGTATGTTAAGAATTATGTAAAAATTGAAATGTCTTTGTATTTATCCTCACAACCTCAGCCCAATACCTCAGCACCTGGGTGGCAGGTTCCCTATTTTAATATGTTCAATGTAACTGTTTCTATAGGTCCCTTTCCATGTTCAGTTGAGCACATGCTAGTATTTGGTTTAAAAAAGGTACCTCACCCCATCCTATCCTCAGGATTGCAGTTTGATTTCCAGCTATTATTTTATTTTATTATTCCTGGTGTTAACCAAATTTTTCACATTCTCATCTCCTCACAACCTACCTAATCGGGCTTCCTCTTGCAACTGCACCGTAGTAAATATCTCATTTTGGTCACAAATACTTTCCTGATGATAAATTCTAATGGACCTATTTCAGTCTTTATCTGACTTATTCCCTTGACAGCATTAAACACGGGGGATGCCTCCTTCCTTTCCTTAAAGCCCTTTCTTGTGTTAACTCCACATTTTTGAGGCTTTCTTCATTCTTCTCTAGCCCTTCCTTCTTAGTTTCCTCTGCTGGCCCCAATTTTTACCAGGTGATAAGTGAACTTTTTTTCTTTGCATGATAGTATTGTTTAACAACAAAGAGTTTACTTTTGCTATGCCATCATTTTGGTGCAGAATAGTTTTTTTTTCTAATATTTCCCTTTATATTTTTTTACTCATTTTATTTAATTGAGTGAAAAATTTAAAGATGAAGGTGTTTTGACAGTAGTGACAAGAGCACAGGGCTCATGATAGAATTGAGACAGACAAAAGAAAATGAACATATGGAAAAACTTTCACCTCACAATAATGCCCATAGCTAAATTTGTCCAATTGTGACAGAAAATAAACATTAAATAACTTGTGCAAAGTGCTGGAAACACCATAAAATATTTAGCCTAAGAATCACGATATAATTCAGTAAATTATAATAATTTTAGCTTTATAGGAATAGAATTCCTCCTCCTATTATTTATAAATCTATTTTTAGCATTTGGATATATAGTTTTCATTAAAGGTTTTGCTTCTATACTAAAGTAAGGAAATGCTTTCCAATGAGTAAATAAGGAATTAGAGATAAAGTGATTTTATCATACTGCACACAGTCTTCAATGTATCAAAAAAAAAATTGTCTGGAGACTTGTTAAAAATGCATATTCCAGTCTCACAACTCAGGATTCCGATTCTCTAATTTTGAAGTCAGAAATGAATCTACAACAATTATAACAGGTTTGTTTTTTGGTGAATGCTAGTCAATGCTATAATATTACTAGTATCGATTAGGATACCTAGAGAAGTATGGAAAAGATGAGCTCTTACATGTGTTACTACTGTAAGCTAACTGCAAATCTGATGACAGACTTACCTATAAATGTGTAATTGTATCTGTCTTTCAAATTATCTCTGTAGGCATTAAAATTCAAAATATTAGTTAGAAACAAGAAAATAGGAACTTTAGTAGAAACTCAATCAAGGAAAGGTATGGATAAGCATGGTAAAATAGAGGAATATGAAGAATATGAAGAAATAGATCACGAAGAGGAAGCAGACAAAGTCAGAAGTTCAAGACCATCAGCTACTTCAATAAATGGTTCAGAAAAGGTAACAGGGTCAAAGTCTACAACTGGATTAGGACTTTTCAGGAAAAAGAAGGTGAGATCATGATTTGAGAAAATCTTAGAAGTAATTGAAAAGTTTTATTTTCTCATTGGTAGAGAATTAAAAAAAATTTTTTTAGAGAGAAATATTTTTCCTCTTATAAAAATTTTAGTTTATCATTCAATTTTTTTTGGGAGGGGAAATTAGCAGTAGAAATAATTTTTAAAATTTATCTCTTTTCCAGTTGTTTTAATCTCTCTATAGTGACAAATATTATGTGGTATTATGTGCTAGGCATTGTGCAAAAGATACAAACAATATAATGTCTCTTTCTTCAAGAAGATCAGACTGTCAGAGATAAGAAAATCAGTTTGTAAAATATTCTATATAATAAAAGCCTAATATGCAAATTGCTTGAACCATGGAATGACCAGTGAAATGACTGGTCACTATGATGTGCACTGACCACCAGGGGGCAGATGCTCAATGCAAGAGCTGCCCCAAACCGTGCAGGCTCCAGGCCAGTCAAGGCGGGTTCTAGCAGGGGGCTCCCTGATTGCCTTGCTAGTCACCTGGCAAGCAGGTGGCAGCTGGGGGATGGGATGGAGAAAAGAGCTGGACTGTGAGGGGGCAGCACCAGGGTGGCCAAGGGGGATACCATCAGGGGCCCCTGATTGCCCCACCAGTCACCCTACAGATGGGCCCTTATAGCTGGCCAGGCCTAGGGACCCTACCGGTGCATGAATTTCATGCACTGGGCCTCTAGTAGTATTATAAGTATACAAATTAACATGACATAAGAAGGCATATCAGCTTGCAAGTGATAGAAACAAATTTCTCTGTTTTAAGCAAAAGTTATTAATTTTTGGTGCAATTAATTAATTGCCCTACATAAATGAAAAGTTTAGGGAAAGGGATGCTACTTTTAGGAATGACTTGCTATCATTTCTCCAGCAAAGTCCAGAGAACTTTGTTTTTTTCTCCAACTTTAGACTCACTTTCCTTATATTGGTGCAAGATTGTATCTGCTTTCAGGTTCCAATCCAGTGGAAGGCCTATCTATTTCTCAGATGACCAAGCAAATTCTTTTTGTACATTGGCTCTGACTCAGTTATTTGTACATCCCTGAACCTATTAGTGTTGCTATGGAAGACAAAATTTTGATTAGTCAGACCCAGATTATATTATTGATACTCAAGCACATAGATTTAGCATGAGCACAAAATGTTTTCCCCAAACAAAACTTTGAAAGAGGCTAACAGAAGCATAAAGTATATAGATGCAGGGATGTAAAAGAGCCAATATACACTCTACAATAGAAGTTACTCCAAGATGTATATCATCCTGGAAATATGACTTACTCAGGAGTAAAATTCCTAAATTTGCAAATTCATGACAGCAAACTGAAGTCTTTGGGAAAAAGAAAATAACAGTTACATTAATTGGGATTTTTAGGTTTGAGCTATTTCATCTTAACATTAAGTACTGTCATAAAGTATAATCACATTGACCCAATTCAAATAGTTTTTGAGGAGATAATCTTATGAAAAGACCCAAATTGTTGATTTGAATGAGTATATTCTCTGTTGGAAAAAAAATTAAATTATTAGTGCAAATATGTGAAATTACTGTTTTATTTTTACTTTTTAGGTAAAAGTGGCTTTGGCCCTATCTGATCTTGTCATTTATACTAAAGCTGAGAAGTTCAGAAACTTTAACTATTCAAGAGAGTATCAAAAATTCTATGAAAGTAATTCTATTGAGGAGTCAACAGCTCGGAAACTTTCCAAGTTCAGAGGTAAATTCCTATGGTTCAAAGAGATGAAATGTTTAAATGTTATACTCAGTGCTAAGGTCTCAAGATGGGTCAATGGAATTTTTAAAAATTACATTCTCATAAAATTTCAACATATTTAAAAAAGGTTATATGCCTCAAGTACATTGTTTTATTTCATAGAACTCAACCAATAGTCAACTTCTTTAAATCATGAAATTTTGATTGAGACTTCTAGTGTAGACACCTTGGTGGCTGGGGCTGTGATGAGTGGTTTACATGAGAGGGCAGAGAGTGACAATTCTGCACAGAAAGGCAGAACCAAATTTAAAGTAACGTGAACTTTGTCTTGAAACCAAAGGGAAGCAGGAGAGGATTGAAACCTCAGGAAATTACATGATTTATGGTGTGTTTCTGAAAGATGCCTCTGATAGCCCTATAAGGATCAGACTGTCTACACAGGGCAGAGAGGATGAAGGCCTCAGTGAGAGTGGAGCCAAGGTGAACTTTTTGGATTCAGTAGGATCTAAAAGATAGAGTAAGTAGACCTGGAAGCTGTCGAATATCTGAGGTAAAGGAGAGAGAGGAAATCGCACCCAAGCCAGACTACCAGGTGGCTGAGCTGAATGTGTATTGCCACAGCACACCCATAGAGGGACATTTGTTTCTGCATCTTCTTTTTCTTGTGTTCTGATTCTAAATCTGAGGTGGGTTATTCTGTTTGGTAGAGCTCAGATGCAACAAAGCCTGGGAAACACAATGGGAAGCAGACCCTACCCTCTTCTCAGACTTCTATGGCAGGGAATATCCTCAACTTAAAAAGGATGGGTCACTAACTCACAGTCAGGTGACCCTCCAAGTGCCTCTGAGAAATTGCAATCTACCATCTTGTGTAAAAATCAGCACCTGCAACTGACTTGAGAGAAGCTGTTGGTTGTTTGGAAATGTGTATTTTGATATATTTGTTGGTTAACCTCATTAGGCTGGCCACTGGTACCCATGCGTTTTAGCTCATCTCCTTAAACTTTCTATTAGAAAGATCCTGAATATTATAGGTCTTGGATATTTTTGTCTTTAAATTGCAAATAGTGACACAAATCACTTCAGTAGGCATGGACCAAAGTTAAAATATTGTAATGTAATATAATAGAGTATATATATATGCAGTGAGAATAAGTGTTTTATTTATAAATTATAATTGTTTGTGTGTTGAATTGTGATACAAATATATTTTTCACTGTAAAGTCTTGTCAACAGAGTTTGAATTTGAATGATCTACTTTATTACTCCCTGTCCTTTCAAACAATTGAATGTTCTTTGTTGTTGTTCATGGGTACAGGACCTTTAGGTACAGCAAAGGTAGTAATTTTCTCACTCTCATTATATTAAACACTTGTTCAAACACTGGGGACTGGGTAATTCTGAGTAGAGTTATAAAGTGTATGATCACCATTTCTTTGGATAGAGTATAGAGTATTTTTCTTGAATTCAAAGTCAATAGTAAATAATTAGTGATACAGACAAAGGTGTACTGAGAGTATGTCATCATTATTAAAAGCATAATAAACATTAAGTTTATAATAAGGAAAAATAAGAAAGAGAAATGTTCATACACATATACATTTTTTAGTCATTAAAAATAATATGGTAGGTGAAAATTATTGAAGTGGGATGATTTTCATGTTATTTTAGTAAATAAAAATAAGTTCATAAAAGGGAATAAATAATATGATTCTATTAAAAATAAATATGTACATATGACAAAAGAAAGAAAATATTTATACCAAGATGTTATCAGTGGTTATTATTTTAGTGAAAAAATTATATATGGTTTTGTTTCTTATTTTTAAAATTTGATTTTCTCATTTATCTAAAATGAAGATTAATTGTATTAGTAATAACACCATATTTTTATTTCTAAAGGTTAATCTCAGAAGTAACAAAAGCATATTACGTTAAGAGTCTTTAGTGATTATTCATGCTAATTGCTTTGTAGATAAGAAAAGTTAAGGCCCAGAAGAACACATTTTACTTAAAGATAAACATCTAGCATAGGACTAAATAAGGGATCATGATACTGGGATGCACATGCATTTATATATGAGTAGCTTCAAAAACACTTTTGTCTCAGAGTGTGTAACTTCTAAAAATGAGAGCTGATGAATTAACTGTAATTAGTATTAACTTTAGTAACTAATTTTTTGCTTGATAATGCTTCCTAAAGAATAATATTCAGGATGAGTATGGCAATGGTTCTGTTTTAGTTGACTAGCAAACACAGTGGACTATAGGCATTGTTCATTTATCTCATAACTGGTCACCATATTAGAAAGGTGTCTCAGAGAAACATAAATTGTGTTAAAAATTTGAAGGAGTGTCCAATGGTAGAGGGTGTAAATTAGTTTTTCATCTTAAGTAATTTAAATATGCCATATGAAGGTGAAGGGATTAAGAAGTACTAATTGATTATTAAAGGATAGTCATGAAGGTGTAAAATACAGTGTAGGAAATATAGCCAATAAAATTCTAATAACTAAGGTGTCAGGTGGATATAAGATCACTTAGTAAGTTATGTAATGGGATGATCACTTAGTAAGTTATATAATGTCCAATCATTGGGGTATATACCTGAAATTAATATAATATTGTATGTCAACTAAAATTGAAAACTTACAAAATGATTGAAATAAAAAATAGTGTCAAGAAATAAAAATAAAAATGTAAAGAATATATGAGTAGAAGCAAAAAATATATAAATTCAAATAAACTATGTGTGTGTGTTAATGTACATTACAGGTATAGACCTTATCTTAGTAAGAAAAACAATTGAAATAATCAGAAACATTGGGAGATAGCAAATTTTTTTTCAGTGGAAGGATGCAAACAAATGAAATTAATTTTGGGGAAGATGTAGTGGTGGTTGGGATTGGCACCTGAATTGGCTAACTTTAAGGTCCCATTCAACCCTTGGAATCTATTAAATATTCAACTGAGTTAATAATAGCATAATATAGCTTTATATGACTAAGATGTGATTATGTCCTAGTGTGAAAACCAAAGTAAGGCAAAATCTGGAATGATACTACTTAAAAAAAAATGCATTTTAATTTGGAATTTTATATATCCTTATGTCAAAGTGAAATTAATTTGGATATAAACCACTTCCCCCCAAAAAATCACCCAACATGTTATCTAATCACTTTTTCTCAGGTGAATGATTAGTGTGCATAAAATTGTGTAATAAATTATTACTATTTTCTTAATAATAGTGAATTACACTGTCAAATACAAAGGCATAAATTTATTTTGATTTATATGAATTACAAATATTTTTGTGAAGATAACACATATAGAAATTATTGAAATTGTTGTAGAATTATATAATATATATAAAATAGTTAATTTATGTGAAAAAAATTCATAATGTTTTAATAATTTATTTTTTAGCCCATGATTTTATTCTTCACAACACGAAGTTCATTACCAGAATATATCCCAAAGCAACAAGAGCAGACTCTTCTAATTTTAATCCTCAAGAATTTTGGAATATAGGTTGTCAAATGGGTATGTTATACAGGATATTAAGTTTTTTGCAAAGATAAAATGAATTTTATAAATTAATAAAAGATTCTTGAAAAGACCTTCTTTTGAAGATTTTGTTTTGGCTCTGGGTGTTTTGCAGTCAAGCAATAATGATGAATCATTGGTTTCAAGAGTTGAAGTTATTCCTAAACATGTTGGAGAAGCTAAGTCTAGGTGAAAGTTGGGGGCATGGAATAAATTCATCAAGTGTTAGCAAGGGAAGTGTAGGAAGGGAAAAAGAAAACCAAAATTGATGTAAGAGAAGAGTGAAGACCAAGTCTTTTACTTGAAAGATTTGCTAAGGGTCTCTTCAAATTAAGTAACCTCTACCTTTTGCACATTATACTAACTTTTGCATTTATAGTTGAAAAGTAAATGAGATTGTGTAGCTTTATTATTTTTTCTTATCAGACTCTCCCTATTCCAAATTGGTCAGCTGGTATAGCACTGGTACTAATAGTGGCAAGTATTAACTCATTTGGCACTGGACTGTGGCAAGGCCTATAGATTTGGAGAGGTGGGAACAGAAGGGTCAGGATGGTGGGGGTAGAGTGTTGAAAATGTAGAAAGGTTATCGTGCATATAGTGGCTATTTACCAGCTTATATGGATGTATTCCTGTATTGTAACAACATTATTGCTCCGAAAATTTGTGATAGAGTTGATGTTTTTCCTTCCTGCATTAAATATACTGATTTTCTTTTTTTTAAAATATATTTTTTTATTGATTTCAGAGAGGAAGGGAGAGGGAGAGAGAGATAGAAACATCAATGATGAGAATCATAGATTGGCTGCCTCCTGCACACTTCCTACTGGAGATCGAGCTGACAACTAAGGCATGTGCCCTTGACCAGAATCAAACCCGGGACCCTTCAGTCCACAGGACGACTCTCTATCTACTAAGCCAAGTCAGCTTGGGCAATGTACTGATTCTCTATTTTTATATTCACTGGCTATTATCTGACATGTACTTAGTTGTTCTATAATCTATATTGTGTGTCATTTTGATTCTTTGACTCAAAACTGTAAAATAATTTACAGGTTAAACTTTGAAACTTACCTTCAGATGTTGATATAGACATGGTAGGAGGAAATGTTTATGACCATGAGTTATTTGACTAATTAGGCTTGCTCTTAAAATGTTTGAAGATAGATAAACCATGATTAGATTTTGGTAAATCTGTCTGTGTTTTTTTTTAGCTATTCTATTTCCTGACCATGTCAAAATACTTTTTTTTTTTCTCACAGTAGCCTTAAATTTCCAGACCCCTGGTCTTCCTATGGACATTCACAATGGGAAATTTTTGGATAATGGTAGTTGTGGGTATATTTTGAAGCCACAATTCCTAAGAGATACTGAAACAGAGTTTAATCCAAACAAATTACGAGAAAACAGCAAGCCAATTACACTTACAATAAAGGTAGGTGAACTTTTTCTTTTCCCTTTTTGGTCATTGTATGTTAGATAGTATACATTAATATTTTGAGTTCCATTGATGTCCTTTAATGCCTTTTAAGTTTCTGTGGATATGTTCAGCTATTACAGGTAGTTGGGTTTTTTTTTTTTTTAGCATCCTTCCATATCCCTCCCCAAAAAATGTCTGTTAACTTTTTGCATGAATGATGTGAATACAAATATTGAGGTTAAAACTTTCTTCTCTCTGAAGTTAATTTATATTATTCCATGGTCTTTAAGCATTTAATATTGTGAGAGAGAAGTCTGAGTTCAGCCCACTTATTACCTGTGGATATGCTGTGTCTCTCCTACCCCCTTCAGTTTAACGACTTTCATTAGAAAATTTTAGGAGCTATTTGATTTCATTAATCTCAGAATTAGACTTTTGCAGTTCAGAATACTCCCCCCTTATATTTCTGAATATTCCCAATTACTTAGAAACTAAAAGTATTAATATACTTTCCTTGATTATCTTCATGTTTACTAATTTGTGCCAACTTCATCATTTTTCCTGTTCCCTTTGCATTTGATTTTCCTCTCTATTTGATTTTATAATTTATTGATTATAATTTAGATGTCAATTTTAACCTGCATTAATAGTCTCCCCCAAAGTTTTATTTACCTCATATTGCTTACTTTATATTTCTACCCAGCACCCTTCTCCCAAATTCTATCTTATTACCCCACCTCTCATCTTTTGTTTTATTACATCCTGTGTAATTTTGGAGAGCATAAGCAGTCATTTAAAATGTATTCTTCCCCACAAAGTCTTTTCAAAAAATTTCTTATTCTTCTATAACTTAAGTGCTATTTTTGTTTCCTTTTTTAAAAAATGTCACCAAAACTTAAAAAATCCCAAGCTTTCTTTCTGAACTTAATTATAAACAATTCATTTTAGATTATATCTGTACCTGTTGTTGGCAAATAAATGAGGTGAGTGTGGTTTCCTTGGTCTCTCTCTCTCTATTTAAGTAGTTGTTCATAGAACCATATGAATTATCTCAGATTCTATTCTGGAATTTTGGTACTTTGGTCAATTTTATTGTGTTTCATGTTAAGACTGAGTGTAGCTCTCTGCTGGCTCTGCCGGCTGAGGAGAAAGCTCTCCAGCCAGTGTATGTAACACATACTAGACCCTCCAGACTGCGCAGCTCCCTCTATTCTTTCCACCTCAGCTCCCTCTTCTATGATGTAAAGTCACAGGATTTGGGGGACCACTTCCATCTACTACAGGTCCTAGCCAATTTGTCCCATCTGATAATGTGAAGAAGCTTAAGAACTTTTTACCAGAGATTAATGTGGGAACAGAGCACGTCAAAGATAAATGGGACAAAAATGATTCTAACCATAGCAGAAAATGGTGCGAGTGAACCATATAGCTGACTTTTCTTTTGGTTCTTAGGAATTTTGTGACTCTAGAATAGTCACATCTAGAAATTGGCTCCAGCCCCAGATCAATTAGTTGGCATTCTTTCTAGAATCTGACAAAGTATTATACATTAAGCTTACTTTACAATCCTATATAATAAAAGCCTAATATGCAAATAGACCAAACGGCAGAATGACCAGTTGCTATGATGTGCACTTCCCACCAGGGGGCAGATGCTCAAGGCAGGAGCTGCTGCCCCAGCCTGCAGGCTCCAGGCCAGCCAACGCAGGTGCCAGGAGGGGCCCCCTGATCACCCCACTGGTCAGCCCACAGAGGGAGGTGACTGACTGCGATGGCAGGGGACAGGGCTGGTGAGTGAGTGGTGCCAGGCCAGTCAAGGCAGGTGCCAGTGGGAGCCCCTCCAATTGGCCTGTTGGTCACTCCACAGATCAGCCCTGAATACCAGCCATGTCTTGGAATCCTACCTGTGTATGAATTTCATGCATCAGGACTCTAGTGTTATTATAATTTTGGTATCTCTTTTGTAATTTTAATACAAACTAAGAAATATTAATAATTTTTTCTTTTCCTTTTTTTGGTTATTATATAAGGTCAATAGTGTGCACTAATATTTTGAGTGTTATTGAATTCCTATAATAACCTTTTAAATTTCTGTTAATCTTTATAGATAATATAAGTGGGTGTTATTTCAGCATCCTTCCATGTCTGAAAATAGTCTTTCTGTTGCTTTTTGGCATGAATGAAAATGCAAATAATTGTATTGTTCTGGTTGTTTTAAGCAACTAGTTTATTTGTTCTAGTTCTAGTGAGAATAGATGAATCAGCCACTCTTTAAGATTCCTTCCTACTACACACAAATCTTGCTGGGCTTCTGTGCTTTTCTGTCTCCTTTTTTTTTTCCCCATGCTAAACAATTCTTTCTCACTTTCATTCGTGGGTTCTTCTTTCTGTACCTGCACTAAAATATTTATGTCACCTAAGGCTTTTTCTTAATCCTCACCTCAAACTAAACATTCTCATTGTGTCCTTTTACATACATTCATGATTTCAACCACCAACAATACTCAAATCCTTAATTTGGCCTCATTTTGGAAATATAAAAGTATATTTTTAATAGCCTACTTGACAACCAGACCTATTTTATCACTGTTCTGTTAAACTTAAAATAAGAAAGCCTAAACATTACTTTCTAGTCAAATATACTTTTAGTTAAATCTCAGTGAATTAAGTTGAACTCGTTCATTCCATTAACTCAGGTTGAAAAATTGGGAGGCATTTTCCTCTTCCACATCTCCTTCCCTACCTTTGTCCAACCATCTCTAAATTCTATGGATCCTACTCCTTAAATGTCTTCCTTATCCAGTCAGCTGATCTCATGTTGTTTGCTGCTGTCCTACTTTAGTAATTTGTTACTTCTATCACATCTATTCTTTTGGCTTCCTAAGGAGTTTTTGGATAACCGTAGTTCTCTTGATTCATCTTCCCCAAGTTGAAGAGAGAGATTTTGCTAGGATGCTAACCTTATCTTGCCTACTTAGTATTTGTTTGTGTCTCTTGATTGCTTTCTTAGTCAGCAGAGTTCTCTAGCCCCATCTCTCACTACTTCTAGCCTTTCATCTTGTTCTTTAACCATAGTGAAGCCTTCTTTTTTGTCCATGATGACACCTCCATGCATCGCATATGCTATTTTCTTTGACTGAACTATTGTTCCATCTTTCATATGCTTATTGTGTTCTGACTTTTTTTTTTTTTTAAGACATGACAGTCACTTCTTTTTGGAAGCTTTCTCCTATATTTAATTGTGTTTCATTTTCATTTTGTCATTTCCTTCTGTTTTTTCATAACACCCTATGCATGAATATATTAGACACTTATCACACTGTATTATAGTGTTAATTTACTTATAGTACTTGTCATTCTCCCCGACTTGACTGAGGGTTTTTTAAGGACAAAGTTTGTATTTTCAATACTTATCCACATTACCTGACACAAAGTGCATGCTCAGTACATGCAGGTTAATTGAATGGATGATTTCTTTTTTGTGCTTAATGAAAAGACTATACATGCTCTTTTATAGAGAAAGCAAAGATGGACAATAGCTAGTACGCACAGATGTTTATAAAAACCATCTGTTTGTATTATAAGAGATCTCATGTAGGGGAATAAGTGACATGTGAAACAGACAGAGTTAATAATTTTCCCACAAAGCTGCTGCCCTAGCCATGTGGGTCTTCCCTCCTGCTTTGATTATTCTAAGGAGATTTGTGATTACATTATAATTTGTACAAATCATGGAGGTCATGACTTGGGAATCAAAAGACCTAGTTTTATAGCTTTCTCATGCCCTTGATAATGTCATTAAACATTTTTGGGTTAGTTTTTGTCATCTGCAAGCTAAGAGTTTTAATTAGGTAAGTTATTTGCAAGCTTATAGAAACTATAAAGCCATTATTTTAAGTTCCAAATCTCATGCATAAGCTTAAGAGATGAAAGCAGAGCTATTCTGGCTATCTACTGAGGGTTTCTGTTTGACATCTATCCTCTGCAATAGTCCCTTGAAGGGTTTTGTGAATCAGAGTGCATAAATCATTTAACAATAATCTCTAAATTCAGTTCTTATATTCAATTATTATTATTTAGTTAGTTAGACAGGAGGTGTACCAATAGAGAACCTTTTCCATATTGTTAAGGGTCTATTATCTGCAGAGCTGATATTCAGCTGGTAGGATCGGATATTGGTGTACTAGCTGCTTATGATAAATTTTCTTTCTTAATTACATTAATGTCTAATTATGCTGACTGATTAATGCCCATTCTATACTGGTTGTTAAATATTTGCATAGTCACTCTGGTTTCTAGGTAATGACATGACATATGGATGAAGAAAAGGAAAAATTACACATTGACACATTTTTGGGGTTTGTTTTTCTTTCTCTTCCTTCTTTATTTTCCTTTTCAAACAAATTTTTACTTGTTTCTCTTTAGTATAATATTCAAAATTTGAAGCCATACCTAAATTTTTACATTAGCACATTTTATTAAGAAGACTTCAAATATTGATTTTTGTTCAAACTTTGTTATTTAAAATAAAATAAGTTTTTGCTTTCACAATTAGGTTGGCTAATAAAAGGCTAAGTAAAACTATTAATTACTTCATTAAGCATTTTTCTGGTACTTGGTTCCTAATATGCATATAAAATACTGAATTTAGTCAGACTTAGGTTATGTATGATATATAGACAACAAAATATAAGTTTGTGATAAATTATATAATCATATAAATTATAGTACCATAAAACACTATCTAGGAAATAGTGATGCTTTTTCTTGCATTTCAGAAGTAACATTGATATTGCTTCTTATTTTTACTGTATATATATAATATGATTTTGAAAATAGTTTATGTTACCAAGTTATCTCAGCCTGAATTACAATTGAAGGTGATCATAACAATGCTTTTAAGTTTTTTTTTAACAATAACAAATAATTTTAAAATAAAAACACATGTTAAACCATAAACCTTGAACAATGTGGATTCTATTATAATACATGTTGCCAAAATGGAATAATTTAGACATGCTTCTATTGATACTTGAGGACAAAAGTACATTTTAAAATTTACATTATTTTATACTTACAATGTTTTTAGGGAAACTGACTTAAAATCTGTCCATTTTCTTACAATATATATTTTGTCTTGAAATTAAATGGTGATGCAGTTTGATATTGTGTTAAATTCTTGTATTCAAATATTTTTGCACAGGTTGTCAGTGGTATCCAGTTGCCTCCAAGTATTTATTCATCTTCTAACAAAGCTGATACATTAGTGATTATAGAAATTTTTGGTGTTCCAAATGATCAAGTTAAACAGCAGACTCATGTAGTTAAAAAGAATGGTGAGCTCCTAATATATTTCATTGAACTTCTATTAGACTTCTTATTGAAAAACTTAAAAATTATATATTGACAGAGGTTTTATATCTAATATTCATAAGGCAAAGGTTTTGCATTATGTTTAAGTGATGGAAATGTTATATGCAGCAAGAGCAATTTGATAATAATTTAATGTTATGTAGATATATTTTCAGATTGTGATAGAAAATTTACCTGAAAATATTATACTTTTTTCACTTTTACCTCCTTTTTATGTTTTCCCCAATATCACTGAAGTATGGGAGACATTTTGAGGGCTGAAAATCTACTTAGCTTCCAGCTTCCATGTAAAATGAAGAACTTGTGATTATTCTGATAGAGCATGGTACACATTTGTACTTCACTGCTTGAGTTATTTTAAAAGTCTGTGGCTTCTGACTCAGGCTAAGGCTGCCATAGAAACTTACTTATATAGTATTTGAATTCATAATTCAGGCATTTTTGACAGAAGGGAAATGTAAGAATGGAAGAAATGACTTTGGTAAGATTTTCAGTGTTCCAGGGTCTCGTGATATTTTATGTAGTACAGTACTGACATTGTCATTTCTTCCCTGAGGTTGAAGTCATTCAGGAAGTTAGACAAGTATAGAGTCCTGGGATTGACTCTTAGTCAGATCACCTTGGAAGAAACATTGGAACTGATATTTGAGTCTAGAATCTACTTTGAGTTGATATCCCCAAAGTATAGTGGACTTCACTTCAGAGTCTGGAAATATGCTACAGGCTTAATGACACTGACAGAAAAGTAGGTGAAGTTATATTAGTTTTTTTCTTCTTGGGTGATAATCCCCTATGATGCCCATTATCTGCCCATTGTGTTAAAAGCCTAATGCTAAGTATCAGGAAATTTAAAATCTTTGTTTATTAAGTGTATTATTTTGTCAGTCCCAACTAACTGTATTACAAATAGATCACAGTTCAGTATGGGGAGTGAGATACAAGTAAAATCTATTATAGTAAAGAATTATTAGTGCTTTAAGAAAAGTATAAAGAATTGTAGTGGAAAAAGCAAAATTGTAGATAGTTCTTGGAGAATCAGTAGAATTGTTTACAGAAATCGAGGACAAGAGCATTAAGAGATAATATGAGTAATAAAACATGGAGGAAAAATTCAAACATACTGAGGAAATGTAAAGATGTTCAAGATAAGTGGAATACAGGTTACTTAAGACAAATTAGTATGAAATAAAGTAAGAAAGAATTATTGGAGATGGTCATGTGATTGTGTGTATGAAAGAGAGAAATAGAGAGGGAGAGAGAGAGTTTATATTAAAGTAGGGTTGGAGGAGATAGAATCAATCAGTATAAGAATTTTGTGCAGACATTTGCAATATTTATAAAGAACTGATTCTTAAATGAGTCCCTTTATGGGATTATTTCCCCTCTTAGGAAAAGGTAATATAATCATATTCCAACATGATTCAATTAGTTCAATGTTTTTGTGGGAATCCTGTATTACTGTCTATTAAATTCAAACTTGTGATCACAGATAATGTATAATTAGTCACATTCTTCAATACTTTTGGAGATGTAACTCAAAGACCAAAAGCTATTGACATAACAGCCATAGCATTGCCTTTGTTCATGAAAAATGATACATATTTTTCTCTGAACCTCTGAGTATTTATTAAGTGGTTTATTTATTGTATTTGATTTGGATGTGAATTTCTTGATTCCATTAAATTATGCTTAAATATTGGATGATTTGGGTCATGTGACACAATTGGATTTCTTTTTTTGACAAGAGATTGTTGATTGGGATCATCTATTTTGCTAGAAACATAAATTATTCATCAACTTCGTACTTTATAAATGAGCACTTAGTCAACAAAAGATCAAGAGCTGACTTTAGAGCACTTACTATCTAGCTTCCAGTCCCACAACTGTCCATGGTGCTCTGCCCATGATAGGACCTGGTATAGAAAAATGAGTTACTTCTTCATGTCTCAATTCTTTGTTAAAGAAAGGCCTAAACATAGAAGTCATATTGCATAATGATTAAACATTTCTGCTCTGAAATCAGACTTTGTTTACTTGATATCTTGACCTGTCATATAATGGCTGTGAATATGAACCTTTAGGAAATTATGTAGCATCTTCCTGGATCAGTATTTTCATCTATGAGTGTGGATAATAGTTAACCTGATGCAGTTGTTGTGAAGATTAAATAACAGTATCTACTCAAGGCTCTTAGAATATTACTCAGCAATAATAAATATTCAAAATGTTGTCATTATTTTCTCAGAGAGTGAGTTAAAAATTGAAATGATCTAAAACACAAGCTATTATTATTAAAGTATTGAAGGGAAAATTTTTTGGAGAATAGATGTTATGAAATTTTCCCTATAAATATTGTCTATGATTTTTTGATTCTATCTATTCCCTTTATGTTTCAGCTTTTAATCCAAGATGGAATGAAACATTCACATTTATTATTCAGGTGCCAGAATTGGCATTGATACGTTTTGTTGTGGAAAATCAAAATGTAATAGCCGAAAATGAATTTCTTGGGCAATATACTTTACCAGTTTTATGCATGGGCAAAGGTAATATGCTTAAAAGTAAGATGATTGTGCTGACAATTATAATTTTTTACATAATACATAATTGATATAGCAAATATCTGTATCCATGACAGCCAGATATAAAGGATATTTTATATATTGACACATGTTTTCTCTTGGTGAAATAACAGGAATGTGTTTTCATATGGAATATGGGATTGGGGTATGGGATCAATAGGAAGACTAATTAGACAAACTTGGCATGTATGAGCTTTTCTGTACATGGACCACAGCTTTGTGTTTCAGCTAGGAATAGTCACAGCTACCATCAGAAAATGAAAGAAGGGAATCAAAGAGAAGGGAGAAGCAGTGGCTCATTATTCTCACCTCAGGAGAAGAGATGGGAGCTCAAGATGATTCTTTCTTGACTCTTTTCTGGGCTGATTTATGTATATTGCATCCCCTTGGGGGCTGATTTATGCCCTCATCTCAATATGCTTATTTTCTAACACCATCTGATATGTCCCTAGGAGACAGAGTCTGAAGCAGAAGGGTGGTGGCTAATTTTGGAGATGTTGCACCTGAAGGGAGACACTGAGTGTAATTCAGTAGAAAATCAGAATAGAAAATTATTTTATTTTGTCCAAAGTTAATATGTAAGGTGAATATAACTATGCAGCCAGAGTTTTTATGTATGCTTAGTAAAAATATATTTCTCAGTAGCACTATCGGGGACATTGGTGGTTAATTTCTTTTTATTGTTCTAATTAGATATGATTTTTTCTTTTTTTGCAGGTTACCGGCGTGTTCCTCTCTTTTCCAAAACTGGGGAGGATCTTGAGCCTGCTTCCCTGTTTGTTTATGTTTGGTACATCAGATAGCAACTTATAGTACCTGACTCATTGTTAGCTACATATCACAATAAAATGACCGAAATAAATGTTCACATATATATTTTTTCTTCTTTTCAATGTACATCCACATAATTATTTACAAAAACAGAATTACTGAGCAAATTCACTTGTAAATATGCACAATAGAACAGGGGGGAAAGGAAATGGACATTTCAGAGGATCCGACTCAGTGCCATGTTCTTGTCAGCCAATTTTTCCTGCCCCTCTACTGTGGAGGCTGCTCTTCCAAGTGGCATGTATCATGTTAATTAGTAGAATTTACAACCTTTAAAAATATGTCTGAGTGTACAAGATATGTTAGCAAATATTTGGCAGTAAAAAAGAAGTGTGAAATCAAAGAATTCTTTAACTTCTAGACACCCACTACTGCATATTGTACTGGGAAATAAAATTTCCAGGGAGTATTTTGTGTTCTTGAGCAATTAGCCCCTGCTGTATCCAGCTGGTGTTTAAGTGCTGTATACTGGTTTTGGTACTTAGTAATTGCACAGACATATTTATGAGTGTTTATGAAATTGATTTGGGTTCCAACTGTATTCAGGTTCCATGTCTATACAAGAGATCTGTTATGTGGATTTACATTTTGGATCTCTGAATGGATTTTCAAAGATTCTGAATCTGTACTAAATGTACTTTGGAGATTGTTTCTTTCTAAAAAATATATTTTTTTATTGATTTCAGAGAAGAAGGAAGAGGGAGAGAGAGAGAAACATCAATGATGAGAGGGAATCATTGATCGACCACCTTCTACATGCCCCACACCTGGGATTGAGCCAGAAACCTGGGCATGTGCCCTGACTGGGAATCGAACCATGACCTTCTGATTCATAGATTGATGCTCAACTATTGAGCCATGCCAGCCAGGCTGAAGAATATTTCTTGATCACAGATGAAGTTCCTGTGCTGTTTCATATGCTAAATCTACTACCATTAGTAGGACTTTGCTTTACAAACTCATATGTAGAAGCATATGGTATCTTATTAACTGTTCTTAAAAGAAACAGGCTTATTAATACTTAGTCCACCACATTGTTGCATGGCAGTGAGGTGAAAGCACTCAGCATAATTTTTGACAAATTATAGGGTCCTCATAGTTATTTGTTGATTTTAAATCTGAACTTATAACTAAAATAACAAAAATGACTACTTGAGATGTACACCAATGCCAGAAAATACAAAATAACTCATCTGTCATGTTTACTATTGTCATAGTTTACTCTTGAAAGTAAATATTAAAAATAAAAATGCCACTGGGAATTCAAATCAAATTTGGAATCCCAAAACACTCACTGCATAATCATCCAGATTCTCCCTATCTCTGCATCAAAGATCAAGGTGCACTCTTTCCAGTGGAGATGCATAGCCAGAGGGGTGCTTCAGTTTTGCAAGATTATGGAAGGATTTGATTTACATAATCTATTGTGCAGCCTAACAACAGGTGGGATGTTCACCCCTCATTATCCCCCCGCCACCCCAGTGTCTTGTGTCCATTGGTTATGCTTATATGCATGTATACAAGTCCTTCGGTTGATCTCTTATTCCTCCCTCCTCCACTGCCCAACACTCCCTAGCCTGCCTGCTGTAATTTTGACAGTCTTTTCAATGCGTCTCTGCCTCTATATTGATCTTTTTTTCATCAGGTTATAATGTCCCTTATTATCTATAAATGAATAAGATTATGTGGTATTTTTTTTTCACTGCCTGGCTTATTTCACTTAGCATAATGCTCTCTAGTTCCATCTATGCTGCTGCAAATGGTAAGAATTCCTTCTTTTTTATAGAAGCGTAGTATTCCATTATGCAGATGTACCATAGTTTTCTAATCCACTCGTCTGCTGATGGGCATTTAGGCTGTTTCCAAATCTTAGCTATTATAAATTGTGCTGCTATGAACATAGGGGTGCATATATCTTTTCTGATTGGTGTTTCAGGTTTCTTGAGATAGTGGTATTACTAGATCAAAAGGCAGTTACATTTTTAAACTTTTGAGGAAATGCTATATGTTTTTCACAATGGCTGCATCAGTCTGCATTCCCACCAGCAGTGAAGGAGGGTTCCTTTTTATCTGCATCCTCTCCAGCACTTGTCATTTGTTGATTTGTTGATGATAGCCAATCCGACAGGTGTGAGGTGGTATATCATTGTTGTTTTGATTTGCATCTCTCAGATGATTAGTGAATTTGAGCATGTTTTCATATGTCTCTTGGAATTCTGAATGTCCTCTTTCAAAAAGTGTCTATTAGGTCTTGATCATTTTTTGTTTATCTTCCTTTTGTTAAGTTTTATGAGTTCTCTGTAAATGTTGGAAAATAAACTCTTATCTGACATAACATTGATAAATATGTTCTCCCATGAAGTGGGCTTTGTTGTTTTGTTGATGGTTTCTTTTGCTATGCAGAAGATTTTTATTTTGATTAGTCCCATTTGTTTATTTTCTCTTTAGTCTCTCTTGCACTAGAATCTGTGTCTGTAAAGATATTGCTACGACATATGTCTGCAATTTTGCTGCCTCTGGAGTCTTGGATTTTTATGGTTTTTCCATCTTATATTCAAGTCCTTTACCATTTTGAGTTTGTTTTTATGTATGATATAAGTTGGTGATCTAGTTTCATTTTTTTTTTGCATGTATCTGACCACATTTCCTGGGACTATTTATTAAAGAGGCTGTTTTGACTCCATTGTATGCTCTTGTCTCCTTTGTCAAATATCAATTGAATATAATGGCTTGGTTCAATTTCTGGGTCCTCTATTCTGTTCCATTGTTCTATCTGTCTGTTCTTCTGCCAGGCAGTTTTGAGAACCATGGCTTGGTAATATAGTTTGATGTCTGGTATTGTGATCCCTCCAAATTTGTTCTTCTTTCTCAGGACATCTGTGGATATTCAGGGTCTTTTTAATTCCAGATGAAGTTTTGGAGAGTTTGTTCTAGATTTTGAAATATGCC
This sequence comes from Lasiurus cinereus, assembly GCA_011751065.1. Lineage (NCBI taxonomy): Eukaryota > Metazoa > Chordata > Mammalia > Chiroptera > Vespertilionidae > Lasiurus > Lasiurus cinereus. The sequence goes on from JAAGEH010000311.1 coordinate 26,393,626, forward strand.
GTCGGTATTTTAATAGGTATTGCATTGAGTCTATAGATTGCTTTATGTAGTATGGACATTTTAATGATGTTGATTCTACCAATCCATGAACATTGTGTGTTCTTTCATTTGTTTATTTCTTCTTCTATCTATTTTTTCAATGTCCAGTAGTTTTCTAGGTACAGGTCTTTTACATTCTTGGTTAAGTTTATTCCTAGGTATCTTAATTTTTTGGTGCAATAGTACATGAGATAGTTTTTCATTTCTTTTCTATGAGTTCATTATTGGTGTATAAAAAGGCCATAGATTTCTGGGTGTTAATTTTGTATCCTGCTATATTTCCAAATTCATTTATTAGTTCTAGTAGTTTTTTTATGGAGTCCTTGGGGTTTTCTATGTATAGTATCATGTCATTTGCAAGAAAGGACAGTTTTACTTCTTCTTTTCCAATTTGGATGCCTTTTACTTCTTCTTCTTGTCTAATCGCTATGGCTAGTACTTTTAGTACTATGTTGAACAGAAGTGGTGAAAGTGGGCATCCCTGTCTTGTTCCTTTCCTTAGGGGAAATGGGTTTAGTTTTTTCCCATTGAGTATGATGCTGGCAGTAGGTTTGTCATATAAGGATGTTATTATGTTGAGGTATGATCCCTCTATTCTCACTTTGCTAAAAGTTTTTATCAAGAATGGGTGTTGGATTTTGTCAAATTGATTTTTTTGTATCAATTGATATGATTATGTGATTTTTTGTCTCTCAATTTGTTTATGTGATATATCACATTTATTGATTTGTGAATATTGTATCATCCTTGCATCCCTGAAATAAATCCCACTTGGTCATGGTATATGATCTTTCTAATGTATTGCTGAATCTGATTTGCTATAATTTTGTTCATGAGGGATATTGGCCTGTAATTCTCTTTTTTTTGATGTCTAATTGTTTTTGGAAAAAACATAGAAAGAGCTTGGAAGTGTGCCTTCCTCTTGAAATTTTTGGAATAGTCTGAGGGGGATAGGTTTTAGTTCTTTGAGTGCTTGGTAGAACTCCCCTGTAAAGCCATCTAGATTAAGGCTTTTATTTGCTGGAAGATTTTTGTTTACTGTTTTAATTTCATTGGTAGTTATCAGCCTATTCAGGTTTTTTGATTCCTCTTGTTTGAGTTTTGGGAACTTGTATTTTTCTAAGAATATGTCCATTTCCTCTAGGTTGTCCATTTTGTTGAAATAGAGTTGTTGTTCATCATATTTTTTTCATAATCATTTGTGTTTCGGTGGGATTAGTTGTTATTTCATTTCTTTAATTTCTGATTTTGTTTATTTGGGTCCTTCCTCTTTGATTCTTGGTGAGCCTGGCTAGAGGTTCATCAATATTGTTTATCCTTTCAAAGAACCAGCTCTTGATATTCTTGATCTTTTGTATTTTTTTTGTCTCTATTTCATTTATTCCGCTTTGATCTTATTATTTTCTTCCTTCTGCTTATCCTGGGCTTTTCTTGTTGCTATCTTTCTCTTTGAGTTATAGGGTTAGGTAATTTATTACCATTGTTTCTTATTTTTTTCAGTAGGCTTGTAGAGCTATGAACTTTCCTCAAAAGACTGCTTTCATTGTGTCCCATAGATTTTGGATTGTTGTGTTTAAATTGTCATTTGTTGCCATGATATTTTTTATTTCTTCCTTGATCTCTCTGGTTACCCAGTCATTGTTAAGAGCATGCTGGCTAGTCTTCATGTGTTTGATTTTTTTAGATTGTTTTTATTATAGTTCATTTCCACTTTTATGCCACTGTGATCTGAGAAGATGCTTGATATGATTTCTATCTTCTTAAATTTGAAGACACTTTGCCTGTGACCCAATATATGGTCTATCTTTGAAAATGACCCATGTGCCCTTGAGAAGAAGGTATATTCTGTGGCTTTGGGGTGAAATGTTCGGGGTGAAATGAATATGTCAAATAATTACATCTGATCTAGTGAGTCATTTAGGAATGCTGTTTCTTTGCTCATTTTTTGTTTAGAGGATTGTCCAGTGGTGACAGTGGGATATTAAAGTCCCCTACTATGACTTTATTGCTGTAAATATCTTCCTTGATAGCCTCCAAAAGTTTTTTTTATGTATTTGGGTGGGTATATGTTTATCAAAGTTATTTCTTCTTATTGGATTGTTCCCTTTAGTATTATGAAGTGGCCTACCTTATCTCTTGTTATGTTCTTCACTTTGAGATCTAATTTGTCAGATATAAGTATTGCTACCCCTGCTTTTTTTTTCATTTCCATCTGCCTGTAAAACCTTATTCTATCCCTTCACCATCAGTCTCTGTGAGTCCTTTTTTTCTGAGGTGGGTTTCCTGGAAACAGCAGATATATGGGTCACGTTTTCTTATCCAATCTGTTATTCTATGTCTTTCGATTGGGGCATTTAATCCATTTACATTTAAACACCATTTTTATTCTTTACCCCTGTGTTCCTTCTTCATTTCCTATGTCTTTTTTTATAGCAGACCCTTTAGCACTTCTTGCATTGCTGGTTTGGTGGTAATAAGCAACATTAGTCCTTTTTTGTCTGTGATGCTTCTGATTTGACCCTCAATTTTTATTGATAGCCTTGCTGGCTATAGTACTTTTGGATTCAGACCATTCCTTTGCATGACTTTGTATATTTCATTCAATTCCTTTCTGGCCTGATGTGTTTCTTTTGAGAAATCAGTTGCTAGTCTGGTGGGTGATCCTTTGTAGGTAACTTTCTGTCTGTCTCTGGCCTCTCTTAATATTCTGACTTTGTAGTTGGTGTTTGCCTATTTAATTATAATGTGCCTTGGCATCAGTCTTTTGGAATTCATTTTGTTTGGGACTCTGTGAGCTTTTTGGATTTGTGTGATTTTTTTCTTCCCTATACTGGGGAAGTTTTCTGGCATTATTTCCTCAAACAGGTTTTCTATTCCTTGCTCAGTTTCCTCTCCTTCTGGCACTCCTCCTATGTGGATGTTGTTTCTTTTTGTGTTGTCCCAAAGTTCCCTTAGGCTCTTTTCCTGTTTTTTTAGATGCTGCTCTACTTGGGTATGTTTTTCTACCTTGTCTTCTAGCTCACTGATGCAGTCCTCTGCTTCTTCTAGTCTACTTTTGATACTTCCTATTGAGTTCTTTACAGCAGCAATGTCATTTTTCATTTCTTCTTGGTTCTTCTTCAATTTTTCTTGATTCTACACATATTGTTGAATTTATCTTCCATTCTTTTCAGCGACCTTATGACCATTTCTCTGAATTCTTTCTCTGACATAATGCTTACCTCTAATTTATTTACTTCATTTTCTAGTGATGCCTCCTTTTCTTTCATAATTGGGCTATTTCTTTGTCTTCCCATGATCTCTTTTCTCTGGGAATCTGATTATGTAGCTCTCTCTTTCCTGTATTGATTTAAAGCTTATACTTTTTTAAACATCATTTATATTAACAATATTTGAAATAGGAAGAAAAAAGGATATATTTTCTTTCTCACTTTTTCACAGGTATCAATAAAACACAAGTCACTAACTTTGAAGACCAAATCTTTCATAATTTAGCATTACACTACATGAGAAACACAGCTTTGAAAGAAAATATTAGATTACTTTATTTTTTGTCCAATAACCTGTGATGTGTTTAAATATCTCTTTTTGTGTGTGCATTATTTGCCACTGACTTTACCCTTTAAATTGAACAGGCATCATCGGCATGATCCTGATCATCATCATCACCACCATTATTTTCTTACAAGAACTTTTAGGAGATACTATGCATAGAAACTCAACAACCATGTAATGTTCTTACATTAGAAGAGATTTGGAATGGTGTAAGAATCCAGCTTTTGTATGTGCTTCCTATGCTTTTGTATGTGCTTCCTGTGGAGGAGACTGCAACTGCGGTACGTGTTCTTGATTGAAATTGAACCTGGGCCTCTTTGATAAGCAGGCCGAGGCTCTGTCGACTGAGCAAAAGTAGCTAGGGTGACTTTTTAACTTTTACTCTCTCAATTTAAATGTCAGTTCCATCATACTTTTCTGGATTAAGTTATATTCCTTGGTTGATGTTTCCGTATAGTAATAGATAAAAGTGACAGCTAAGACCTAATTTTTCAGGATCAGAAAGGCTTTGATGTTTCTAGGAGCAGGCCTGACACTCATGGTTAGGCCATGCTGTTCTCCTCTTGCAAATAAACAGTTTCACAGAGCAGCAACACCAGCCATGGCCATCTCTGTAAAATCATTCTGTAATCACGCTTCAACACATGAAGTTGTTCAAGTTGATAAAATACAAACCCTATAAAATAGTACAGTCTTAGCTCTCTTTTGGGCATTCTAACCAATAACTTGCATCAGTTGTACATTAAAGGTTTTTAGTTGACTCAGATATACCAATATGAGTTCTAAGACCAGAATTAGCCAACCCTCTAACCAGCTTTGGTTATATGAGCCTCTGTAAATTGAAGGTCCACAGATTGAATGGAGTGCTAGGCATAAGATGCTATTCTAGACTGTGAAGGCTTCTGAGCTTGCTAGAAACATGTATGGAATCAAAAGTATCATCTTAATTCAAGGCAATTTTTTGCTAGGTGAGCAATGAAGATTGAGCCTAGAGGTTTAGAACTGGGTTGCTACAGAAGAGACAGTAAATAACAGTTGCTGAGAATTAAGTTAGAATGAGGAGACAGCTGTATTTTCTCATTAAAAACCAATAACACCAAACAGTTTCCTGAAATAATATATGCTAATTCAGCAAACCTAGGAAGTATAAAAAACTATAAAGCTATAAATCACAGTCAGCCATGAAATAAAATAATCTCTTTTTAATTCTTTTTGTTCTTTAGAAAAACATCAACTCTCCTCTTTCCTACATTTCTTTAAGTCTGTGCATATCATAGAATTGTCTCCAATGGTGTAATTGTCATATATCTTCTCTGTCCAATAAGATAGACATTAGTTACATGTAATTATTTACCATTTGTGATATGACAAATGTGTAAAGTAGCTAGTGCCACTGAGGAATCAAATTTTAAGTCATGATTATTTCAATTAATTGAAATTGAAATAGCCAGTAGGGCTGGTGCCTACCTTATAGACAGTATCTCTCTGGCCTCTCTTCTACTTCTGAATATTAAGCTTTCTCCATTATGCTGACTCACTCACCCAACATCCTTATTACCCACAGATGCCATGATCATATTCTATTTCTCTGATATGTCTCTATTTTTTTCAATCCTCTCAGTCTATTAGTGATTCAATCCAATAAAATATATAGTATCTTTCTTACTTGTATAGCACTTAACAGTTTACAAAATACTTTCATATACATTATTTAGTTTCTCATATTAAATATAACTATAAGCTATGTTTTTTAAAGTGACTTTCCTAAATGAAAGCTTCTTAACTGATGTGATCAAGAAAGGAAACTCATTTTGAAAAAACTCTGACAACATAAACACTGGTGATTGGCTAGAAAAAAATATTCTTAAAATGCATCTGAGTGATAATGTGAAATAGACACTGAATTAGTCATCAAGAAACTTCTGTCTGCCACCAGTGACAATAATGATAATAATAATAGGAATAAAGTCATGTGTTACTTACTAACCATATTCTAAGCATAGTGTTAAGAGCTTTATATGCATGAACCAGTTTAACCATCATAGACATTAAATGAGAAATTGCAGAGGAAGACACTAAAGATTAAAGAGTTAAGTAATATATTCAAAATAATATATTCAAGATATCTTGGGTAGGCCTTTCATCTCTCATTGCTTACTGAATCCTCTTTAAAAGTGAGGTTTCTGAATTAGATAATGTTTTTTTCACTTGCAGTTCTCTATGACACAGACAACTGGGATGTCTAATTGATAATCTGATTTTTGGCAGTGTCCATTCTGATTTTGATGTGTGTATAATTTTTGTGATTGTGGAAAAATGTAGCAATCAGACATAGGAAAAGTCTTGAAATATTTCTTTTCTTTAAATTGTGTTACATGTATACATATTTTCTCATTGCCCCCCCTCCTAGGCATACCCCAATCCCCCAATGTTTTGTGTTCATTGGTTATGCTTATATGCATGCATACAAGTCCTTTGGTTGATCTCTTATCTACCCTACCTCTCCTTAATCTTTCTGCTGTAGTTTGACAGTCTGTTTGATGTTTTACTGCCTCTGTATCTATCCTTTTGTTCATCAGTTTATAATGTTCTTTATTATCCACAAATGAGTGAGATCATGTGATATTTCTCCTTCATTGACTGGCTTATTTCACTAAGCATAAGGCTCTCCAGTTCCATCCAGGTTGCTGCAAATGGTTAAGAATTCCTTCTTTTTAATGGCAGCATAGAATTGCATTGTGTAGATGTACCATAGTTTTCTGATCCACTCATCTGCTGACAGGCACCTAAGCTGTTTCCAAATTGTAGCTGTTGTAAATTGTGCTGCTATGAACATAGGGGTGCATCAATCGAAATATTTATTTTCTAAAAACTTTGATTTTATATTAATTTTGTTTCATGGTAGCATATTTATATTTTAATTTTTTATATTTGTTATGGATTGAATGTTTGTGTTCCTCCCAAATTCATATATTAAAACCTTCACCCGTAATATAATTGTATTAAGAGGTGGGTCTCTAGGAGCTAATTAGTTTAGATGAGGTCATGAAGATGAGTCACCAGGATGAAATTCATACTTTTCTAGTAAGAGGAAAAGACCCCAGAGTGTCTTCTCTCTGCCATGTGAGGATGCAGTGAAAAGGCAGCTGTCTGCAAGTTTGGAGAAGATCTCTCACCAGGAGCTGAATCTGCTGGCATCTTGATCTTGGACTTCCTAGTCTCCAGAACTGTGAGAAGTAAATGTCTTTTGTTTAAGCCACCCAGTCTATGGTGTTTTGTGATAGCAGTCTGAGTTGATTAAGATAATATGTCCTAGAATTTCACTGACAATATGAATTAGATTTAAAATAAAGTTACTATACCTCCCATACAGATTTATTATAAAGGTTAAATAAAACAATGTATGTAAAATGCTTGCTACTGTGCCTGCCACATAATAAATATGCAAAAAAGTCCATAAGTCTAATTTAAAGGGAATATAGCTCAGGGGTTAAGAGAATGGATGCTAGTACTTGATGTCCCAGGCTTATATTCTCTGCTCCCTACTAAGTGTGGAGCTTTGGGCAAAATGCTCATCTTTCCTTGTTTCAGTTTTTGCATCAATGGGATTAATAATCATTGTTACAAGGATTGAATTTTAAAAATGGACATGAATAATTTAGAATAGTGCCTCAAACATTAATCCCATATACATATTGACTATCATCACTAATATTCTCATCATTCATTGCATTAGATTTCTCATTGGGGGAAATTACTCTGAGAACTCATCTGGAGCTTCTCTTCTATTCTCTTATTTTTCTCACATATCAACTGATATTTAGGGTTTCTGCTCACATTTATGATTGGAAATCAGACTTTTTTGCCTGAATGAGCTCCTTCTACATGAGTGGGCAGATGTGCATCAGAGAGCAGAGCAGGCCTGTAATATTCCTGTAGGCACATTCCTGAGCAATAAGTGTAGCTAAGAGAGTAATAAATGGTGGTGAGTTGGCCTGCAGTGAGCAATACCTTACAGAAGGGAAATGAGTCACACCAAGATCTGTGAACTTCCCCCAGATGCTGGTCCTATCGTCAGTGTGTCAGATGATGACTGAGCAGCAGACATAATCTCCTTGGGGAAGGCCAAGGGATGCAGGGCTGCAGTCTTGGTGCTTCAGCAAGAAATGTTAATACTGCATTTCAGTCCCTGTCTCACCTGTTAAATTTGGATGCTGCATAAGTAGATTGCATTCTATCTGATTTTCAATAGATAAACAAGGCTTTCCTTTTAAAATATTTTGTTTTATTACCTCAAAAGAAATTTAGTAAACTGGTAATCTGGGTGAAATGATAAAGATGTATTAGATTCTTCATCTTTTCAAGGAATAAGTTCTGTTTTATCAGTATGGAACTTTCTGGCGATTATGAATCTATTTTATAAAAAAATTGATGTGTTTCTACTTAAGAAATACCACATTTAATGTGATATTATATAAAAGACATTATTGTGGGTATAGATGGACTTCTTTTTCTCTTAAATTCCTGTATTAGCCCCTGAGAGATACAAGAGAGTATAATAAAGAGACAGAAGACATGGAGAGGCTTCTGATAATATAAATTGAGCTTGAGAACGAGACAGAGATTCTTTAAGCATAACTATCAGTAAGAGATGCTAACTGGATTTTATTTTTGACTACATCAAAAGTCTGATTATATTTTCAGTACTATCTCTTGAGGTTGTCCTCAAGTGAAAATCTTCCCATTTCTTCTATTCTTCCTCAGGATCCAGAGTTTGCCCCAGCCTTTCACCCCACCCTTCACCCTGTTTTGTTCACTGAGAGAAGAACCTGGTGGAGTCCTGTGCTGAGTCCTTATCTATGGCAGAATGGTGTGGTAGAAATTGCATGGATTTGATGGTCAAACCAGAACTGGGTTTGATTACTGGGCTCAAAGACATTTCTTAGCCTTTCTGAAATTTTATTTTCTGCCCTCTTCATTGGACTTTGTTGTTGCTTCTCATAGTAGTTGCTTGTTTAGTGAATTTTTTGAACTAATTTTTAAGAGTCTGCGTGCTTTTATCATATACTAGAGGCCCAATGCCCAAAATTCGTGCAAGGGGCTTGGCCCTTGCAGCCATGGCAGCTGCCCGACCCTCACAGCCCTGGCTTTACCTGGAAGGTCATCCAGAAGGTTGTTTGGCTGTCTGGTCTAATTAGCATGTCACCCTTTTATTATTATAGATACCCACTGAATTCTCTGTGTTCAACAAGTGATTTCACAAAAAAATTTCTTAACTCCTAGAACAAAAAACACACCCACAAAAAAAAAAACACATTAAACTAAAAATCTTCCAGTTTTGTATATGGTCTCAGTTCGGTGTGTTGGGCAATGCCTTTAACATTCAACATGAAAGCTTGCACCTCTACCTTAACCTTCACTTCTAGAGATAACAGCTCTTTGCCTTTTGGGATCTTTTCTGAACATGATCTTGCCATGGGCATGTATGTGTTTTTACAATTCCTAGGAATATGTGAAAGTTTATCCATGCCTTTTTTTTTTTTTTTGCAAAACTTCTCATTCCCTAGTTTTCCCCCTTAAGTTTTTCATTTAGTCCATTTTTCACCCAACTTGTTATCCCCTGTCCCCAGCAGCAGTGGCTAATACAGTTGGCCTTAAATGCTTTTCTTTTCTTTTTTAAAAATATTTTTATTGATATTAGAGAGAGGGAGAGAGAGATAGAAACATCAAAGATGAGAGAAAATTATTGATGTGCTGCCCCACACTGGGGATCGAGCCCATAATTCCAGCATGTGCCCTGACTGGGAATTGAATTGTGACCTCCTGGTTCATAGGTCAATGCTTACACTGGCTGGGCACTTTACATGTTTTGAACAAATGCTCCCTGAATAGCCACCTAAACAATGAGAGAGCTCTGAGCTAACTGAAATAAACACAAGCCATTTGAGTTTGTCCTTCAGGAAACACCAGACAGGTCAAAACAGACAACCAAAATCCTCTTAGAGTAAGGTCTATTCTATTTCCTTCCATATTAGGAACCTATGCCAGGCAGGTTCCAAAAGGCTATTGCCTTTAAGGCTGTCACCAAACTGGGGAGCAGGGGATGGGGCTTGGGTCAGTTAAATGCCACAAGGCTCTGCTATTAAAATTCACCTGTTTTCTTGATTTAGCATTATTTTGTTACTATAAAATTTAATTAGTTTTTATAGTTACAATAAAGTTCTGACAGTTTATTTTTGTGTTGGAATGGGCCTTTGGAGTTCCCTATTTCACCATTTTTGCAGATGTCATGTTCCACAAATATTAACATCTAATATTAGTATGCTCTGTTTGTTACAATGAATGAGCCAATCTTGATAAATTATTTTTAACTAAAGTCTGTACTTTATTTAAATTTTCTCCATTTTTCCTTTTTCTGTCCCAGCTCCCATCTAGAACACACATTACATCATTCACTAGTTATGTCTCCTGAGGCTCTTCCTTGCTGTGACAGTTTCCTTCAGATATTCTTTGTTTTTGATGAGTTTGACAGTTTTGAGAAGATCTAGACAAGCATTTGGTAGAATTTAAGTCAACTTGGGATTTGAGTGATGTTTTCTTCTTGATTAAATTGGAGCTATGAGTTTTTGAAAGAAAGACCTTAGTGCTAAAATGCCATTTTCATCAAATCTTATCAAAGGTACATACGAGCAACATGACTTTTTACGTTTGATACTGACCTTCATTATTTGACCTACATAGTGTTAGCCAAGTTTCTCCATTGTAAAATAACCCTTAGCCCTCACATTTTCCATAACATACTCTTTGGAATGAAGTCACTATGTCTAGTCTACACCTAAAGAGCAAATAGCTATGTTCCATCTTCTAGATGCTCAACATCTACATAAATTATTTGCAGTTCTTCAGCATTGGAGATTTGTGTCTTTCCCCAATTTATTTATTTACTAGAGACCTGGTGCACAAAATTTGTGCACCCAAGGGGTTGGGTCCGAGCCTGGCTTGCTCCTCTTGCAGTCTGGGAGGCCTCAGGGGATATCCAACTGACTGCCAGAAGTGGGCAAGGCTTCCACCACCACTGCTGCACTTGCCAGCCATGAGCCCGACTTTGGCTGAGTGCACTGACCACCAAGGGGCAGCTCCTGTGTTGAGTGCCTTCCCTCTAGTGATCAGTGTGTGCATCACAGTGACAGATCATTCCACTGTTTGGTCGATTTGCATATTAGTCCTTTATTATATAAGATTTATCCAATTATTTACATCAATATGGACTCATAGATAATTATTTTATAGTGTAGATGGTAATTTAATACTACCAGCCCAACTTGTCTTAGCCTTGGTCATTGGGAGCTCTTCCAGTTGTCTCCTTTGTCCCAAAGTGTAGTTTGCACCTCTTTCACCACATTTGTTTCAGCTGGAGGATCACTGGCAGCAGGTTCCTTACCTGAAGCTACAGTTGATATCTGTTAACATTAGGAGTCTACTGAAGATTAATATTCTTCGTCTTCAAAAACACTTTCTTTTCCCAGTTTTTAAATTTCATAAATCTTTAATAGTATTTTATTCAGTTAAAGTCTTTTTCTGAAGACATGGGAATACCTTGGTATTTCTCACCTTATATTGTTTCTATTTTCTTTTCAGATAATTTCAACTGGGTATATAACCTTTTATTCAGCTTTTTATAGTCATCTTTTCTCTAGCTCACATAGGAATAGCATAGTTTCTTGGTCCTGGATACTTTTTTTACTTTTCCCTTTGCTCCCTGCTACAGACATTTTTTATTCTAACTTTCTACTCCGAGTTTTATCAGAGAGAGATAAAGTCAGCGAGTTCCATGTTTGTTACACATTTCTTGTTTAAACAAGTTTTAACTATCTTGATCCTCTTGCTCAGGACATTTCCACCTAAAATATAATATTCCAATCAAATCAATACCTGATCTAAACCAAGCCTTAATCTCTAATCATCTTGTCTGATGTCACTTTAATAAGTCCCCTCTTTGCCCTATTTCCTCATAGAATATCAGTTCCATAAATTTTCTAGATGTTTCTTCAGAGCATCCCCTTGGCAGTAATTCTGTCCCTTTGAAACACATGTAATAATTCTTTGAGTCCTTTACACTTATCTTCCTGGATTTCTCTCCTAAATCTGACTTGATGTTCTTAACCACTTAATCACTCTGTTCCAGTTTTTAAGGGATAGTTCTTAAGAGTGCTACTGTTTTAAGAAGGATCATTTTTTAAATTTTGGATCTTAGGTCTCTCTGGGATATCATTATATTTACTTTCCAAAGCACTTCCTCTTTCTATTTGATTGATTTTTTAAGGTACCAGTCTTCCTTTGTGAACCATTAACAACTGAAATGTACTGTTCTTTTCTATTACCTTCTCCAAGAGAAGTTGAACTCAAGTGTATCAACTTTTAAGTCTTGTAGTTTTCTCTCTTAGCTCTTCGCATCTTATTTCCCCTTCAGATCTGCCCAGCTTATGTTTTAAGATATCAGTATTTTTTTAAGGAAATGTCTTTCTCATTACTACTCAGTTTGACAGAATTCTATTTTATTTTCCTGCTTCCACTATCCTTGTTCAAATAGTAAGGAATTAGCTCCTTTTCAAACTAATCTAGTTCCTTCTTGATTCCTGGGGTAAGTCAGGAACTCAGAGCCAGAGACTGATGGGCACAGACCTTTAAAACTGCTTTCTCAGTTTGGGGGAATTTAATAATCTCAGTCAGTTATTTTTTGACATCAGCTTAGGAAGAAGACATATTCTCTTTACAAAAAGAGTCTCTATTTCTTTTGATTTAAATATTACTCAAATATATCTTTCTCCTAGAGTAGCAGTCATGCTTTAAGTCTCTGAGCTCCAATAATCAGAATTTCTTTAGTTATCATGTACAGAGCCTCCTTGAGACTGTGTTGTTGAGGTGACTTCTATTTATGGGCATGGCACATGAATTCAGGTTTTGTCTTGTATTTTCTAGTACTCTCTCACCCTAAAGTCCTTCAAAACTGTGCGCATGCTTGTGCGCACACGAACACAATTTGGGGAAGTTGATATAGTAGGCAGGTATATCTATGTCTGGAGGTAAGAATTTTAAGTTACCACTTCACTAGAGTTTATAGCACTATAAACTCAGCTGCTTTTTAATCTCTGGCCTAGTATTTTGAGATCTGGCTGAGAAATTCATTAAAGAAAGCAGCCAATGCTCTTTTATCATCTAATTCTTGAAAAAGCTTATTTAAGGAAAAAAAAAGTTTGTCTTTTCCTTAGTGTCTACTTCTTTCCAAGGACTATATTCTATGTTATCACTACTCACTAATGCCTAAGGTTATTAAATCTTTAATGATGAAAATCAGTCATTTGATTCAATGTAGGCCATTACAGACCATCAAGAAATCCACATGGCCATGTTTACCAAAACTTAAAGTCTATAGCGTGTGTCTTGACTCATTGAGACTTCTGTGTTGATGTTATATTGTCCCTAACATTCTTTCTGATGAAAAGGCTTTGGTTAGGTTTAATCAGTTTAACTAAAATGTATTGAAAGCATGCAGGATTCTGTGCTAGGAAACAAAAGATATCTTAATTTGTACCACTTATGTTACAGCTAGGTGATTGCTTCAGGCGCTGGAATTGCTCCCAAATGTTATCAAGTTCTCACTTATGGTCTAAAATGAGGGTCCTGGGTATGACTTAGAGTCACTACTGGAGGAGGCAGGATTCCCTGTGGTAAGGGCACCTAGGAAAGATCTTTTTGGTTGGATTTAGGTTGTACTCTCCCTGTAACCATGGGATCTATGGTCTAATGAAAAGATACAAAACTTAAATAATAAACCAAATTAATAAGTGAATTTATAAAATTTTCAAACTTGGTAAGTGCCTTTAAGAAAGGAGGAGAGCAGAATGTATCTGAGGATAGGGAAGGTTAAATACTATTTAAGTGGTCTGGGTAGGCTTAAGAGAAATGGAGATATTTAATTAAGACTTAAAAGAGATGAAAGAGTTAGGCAAGTGAATATATGGGGCAAAAGCACATTTTTTTGAAAGCAAGAGGATATCATAGGAGTTAAAATCAGAGATATAGCTGATGGGAGGCCAGGTCACATTGGGCCTTTCAGGTTATTTTAAAAGATTGGGCTTTTACTTTGAGATTAGAAGCGCCTGCAGAGTTTTGAGCAGAGGAATGACATGATCATTACAGTTGCTGTGTTGAGAATAGACTATGAGGAGGGCAGGGTAAACACAGAATCAAGGAGACTGTAGAAGGCAATTGTGGCATACAGAGAGGTTATATAAAAAGGAAGCAATGGAGAGGGATAAGTGGTTGAAATTGGGATATATTTGGAAAGTAGAGCCAACAAGAGTTCTTGCTGTATTGAATTATACTGAAGGTGGGGGAGGGAATCAAGGATGACTTCAATATTTTTGCTCTTTAAAACTGTTTTTTTTTTTTGGGAAAAAATCAGGAGTTTCATTATGGATATTCTGAGTTTGAGATATAAGATATCCAAGTGGGCTCTTAAGTAGGCAGTTGGTATGGAATTCTAAAATTTGGAAGGAATTCTGGGCTGGAGTTATAAAGCTGGAAATCTTCAGCAGACAGATGATACTTAGAGGCATATGAATACTCGAGATTATTATGGAATGAGGGTTGATAGAGGAGAGGACCCAGGAGTGAGCCCTGGGACACTCCAACATTGGAGGCTGTGGAAAGGGGGATGCTTTTGCAAAGACTGAAAAGGAGGGACCAATGTTATAGAAGGAAAGCACAGAATATGTGGTATCCATGAAGCCAGGTGAAGAGTGTGCATTGAGAAAGATATAGTTAATGTTTGTGTCAGATACTGATGATCAGTAATTTCAGATTAGGGCTGAAAATTGATTTTTGTGTTTCTTTAAATATATTTTTATTGAGTTCAGAGAGGAAGGGAGAGGGAGTGAGAGATAGAAACATCAATGATGAGGTAGAAAAATTGATTGGCTGCCTCTTCCTACACACCCCACACTAGGATGGAGCCCACAATCTAGGCTTTTGCCCTGACTGGGAATCGAACCATAACCTCCTGGTTCATAGGTTGATGCTCAACCACAGAGTCATGCTGGCTGGGATGAAATGGATGTTCCAATTTACTAGTAGCTACCTGGAGGTCAGTAGAGAATGACAAAAGCAGTTTCATTGAAGTGTTGAGGTTAAATATCTTCTTGGAATGGATCTGAGAGGAAATTCAAGAAGAGAAACTGGAGACAGGGAGCACAGACTACCATTTTGAAGATTTTTGCTACAAAGTGGAAAAGGGCATTGTGTCCATATGTGGAAGGGGAAGAAGTTTGAGAAGTTTGAAGCATGTAATATCATGGTTGTACACTGACGAAAATTTAACCAATAGAAAATAAAGAAATGTTGGTGTTCAATGATGAGAATTCCAGTAATGTTTGTACATTAATGGTGAGAACAGCTGGGATCCAATGTATAAGTTAAGAGACTGGATTAGGATAGGAGCATGGGTAGTTTTTCTACAGGAGCAAGTAAGAAGATGGAACATAGAATTTGCTAGAAGATAGTGGAATCTGTGGAGCTTTTCTTTGGGCTGATTCTAATTTCTAGTGAAGTAGAAAACAAAGTCATCAGTTAATAGTGAGGATTAGGGGAGGAGGTTCTGGAGTTTCAGCAGAGAAGGGTGATTAATCACTGACCAGCTGAAAGTGAGAGAAACGGGCTGGAAACAGAATGATTGTCCAGCAGCATTAATAGCTTACTGACTTGTATGATCACATGTTTCAAATGGAACCATAACAGCCTATACCAGCCACTGAAATATTTTCATTTAAATAGTGTATAGTCTTTTACATCTGCTTTTTTAAATTTTTAAAAATTTTCTTTATTGATTAAGGTATTACAGATGTGTCCTTATCCCCCCTTTGCACCACCTCCTGCTCATGCCTTCACCCTCCTTGTGTCTATGTCCATTGGTTAGGCTTATATGCATGCATACACGTCCTTTGGTTGATCTCTCCCTCTTATCCCCACCCTCCCATACCTTTCCCTTGAGATTTGATGGTCTGATCAATGCTTCTCTGTCTCTGGATCTGTTTTTGTTAATCAATTTATGTTCATTATATTCCACAAATGAATGAGATCATGTGATATTTATCTTTCTCTGACTGACTTACTTCGTTTAGCATAATGCTTGCTCTCCAGGTCTATCCATGCTGCTGCAAATGCTAGAAGTTACTTTTTTTCAGCAGCATCGTATTCTACTATGTAGATGTACCACAGCTTCTTTTTTTTTTATTGTGTTACATGTACACATATCTTCCCATTGCCGCCCACCCCTCCCAGGCTTACCGCTGTATTCATTGGTTATGCTTATATGCATGCATACAAGTCTTGGTTGATCTCTTATCTACCCCACCTCTCCTTAAACTTCCTGCTGTAATTTGACAGTCTGTTTGATGCTTTACTGCTTCTGTGTCTATCCTTTTGTTCATCAGTTTATAATGTTCTTTATTATCCACAAATTAGTGAGATCATATAGTGTTTCTCCTTCATAGACTGGCTTATTTCACTAAGCATAAGGCTCTCCAGTTCCATCCAGTTCCATTCCATGCAAATGGTAAGAATTCCTTCTTTTTAATGGCAGCATAGAATTGCATTATGTAGATGTACCACAGTTTTCTGATCCACTCATCTGATGACGGGCACCTAGGCTGTTTCCAAATTGTAGCTATTGTAAATTGTGCTGCTATGAACATAGGGGTGCATAAATCCTTTCTGATTGGTGTTTGTAATTTCTTAGGATATATTCCTAAGAGTGGGATTGCTGGGTCAAATGGGAGATCCATTTTTTTAGTTTTTTCCCCACAGTGGCTGCACCAGTCTGTATTCCCACCAACAGTGCACAAGGGTTCCTTTTACTCTGCATCCTCGCCAATACTTGTCGTTTGTTGATTTGTTGATGACTGCCATTCTGACAGGTGTAAGATGGTATCGCATTGTCGTTTTGATTTGCATCTCTCAGATAATTAGTGACTTTGAACATGTTTTCATGTGTCTCTTGGCCTTCCTTCTGTCATCTTTCGAAAAGGTTCTATTTAGGTCCGTTGCCCATTTTTTTATTGGATAGTTTATCTTCCTTTTAAGTTGTATAAATTGGCTGTAGATGTTGGAGATTAAACCTTTATCAGTGATAACATTTGCAAATATGTTCTCCCATACAGTGGGCTTTTTTGTTGTTTTGTTGATGGTTTCTTTTGCTGTGCAAAAGCTTTTTATTTTGATGTAGTCCCATTTGTTTATTTTTTCTTTAGCTTCCATTACCTTTGGAGCAGTAGTACCACAGCTTCTTAATCTACTCATCTGCTCATAGGCACTTAGGTTGGTTCAAATCTTAGCTATTGTAAATTGTGCTGCTATGAACATAGGGGTACATATATTCTTTCTGATTGGTTTTTCTGGTTACTTAGGATATATTCCTAGAAGTGGGATCACTAGGTCAAAGGGAGTTTCACTTTTAGTTTTTGAGGAAACTCCATACTGTTCTCCACAGTGGCTGTACCAGTCTGTATTCCCACCAGTAGTGAATGAGAGTTCCCTTTTATCTGCATCCTCCCCCCACTTGTCATTTGTTGATTTGTTGATAATACCATTCTGACAGGTATACGATGGTACCTCACTGTTTTGATTTGCATCTCTCAGATGATTAGTGACTTTGAGCATGTTTTCATATGTCTCTCAGCCTTCTCTTTGTTGTCTTTTGAAAAGTATCTATTTAGGTCCTTTGCCTGTTTTTTAATTGGGTTGTTTATCTTCCTTTTGTTAAGTTGTATGAGTTCCCTGTAAATGTTGGAGATTAAACCCTTTTCAGAGATAACATTGACAAATATGTTCTTCCATGCAGTGGACTTTCTTGTTGTTTTGTTGATGGTTTCTTTTGCTGTGCAGAAGCTTTTTATTTTGATGTAATCCCATTTGTTTATTTTTCTCTGTAGTTTCCGTTGCCCTAGGAGCAGTATTGGTGAAGATATTGTTCAGCATATGTCTTAGATTTTGCTACCTGTAGATTCCTCTAAGGTTTTTACATTTAAGTCCTTTATTCACTTTGAGTTTATTTTTGTGTATGGTGTAAGTTGGTAGTCTAGTTTCTCTTTTACATGTTTATGTGGTTATGTAGGTGACCAATTAAAAGCTTAAGTTACTTTTTAAATTCAAAACACTAAAACCCTGAGTAAAGCAAGGGTTTAAGATTTTTTTTAGTAATTTAAACAGCATAAATTTTCTTAAAGTCATATTTAATTATAAAGAATGAGGCTTAGTACTTTGAGTTATACATTGAACTTGTAAGTGAAATCTGTAGGGTTGTTTACTTAGATCATAATGAGTATAAAGGTAGGTTCAGAAGAAAGGAAAATAATTGATGTGCAAAGAAATTAGGTTTGATAAGGGATAGTTTCAGAGTTTGAGATATTGGATTTAGGAGATAATGAAGTTTAAAATGTGATCATGCCTCTGGGTGAGTGAAATCCAGTGATGATGAATTGACTGCTGTGGAAAAGGGTAAAAAAACGACAAAAGTTTTTGCCAAAAATTGTACTTAAGTATCTTCAGCATTTATGTTTTGTTTTCCTAATAGAAAATAATATAACATTCTGCTGAATTCTATCAACATCTATGATCATGAGTGGTTAGGTATATATATTGAATTCAAATATGAGAAATTTATTTCATATATAATTATGTCTTGATTAACTGTTGAGATTTTATTTGGCTGTGTTTCTTAAAAAACACATTATTACTTTTAACTGTAAGTGCACAATTAAAAGAAAGTGTGAACATACATTTGATTTAAAAGATGTATTTAAATTAAATGTCTTTTTATTATTTTACATATTGAATTTTATCTAAGCAGTTGACTTTTTCTTTAAGGAGAAAGGATTCTAAGAAAAGAGTAAATTACAATTAGAGAATAGCCAACTATAAAATACTGATTCTGATTTCTTTTTCTTGTGTCCTTAGTACACTACACTATTTTTGACAACAAAAATGTCCTATTCATGTGATAGAGAGTGGAAAAAAAAAAACAAGCAGTTAATGAATAATGCATATGGTCACAGCAATGGTCAAATTATACTGTTTCCTAGTGGGTACCATTTTTCTTCATTGAGTGGGACATTACAAAGTTGGATGTTAATTGATCCCACAAATGTGGCTTTGCTCTTCACAATTAGCATTAAGACATGTCCTTGGAGCTCTGTGACTTCATCATATACCACCTGAAAAGGTAGAAGAAGAATAAAAATATAACTTAGATATGCTAATTGCACCTTTAAAAATATTGCTTTTAATAAAAATATTTAGCTATTAATATCTTGTACCTTGGAATGGATAGATTCATGTTGTTAGAATCCTTCATTTCTAACGCTAATTTTGAAAAGCTAATGGTTCTGCTAACATAATGAAATTTAATGAAAGAATATTTTTATAAGAAGCCTAGACTATACTCTGATTTTATTAATACTGGCCCAACCCAAATTTAATAAAACCGTAAATTATTCTCTGGAAAGAAATTTAAATACACTTCACCTTTAACTGTCCTTGAATTTTCTGTGCAATATGGGAACTTGAACACTATCTTTCTTTGTTGAAGGCTAATGAGGAAAGCAGACCAATTTCCATGATTTCTTTGTGTTACTTTAATGCAGTGCAGCAACATATTTTTCTACATGTGAAGAAGTCACTCTGTGGTTACTATAATTTACTTAAAATTGCTTTATTTTCAATTATGAAAATATGTGCTCATTAAGTAAAATATCAACAAAACAAAAAAGAACATAGAAAGAAAGAAAATACTTATATTTTTGCCATTGGGAGATAATTGCAGTCAACATTCAGTTGCTCTTTTTGTTTTCTATAAATAATCACTCTTTATGAACCTGAACAGTATTTAAGTTGTATATAGAGTTTTCAGTCTTATTCTTGTTCACTTACTAAAAAATGTAACCATTTTTTTGAAAGGGATATGTTTAACTGTGTTTTGTAATATCCAGAGAGTAAGTAAGTCACAGGTATTACCAGTGGGTGCCTGCAGTGGCAAAGCAGCTTAAAGTGTAGTACTCTCAAGAAATTAGTTATGTGTCATGAGTTGGGAGCTGGGAGGCAGGGGAGAGCTCTGTGTAAATCCAACATGGTTCCCAGAAAAAATCCTTAGAATACATTTAGAAAGGCAGTTTCATATGCTGCCTCAAACTTGCTTGCTTTTTATAAACAAATTACAAGATAGAAAAAAATGTTCTCTATATATTTAGAAAAGAAGCAGAAGAAACAACTTTGGGGAAGTCCTTTAGTTGATTGGGAAGCTTCCTCGGTATATATGGATGTAGTTTCTGGTCCTTCATACTGGAATTTGCCTACCATTTATGAACCCGTTAAATTATCAATGAAATTTTGTTCAAAATCTGCTAATTGCTCTGAACAATGATTCACTTGTCAAATAAATAATAATTCAATGAAGAATGTGAGATTTAACATGATATGTTAGCCCGGTCTACCCTGCTTCATGATATGTTAGCCCGTTCTATCCTGCTTCAGGAGGTAGACAGCTCCTGCCTACCTCCTCTTCTAGAATCTTACATTCCAGACAGGAGAATGTCTTTTTAGTTTGCTTAGACTACTTATTCAAATAATTCCATTTTGTTCATTGAGCTCCCTGGGAAACTAAAGAATTTTAAGGGCTGTGTTAAAAATCTCAAAACTGCAGTACTATAATTAATCTTTTTTAACTGCAGTGGATGCCCAATGTGGACTCTCAAAACCACTCTCTCTCTTGGATTCATTCCTTTCCAGGACTTCAGAGTAAGCTCATTCACCTTCTCTCTGTAATGGCTATTTTGAACTATCTAAACTGGTATCCATTTTCCACAATACTTTCAGCAGATGAAAGTGTGGAGAAGCAAGGGACTTGGTTGGAAAGTCTATAAGGATTCTTTGAAAGGTCGGAGGCCTCTAGGGGGATCTTGTCAAAGGTGGCAGACTCTGCCTTGACTTTTCCAAATAAGTCTAAGCTCCTGGGTGTTTTGCTAGAATCTTTATGTTTATTCATTAAATGTCCTTGTTTTAAAGACACTACAGATACCTGTGTCATTTCAAGGATGCTTATCCTACTGATAGTATCTAATAGTTAATTTTAGTTCAAGCTGCAATAAAAGGAGGCCGGTAAGAGGGTTGTCTGGTTCCTTCAGCCAGGAAGTCCCTTAGCCCTCTCTTTCACAGAAACATATGTCAGAATAATCATTCATTCATTGCTCAGGGTCTGCCAGTCAGCCTCGGCATGAACCCATCTCTTCTTTCATAGGGAAATAGATGAAGGGGCCCTTAAGGTATGTGAAATAAAAAAATGGAATAACTAAGCCTTAGGCCTTTAGAAAAGTCTGGCTTAAGAACTCTATGAATGATATAAATAAGCCCTAATGATATAACTTTAAAAAAAGCATATCCATTATTCATATTTGCATGAATCTCTTGTCAATTATGTTTTCTTATTTGCATAATGCTGATAATAATATTTATCTTTTAACATTGTGGGGAAAATATATGAGATAATGAACACAAAGTCTGATAAATATTAAACACTAATAAATTATAGCTGAAAAAGATCCATCAAATACACAAGAAAGAACAGTTGTTCTGGAATTTTGCATTAGTTGACTGAAGAAAACACTTCAAGAGAGACTTGAGTCTCCCAGGCATTTAGCAAGCTGAAATTCTCAAGATGTGATCTTTGAAATTAATTGCCTTCCTAGTTAAAATACAAACATTTAAACTCCAAAGTTTATATTATTTTATGGATTTCCCCTCTATGCTTCATTATGTATAATTTTTTAAAAAAGTGACTAGAGTTTTACAAGCAAGCAATCATTGCATGGCCTAGATGACATATGTCTGTTAATTTTTTTAACTGCACCAACAACATTGTTTAAAAAAATTAAGCATTCACCGAGACCGGTTTGGCTCAGTGGATAGAGCATCGGCCTGTGGACTGAAAGGTCTCAGGTTCGATTCCGGTCGGGGGCATGTACCTTGGTTGCAGGCACATCTCCAGTGTGGGGCGTGCAGGAGGCGGCTGATCGATGTCTCTCTCTCATCGATGTTTCTGACTTTCTATCCCTCTCCCTTCCTCTCTGTAAAAAGTCAATAAAATGTATTTAAAAAAAAATTAAGCATTCTTTTTGTGCAATGAGTAATTAGTGGGTAATGCTAGAGAAGTACACAAATGATTATATTCTTTGAGGCATTTTCATCAAATGATTTTATATATATTCTGCTTAAGACCCAAATTGCACAGCTTTTTTTTCCCCCCACTTTCTGGTACTTCTTTATCCATAGGAATAAGCCAAATCTTCATTGCCTACTGACAAATATTAAATTTGTGGGTTTGAAATTGTTATACTAAGTAGAAAAATGATATTTGAGATAATTAATGTCTATTGATTTATATACAAGCATTCACTGTGTCATATTTGACACAAGGGTCTAGTAAATAGTTCTAAAGTGAACTTTAATTGCAATGGGAGAACAATAATATGGAAACTGAAGTGTATCTAGGAGGCAGGATAATGAAAGAGAGAGTTCAAAATCATTGAGAACAGAACTCTGTGGGTGGAGAGAGAGGGATACAAAGCATAATTCAGTGGGGATAATATAGACTTTGGAACCTAAAATCTAGTTGTGTGACTTGGGTCAAATATTTGACCTCAAGGCCTCGATGTCTATTTACAAGGAGAATTTCCATCATGTTCTGAATAGCAAATTTGCAGATTGTGCAGGTTAACAATAGCCATTGCTGTTGCTTATTGAGTGTACCATGTACCCAGTGTTATGCTAGGTATTCATACATGTTCTAAAAGATATTTTAAGATATGTAAACAACAGAATGTTTCTGCTCTGTCCTTTCTAAATCCCCCTTTTGCTTTATAATAGGATAATATCAAAGAAAGGAACACAATGTAAAAATATGCCAATTATAAAAAGATAAATTTGTTAAGATAGAATCTGCATTTCTATTGAATCATTCCAAAACAATGATGGCTTAAACCCAATGCCTAAGGTAGTAGACTGAAAAGGGCAAAAGCTTTGAGTCAGAATCCCAGCTCTGATTCTTAAAAGCTGCAATGCAGTTCTGAACATTCCTACTGTCCGTCCTGCCCCACCTTGAACCCAGTCACGCCTGCCATTGGGATTTGTATAAGATGGAGCTTTTCAGGAAAACAGCTGGCAAAGCTTGTTAAGACCCACTCTGGGAAGTGTCAAGTAGACAAGCATGGCTCTGTGTAAAAGCTTTGGTATCAGATGGGTGGATACTAAAGAGACACTTTTCAATGGCCTGACTCAGCCTCTCTCAGGGTTGGGTCTTAGGGAGGGAGAGGGCTATGAATAAAAGTAGAAAGAGATATTTTCATGAAGAACTTTGTGAGACATTGGTGATGCAACGTAATAAATTCTTTGTATTCCTCTAAGAGATTTATACAAAAAGGAGAGCAAGGTCATTCTCTCCCACTTCCCAGTATAGTGCATGGCTTTGTCAGTTTGAGAAATTCCAGCCATGGTGAGTGGCTAATGTAATAATACTCAGGAAGCAAAGCAGGGGAGAAGTTAAAACATTTGGACTAAGTCTTAAAAGTCAGCAGAAAAAGATAGGGGTGTGTGTGTGTGTGTATGTGTGTGTGTGTGAATGCTGCATGAGCTTGATCCCAAAATCTTAGGGACCATTTAGGAAATACAAGCTATCTGATGTGACTTGAGAATATGGCTAAGTATCCTAATATATAAAAATCAAGGGCTGTCATGACCAAAATAACCAGACAGATGACTGAACAGCAGGCTGTGTGGGGCTACCAGGCCAGCAGGGGTGTTAGTTAGGAACAACCAAACAACTGAACAGCCAGCTGTGTGGGGTGACCAGGCCATCAGCGGGGCAGTTGGGGGTGACCAGGCTGCCAGGGAAGAGGTTGTGGGCAACCAGGCCTGCTGGGGGAAAGTTGGGGGCAACCAGGCCAGCAGGGGGGCCAGTTGGCAATGACCAGGCCAGCAGGCAGTGGTGGTTAGGGGTGATCAGGCTGGCATGGGTTGGGGGGGGGAAGTTAGGGGCAATCATTCAGTCAGGCAGGTGAACAATTAGGAACCAACAGTCCTGGATTGTGAGAGGGACATCCCGCCAAGGGTCCCAGATTGGAGAAGGTACAGGCTAGGCTGAGGAGAACCCTCACTCCATGCATGAATTTCATGTACCAGGCCCTTTGGTGGGATAAGAAAGAACATAAGCACAATAAAGGAAGCACTGCCTCCCCAACAAAAGGTTCTAGAGATATTGGCATTCATAGACAAAAACAAAACAAAACAAAACAAAAAAACCCACATAAATCCCAACCTAATTCACACTTTATTTTAAAAATTAACTCAAAATAGATAATGTACTTAATATAAAATGTAAAACTATAAAACATTAGAAAAATATATAGAAGAAAATCTGTAGGACTTAGTGCCAATTGAGAAGTTCTTAGACTTGATACTAAATGCCCAATCTATAAAAAGAAAAATGGATAAATTAGACCTTATTTTAAAAAAAGCTTTTACTCTCTGAAAGACCATGTGAAAAGGATGGAAAGACCAGCTCCAGAATAGGGGAAATATTTGCAAACCAAATATCTGATGAAGAACTAGTATCAGGAATACATTGTAACTTCACAATAAAATGCAAATTATCCAGTTAAAAATGAGCAAAGACTTTTCACCAAAGAGGATATACAGATGATAAATAAGCACAGGAGCAGAATTTGAACACCATTTGTCATTATGTAAATGAAAATTAAACTACCCATTAAACTAAAATAAAAAATAGTGATAACATCAGATGCTGGCAAAGATGAAGTTTCCACTGGATCACTCATACACTCTTGGTGGGAGTGTAAAATGGTATAGAAAAAGAGTATGGCAGCTTCCTATAAAACTAAATATGACATTACTAAGTACCCTATTAACAACTTATGCTCACACAAAAACCTATACACTAATATTCAGCCGCTTTGTTTGAAATAGTCCCAAGCCAGAAATGACCCAGGTGTCCTTTAATGTGTGAACAGTTAAAAACTGTCCTATCTCTGCACTGTGACTACCACTCTGCTATGAAAATGAATAAACTATTGATATATGCATCTCTAATAAATAAAAGTGAGTAAAACATTCTCATTTCAAAATGTCCCAAGCTGAATAATTCCATTTATAGAATGTTATAAATAACAGGTTGACAACCTGAGAACTGGTTAGTACATAATTGCCAGTGGTTTGCGAGGTTGTATTAGAGGGAGGGAATTGTCTCCAGATACAATAGGGTAGCACCAGGAATATTTGTAATGGAACTGTTCTGTACCTTGCCTGTACCGGTGGTCACATAAATTTATACATGTGATAAAAATATGTAGAACTGAGCATACACACACACACACACACACACACACACACACACACACACAAGAACACATGTAAAATAGGTGAAATCTGAATAAGGTCAGCGGATTGAATTAATGTCAATTTCCTGGTTATGAAAGATTTTACCATTTGGGGGAAAGTGATTAAAGAGTATTTAAATTATTTCTGTATTATTTCTTCCAACTGCCCATGATCTATAATTATCCAAAAATAAAATTTAAAAAGCTTATGAGGATGATATTGCTCCAAGAGACAATTTAGGAAAATTACCGAGTCAAGTGTTAAGGGCTATGGATGCCATGTTTAGAATTTTTGACACTATACAGTAAGGGATCTTTGAAAAAAATGTAAATAGGAGATTAATAAATATGACTAGTTTTTTAAAGGCATTTTAGGTAGAAATATGAAAGATAGGCATCAGATAGAAGGCTATACAGTAGCCAAAGTTACAAGGATCTCAAACAAAGCAAGGTAATGGGACAGAGGAGGTGATAGATTTAAGAGGCAGGAAACTGCACAAGTAAAACTGACAAAACTTGGTGACTCTTTGAACATGTGAGTGAGAGACAGGGAGATGTCAAAATGTCATTAAAAGTTATCTTTTAAGATGGTAAACAGAGGAGGAAAACCAGATTTAAAAGTGGCTAGGAGGTCTAGGTGGTTTGGCTCAGTGGATAGAGAGTCAGCAAGGTTTGATTCTGATCAAGGACATATGCCTGGGTTGCAGGCTCGATCCCCAGTGTGGGGCATGCAGGAGGCAGCTGGTCAATTATTCTCTCCATCATTGATATTTTTATCTCTCTCTCCCTTTCCCTTCCTCTCTGAAATCAATAAAAATACATTTTTAAATATATTTTATTAATTTTTCGCAGAGAGGAAGGGAGAGAGAAAGAAAGTCAGAAACATCGATGAGAGAGAGACATCGATCAGCAGCCTCCTGCACATCCCACAGTGGAGATGTGCCCGCAAGCAAGGTACATGCCCCTGACCGGAATCGAACCTGGGACCCTTCAGTCCACAAGCTGACGCTCTATACACTGAGCCAAACTGGTCTCGGCAAAATACATTTTTTATAAAAGGAAAAAAAAAGTGGCTAAGAGACATTGAAATGGAGCTCCCCAGTGATCAGGCAGAAGTGCAGGTCAAATGGTTAGGAGAGAAGCCAGGGCTTGAAGAATAGATTCAGATGCAATCTAAATATAGGTGACAAATTAAAGTTTGTGGAATGCAACATAATCTGAAAGAATAAATATTAAGAAGAGATAAGGGTAGGTAGATGATAGAACTCCAATAAACAATACTATTTTAAGAGGAAGAATGTAAATGAAGAAAAATAAGGGTAGTTAGAGAAAGATAGAAGGGAATTAAAAAAGGTTGAACTCAAGAAACAAAAGAGAGGTGGCAGGAAGGAGGGCATTGCCAACAGGATTGCTCTGTAACTTCAGGAGAAGAGAGCCTGAGGGTTCAATGGATTAAAGCTGCATCAATTAAAGTCAGAATCCACATTGCAAAGGATTAAAGGGTGAAGAGGAAGTGATGAAGTGAGTGCAGGCAACATGACTTAATTCTGTAAAAGTTTGGAGATGATATGGAGGGAAAGAAAAATTGGATGTTTTAGGAACATTGACTTGAGTTTTTGTTTTTTTAAAGATTTCTGAGTCAAGGATTCAATGGATGAGACAACCTTAAGAAGAATAGATAATCAACTGAACAAGATATGTACAAAGAAATGGGAAAGATGGAATCAAGAGAATAGATCCAGTAAGATTTGCCTTAGATAAAAGTAGGGCTTTGGATGTTCAAATTGTATAATACAGAGAAAATAGTTATATCTAATATAAATTAACTGTAACTTAATTTGTATTTTGCACTTACATATTTTTTTGTTTTTTTTCAAATGTGATTTTTTGAAATGTGTTTTTTTATATAGGTTAGAATAGACTATGATGAGACTATTAGGTAAGGAAAACCAGGTAAAGAAAAGTAAGATTAGAGACAATAAGATGGAGTGAGGGATAATATTAGTATGTGATATAAATACTATATAATCTTAGGCTCTTACCGGAGTCTAGTCACAGTTTGAAAATTGGAGCGTAAGCACTTTGAAAGCAGTATCAGTATTTGACAGTTCCCATAAGCTCTAGGACCATGATCAGCACACAGTGGCTATTTTGGGGAAATGCCTACTGTTTATGTAATAATGCTGCCAATTACTGCAAGTTTTCCATATTTGGTTGTTAGGCTGAAAAATGATAAGAAAAATACAAAATGACAGTACAAGAGATGAATCATACTTACAATTTCATTGTAAGTGGGGTCGGTACATTTTGGAACAGATTTTGTTTTCCTCTTACGGACTTCACTGGGATATGGTAAAAGATAAAATTCAACATGTGCGCTGGGCGCAGAGCCATCTGGGAGATGCTGCAAAAGAAAATGGTCATAAATATTAATGCATGTTGTTATCAAAGAAAACAAACACATAGCTACTAAATATCTAGACCAAAAGCAGGGTTGAGATTTATTACCATCACTGTTTATCGGAAAATAAGAAAACAATAAAAAAGAAATATATTATTGTTCAGAAATAATTCCAGGTGCAGTTTAAAAAAGCAAAATTGTCCATCTTAAACAGAGAACTATATTTAAAAGCCCATTAAATATAATTCAATTTTTACAGTAAAAACTAAATTTGCATTTTGACAGAAATGGTTAAGAAATGAATATAAGCCACAAGCCGAGACAATAACTTTAATATACTTATAAGATGGTTATGATTATTTTATTCTCTAAACTTTCCTAAAATATATTGTATAATCCTTTTTAAATTGTACTGTAGGGAATCCCAAAGATTGCCTAAATTGTAGTCTGAGCAATGATACTAAATGGGTGGATCTCTGGATCGTTTCTTCCCATATTTCTAACCCTTGCTCCCTATCCTATTCCCTACCTCATACTGGCTGAAAAATTTCTCCCCTTATTCTTTTCCATATTTCCTTATTATGAAGATTTTTATTTCTTAACTAGGGGCTCACTGCATGAAATTCATGCACTGGGGATGGGGGTGTCCCACAACCCAACCTGTGCCCTCTTGCCAACTGGGAGCCCTTTGGGGATGTCTGACTGCTGGAGGCTCCTGCCACTGCCACTGCACTTGCCAGCCATGAGCCCAGCTCAGGGCTTCTGGCTGAGCCATGCTCCGCCTATGGGAGCACAGCATCTGCACCCCGGTGCTCAGTGCACATCGTAATGACTGGTCATTCTGCCATTAGGTCAATTTGCATATTAGCCTTTTATTATATAGGATACATCATTTGAAGAGTGAGCCCAGTATTTCAAAAAATTAGCAACTACCATGTTTCAAAAAATGAGTACTATCTTTGCAATCTTGACCAAATGGAGAGTCAATAGTACTAAAACTCTGAATGTATGGTTTAGTAAAATAAGAAATATTCATATAATAAAAAGAGGAGGATTTAAACATTAATATTGAGGAATTAAGTGCCTATTTTGACTACATTCTATAAATCTTGTAATTTTCAACAATACATTTTATTGCTCTGAATCACAGACATTCATGTGAACATTCAGTGCCACCTCCAAACTGATTAGCTTTAATTATGCATCTTACTTTGTCACTTGAAAAAGCATATTGGGAAATAAGAAAATGTGATATATATTATTGCAGGGCTAACTTTTATTTAGTTCTAATTTATAAGGTAAAATTATATTATTAGAAAAGTTTGTATCTTTATTATGCACAAATTATATAAAATACATCTGGACCCATATGTCAAAATACGAAGACTGTCAAAACTGATGCTTTAGATGGAGCTCAAGGTATCTCTTCCCACTTTAAATCTTCTTCTCAGAGGAGACACTCTGAAATGTATCAGTGACACAGAAAGAGGTTGCTATTAATATTTGAGAGAATTGATTTTTGAGTGTGTGCATGAGAAGAATGAGTGAAGTAAGGTGTGTTGCTCTATGTATTTCTTTTTAAAAAATATTTTTATTGGTTTCAGAGAGAAAGAGAGAGGGGGGAAGAGAAACATCAATGATGAGAAGATCATTGATTGGCTGCTTCCTGCACACTCCTACCCCCGCCACTGGGGATCAACCCTGCAACCTGGGCATGTGCCCTTGACCAGAATCAAATCTGGGACCCGTCAGTCCACAGGCAACTCTATCCACTGAATCAAACCAGCTGGGGCTTTTATATATATCTTTCTTATGTGCAATGGGCCTTGAATTTTACTATATCTATAATCACTGTTTGCTCAAACTTAGTGATTAGAATCATGGTTCTGGAAATGGGCTTATTGATAGCAGTCTGGGCCCCGCAACTTGCCAAACAGGTGACTTTTGAAAAGTATCAACTTTTTAGGGGGTCAGTTTCCTAACCTGTTAAATAAGGATAAAGATGCTACCTATATCATATTTAAAACATTAAGTAAAATAAATCATACAATGTGAGGACAGTGCCTAAAATAGAGTAAGGCAATAAATTTTTGATATTATTTTTTTCTATAAATTAAACATAAATATACTATATGTACTCATTAGAAAAGATATTCCTAATGTATATGAGGTTTATGAGAGGATGTTCAACTTTGACACTACTGATATTTGGGGCTAGCATCAAATTTCTATTTTTAAATATATTTTTATTCATTTCAGAGAGGAAGGGAGAGGGGAAGATAAAAACATCAATGATGAGAGAGAATCATTGATTGGCAGCTTCCTGCACACTTCCTCATGGGGAATTTAATGGTGACCTCTTGGTTCATAGGTCAATGCTCAACCACTGAGCACACCAGCCAGGGCTAGATCATTCTTTAAAGTCTCTGTGATGGGGACTATTCTGCTACTGTCATCTGTAGGTAGCATTCCAGATGTTTTAACCGCATCCTGAAACACTTACTAGAATCCAGTTATACTATTCTCACAGTTATGAAAACCAAGAATGTCTCCAGACAGTGCTAACTGTCATCTGGAGGGGCAAAACTGACTCCAATTGAGAAGCACCAATATAGATGATTCCCCCAAAGAAATCTCTAATTCATTCTTAGCATCCCAGCATAGTGATCTGTGAATGTTTCATCCTAAATGTCTTCTTGGTACTCCTATATAAGCTCTAGCCAAAATTTATCTTCTGGTCTCCTCACCACTCCAAAGCAGATTTTTTCCTATTTATTAAAATTATATTAAAAGATATTTCTCTTTCTTGGGACTCTATTTGATTTTCAAATCTAAGTATGTATCAAGATCAATAGCTTCCCTTTGTGCCCCAGTTCACCTGCCACCATAGACCTTTACTCCGTAACTTATTATAACTGGATTTTAAATAGTTTTGATGCCCTAGTTTTCCTTCATTCATTTTGTTCATCATTGTTGCCTTTAACCTTACTGTAAAGCTGGTTTGATCATGTCACTTTCCTTCTCAAAACAATCAAGGGCTTCCAACTGTTTGAAGAATAAACTCCCAATTATAGAAAGAGAACCATCTTTTGTGTGTTAATCTTTCCCAAGCATTTAACAACTTAAGATTTTGGCTTCTATTTCCAAGTTAGTCCTTGACATGATTCTTGAATATCCTGAAGTTTATAGAATAATAGAACTGTGCAGGTTTCAATGAAAGACATGGATGTATTAGATCTGAGCAGTGGGATTAGTTTGTCATTAGTAGATTTAAATGCACGCATTGATTTCTCAAGTCTATGAGAGAATCTTTTTCCAAAGCAGCTGTCTTATCAACACTATTCCGCCCCCCCGCCCCACCCCTTTTTACTGGTACCATATTCTGCTCCTTAAAGATCTCAGATAATTCATTTTGAAAATCACTAGCTATTTCCTCATTGATACTTCTTATCTCTTCCTTTATTGTTATGTTTATGTAAATTAAATTTTACTTTAGAATGATTAAATAACCCCTACTTGTCTAAATGTCTCACCCTACAATTTTTTGCTGTTGCTGTTTTAGAGCTTCACAAAGACTTAACACTGATTTCAAGAGTCATAAGGCTTAGGGAAACAGAGTTCTTAGTGTGGCCCTCAGTCTAAACAATGAGAAATTGCTGTGTCGCTCAGAGGACTTTCTTACTCATGGTGGATTGAAGTCAAGCAACACTGCTACTTTCTTCCAGAACTCTGGCTAGTATTTTTACTGTGCTCAGAAGATAGTATAAGGTCCCGAAAACTTTATTTTATTGTTCACAATAACTTTGAATTCTGTATGTTCTAGATTTTATGTTAAAATATTTATCATTTTAAAGGTTTGAAGAATAGTTCTATGTGTATTATCTTCCTTTTGAGATTAGGGATTCTTGCCTCCCTCGCCCACATTTCTCTTGAACTTTGCCCATTGGTTACCCTCTACCTTAATCCCACCCTTAGTGAATGAAAGCATGTTAAAAGCATGGTTAATTTATCAAAATAGGAAAAAAATAAAAGTAAACAGTAGCATGTTGGTATAAAAACAAAACCCTATATGAACTTTATTTGGAAAGCAAATAAAACCATCTCACATTGTAAGGTATGTCAGCAACCCTTCAGTATTTTTTATATGAATGTCTAGGAAGATACTTTTTCATACATAGTAATAATAACAGCTACCACATAATAAGTATATATTTAATTTAAAACATTCTCTTTAAATATTGCTTGATCTAGTATTACTATGTTTATTTTATTGAAAAGCTTTTTTCTATAACATCTCTATGCTCTTCAAAACTACCTTATATTGAATCTACAAAAAGATGCTAAAGGAAACTGTCAGATTCAGACTGAAAGCCATGCTAGATCAAATTTTATCAGGACTATGATAAAGATACTAGTTTAAAAATAACAGACACTTTGGACATTTCTATAGATTAATTCAAAACTTAATTGTGCTTAATATGTTATCGTTTTTCTTTTTAATCTTTACTCGAAGATATTTTTCCCCATTGAATTTTAGAGAGAGTGGAAGAGAGAGGGAAAGGCAGAGAGAAACTGATGTGAGAGAAACACATTGGTTGGTTGATTGGTTGCCTCCTGCATGCACCCATCCAGGGCCATGGTTTGCAACTATGGTACGTGCCCTTGATTGGAATTGAACCTGGGACCTTTCAGTCCACAGGCTAACGCTCTATTTACTGAGCCAAACCAACTAGGGCAGCTTATCTTTTTGATGAATAATTTATAAGAATTTTCCATCAAGTTTTTTTTTAAACTTAAAAAGTTTCCAGTCATAGGATAATATAAGCTTTGGTAGAAATCAACTAAAGATGATTAAAATATGATAGACTATAAAAACCTAAGGTCTATGCCAGAAACAAAACAACCCAATAAGAACATTTTCCTCTTCTGTGTGCCTGCCAAATTTTAATTTTTAAACTCAGACTTTCCATCACTTAAAAATAAAATGCCAATGCACAATAAAAGTACAGATGTAAAATAAAAGTCCTTTTGATAGATGGTTTGTTGTGTGCTTTTGTTAAATAAATCTAATCTTTCTGTATGTGTTAGTTAATATGGGGTGGGATGATTTTAAATCCTTATGAATTAATTTGGGGTGGTTTTCTGCTTCATTTCACACCAACTTAAGTCTTTAACAGAACTCTTGTCCTCAATAGGTGATTTCTAATAATTTTAAATAATCAATTTAAAAATCAAAATACTACTTTGGATGGCAGCAAGAAGACATGGAAAAGTAACTGAAATAGTTTCTGCCCTCAAAGAACTAACAAACATATTTTCATGATCATCTTGATATATGTAAATCATCATATATATATATATATATATATATATATATATATTCACATACAGACACAAACACACACACACACACACACACACACACACACATACACACACTAATGAAAGAGAAAAATGAAAATTGACCATATCTCTGTGATGCTCACCAGCCAATCAGGAGTGAGTATGCAAATTAACCTCATCACTTCCATGGAGTCTGACAGCAGGGAGGAGGCAGCTCCCAGCACAGCCTGCTTGGCTGTTGCTGGGGTGACCGGGGAGGAGGGAAGTGCGGCACACAGGCAGCTCACAGAACAGCCTCAGCAACCTGGGAGCAGTGAAGTGCAGTCTACAGGCAGCATCCAGCACATCCTGCTTGGTAGTCACCATGGTGTGGAGCAAGTAGACCCCGCAGAGAGCAGAGAACCATGGGTAGCAGACCTAAGACATCAATAGAACATCCTCTGCAGGCTCTTGGATTGCAGAGGATACAGGTCAGGCTGAGGGACATGCCCCGCTGTATGTTAGTCTTACAGATTAAGAGAGGGGTAGGACACAAATTTCATGCACCAGGCCTCTAGTCCTATCTAATAAAAGACTAATATGCAAATTAACTATACCTCTGCTACACACACAAGCCACACCCACCAGCCACGCCCACCAGCCATGCCCACCAGCCAATCAGAGTGAGTATACAAATTAACCCAACCAAGATGGCTATGGCCGTAGAGAGAGCAGGAGAAAGGCTTGGGTTGCCCCTGGTGATGGAGGAAGCTAAGCTTTCTGCACACCCTGGCTGGTGCAAGTTTCTGCTTAAGGCAACAAAGTTTCAATGGCTGTTCGAGTAGAAGGCTTGGCTCTGCTTCAGACTACAAAGTTTCAATTGTAGAAGATAAATAAATCCCAGATACCAGGGCCTGTGCTTGGGTCACTGGGGGCATGGCCAGCCTGCAAACCACCCCAGGCCCCTTGCCCAGTCCACCCCATGTCCCAAGGGAACATCCACCCTGTACTAAGATACCCTTCAGGGCAAATCAGCTGACCCCCACCCGTGCAGCAAGCCTCTATCCTATCTAATAAAAGAGTAATATGCAGATTGACCATCACCCCAACACTCAAGATGACTGTCCCCATGTGGACACAAGATGGCCACCACAAGATAGCCAGCAGGGGAGGGCAGTTGGCAGGGACCAGGCCTGCAAGGGAAGGCAGTTGTGGGCAATCAGGCAAGCAGGGGAGGACAGTTGTGAGTGATCAAGCCTGCAGAGGAGGGCAGTTAGGGGTGACCAGGCCTGCAGGGGAGGGCAGTTAGGGGCAAAAGCGCTGCAGGGGCAGCAGTTAGGCATAAATCAGGCTGACAAGGGAGTGGTTATAAGGTGATCAGGCTGGCAGACAGAAGCAGTTAGGTTAGGGGCATTCAGGAAGGCAGGCTAGTGAGCAGTTGGGAGCCAGCAGTCCAGCAGTCCAGGATTGTGAGAGGGATATCCATATAGGATCGGGCCTAAACGGGCAGTCGGACATCCCTCAAGGAGTCTCAGATTGGAGAGGGAGCAGGCTGGAATAAAGGACACCCCCATCCCCTGTGCACGAATTGATATAGTTGATATAGTTAATGACTAGACAGAAATCAGCATAGTAAATAGAATTCCATTTCTGACTCAACACATACACATTGAATGGCTTCTAATTAGAATTCTAACTAGAGCTCCAGACTTGGTTATTGAGTACCTTGTGAAATTTGGTAAGTGTTTCTATTTCTTAGTCTTAACAGCATGTAAGAAGTAAGGCTTTAAACCTCATTTATTTTTTTACAATCTATTCAATAGACACAATCTGACGAGTTGTTTATGAGTTAGCTGGTAATTAAAGTTTTTCACAGTTGCACTGAACTGCTTTAAATGATTTCAAATCTATTTACTCACCTTCTATCCCCAAGTGCTGAGAAACTTGTACAAATAAGAGAGACAGGCTATGTTTTGTTAGTCATTACTGAGGAATTGCAAATAACAGATGATATACTGAAAGATTTGATGTTATCCTTGACATTAGGGGAAGAAAATGGATTGCAAAAAAGCAGAAACTAGTAAATCAGAATTAAAATATATGAGCTTTATACGTCTCAAATATTTGCCTTGATCTTTTCCTTCTAACCAGGAATATCATGATTTAAATAAAGATATAGATTTATGGTGTACACATTTCAAAAACCTGAGTATGATGGCCAATATGCTGGATCAGATAATCAGGCCTGAGTTATGAGGGCCTGGAATGGTAAAATGCATCTAACAAATTTAAAAACAATTGACAAACCTGAAGCAATAAAACACAAAGAAGATAAAACTTGGGGGGAAAAAACAACAACACACAATGCCAAGTTCTTTTGTGTCTGGAAAATTGACTCTGCAAATCCAGAATATTAAAAACTTGGCTTAACTATAGCACTTGGGAAAACTTTTAAAAAGTTATATATAATTATAGGTTCAATATATCCATGTGCCAGGGATTGCTAGCTAAAACCTACAGTTCAGTTTATCTATCTATCATCTATCTCTATCTATCTATCTATCTATCTATCTATCTATCTATCTATCTATCTATCTATCATCTATCTATCTATCATCTATTTATTATCTATACAGTGGTACCTTGAGATACGAGTGCCCTAACATACAAGATTTTTGAGATACGAGTCGTCGAGCGAGCAATTTTTGCTTTGAAATATGAGCAACATTTGAGATAAGAGTAATTGCGTGGATCGTCAGGCTGCACATGACCCACCAGTTTACCGCGACTCGAGCGTCTCATAGTTTTAAACTCGTATCTCGAGATACCACTGTATATCTCATATGCACAAAAAATTACTTTAATATAAAGAGAAAAAAGGTTAAAAGTAAAGGAATGAAAGAGGTATACCGTGCTAACATTAATCGAAGAACAACTGGATTATTTATATAAATATCCAGCAAAGTATATTTAAGAGCAAAAATATTACCATGATAAGAAAGGTTCATTTTATAACAGTAAAAGGGCCAATTAATCAAGAGTACATAATAATTTTAAATGTTCACACAATAATATAGAGACTCACAATTATAGTTGAATATCTTAACACCCCTCTCTTAATCTATAGGACTAACATACAGTAAATTGTAAGGTTATAAAAGATTTGACCAACATAATCAACCAACATGACCTAATTGACACCCATAGGACACTTCACTTCCCCAAAATTGAAACTACAGGATGAACCAAGATAATAAAAGTTTCAAAAGTTGAAATAAGGCAGTGGATATCAATCAAATGGATATACATTAAATGTAATGATAGAGGCCAAAGGGAGGAAAGAATCATTAGGAGCAAGAGTGACCTGGGAACTTCAGAGAGGATGAGAGGTTTAAGCTGAGCCTTATAATTGAGTTGCATGTAGAAAGTAAATGGAAGGTAAGTAGAAGTATGACAGAGTCAACTAAAATAGCATGTGTTTGAGAAGGGGATATAAAAGGCAGGTTACAGGTAGATTGTAAAGTACCTTAAATATCAAGCTAAGGACTTTGAAATTTAAAAAGAGCCTTAAAGTTTATTTTTGATAAATTAGATGAAAATTTTTATGAGAATAGAGTTTTAGGATGTCTATGCAGGATGAAATAGTAAAAGTAGAAAATAAGGGAAGGAATATCCTAGTAACCAATAAAAAGAAATCATAGATAAATTAATAGAGAATATAGAATTTTGACAGTAATAACAGTAACAGGAAAATAAAAGGCATAATGATGAAATAAATCAAAGTATAGAAAGTAATGGCCTTTTGGCTAAGATCAAGTGCAGAAAATAATTATAGAAAAGTTTTGACTAGGGGCTGTTGAGAATGATGCAACAAGTTTTGAAATAAGGAATAGTTCAGAGTGAGACTGGCTTCAGTGTAAAGTAGCAGACTACATTTTAGATTGTTGAGTTTGAGAAGATAGCAAGATATGAGAGTGTGAATGGTCACCAGGGAATTGGAAATACTTAGAGTTCAAAGAATGATGGAAAGTAGAGATATAAATTTAGAGTAATTCATATAATTTTTGAAGTATCAAGACAGAATGAAATTCATAGCACATTAGTAAGAGTTAAAGTCCTGAATACTAGAAAAAGCTTCAAGTTTAGGGACTAAGTGTGAAGCCAAAATTTATGAAGTCACTATGTACTCTATTCCATTTAAATTTATAAGAGCTAAGGAAGCCTTTTGTCAAGGAAGTTTAGAAAATATATAGATGGTGAAGTTTCATGGAAATCCTGAGGGTTGAAAAGTTCAAGAAGAAAGGACTAAAGATGTTGGCCCTTAGTAAAAGATCAAGTATCATAGTCATATCAATAATGATATGTTTATAGGATAATTTAAGAAATAATTGGTAATCTTTGAGAGGTGATGTTTCCTTGGTAAAACAAAAACAGAAAACAAAACATAAAACATAACAAAATATCCATATCTCGGCTGGATATGCTTCACTACCATCCTGCTTTGCATCCTATTCTTCTTTTTATTTTTTGAATCATATTCTTTGAAATAAAAAATAAATATAATAATGGGCTTACTCTGGAAGAACAAATTTTTTAAATTCATGGAATATATGCCAAATACAATTAATAGGATAATTGTTATTGCCCTTGAAAATCACCATTTAGCAATACATTAATATTTATTTAGATTGAAGTGCATCTAGGCTGGAACAATAATTGAAAAGAATTGGGATAGAAAATTTAGCCAAGTTAGTTTTAAAAGGAAACATAAAACATTGTTATTTTAATATGTCAAAATTCATATATTGCCATCATTGGGGCTTTATCTTCATCAAAGCTAAGTTGTGTCTCTGTTCTACTTCAGCAAGCACCACAATTGACAAATCCAGAAACCAAATTGCCAGGAGAGTACCATTTATGGAATAAAAAGCCATTTAGTAAATATTTCTTCAAGTATGGTTCATGGACCACTTGCATCATAGAGATTTCTGGAATGCTCATATTTGGGAGCAGGACAGAGGAAAACAAGTCTAGATGAAAAAGAGTAGAGGAACTCCTGAGACCAGAAGATACCTGAAAAACATACATGCAGACATGCCAATTCACACTTACAGTATCAAAATCACTGAAAGTTGTTTTAAAAACAAGAACCCATATTTTAAAAACAGGAATTAACCTCCAGCTACACATATATAGTAAAATTTTAAGAATTTTTCTAAGTAAAAAGTGAAATGTAATAAACTTTCAATATGAGTGTGTATTTAGCCTGAGGTTCTATGGTTGTGTTTCACTCTACTTTTCCTTCTCTTTCTCCTGTTAATTTCATATAGTAACTGTTTTCTCCCATTTTGTGTCTTATGAAAGACTTAACAGCACTCAGTCTGAAGTGTTTTCTTTTTTCCTTGACATCACTTGCTCTTCATTTAAAATAACTTACTCTTTTGTTACAGAATAAGAGATTCTAAGAGTGTGAGCATTTTCAATACCAGAATAGAGTCTTGTATCCTTAGAGTCTTGTATCCTTGATTACTTTTAGAGCCTTCTGGAACAGGTAGAAGAAAACAGTCTAGAATTAACCCAGACTGGGAGAGAGAATAGGAGAGACATTGCCAGCAGTGGAATGCAGAGACAGACAAGGTGTGTGAGTCCATGGAAGAGAGCATTTTACTAGTAAAGTGGGCTACGTGGGAAAATACTAGAGGGATTTAAAAATATTGCAAATCTAAATGATTTTTGTATTTTGTTATATAAATGAAAATATTAGTTTAAAATATCTTGACCAAACTTCTAAATAACTGCATTACTTTGTCAGCCTCTGTTCACCGGAATAAATTATATTTTGCTGCTTTGAAAGGAAAAACATTTCAGCAGTCTTGTTTCAGCTTGTGATCTTGTAGGAGGGAAGTAATTCTTAGAGCAGAGCTTCAAAGATTTCATATAAGATAAACAATTCTTTTAATCAAACAATATTAAATGCAACAAAACTGCAGGCTTAATACTTCATTTTAATATTAAAATAAAATCAAGCACAACTCTTTAGTCTGATTGCTTTCGTATGTGAAAATACTAAAGGCTCATAAAATAAATAGCAATTAGTTAAAACTTGAAATGAGCAAAGAAATATGTTGAGAAGCTATAGATTTTTTTCTGTCATTTTAACATTATAATGTTATCTCTGTCTTCAGATATGCAGAAGGAATGAGCAGTGAAAAATCAAAGGAGGAGAACTTTTGTGGCGATTTTTGGAAGGTGAGAAAGATCTTGGTTTTAGCCCTTGTTCACATCAGAGGTAATTTGACATTCTTTCTTTTAACCAAGTATTCATTGAGCACCTAAGATATCCTTGGCTCTGTTTTAGCCCCTGAGACTACAGTGTGATATAGGGCAGTGGAAAAAATAAAGTAAAAAAGGAGATTTGGAAGTGACAACAAAGAGGGTGATTTGCAGTTTTACCTATGGGAATGAGTCCTCACTCACCGAAAAGGTGACAGTCAAGTATGATCATTCAGGACCTATGAAACTGAGCCATGGTGAATTGGAGTCATGAGCCCGGGAAGAGCATTCCAGATAAACTGAGTAGGAGGAACAATTATGCTACCACAAAAGAGTGTTTGCAATATTCAAGGAACTCACTAAAGATGAAGTGGAGTGATTGAAGGTATCTGTAGTAGATGAAGTTGGAGAGATCAAGGGGCCAGATTGGTAGCCTTATAGATCATTCTATCTAATAAAGAGGGAATATGCTAATTGACCCTTATGCTATTGCAAAGATGGTGGTGCCCACAGCCAATAAGGAAGGAATATGCTAATTGCTGCCCCAACCTCAAAGATGGTGGCACCCAAAGCCAATAAGGAGGGAATATGCTAATTGACTGCCATGCCCTCAAAGATGGCAGCACCCATAGCCACAAGATGGTGGCACCCAGTTCCCTCAGCCCTGCTGGGGCAGCCATGCCCCAATCCCCTCAGCCCTCCAGTGGCCCAGGGCTTGCCGGAGGTACAGGCAAGCCTCAGATGGTGGATGCCCAGCCGTTCAGGTAACTAGGTAGGGCTGGCCCAGGCTTATGCTGCCAGCAGTGGCAGCAGCAGAAGTGTGATGAGGGCGTCACCTTCTCTGGGTTGCCAGGTCACCTCCCACCCCTGAGGTTTCCTGGACTGTGAGGGGGGCAGGCTGGGCTGAAGGACCTGTCCCCCACCCCCCTGCCCTCCAGTGCATAAATTTTCATGCCCTGAGCCTCAATTATTAGTAAGTATTTTGTCTTTCATGGTATGCGATATGAGACTCCTTCCAATCAATATAAAAAGAGAAAAGGCAGGATTTGATTTATTAGCAAACAAGGGCAGACAGGGAGACAACTGTTAAGAGGTCACACCAGTAATTGGGTTGAGGGATGATGGTGACTTGAACCAATGGTGATAGCAGTGGGCATGAAAAGTGATGGGAGTCTGGATTTTTTTTGAATGCAGAGCTGACATCATTTGCTAACAAATTGGATGTTGTTTATGACAGAAGACAAAATGACTAAGGATTTTAACCTGAGAAACTAGTAGGATGAGGTACTATTTACAGAGATAAGAAAGATTGCAAAGGAAGCAAGGTTAGAAGGAAAATGATAGTAAATTTTATTTGGTGTATGTTAAGTTTGTGGTGCCTATTGAATTTCTATTATAGTTGTTGAGTAATCAGTTGTACATACAACTCTGGATTTTAGGGAGATATTCAAGCTGGAGTTATAAATACAGAAGAGAAAGACATGTGGGTGGTATTTAAAGCCACAAGGCTGAAGATAGAAAAGAGAGAGAGGTCTAGAAATAAATATCAGGGCAATGATAAGAGACTGGGGAGAAGAGAGGAATCAGCAGGCACCGAGGACTCAGACTGCAGGAAGTATTGCTTTATTAGTAAGGTCCTTCAGAAGGCATTGACAATGTAAGGGTTCTAATGGCCCTAAGTGTTTGTTTGCTTTTACTTTTTGGTGGGATTCATCTGATTATTTTCCATTTCTCATAATTTGATCTGAATCTTAAACTCTTGCTCACTCTCTTTCCTCCCTTCATCCCTGCATCATCTTCATCTGAGTGTAAAATGCATTTTTGAAAACTGTTAAATGTAATTTTAGGATTCATCTGGTGAATAAAATAGGTGACCAAGTTGGCTAATATTGCTTTTGATCAAATATTAGGTATGACTATTCGGTGACACCACTGCATTTGCTGTGGTTTCCAGGCCAAGCTCTGAAAGGAATATCAATAGGCATATTCTAAAATGTTTTGAGCAATTACAACATTACTTAAATAAAAATTAAGTTTATAAGAAGACTATTTTCAATGAATAATTACATATTATATACATATAAGAGTTCTGTTAAGTCAATTAACACGATTTTTCAATACTCTATTTCATTGTGTGTATTTATGCAGATATTTAGATAAATCTTCATTTCCCAGCCTAAAAATTTCTTAAACTGCTATTCTAATTTAAGATGATTATCATATCAAAAGTAATTGAAAATACTTATTTTAATGGCTAAAAGTTCTACAAAAACATAACACATTTAATAATATTGGTTCATCTCTTACAAAAAATGCTGATTATAAAACCACAGATTTACAAACAAACATTCTTGGATATCTGGCTAATATTAAGGTTGTAGCAGATGTATCCCATGCAAATTATGCCATCTATTTGTTCATTGAAAAAATATTTATTAAGTTCTAGCATGTTCCAGATGCATGTCATGTTGAGAAGGGTTTGCCCCTTTAAATCCTTCCAAGTGCATCCCAAGAGATTTATACTAACAAAGGAGAAAGCCAAAATAGTGCTACTGACTTTCTCTACACCTGTGGAATCTCATGGGGAGTTTCACCATGTGGAGAACCCATTTTGATGAGACTAGAGAAAAACCAGAGAAGTTGGTGAGGCTTAGAGTTACCCTTTCCTGTTCACTGCTCTGAGATTAAGATCATTAATAAACTACCCCGTGTGATAGAAAGCTCCTTTTCTTGCTTAATGAGATGACCCAATTGCTGCTCTTGAACTCTGACTTGACCCAGCCTTAGGGATAGTGGGGTGTAACAGAGACACCAGTTTTTTTTTTATTGTGTTACATGTATATGCATCTCCCCATTGCCCCCTTCCCTCCCAGGCATACCCCAACCCCCCAGTGTCTATGTTCATTGGTTATACTTATACGCATAGATACAAGTCCTTTGATTGATCTCTTATCTACCCCACCTCTCCTTAATCTTCCTGCTATAATTTCACAGTCTGTTTGATGCTTTACTGCCTCTGTATCTATCCTTTTGTTCATCAGTTTACAATGTTCTTTATTATCCACAAATGAGTGAGATCATGTGGTGCTTCTCCTTCATTGACTGGCTTATGTCACTGAGCATAAGGCTCTCCAGTTCCATCCAGGTTGCTGCAAATGGTAAGAGTTCCTTCTTTTTAGTGGCAGCATAGAATTCCATTGTGTAGATGTACCACAGTTTTCTGACACACTCATCTGCTGACGGGCACCTAGGCTGTTTCCAAATTGTAGCTATGAGACACTAGTTTTTAGTTTTCTTTAGAGGCTAACTACAGTTATAAGTTCTGGGGTTGCAAAGATGGGGGTCCTGTCCTCTAACGATTTATTACCTTT
The DNA here is from genome assembly GCA_011751065.1 of Lasiurus cinereus. Taxonomy (NCBI): domain Eukaryota; kingdom Metazoa; phylum Chordata; class Mammalia; order Chiroptera; family Vespertilionidae; genus Lasiurus; species Lasiurus cinereus. The sequence continues at coordinate 26,436,084 of JAAGEH010000311.1, forward strand.
TGAGTAAAAAGCAATATCTGTGAGCAATTTCATCAGAATCTGATAACTGTAGTGATGGTAAAAACTTAAGGTACAGTGAGATTTGAAAGGAAACTCTAAGATAAGACATCCTGGCTTCCCAGACAAGGTACTGACACTTCCCAAAGAGATGAGTCAGTTCTCTGGCAAGCTCAACATGATGGGATAGATGTTAGTTCTTGGGACTGAGCTATTTTTCCTTTAGCTCCTAGTACTCCAACTTGTTCTGCTTTCTCAAAGCTTTTTTCACTAGCGTTTTCTAACAGATTATTTGGAATAAAATCTGATTTTCATTCTAGACTTCCGTTGTGAAGTATTTTATAGTCCTCTAGGATCACAGTCAGACTGAGAAGAACACTGTAATTGGTTCATTGCTCCTCCCTTAAACTTGGTGGCTGGCCCCATTTCTCTCACTAATATTGACATTAATTGCTCAACAGAGGCAAGTAATTTTTAAATATAGGTTTCCATGTTTCTCATTAGATATGACAAACTTACGATGTTTTTCATGTGTTTCACTAGTATAGTTAGCTTCACATCTTCATATGTGATGACTAACTGCACCTTAGGCACCTTGTCAGGCAACGTCTCACCTGATAAAACAATAGAATTTTAGTGAGTTAAATGGAAATGGCTCCGCACAGGATAAATTAAACATTTAAAGACTAAAACAGTACTAATGGATAATATGCAAAAGAAACATTCTTCATGTCATGCTGAAAACATAATACTTTTCAGGAAACTGGGTAGATTAAAGTTGAAATATGTATCTAATTTCTTGAACTCTTCCTCCTTATATGCCATGGTTTTTCTTTTTGTTTATTTCTAAATTTTTCTTAAATTTTTTTTGATTGTTTTAAGAGAGGAGGGAAGAATAGAGAGAGAGAAACATCAATGATGAGAGAGAATCATTGATTGGCTACCTCCTACACACCCCACTCTGGGGGTCAAGTCCACAATCCAGGCATGTGTCTTAACCAAGAATTGAACCATGACCTCCTGATTCATAGGTTGAAGCTCAACCACTGAAGCCACGCCTGCTGGGCCATGTTTTGTTTTGATTGATACCATTATTTTCCTAATTGTTTAAGCTTGAAACTTCAGTGTCATTTTTGGCTCCAGTTTTCTCCTCAATGCTAAATACAGTTAGTCTGGGGGGGATCTGGACATACTTATTCTAACCATTTATAGTAACACAAGAATTGTTAAAATATATTGACCCTATGGATGATTGTACTGAAATACTTGAATGCATGGCTCTACAGCAGTTAATACAGTGCTCATTATACATCATGTGTCCACTAATGCTAAAAATAGAATTTTAAAATTTAACTTTTTTCAGATGATGATATATCCACATGATTAAAAAATGAAAATGCATTTTAAAAGTATACAGTAAATAGTGTCCCTCCCAGTTTTAACATCTGTCTAATGAGCTCTAATAATTAGAAAGTATAGAGGTTGCTAGTGTTGGTATTAGAAGTCAGTGAATCTGGTATTCAGATCGCAACACTATACTTAGACTATCTTCATGAATAAATAAACCCACTTCTATAAAATGGAGATGATAGTTACATATTTCAGAGTGTTAAGATGATTAACTGATAAAATTCAAAAGTTTTCACAATATAATCTTTCAATAAATGTCTTTGTTTACTAATAGTCTTTCACCATATATTTACAGTCTTCCTTTTTAGTTCCACCACATCTCTTCCTTTTTACTTCCACAACATCGAGTTCGGACTCATATGGATCTTTTGCCAAATTTATAGAACATTCTCTTCTCCTCTAGACACCAGATCTATTTGTATACAAATACCAATATAATCTTTCTATGGAAACTTTTATAAACCTATTCTTTTGATCAAAGTACTCTTCATAGCTTTCCATTGCTTATGAAAAATTCTAATTTTTTCAGCCTAGTATTGTAGCTTCTTCTTGAATTTGTTTTAGTCCCCATGATGATTATTCCATACTGTAGTCTCTGTATTCAGTTCTAAATCTGTGTTATTTTTTTCCAGTCATTACTCATATTACTCCCCTTTTTTTGAAGTGGTCTCTTCCACCACATTTGGCTCTTGAACATTTGCTTTTCTATAACACCTATTTAAAATTCAAAATAGTTTCTGTGGTCACCTCCTTATGAACCCTCTTATCAGCCTATCACTTAATATTTATGTCGTAGTTATCTTACATGTCTCAATTTGCTTTGTGGATTATAATTTCCCTCAGGGCTTACACTTTTTTCTTGTATCTCCAAGAGATATATAAATCAGCATTTGACCCATAATGTCACAAAAATTTATTTAATAACAAATGTAACCTAATTTTTACTTTCAAGTTATATCATGCCATTATTAATAAGAGGGCTTTAGATTTTTAATTAAAAATTTCCAGTGTATTGCCCAAGGATTAAGCATAATTTACAGTTTTTATAGTATTTCACTTGATAATCTCTGATAGTATGTTTCCTGAAGGAATTTAGAAAGAAGAAATTTATTAATAATAAGGAAGTGGCAATTTATGTTATGGGCTCATTGTGGTCCACAGTGAATTTTCTGATAGCCAATTTTAGTCTCTAATCCTTTCTCACATTTGAAAATTAAACCTCAATTTTATGTTTCCTCTTCCAAAGCTTTTGCATGCTAATTATAATAGTTTATACATTGTAAGGAGGTAATATATATTACTTTTATTAATGTGAATTATTGACATTGAAGTAATTGAAATTGGCATTCAGTGTTTCTTACAACTGAAGTGGTAATTACATAAATATAATAAAAACTTTCTCCCTTAAAAATCTTGATTACAATGATAAGAGGCTTTGTTAGTTATAGAAATATAAAATAAATCTGAGTGTAGTAATGAATTTGAACTTTGTAGATAAATTGAATTTTATAATAAAAATTTAGAGGGTTGAACTTTTGGTATGATCATGCTGAAAACTTTTTGATGTACAATTAAAATTATTTTTGAATTAAAGAGTGAAAGGATTAGTAGATAGAATCTCAATGTATTTAAGCTGAGTAGTTTTAATTGAAAGGTAGAAAATTAGTATAAATTTATGATTGAATGTCTAAATGATAATCAATTTAAGTAACTATTACTTGAACTGACTGGAGATGATATTGCAGGGTTAACCTCTCATGCCAAATGTGTAACCAGAGTGTCCATCAAAATCATGCCAGACTTCAGAATACAGTGAAAATTCAGGCCTAGTAAACCATGCAGTAATAGTAGAGATACTTAGTATTTCTAGAACTCTTACTGTGAGCTAAACATCGGGCTAAGAACTTTAAGTACATGAACTCACTAAATCCTCACAGCAATTCTATAAAGCTTGGTTACCTCCAGTTTGCACATGAGGAAATAGAGGCATCAGGTCCAAGGTTGTGCAAACAACAAATGGTGCAGAGTCAAATGATCTCTAAAGCCTGTGTTCTTAAACATCATGCTATAAAGGGGCAGACACAAAGGCATTGCCCTAAGAGAAAAAGTTTTTTTTTAAAAATATATTTTATTAATTTTCTACAGAGAGGAAGGGAGAGGGATAGAAAGTCAGAAACATCAATGAAAGAGAGACATCGATCAGCCGCCTCCTGCACGACCCACACTGGAGATGTGCCCGCAAGCAAGGTACATGCCCCCAACCGGAATCGAACCTGGGACCTTTCAGTCTGCAGGCTAACGCTCTATCCACTGATCCAAACCGGTCTCGGCGAGAAAAAGTTTTAATAAAAAATTCAGAGAGGGAGACTTTTGAGAATAACTTTATATGAATAAGAATATACTAGAATATTTTGATTTTTTGTTTCCAGTTAGTCTGGGGGGGAATCTGGTCATACTTATTCTAACCATTTATAGTAACACAAGAATTGTTAAAATATATTGACCCTATGGACGATTGTACTGAAATACTTGAATGCTTGGCTCTACAGCAGTTAATACAGTGCTCATTATACGTCATATGTCTACTAATGCTAAAAATAGAATTTCAAAGTTTAACTTTTTTCAGATGATGATATATCCACATGATTAAAAAATGAAAATGCATTTTAAAAGTATACAGTAAATAGTGTCCCTCCCAGTTTTAACATCTGTCTACCCAGTTTCCCCACATATTTCCTATTCTATACAAAGATCTTGGAAATGTTTTCATATCAATAATACAAATCTTAAATATTTTAAATAATATAGTTTCATATTATTCTATTATGTGGAAATACCATAATTTATTTAACTAGTTTCCCATTGATGGGCAGGTGGATTGTTTTCAGTTGTTAGAAACCATGCTGAGGTGACTAGCCTTGCACGAGTGTCATTTTGTACCTTTGCACAAGTATCATTGGAGAAATTTCCAACAGGAGAATTTCTGGTCAAGAGTATTTGCATTTGCAATTTTGCTAAATGTTGCAAATTGCCTTCCATCAAGGTCCTACCAATTTGCATTACCCCCAACAGTGTATGAGAGTGCCTGCTGGTTTGTATCCAAGCTTGTTAATTAAATTTTTAAATTTTTGCCAACGTTGATGAATTAAAAATGGCATCAGAGTAATTTTAATTTGCATTTTCCTTATGAGTGAAGTTGAGAATCCTTTCATTTGGTTAAGAGCCACTTTAATTTTCTTTTACTTGGTGAATTATCATTTTGTAATTTTCTGTTTGATTGTTCTTTTTCTTACCAATTTCTGGAAGATGGTTATAAGTTAGATAATCAATCCCTTGCCTGTGATAAATTGCAAATATTTCACTCATTTTGCATTTCTTTTGTATTTTAATGGATTATGCAATGGAATTTTACATCACACAGAATTTTTATAGCCTTTGGATTTATAGTCATAGCTTTAACAGCTCATCCCAAGATTATAAAGGATTTTTTCCATGTTTTCTTTGTCACATGTATCATTTCATTATTTACATTTAAAATTCCATCCATTTGGCATTTATCCTAGCATATGTGGGGAATATGCTAACCCAAACTAACCCAAAAATATTTATTAAATTTACCCTTTTTGGTTTTGCCACATATTAAATTTATGAGTGTATTTAATTCTACTTATGGACATTCTGTTATGTTCCATTTATTCACCCATTTATGCACTAACACCTCTTTTTTTAATTGTTGATGCTTTGTAATGTGTTTTTAATATTTGGTAGGGTTAGTCTCACCTCTTTTCTCTTCTCCTGTAAAGTTTTCCTGGTTTTTGTTTATTTATAAACTGTAGAATTAGCTTATTTAGTTAAAAATACTTTTAAAAATTATATTTAAAATTAAATTAGAAATATTTAACATCTTTATGATGTTGAATCTTCCTATTCAAGAACATGCTATGTCTTCTTATTTATTCAAGGCATCTTACAAATCCCTCAGTGGTGTTTTTATTTATTTATTTATTTATTTATTTATTTATTTATTTATTTGTTTGTTTGTTTTTTAAAATATATTTTATTGATTTTTTACAGAGAGGAAGGGAGAGGGATAGAGAGTTAGAAACATCAATGAGAGAGAGACATCGATCAGCTGCCTCTTGCACGTCTCCTACTGGGGATGTGCCGGCAACCAAGGTACATGCCCTTGACCAGAGTCAAACCTGGGACCTTTCAGTCTGCAGACTGATGCTCTATCCACTGAACCAAACTGGTTTCGGCCCTCAGGGGTGTTTTTAAAGTTTTATTAATTTAGTCTTATACATTTCTTCTTTCTTTTATCTTTCTTTTTTTTGTTTTTCTTTCTTTTTTCCTGCTATTATTGTGTGATCTATATATATCTATATTTATATGGATATATATAATTTGTGATAGATTTCAGTTGAATCTTATTTTTGTAGGTATTTGATCATATTACTGGCAAACTATTAATTTTTTCTTCTCCTTGCTAAAGTTTATGCTTTATTTTTTTATTTCATTTAATCATTTCACAAATATTTATTGGGCTATTATGAAAAAAGGTAGTGTTCAGTTTCACTTGGCATTTCTACAGTAGTAGGGGGAGATATAAAAAACAAGATCGATGGACCCCTAGCCAGGCTCACCAAGAAGCAAAGAGAGAAGACCCAAACAAAGAAAATCAGAAATGAAAGAGGAGAAATAACAACAGACCCTGTGGAAATACAAAGGATTGTTAAAAAATACTATGAACAACTCTATTCCAACAAATTGGACAACCTGCAAGAAATGGACATTTTCCTAGAAAAATATAACCTCCCAAAACTCAATGAGGAGGAAGCCAAACATCTCAATAGTCCAATAACTATGGAAGAAATTGAAGCAGTAATCAAAAAGCTTCCAGCAAATAAAAGCCCGGGTCCAGATGGCTACACAGGAGAGTTTTACCAAACATTCAAGGAAGAATTAAAACCTATCCTCCTCAGACTATTCAAAAACATTCAAGAAGAAGGAATACTACCAAACACCTTCTATGAAGCCAGCATCACCCTAATACCAAACCAGATAAAGACAACACAATGAAAGAGAATTATAGGCCAATATCTCTCATGAACATAGATGCCAAAATCCTCAACAAAATTCTAGCAAACCGGATCCAGCAGTACATCAGAAAGATCATACACCATGACCAAGCAGGATTCATCCCAGGAATGCAGGGAAGGTTCAATATCCGCAAATCAATAAATGTGATACATCACATAAAATTGAGAGATAAAAATCACATAGTCATATCAATTGATGCAGAAAAAGCATTTGACAAAATCCAACATCCTTTCTTGATAAAAACTCTCAGCAAAGTGGGAATAGAAGGATCATACCTCAACATCATAAAAGCCATATATAATCAACCCACAGCTAATATCATACTCAATGGGCAAAAACTAAAACCATTTCCCCTAAGAACAGGAACAAGACAGGGATGCCCACTCTCACCTCTCCTGTTCGACATAGTACTGGAAGTATTAGCCATTGCAATTAGACAAGAAGAAGAAATAAAAGGCATCCAAATTGGAAAAGAAGAAGTAAAGCTGTCCTTATTTGCAGATGACATGATATTGTACATAAAAAACCCAAAGGACTCCATTCCAAAACTAATTGACTTAATTAATGAATTTGGCAATGTAGCAGGATACAAAATTAATGCTAAGAAGTCTGTGGCATTTCTATACACTAACAGTGAAATTATAGAAAGAGAAACTAAAAAAGCAATCCCATTTACCATCGCACCAAAAAAATTAAGATACCTAGGAATAAACGTAACTAAAGAGGTAAAAGACCTTTATGCAGAAAACTACAGGACACTGAAAAAAGAGATAGAGGAAGATGTTAACAGATGGAAGAGCATACCATGCTCATGGATTGGGAGAATCAACATCATTAAAATGTCCATACTACCCAAAGCAATCTACAGATTCAATGCACTACCCATTAAAATACCAACGACATATTTCACAGACCTACAAAGAATTCTTCATAGATTCATCTGAAACTAAAAAAGACCACGGATAGCTACAGCAATTCTGAGAAAAAAGAATAAAGTAGGTGGGATCTCAATACCAGACTTCAAGCTATACTACAAAGCAACTGTTCTCAAAACAGCCTGGTACTGGCACAAGAACAGACATATAGATCAATGGAATAGAATAGAGAACCCAGATATCCACCCAAACCACTATGCTCAATTAATATTTGACAAAGGAGGCATGAACATTCAATGGAACCAAGATAGCCTCTTCAATAAATGGTGTTGGGAAAATTGGACAGATACATGCAAAAAATTGAAACTGGACCACCAACTTACACCCAATACAAAAATAAACTCAAAATGGATACAGGACTTAAATATTAGAAGGGAAACCATAAAAATACTAGAGGAATCCACAGGCAGCACAATCTCAGATATATGCCGAAAGAACTTCTTCACTGATACTGCTCCAAAGGTAATGGAAGCTAAAGAAAAAATAAACAAATGGGATTACATCAAAATAAAAAGCTTTTGCACAGCAAAAGAAACCATCAACAAAACAACAAGAAAGATCAATGCATGGGAGAACATATTTGCAAATGCTATCACTGATAAAGGTTTAATCTCCAAAATCTACAACCAACTTATACAACTTAATAAAAGGAAGATGAAGGATCCAATTAAAAAATGGGCAATGGACCTAAATAGAACCTTTTCAAAAGACGACAGAAGGAAAGCCAAGAGACACATGAAAACATGTTCAGTCATTAATCATCCGAGAGATGCAAATCAAAATAACAATGCGATTCCATCTTACACCTGTCAGAATGGCAATCATCAACAAATCAACAAACGACAAGTGTTGGCGAGGATGCGGAGAAAAAGGAACCCTTGTGCACTGTTGGTGGGAATGCAGACTGGTGCAGCCACTGTGGAGAACAGTATAGAGTTTCCTCAAAAAACTAAAAATGGATCTCCCATTTGACCCTTTAATACCACTCTTAGGAATTTATCCTAAGAAATTACAAACACCAATCAGAAAGGATTTATGCACCCCTATGTTCATAGCAGCACAATTTACAATAGCCACAATTTGGAAACAGCCTAGGTGCCCGTCAGCAGATGAGTGGATCAGAAAACTGTGGTACATCTATCTACACAATGGAATTCTATGCTGCCATTAAAAAGAAGGAATTGTTACCATTTGCAGCAACCTGGTTGGAACTGGAGAGCCTTATGCTTAGCGAAATAAGCCAGTCAATGAAGGAGAAGCATCACATGATCGCACTCATTGGGGGATAATAAAGAACATTATAAACTGATGAACAAAAGGATAGATACAGAGACAGTAAAGCTTCAAACAGACTGTGAAATTACAGCAGGAAGATTAAAGTTAGGTGAGGTAGATAAGAGATCAATCAAAGGACTTGTATCTATGCATATAATCATAACCAATGAACATAGACACTGGGGGGTTGGGGTATGCCTGGGAGGGAGGGGTGGCAATGGGGAGATATGTATAAAAAATTAATAAAAATTAAAAAAAAATAGAGCCAGAAAAATATTTTAGAATAGAAATAATCCTCTAATAAAAAAAAAAAGCAAGAAATATCCTATCTAATAAAAGAGCAATAAGCAAATTAACCAGAACTCTGCCACACCTACAAGCCATGCCCACCAGCCAATCAGGAGCAAGTATGCAAATTGGTGGGTGCCAGATTCTGCCTGGATGCTGTCAAGAGGATTTTGGTCTTTATTCTAAGGTCTGGATCAGCTTCCTAATTTGTGAGGCTCAGTGACATAAAAATGCAAAATAAAAATATTGGGTCCCATTTACAAAAATTATTAAGAATTTCAAGACAATGATAGCAGAGTGTTAAAACAAGTAAAGGGCAAGTTCTAAGCCCTGTGCCCTGTGTCACTGCACAGATTTCAGGCCCATAACCTAGACACTGCCTAAGAGCCCTGGAAAACCAAAGAAAATTGTTAATCAAAGCAGAGAGATGATTGGATGGGCACTTGAGATAAATAAATTATTTTATTATTTATTAAGGCATATTTAGTTAGTAAGGACAAGAAATTATTACTATCTTTCAGACCCAGGATTATAAATTATTACTAAAAGTAGAGGCTTGGTGCATGAAAATTCATGCACTGGAAGGGGGTGGTCCCTCAGCCCAGCCTGCCCCCTCTCACAGTCTGGGAGTTCTCAGGGTTGGGACATGACCTGACGATCAGGGGAAGGCAATGCCCCATCACACCTCTGCTGCTGCCACTGCCCGCAGTGCAAGCTTTGGCTGGCTCTGGTTATCTGAGCCTTGGGTGGCCTTGGGTGGCGGGGCAGCCTCCATCTGAGGTTAATCTGTGCCTTGGGCCATCATGGGTGTCTGGGCAGCCGCCATCGGAGGCTTGCCTGTGCCTTAGGCCAGCCCTGGGTGGCTGGGGGGCTGAAGGGACTGGGGGACTCTGGAAGCAGGTGTGCAGAGTGGCTAAGCACGCCTGGGGGTGGATCTGGCCTTGCTGCATGCCTATCACCCTGGTGGGGGTGAGGGGACTGGATGCTGTCATCTTATGGCTGTGGGTGCCACCATCTCTGAGGGTGGGGCAGTTAATTAACATATTCCCTCCTTATTGGCTGTGGGTACTGCCATCTTTGCAACAGCATGAGGGTCAATTAGCGTATTACAACTTTTTTAGATAGGATGATATTTTAGATCATATGCCTACATACATAGGTACTCAGAATTTATTCTCTCAATTTATTAGTAGGGGTAGTAAAATGGCGAGGTCTGGAATTTTTGCTTAACATCATCCTATGTAAACAATTATTTTAATATGCTTGAATAATTTTACCCTGTAATAATTTAACAACATAAGCTCAAAGTTTAACTGAAAAAATAGTGCTGAAAAAATATTGTGCATCTTGTTTAGAATAAATTGACATAACAGAAGTATTAATAATTTAGAAATATTAAAGGAAATAATTTTGAAAATATAAGAAATAACTTTCTGCTAATCCTTGTTTGTTGTAAAGATTTGCACATTTTGATAAGATAGTTCTGTTCTTTTTAGATAATAGGCTGTATATGAAATGCAGCCTATTATCTAAAAAGATTGAAATTCTAATATTATATTAATCATAACTGCCAAAGCAAATCATGAGTATTGTATAATGTAAAGAGAAATAAAAAAACCAGAAACAATTATTAAAAAGCCATTTTAGTTTTTATGATAATAATCCTAATTTTTGTGTGTGCAGATGTATTTCAAAGTATGTTATAGTGAAGTAATACCATCAGCAACATTAAAAATTTGACAGTGATCCACAATTTAATTTTTTGAAGCACATAGAGACAATTTTCTTTAAGTACATTATTGACAGATAGAAGTCAACCTAGCACCTTTTGGAAGTCTGTCATCTCTAGAGATCTGCAACCTTATGTTGTTTTTTGAGTTTTTAAATTTTGATTGTAAAAAAACCTCTCCAGTAATAGTGTTTTTAAAAAGAAGACATTTGTTATATATTTATAAATAATTTTGAAAATATAAGAAATAACTTTCTGCTTGTCTGTTGTAAAGATTTGCACATTTTGATAGGATAGTTCTGTTCTTGACAATAAGAATAAGAAATATTATGGGTCCATTATTTTTGGATATGTGCTATAAAATATAAGAAATTCTTTTATTTACTTAATATTGTACTTGGTTGGGCTATATAAGAAAAATGTCTTAATGATGTCAAATGAGTAAAATATGGGGGGATGCAAGAGACATAATTCTCCTATATAAATTTAGGATTTTAGAGCACAGAGCAATGTATAGTGGGGAATTACACTAAGTGGCCAGATGATTATGATCTCTGAATGCATAATAATCTGGCCACTCAGTGTATATCCTTTATAATAAAAGGCTAATATGCAAATTGTCCCCTTGACCAGGAGTTCAACCAGCAGTCAGGCCGGCCAACCGCTTATGTCCCCTTCCCCTGGCCATGCTGGCTGTACCTCACCCATGCACAAATTCATTCACTGGATCTCTAATACACACACACACACACACACACACACACACACACACTGAGTGGCCATATTAGTATGCATTCAGAGGTCATAATAACCCAGCTATTCAGTGTAGGGACTTTGGTTTAAAGTTATTTTCAGTCTAACAGATGCAAGGCACACATAAACATAAATATACAACTTAATACAAAATTATACTATACAATCTTGTCCGGTTGTACAGAACTGTACACCCTTATGGAGTAAGTAACTAGGATGTCAAATACAAGAAGAGGTGATAAACAAATGGGCCTAATTTTAAAGGTAGAGAATCAGAAGGTGGATTGGACAAAATGAAGATGGAAGATTGCAAACTATGGGTTCATAAATCTTATGTGACACAAAAACTAGAATAAGCATTGGATTGCCACTGACAATGGATCTATATTACAAATTGATAGGACATTATAAAAGAGTCTCTGCCAATCTAAAAGAAATGATAGAAAAATTAATTAAAATTTACCCACATTTGGCAGAGTGGGGTGAATAATTGTGCTGAGCTATTCTGGGATGCTGGTAATAGAAGACTTTATGAAGGAGGTGGAGTAATTATTGGGTTTTAAAGGATAGGAATAAAACCATTAGATAATTCATGATCATTACTATTGCCTCTTTTGTGTTGCTTCCTAAGATGTTGAATAAACTGCAATATTTACCTACACAGATTAACAAGAACTCTGTCTCTGACATGCAATTCTATCTCAATGCACAATTAATTGAAATAAGTTAATAATATAATATCATGTAGTTATTGTAATTGGACAGATACATATGGGTTTAATATAAATCAAAGGACATATTATAAAGGGTTAAAATATTTGAAAATGGTTTGAAAAGACTCTTAAAGCTTCATACTTAAAAATAAATTTTAATTTGCAAATTGAAAAAAATCATAGTTGTGACATTTTTGCACAATTATATTGAAACTTGAAAATTGTACATAGTAATAAGTATAAAATTACTTGCCGAAGAACAAAGGTGATGATTCTTCAATTGTTTGATGCACAGGCTCAGAGAGGAAAAATTCAAGAACACAATCACTCTGAAAGACAAGACAAAATATGATATTTCTTACTATATTATATTTATGTATTGTTCTTTTATACTAGTATATGAAGACATTGACCTAAAATATATAATTGTGTGTTAAAAGATACTTGTTATCGTTAGTAAGTTTATTAAGTCAATGCTATAATTTTACCCTACATTTAGCTAATTTTTTATGTGTTTAAACATCTAATTACATTTCTCTTGGAAGCTCAGGTGTGCTCTGTTCTTGGAGCTTACTATGTTTACATCATTTAAAAAATATATATATAATTTTGATTTTGGAGAGGAAAGAGAGAGAGAAAGAAAGAGAGAGAGAGAGAGAGAGAGAGAGAAGAAACATCAAAGATGAGATAGAATCATTGATTGACTGCCTCCTGGTTCATTGGTAGATGCTCAGCCACTGAGCAACACTGGCCAGGTAATATTTACATTCTTGAATTTTACAATTTTGCACGAATCTCACATCTTACTTTTCTAAAAAATGTGTATCCTTGGACAGATCTTCAGAGAAAAATTCTCTCTGAGTAGGACACTGATAGTCAATTAGTGAGTAACCATTATTCCTGAAGGTTCAATTCTAGTATCAATGAATGTCAGTGGATATTTAAAAACACAAAGATGCATAAAACTATACAATCATTTTAAGAACACAATCTAGTGGAGGAAACAGACTATATTAAATGCTTTAATACAAATTTAAGTTATGTGTGCTTTTCCATTAAACTGGAATGATCACAAACAAATTAAAATGTACTCTGGTTTCCAAATGAATGGGCTAACTGGTAAACCTGACAACAGCTTTTTCTTAGTTAATTGGCACACATTTTGTCTTAAGCTATTACAGAACCAAAGCAGACCTCCCAATGGGAGCTTACATTATTATCTGAAGGATTTCACTCAATAATTGATTATTTGCACTAATTATCATAGACTGATGTCAAAGTTGCCTGACATTTACCTGGCCAGCCTTCTCTCTCATTTTGTACAAAGGCTTTTTCAAACTTCCCCCAGGAAACATAAAGTTCCAAGTCTGACTCCTTCCCCACTGATAATTTTGTTTCCATGTTAGAGAATATAAAAGGCAGATGGCAACTCCTAAATTTCCTGTCACCAAATCTATAGACTCACAAAGCCATCTTTTCTTTCCTTTTCTGTAATAATGAAAGAAGAGTTTCTTTTTCCACCTGTTGTAAGTTGATTTAAGTTCTCCCAAAATTTATATTTTGAAGTCCTAACTCACAGTACCTCATGATGTGACCCTATTTGGAAGTAGGGTAATTGCAGATGTAATTAGATAAGTTAGGATAAGTTCATTCTGGTGGAAGTGGACCCTTAATCCAATATGACCAATGCCTATTGGAAAAGGGGAAATTTGAACACAGTCATTCATAAAGAGAAGATATGAAGAGACATAGGGAGAAGACAGTCATCTACAAGCCCAGGATAGAGCTTGGAATATATTCTTCTTTCACAGCCATTAGAAGGAGACACTTGGGTTTTGGACTTCCAGCTTCCAGAACCATGAGATAATATATTTCTGTTGTTTAAAGGCACCCAATTGGTGGTACTTTGTTATGGCACTTTTAGCAAACTAAGATACCATCCAATACTGATCCCCTCATCTATGACCTAGATTCTATTCCTTCCTCCTCAAGTACCTTGTAAAATATTCCAACCTGTACTTTAGTTAATGTTCACTTTTCTTCTTTCCATCCTCCCTTCCTTCCATCCTCCCTTCCATCCTCCGTCTCT
>JAAGEH010000311.1:26457464-26474755 GCA_011751065.1 Lasiurus cinereus
ACACACACACACACACACACACATATACATACACACACATTCATTTAATTTAACTTCTTGTATTTGTTTGTTTGTTTGTTTGTTTATTTTAAATCTTTAATTTTGAAAGTATTACATATGTCTCCTTTCTTTCCCACTGACCTCTTCTAGCCCACCCCCACTCCTAGCAATGACTATACTGGGCAACAATATTCACCAAGCCTCGCTGTGCTAAACTTCCCCTTTGCAAGTTTTCCTTACCTGTGTATACATGACTACTTTGCTGTCCTTTCTCATAGCAGTAGTCTGCTAACACTTCTATATGAACCCCTTCTGTGGGCAGATACCTTTAGGAGTTCCCTATTGATGGGCTGCTGCCACGTCAAGGCAGAAATCAAGCCCAGCTGGTGTTGCTCAGTCATTGAGTATTGACCTATAAACCAGAAGGTCAAAGTTCAATTCCCAGTCAGGGCACATGCCAGGGTTATAGGTTCAGTCCCAGTAGGGGTCATGGAGGAGGCAGCTGATCAATGATTCTCTCTCATCATTGATGTTTCTATTTCTCTCTCCTGGTTCCTCTTGGAAATCAAATCTAAAATAATAAAAGTATAATATACTAATTAGACCCGACATCCTTCCAGATGTTCTTCCTTCCAGACAAAGCTGCAGCGGGTGGGGGCGGAGGCAGAGGTGCCAGAGGCTCCCCTGCCACAGCAGCAGCAGGCACAGGCCAGGGCCAAGGCCCTTGCATGTACTTCATGCTTCGGGCCTCTAGTATAAAAGACAGATCTCAAAATGAATCCTAGTTACATTAGGATGAAATCAGAAGCCTATTCCAGTGTGCATTTACTTGCCTCTGTCTAAATAGGACAAATCCCAACACTTTAATGGTTACTTAATATTTTGTCCATTTTCCTGAAAAGGCATAGTTTTAAAAACAGCTTTATTATTATCTGTAAGACAGCCTGCAGAATGCAAAGATGGCAATCCCATACACTATCCCCTCATCTCTTTTCCTTATAGACAACTGCCATATGCATGTGGTCCTTAACAATGGCATAAGTGAATGGACATGGCCTTCAGAGAATGTCAGAATTAGTAAAGAACATTAAGATGTCAACATTCAATATTCTTGAACATACAAAAGAGATTTGAAACTCAATGAAATAAAACAAGTTGCCTCGATCATTCTTTATGAGTATGAGCAACCAAGGCTCCTATGTAACTAGAAGAGCCTGTTCCTGAGCTGGCAGCTAGCAGGATTCTCAAAATCATTTTTATCAACCCAGAGATCTCTGTCATGGGGTTAATGTGGGGTACAGACACTGAAGGAAAAATATCAAAATTATATTACTATCTATTTTGTAACATTATATAAGTTTTCTTTTAAATGTTCTGTTTTTCTATACATTTTAAAACCTAATTTATCACTTATTAGTGTAGTAGTTTATGTATATAATTAAATGAATTGTATGTTTTAGAAACATGCTAATTTCTTCAAAAGAAAAAACTGGAGGAATCCAAGATGGCGGCATAGGTAAACACCTACACTGCTGCCTCGCACAACAATTTCAAAACTACAACTAAAAGACAGAACGGACATCATCCAGAACCACAGGAAAGCTGGCTGAGTGGAAGTTCTACAACTAGAGGGAAAGAGAGGGGCTCACGGAGACCCAGAGGAGCTGCAAAAAGCTGAGG
Source organism: Lasiurus cinereus (assembly GCA_011751065.1). NCBI lineage: Eukaryota > Metazoa > Chordata > Mammalia > Chiroptera > Vespertilionidae > Lasiurus > Lasiurus cinereus. Next base: position 26,459,145 of record JAAGEH010000311.1, read on the forward strand.
TATGGAGACGCGCAAGCTGAGAGAGCGGGTGCCGGAGTACCTGGCTGGCTTTCTCTGGCGGGAGGGAAACGGAGACTCCCAAAGGCATTGAACCCCTTATCCTACGACACTAAACCCCAAATCCAGCCGAAAAACATACGGGGGGAGTTTGGACTGTGAAAAGGGAGAAGTGCACGGAAATTTAGGGGAGTCGCAAAAGATCAAAGGCCTGGTGGCAAGCACTGCACTGCACGCAGGACAGACTGCTGATTGTGCCGCTGGCTTTCACGAGTGGGCGGGAGACAGACCCTCCCAACTGTGCCACTTCTAACTACACTAAACCCCTGTTTTGGACGAAACCCTGGAGACCTAGACTCGTGTGGTCCTGGTGTGCAGGGGAGCCAGAAAGGCAGCGGTTAGAGGCACTGCACGCACAAGGACTGCTCTAGCGATTACCCAGTCACGTGAGACTCAGGGGCTGTGGAGGGCGGGGCCAACTGGAAGGCAAGGCGGTCCCTTAAGCCCTGAGACTCCACCCATCCCAAGCTCAACAGAGGCTTCTGCGGCTTTGCATGTCTGGTATCATCAGGCTGAATCCAACAAAGAAGTTTCCCCGGCATAGTGAAAATGCCGAGACAAGGGAAGGGATTACAAACAAAAGAAATGGAGGAAAAAAAACGACTGGATATAGAGTTCAAAACCACACTTATAAGGTTTTTCAAGAATATGCTAGAAAAGATGGATAAATTTAGTGAGACCCAAGAGGAGATGAAAAAGGACCAACTAGAGATGCAAAAGATTCAACCAGAGATGAAAAAAGACCAACTAGAAATTAAACATACACTGACTGAAATAAAAACTATTATAGAGAGTCCTAACAGCAGAGTAAAGGCAAGAATCAAGTAAAAAATTTGAAATATAAAGAAGCAGAAAACACTCAACTGGAAAAGCAAGAAGAGAAAAGAATCCAAAAATGTGAAGATAATGTAAGGAGCCTCTGGGACAGCTTCAAGCGTACCAACATCAGAATTGTGGGGGTGCCAGAAGAAGAGAGAGAGCAAGATACTGAAAACCTATTTAAAGAAATAATGACTGAAAACTTCCCACATCTGGTAAAAGAAATAGACTTACAAGTCCAGGAAGCACACAGAACCCCATATAAAAGGAATCCAAAGAGGACCACACCAAGACACATCATAATTAAAATACCAAGAGCAAAAGACAAAGAGAGAATATTAAAAGCAGCAACAGAAAAACAGTTCATTACAAGGGAGCACCCATACGACTGTCAGCTGATTTCTCAACAGAAACGATGCAGGCCAGACGGGAGTGGCAAGAAATATTCAACGTGATGAACAGCAAGAACCTACAACCAAGAATAATCTATCCAGCAAAGTTATCATTCAGAATTGAAGGGCAGATAAAGAGCTTCACAGAGAAGAAAAAGCTAAAGGAGTTCATCAACTCCAAACCAGTATTATATGAAATGCTGAAAGGTACTCTTTTAGAAGAGGAAGAAGAAAAAGGTAAAAGACAAAAAATTATGAACAACAAATACATATCTATCAACAAGTGAATCTAAAAATTAAGTGAATTAAAAATTTGATCAACAGAATAACCTGGTGAATATAATAGAATCAGGAGCACAGAAAGGGAGTAGACTGATAATTCTCAGGAGGACAAAAATCATAAAGCATCAAACAGACTGAAATTATAGCAGAAAGATTAAAGTTAGGTGAGGTAGATAAGTGATCAATCAAAGGACTTGTATGCATGCATATAAGCATAACCAATGATCACAGACACTAGGGGGTCGGGGTATGTCTGGAAGGGAGGGGGGGAAATGGGGAGATATGTATAAAAATTAATAAAAGTTAATAAAAAAATTTAAAAAAACAAAGAAAAAGAAAAAACTGCTGAGCTAAAAGAATAAATAAGAGACAACTAAATATTTTTCAGATGCAAACTCAATCTCTTAGGTTTTAAAATCCCATAAATTAGTATATGCTAGTGATTCTGTTATTTTTTTTATTCTGTTATTTTTATTTAAAATATTTATTTAGTATTGATGAGTTTGTACTTTGCTATCCATGGGTAAAAAAATGAATGAATATAGTTTCTGAGTTGTTTAAACTACAGAAGAAGAGGAACACATGGAACCATAATGGATGCTTTGTCCTTACAGTTCCCTTTGTCTAGCACAACTTTTCCCAATTTCTATTTACTAACTTCTACTTGCCCTTTAATAACAATCTGAGTGTCATACTGTCTAGGATGCCTCTCTGCCTCACTCAGAATTGAGTTAAGTATATATCCCTTTAAGTGTTCAGGCACTTATCTTTTGATACAGCATTCCAGCTGAGTCTACCAAATGGAAGTAATATTGGAGCACAATGTTTTCGAGTCCATATTTGCTAAAAATCAATAATATAATAGAATATCTGTGTATCTACTATATTGAAGGCCAAATGTCTAGGTTGAAAATAAACAGGTTAAGTAACTATCTGAGGATGGTATTAATAGAAGAGCAAAATAGAACCAAAGAAAGCAGAAGAAAATAATAAACATAAAAGTAAGGTATTAAAATAATATTAAATTCTTGGTGAAGATTAGTAAAATTCATAATCCTTTGACAAGACTGATTAGGAAATGACATATGTGAATAATTAAAGTGGGCATCTCTTCAGATCTTATAAATGTTACAAATATTATGAGGGAACCCTGGGAATGACTTTATGCCAATAAAGTAGCAAATATTCCTAGAGAACTATAGCTTATACATAGACCACCCCCCAAAACAGAAAATGGTAATTGCCCTAGAACTCTTAAGTAAATGAAATCTCAAGACCTCCATGACTTTACAAATTAAAGTTATAAAACCAATTTTATAGAAGCTGTTCTAAAAAGTAGGAAAAAAAGCAAGAGTTTTTTTTGCAAATAATAGTATTATGAGTCCAGCATATTGTTGATTCTTATTTCTGGTAAGGACATTTTAATACAAAACAATTTCAGGCTGTCTCTGTCATAAACAAAGTTGAAAATAAATATGAAAGAAAATGTTAAATCAATACAGCAATACATAAAAAGAATAATTCATTGTAATCATGTGGAATTTATCTTAGTAATGCAATTTTGTTTAAAATTAGATTATCCATCAATGTGAGTTACCACATTAACAGAATAAAGGAGAAAATTATTGGTATTGGCTGATTGGTGACCAGCCCAATAGATCCAGGAGAAAACATTTCATACACTAAACTGTTTTTTGTGAAAACTAGTGGATCAGTGCATGAAATTTGTGCACATTAAAAGGAAATTAATTAGAGGAAATATTTTAATATTACTATTTGCCCTTTCTCTATAATACAAGTGTCAGAGATGAAAGAAAATTAGTAAAATGTATATGAAAATCTTCCTCCTGACAGAGTCTGGGGCATGCTGTGGGACTCAGAGTCAAGTCCCCACCCACCTGCATGTGCTCTGAAATCACGTGAGACCCAGACCTGACTGGCCCCACCCTCATTGGGCAAGATCCAGACCTGGCTGGCCCCATTCCCAAGCCCTGCCAAGCAAGGGGACAGAGCCTCAGGTCCCCTGGCCCAGCACTGGGAGGGAGTCATAGTCTCAGCACTATCAAGCACTATCAGGTGATGGGTGCAGTCTTAGGTCAACCTGTGCACCCTCAGGTCCCCCAGTGTGGCTTGAGGTCCCCCAGCCTGGCACCGGGATAGGGGGCATGCCTTGAGTTCCCCCATCAAGCCCTGTTGGGCAGGGGGCATGGCCTCAGGTCTCCCTGCTTGGGTGGGGGGCATGGCCTGAGGTTCCCCTGTCCCAGCGTTGGGCATGGTGGGAGGCCAAGGTCCCCTATTCTGGCACCAGGCTATGGGGTGCTGCCTGAGATCCCCATCAAGCCCCACTGGGCAGAGGCACAGCTTCAGGTCCTTTGCCTTGACCTGGCGCCATATAGCCTCAGGTCCCTGCTGATTGCTCATTATGGGAACCCTGACTCCACTGTAGGCACATCTATCTTGTGTTACAAGAACCCCACCTCTGCTGTGGGCACAGCCATCTTGTGATGGTGTGAGGGTCAATTTGCATATTACCTCTTTATTATATAGCATTATTGGCAATATAGGAATAAAACTTCCTTAAAATAATAAAGGTACCTACAAAACTTAATAAGGAAATATTAGATACTTATAAATATTAGGTGGTGAAATAACACAAGGATATCCACCGTCACCTCATCAATATATATTGGAGGCTCTAGAGCAGTGGTTCTCAACCTTTCTAATACCATGACCCTTTAATACTATTCCTCATGTTGTGGTGACCCCCAACCATAAAATTATTTTTATTGCTACTTCATTACTGTAATTTTGCTATTGTTAATGAATTGTAATGTAAATATCTGTGTTTTCTGATGGCCATAGGTTGAGAACCACTAGCAGGGACGCCTACAACCATTGGAAAACACAGATATTTACATTATGATTCATAACAGTAGCAAAATTACAGTTATGAAGTAGCAAAGAAAATAATTTTATGGTTAGGGGTCACCACAACATGAGGAACTGTGTTAAAAGGTCGCAGCATTAGAGAGGTTGAGAATCACTGCTCTAGAGAGTACTAAATAGCAAGAAACAAAAATAGGATTATATAAATATGAAAAAGAAATAACAAGACTTCTGTTATTGGTATGTGATATGATTTGTAAGTGGAAAATTAAATAAAATAATACAAATAAATTTTTTATAATTAAAGGTGAAGTTTGTAAGGTTGTTGGATAAAATGTTCAATATACAAAATCAGTTGTATCTAAATACTAATAAAAAATAGAGAAACAAATTTAGTAGGTACTGTAAGACATCTAGTACATATAACAAAATATTTTAAGATATGTGCACAGAGCAATAAATCTATTATTGAGAAAAAAAATTTAAACTTTAAATAAGTACACTATAATAGATTGACAAATATAAGGATGAAATTTCAACAAAAATCCCAGTTGGTTTTTGCATGAAGTTAACATGATAATTTAAATTGTACATGGAAATGTGAAAGTTTTAGAAGAGCTAAAATACTAATTATTTAAGAATAAGAATAAAATAGAAGGACTTACTTTGCTAGATATCAAGACTTATTATAAAGCTACAGTAATCAAGACTGTTGGCACAAGGATAAACAAAGATCCTTGGTGTAGAATATACAGTTCTGAAGTGGACATATAGTTAGATAAATATTTAAATTATTACAAAGAGCCAAAACTGGTTTGGCTCAGTGGATAGAGCATTGGCCTGCAGACTGAAAGGTCCCAAGTTCGATTCTGGTCAAGGGCATGTACCTTGGTTGTGGGGACATCCCCAGTAGGGAGTGTGTAGAAGGCAGCTGATGGATTTTTCTTTCTCATCAATGTTTCTAACTCTCTATCCCCCTCCTTTCCTCTCTGTAAAAAATCAATAAAATATATTTTAAAAATTATTTTAAATTATTACAAAGATAGCACGGCAGAACAGTAAGAAAAAGGAAGTCTTTCAATAGTGCTGGAACTATTAAAAATCTACATAAAAAGAAATAAGGTGATTCGTATCTTCCATGCACTAAAGTCTACTTCAGATAGATGTATTTTAAATGTGTAAGAAGAACAACGAGGCTTCTAGAAAATAATATAGAAAGCTGCATTTGTGACACAGAGGTATGGTATGCTCTTCTAACTCTAAGGAAAAATACTGATACATTTTACTAAGTCAAAACTAAGAGTTTCTGTTCACCAGAAAACATAATAGAGAGAATGAAGGCACACTGTGTCACCTGAAAACATAAGAGAGAATGAAAGCACATGACAGAGTGAAAGAAAATTGTTGCAACATGTTTAACTAATGTAAGGCATCTATCCAGAATATATAATGAAATACTCTAAGTAAATAAAACAATATCAAAATATCAAGTAATTCAATAGAAAAAGTGAATGCTAAAAAAGAAAAAGAAGATAGTCCTAGTCCAATGAAGAGGCCCAGAATCTCCGAGTCATGAGGGACATTGCTATTTTTTTTGACTGTTTTTAGTTCCTTACTCCTCTCTAAGGTTTAGCTTTAGGTCTTGGCAACCTGGCTTTGTCCTCCTTATTGGTTTTAACCTTCCTCTCACAGCTTCCTCACAAGAATGCTGACATCCAGCTGAAATGTATCCTTGCACATTTTCCTACATCCCTCGAGAGAATAAAAGCCCTCTGAAGATGCCCACATTCTAATCGCCAGAAACGGTGAACATGTTACCTTACATGGCAAACGGCATGTTGGCATTAAAATGAAATTAAGCATATCAAAATGGTGAGATTATCCTGGATGATCACAAAGAGAGCCATGGGTAGTCAAAGGAGATGTGGTGACAGAAGCAGAGGTCAGAAGGTATCATTGCTGGAAAGGGTACAAGTCAAGGAAGGAGGCAATCTCTGAAAGCTGAAAAAGCCAAGGAAATGAATGGTTTTTCTAGTGTCCACAAAAAGAACCAGTCTTCTAACATGAGTTTAGTCCTACAAGACCCATTTTTTTTTACTTTGACCTTAAGAATTGAAAAAAAAAAGATATGTGTTGTTTTAAGCTACCAAATGTATGGTAATTTATCACAGCAGCAATAGAATCTAATACAATCCCTTTCTTTTCCCCCCTCACTCATGACCTTTCATATTTCCTAGGAAAACACTTCTCTATGCCAACTCTTTTATTTATTTTTACTTTTTAAATATATTTTTTATTGATTTCAGAGATGAAAGGAGAGGGAGAGAGATAGAAACATCAATGATGCAAGAGAATTATTGATCGGCTGCCTTCTGCATGTCCCCCATTGGGGATCGAGCCTGCATCCCAGGCATATTTCTTGACCCCTGACTGGGAATATAATCATGACCTTCTCATTCATAGGTCCATGCTCAACCACTGAGCCACACCATTCCAGCACCTTTTAAATACTATCTGCTGTTAAAGGCATAGCTTAGATGTTCTCTTCTTCCTGAAACTTCATCTTCTCCCTGCAACCTCAATCAGAGGGGGAAAGGGAGAGAGGCTGGGTGAAAAAGGTGATAAAAAAAGCCTCAAAGACAGACAACAGTGTGGTGATTAGCAGAGGAAAAAAGAAGTTGGGGGAGGTAGGACGGTGAAAGGGGGATAAATGGTGCAAAAGGAGACTAGACTTTGGATGGTGAGCTCACAATGCAATGTGCAGATGATGCAGTATAGAATTGTACAGTTGAAACATATATAATTTTATTGATCATTGTTACCCCAACAAATTCAATAAAAAGCAAAGATGATAAAATAAAGTAATTCTTAATTCTCTAGAGTGCTAGGGCGCCTAGCAGCACTGATAGTTCACTGAATCACATATTACTTAAAGTATTTGAGGCCAAGGTACTTACTACATATCTGTTTTGCCATTCCACAGTTTACTGTTTCAGAGATTTTCCACACACAAGACATGCATGTTTGTTGAAGGACTAACAGAATATCATTATAATGCATAATAAAATATTTCCAGTAATAGTCAATATTTTATGCAAAAGTATAAAATTAAATTGTAACATACATTTGCAATCTCATATGATCCTGTTAATATCTGTTCCATGTAATGATTTAGATCTCTGAATCTTTTATGATCTGAATTTGTGAAAGGTAAGTGCCACCAATGAGGAAACCTGTTTTAAAAGAAAAAAGTGTACATTCATTAGTTTGAAATTAGTTTCTTCATTTTAGTATTTTATGTGAAACTGTAGCTACATCAGATGGAATCATGGCCAATGAAAATATTTTTCTTTAAATCATGTGATTACCACTGAGCATTTCATTAACATGGCTATGGTCACTTGTGCAATTTTGATTGTCACTAATATTAATACTAATTTAATTTAGCATACTAAACTAATATATCTGTTCTTTCTTATTGTGTTTACGGTAGACCACACATTTTGTTCCTTAAACACATGTGGGGGCTTAATAAATATTTTCTAAAGTTAATGATTCATAATTTTCAAGAATGTCAGATTGCAATGTTTCTTCTGAGTTCACTGGAGATACTGTTATAGGAACTAAATTAAATGCTTAATAAGTGGCATATACTTCCATCTGGTCTGAGCCTTTTGGAACAAAGTATCACTTTCCCAAGGAGTATGACTTGCAGAATTTCCTCCCTACTTTCTGATGATTTACCTCCATGGGTTAGATAGGATCAAACCCAACTGTTGGATGGGATGACCTGTTAATGGTTAGCATTTGGTAATGAATTTTAAGAATTAAATATATCATTTTAGGAACTATCTAGCAGCTTTCTGCAATTGCAGGCTTGCTCTGCCTCCTTCTTAATTCTGCTTCTTTGATATGACCTTTTCCTGGAGAAAGGAGAATGGAGGATGGTGAAGCACTGTCAGCAAACACACAGAAGTGGGTGATAACTTCAGGCCATCCCATCCACTGCCTCTTGTTGGACATGTCAGGGAAGTTCAAAACAACATGTTTGTGTATTTAAGTAATTCTTTTAATTCTTAAAGGCCACTTGCAGTTCTAAAGTTTAAAGTATTAAACATGTTTATCCTGATTTCTTATGAAAATTAATAATTTGCACAAGTAACCAAGACATAGATATGTATTTGATAGATTTATTGGGTTGGTTTTAAATAATAATTTGTATATCTGTGGATAAATTTTTCTTATTGCTAGAATAAAATAGAGTTCAACATCAATTCTATGCCTTTGTTAATGTTTTGATAGATGTCTGTACTAAAAAAAAATCTTGTGTGTAAAGAAGCACATGAGAATTGAAGAATTCAGCTATAGTAATATTCACTTGAGATACTTTTCAGGTATACACTAAATATAACATATAATTCCGTTCTTAAAAGTTATTTTTTATGTTCTTTCTCTGACAGTGACCTAATTTCCTCCCTTAATTTTGTTCAGACCAAAGATTAGAAAACACCTGACTTGTAAACAGATTTGGTAGTTGGTTATTAGGATAATTTATTTTCTCACTTCCAACACCAGTATTTTGATTTGCTCTGTATCTGATCCCAGAGATTTACTTCCCAGGATAATGTACCAGAATAAGATTTTGGATGATTGGTAAAGGTAGAAGAGAAGAAGAAATCAGTCCTTCTCCAGCAGATTAATTTTAAAGACCATTTACTTTTGAGAAAGATTTCCAAAAGGAACTCAGAGGTACACATAGCCCAATGAGAAGATCCCCATTGCATGCTGTGAGCAATTTGATTTTTTTCCCCTGACAATTCTAATTTTTTCATTATACTTTCCAGGTCAGGTTTACTTCATTCTCAGATGGTTTCTCCGAGTGAATCTAGAAGTCAGAGGACATCTTGCCCTCATTCTTAATTTACATGCATTGCTGTAACCCTTAGCTCCTTCGGGACTCTTAGCATATTGATACAGTTCAGGGCACATAGGACTAAATGTCCCTCCCCTCCACACATTGCTTGAATAGTTTTAAAATTAACATAGGTACCATTGCCAGGTAGTAGTTGTTGAGCAAAGCAAAATTCTAACTAAAGCTGAAAATTGAGAAGAGGCACATATAAAGTGATTATTATCATTTTCAAGGTTTTATGAGTTATGCTAATATGTATTGGAAAGATACAAATGTAGAACAGAGAAGTTTTTGAGACCAAAAAGGAAAGCACTTTAACATGAATTAACTTATCATTTCTTAGTAGGGTATGATGGCAGCTACTGATGTTGAATTTAATATGTGCAGCCAATTGGAAATTTTGTCAGCATCTCTTCTTTCTCAGTTATTTTATTAGATTATTTTTTGGGAGGGGAGAGTAATTCTTAAAGCTGATGTTACTTTAAAAATTTCCACAGCCACATTCCTTCCCTCCCAGTCTCTTGAATGTGCTCTAACTCTAATTTTGTTGACTCCCTAATGTTTAAAGCATCTGTATTTCAAAATTTCTGTGACATCTAAAAATATAATTTTTCATAAATGTGAACTACTCAGTCATCAATAGTGCGCACTATCTGTCCATCCATTGATATCTTTGCTTAACTTTATTTTTTGAAAAAGGATTCAACCTTGAAAGTTTACTAAAAACCCATATGCAAAAAGTATGTCAGGATAGTTATGACCATTCATGTTGTTAAAGGACCACTTAGTTCAAAATCTGAGTCAAGATGAAATTACATTTGGTTTACCTAAGTGCCAATATCATACTTTCTGCATGCTCACCCTGTACAGGTCAAGATACACTTTTGTTGTGCACTGAAGTCTATGCCCTAAGTTTGGCTACTATGACAAATTTTAGAAAGTCTTTTTGGACAGAAGTTATTTTCATTTTGTTTACATTTAATGTTTTTTTCCAATAAAACATGAATGGAAGCAATAGCTTTCAAGGTTGCATCAAAATGAACATAACAACAAATTAAACTTAGATAGTGCAAATCAAAGCCAATAATTATAACAAAAGTGAGTTGATTTTAATAAATTCTACTATATTAAAATTTTCTATATTAAATTTACTATGAAAGATTTTACTATACTAAAAATTTAATTTCTTCTGGAACAGCAAGTAATATATCAGAGCTTATTGTAAGAGTAAACCAATTTAGTTCTAAATTTTTAATTTTATAGAAAAACCCCAGAAAATAAAATTTTAAAAAACAATTTTCTTAATAACTGATAAAAAAAAGTAATTGGGTCTCAATTTTTCTGTCTACAAAATCAATGGCTGGAAGCAGACAGAAAATTGAAAACCTTGTTCTGTTTTATGAGACATACTTTTTTGACTCTGAGAGCAATACAGACTGCTGCTGTGTTGCTTACAAATAGGAACTCCCATAACCATAATTTTCCTTTATGTTCAAGGACAAGTACTAAAGGCACACACTGTGGAGGACAGTGCCTTACTCTGGGAGTGTCAGTGATGCAAACTGCTTCTGAAGTTGGCTGTGAAGTTTTGCAAACTGTTCAAAAGATTTTTCTGTCAGGCTTGTTTTGTCGTTATTGTGTGTCACCTGGATTAGATACAGCTGCAAGACATAAATAGACAAAAATCAGAAGACAGCAATATTAACTTGGTATACCTTCTAAATCTGATTTCATGTCTCTAAACAAAGCAGGAATCTTTGTGCATAAAAAATCACCACAAAAATTAAGAGATGCAATTTGTGATGGCAAAATTACATATAAACACAGTGTATAATAATCTAATGTGTTAGGAACAGAAGCCCAATCTCTGCTCTTCTTGCAGACACTTCAATCAGCTTTTGTTTCATGTTATACCATGGGCAGGATATGTTCTCTTTGATGGCTTTCTTCTAATAGCTCTGGTTGTTATGATTTGTCCTTAGAACATCTTCTTTAGTGGCACTTCTGCTCAAAATATAACTGATTTCTTATTTGCATAGTAAAAGCAAAAATCATGGTTTAAGGAAGGATGTGGCGCATAATGAAGGGGAGTATGAGTTGAAGGCAAATGATATTTAAGTCAAGATGACAGACTTGAGACTTACAGGACTAGTCCTGTTGCTGAACCTTAAAATGGTTGCTCTTTGAATTGACCTGGTTGCACTCAGCGGACAGGATTGCTGGGGAAAGTTCTGTGAAGTAGACTTAGCAGGGCTTATGGCTGTCATTTGTGCCAGTGTGTGGATCAAGTTATTCAATTTAACAGGGAAACACTCCAGACTTTCCTTTATTTTCCTAGAGAAATAAAAAAGAAAAGATAATGGGTTACAGTCCCTTGAATGGACTCATTTCACTTAAGATTTGTTTCCTTGTGTTTGTTAGATGTAGAGGAAAAAGTCAAGAACCAACAATTTTTATTTGGAGCCCAGCTATTAAACCTTATTTATTTTTTATTTTTTTGTAAACTTCAAGTTCACATTTTGAGTTGTTAGCAAATATAAACTCTCAATGAAATATAAAACTGTGATTATAAACATATTTTGACTTATTTTAGATTTTTTCTATTTTTAAAGATATTTTAAAATTTAACTTTACTTTAGAATTAAAAGTTAAATCTACAAAAATATATATATTTCAAGAAGCTAGCCTCTATCCTGCACTCTCTGTTTTTCCTTCTCTCCCCTTATATTTAAAAAAATGTAAAAATTACAGTTTAACTTTTATTATTTTATTTTTAATTTTGTATGTATTTTGAACCTCTTCCAACTAACTTACAAAAAAGTTGCATACTATTATACTATACCTAATATACAAGTATTTTATATGAAATATTTCTCATTCTCTGGTCTTTTTGGCTTGTTTGTTTTGGAATATTTTGCTTCTTAATGTTAATTGTGTTGTTGTTTTAATTTAAGAAACTTTGCAATTGCATTCTAATGGTATAACAAATATTTTTATGTAATACTAGAGGTCCCGTGCATGAAATTTTTGCATGGGTGGGGTCCCCTCAGCCCAGCCTGCACCCTCTCCAATCCGGGACTCCTTGAGCGATGTCCAACTGCCAGTTTAGGCTCGATACTGGCAGTTGGATAGCCCTCTCACAATCCTGGACCTCCGGCTCCTAATTGATCACCTGCCTGCCTGGTCACCCTAACTGCACCCCCACACACACGCCCCTGCTGGCATGGTCACCCCTTATTGTCTCTGTGTGCCAGCCTGATTGTCTTTAACTACTCCCTGCTGTTGACCAGGTTGCCCCAACTAGCCCCTTCCTGCTGGCCTGGTTGCTCCTAACTGCTCCTCTTGCCGGCCTGGTCACCCCTTACTGCCCACCCTGCTGACCTGATCACCCCAACTGTCACTTTTGCAGGGTTGGTAGCCCTTAACTGCTCCACTCTGCTGGTCTGGTCCCTGCCAACTGCTCCCCCTGTTGGCCTGGTCACCCCAACTCCCGCTCTCCCCCCACCCCCACAGGCCTTGTCACCCCATGAAGCCTGCTTTTCAGTCATTTGGTCGTACCTCACTAATCCCCTTGCCAGCCTGGTTGCCCCACATAGCCTGCTTGTTCAGTCGTTTGGTGGTCTCTCACTAACCCCCACTGCCACCCTGGTCATAGGCAACCATCTTGTGAGGACATGAGAGTAATTTGCATATTACCTTTTTATTATATAGGACTCTTTATCTCCTTTGTACCTCTCTCCTGTATCTAATTTGCAGTGCTGTCCTATTTATCCCAGGCAATACTATAAAACAAACAGTATATTTATCCTACTTTCTTTTTTTTCTTATTCTACATTTCATATGTATTTCCTATTCCACTTTCATTTTTAGCACTATTTTGTCTATATCATACAGTAGTATTTCTATTATACATAATATGCAGTCTCTCTTCTAAATATCATTAAATCTTAAACTCTCTACCAGTCTTTATGTTCACATCTCTCAGTCATTTTGACTAACTGAAGCTAATTCTCATAAATTCTTCAGGAATGTCCAAGTTTGTAAGTTTCTGAGTTTTGGGTGTTGATAATAATTTGTCTCTGGGTCTTTATAGTTGAAAATCAATTTGGCTAACTACAACATTTTTGGCTCACATTTTATTTTTTTGAGTGTCATCAAAATACTATTTCATTTTCTTCTGGAATAAAGAATTGCTATCCAAAACTCTGATGACATACTGAGCTTTTTTCCTTTCTAAAGAACCTCCTCTTTTTGCCTAGAAGCTTAAAAAGGTTTCTTTTTCTTTGAAGTCCAGATATGTTTTAGTTTGGTTATTATAGGTAATTTTTCTGAATATGCACTGTGTCTTTCAAAATGTAATCTTGTCTTTTGATTTTTTAGCAAGTTTCTTAAATTTTAAAATTTTATTTTAACTAGTATTTGATGCTATGAGTAAAATTTTAACTCATTAATTCTAACAATGTATCTGTTTATTCTTTTGAAATTTGAATGAACACAGTCATGTAATCTGCACTAAGTAATGAAGGAGGTTTTTTTGACACCTCTGGTACTGCACAAACATCCAGTTTAATGGTAAATAGAAGTGGTGGCAGCAAAGTTTGCTCCTGATTATAAAGGGAACATTTTCAATGTTTTACCATTAAATATAATGTTTCTTTTGTAAGTTTTTAGCTGTAGGTTATGGACATTCTTATTTCTAGAGAGCTTTTCAAAATGAGTGATTCTAAATTTTATTAACTGCATTTTCTGAATTTATTAAAGTGGTCATATAATGTTTTTATTTTTATTTTTTTCACTACTGAGTCTTAAATGTTTACCTATTATTCCAAAAATTTTTTTGGTTATTTTTTGGAATTGCTATATTTGTTGTGTTATTCAAATAGAAAATAACAATAAAACAAAGCCTAAATATAGAACTTTACTATCAAGATAGAAGACATTATTTTTTTCCTGACATTAAAGGTGAAACAGGTATTTTAGGGGTAAAATAGGACAGGTTCAGTAAATACTAGAAATTTTGAAAATTAGGGGAAACATGAAGGAAGTACAGGGCTATAGAGAAGCAGAAGGTATATTTTCATAGAATAGGAGGAGCTGGAAAGCTGCAACAGGTACATTTCCATAGAATGAGGAAGCTGGGAACAGCAAAAGGTGTTATTCACAGAATAAAGAGAAGGAAGCCCTTCTATCAGAGGGAGAAGAAGAAAGCCCAAAGGGAATAGAAAAGCAGTAAGGAAGGAGGGCTGTATGTGGGAGGGGGGGAGGAAGAACCTCACATGTCCCATGTTATTTAGTAAAATACAGAAATGTTTAAAAATGCTTAAAGAATGTGAGAAAAGTTAAAAATGTTTGAGTTAACTTCCCTTGAAACTTAGAATCTGATATTAAAGCTACATTCCCTGCTGCCCTAAAGCATGTGTACTCCAGAGATAAGGACTTGAGTGGACGCAGGGTGACCTGTGTTAAAATAAACACTGGCCTGAGTGACATACTCTCCTTAGCCTCATCGAGGTGTTTAAGATTAACATATGTGCATTGATGTAAATCATTTATAGTCACCTGGGCTGCTATGGGTACAAACAAGCGTTAAATATGGACCTCTGCCAGCCAATGATGCTCCTCTTATCGAGACATTACAAAGGCCCGTCCCTTTGTGGGTCTGACAAGCCACGCCACTCCACACTCCTCTTCCTGCCAGATGACAGAAGAACAGCCAGTAATCCCCAACTGAGACGCGACCAAGCTCTTGGGAGAAGAGCGCCGGCCCCCTACACCCAGAACAGGCCAGTCCATCTGCTGGATCACAGAGGACAACACCGCGGGGATCCCTAACTAAGTTTGTACCCGCAGCCGCTCAGGAATTTGTGTGAGTAATAAAAAACTGTGTGATCTGCAACTGCATAAGTTTCATGTGGTGTAATTCCTCTGGCAGTTAACTAAATTAATTTATGTATGCTTAAACTTAAAATTAAAGCCTTTGGTCTTTGTGGTCCTAAGCTTGCCCTCAGTCCTGCTTGTGTAAGAGCAGTCTTCACTAGCAACTAATTGAATGTCTCACACCTGAATGGTTCAAGTTTATTTATCTCAAGCAGTGGTTCTCAACCTTCCTAATGCCACGTCCCTTTAATGCAGTTCCTCATGTTGTGGTGACCCCCAACCATAAAATTATTTTCGTTGCTACAGTTTTGGTTGGGGGTCACCACAACATGAGGAACTGCATTAAAGGGATGTGGTATTAGGAAGGGTGAGAACTACTGATCTCA
>JAAGEH010000311.1:26479755-26517480 GCA_011751065.1 Lasiurus cinereus
ATGAAAAACATCAATGATGAGAAAGAATCATTAATCAGTTGCCTCCTGCATGCCCTCTACTGAGGATCGAGCCCACAACCCAGGGATGTGCCCTTGGCCAGAATCGAACTTGGGACCCTTCAGTTCACAGGCTGATGCTCTATCCACTGAGCCAAACTGGTTAGGGCTCCCCTCACTTTTATAAAACTTCAAGCCCATTTATCTTGTTCTATTATTAGACTTTTTAAAGTAAATTCCAAATTTTTCCATTATCATCAATCTAGGCCAAAATTTGCTAAGGAAGTTAAAATATGACTCTGATCATTATTCATTTCTGCAATGTTCATTATTTCTAAAAATGTTATTTGAATTTATGAAAATATAGTGCAGTATACAACATTTGTTTCTTCTTTTATTGGCAAAGACATGAAGATAATAATGAAATAGGAATTTTAGGGGTAAGATAAGACAAATTTAGGAAATTCAAGACATTTTGGAAATCAAGGGGAACATGCAGGAAGCAGAGGGCTGCAGAACAACAGAAGGTATATCTCCATAGAATAGGGAAGCTGAAAAGCTGCAACAGTTACATTTCCATAAAATGAGGAAGCTGGAAACAGCAAAATGTCTATATTTACAAAATAAAAAGAAGGAAGCCCTTCATCCAGAAGGAGAGGAAGAAAGTCCAAAGGGGCAGGAGGGAGTGACGGGGAGAGAACTTCACATGTCCCATGTGGGGGTCAACCTTTGAGCTCAGGAATTACTATAGTAACCAGTCTAAGGGAAGAGTGACCAATCAGAGGAGAGATCAATGGACCAGGATCTGCTGTCTTTATAAGCCATAGGGTAAAGGAACTCAGTTGGATCCTTTCCCCCTTCATACTTGGGAGTCCATTCTGTAGGACTCTCCCTCTCCCCATGTGGGAGTCTGTACTTGTTCTTCAATAAATCTCCCCCTTTGCTATACCACTTTCTGTCTGGATTCATTCTTTGATTCCAGTGGCCAAAAATCCCAGGTTCCAGTCCAAAAATTCTATATCAATAACGTAGTAGAAGTATACTATTAATCATGACATATGGAGATCCTCCCATTCATTCATCCATTCATTCATTCAACAAATACTGAACATATTTTATGTGTTAGGGTGGAAAGCTCTCAGGTGATAGCATGTGGGAAAAGGAACTCACTGAAATGAGCACATGCTACCACCCTCACAAAATCTCAGCTATAACCATGCCTCATTCTCACACTGCCCAACAGTTAAGACATAGGAAGAATTGAAATGAAGGATAAACCTTTATGATAAGCCTTATACTTTTAGGACAGACTTTCACCTAAATCCATCTCCCATCTCTCAGGTGGCAGATTAATAGGTCAAATCAAATAGTTCTATTACACATGACTCAACTTGGTAGCAGTGCCCTGAGAGCAATAGGTTTTAGGCCTCTGTGAGGTGGCAGCTTTTTGATTTATTTTATTTAACTGCAGGATCAACAGGATTATGCTTTGGATTATCCATATATTGCAGATCCAAAGCAGAAGCTGAAAGAATCCAATTCTTAAATTCCTAGAGGAAAGTTCTAGGCATCTTGAGAAAAGCTTCTAACTCCCTGCTAGGCACTGTGTTCTGTGCTGGGGCATAGATGTGAAGAAAAGAATTCAGATTTCTGCCCTGAGAGAGTGTATATCCTTTGGCAGGGTTGCACACAATGCCTTATGTTAGTCTTTCATTCTTAGAGGAAAGTGTAATTATTTTAGTAATCCTATCTAATAAAGAAGGAATATGCTAACTGACCCTCACATCATTGCAAAGATGGCAGCACCCACAGCTAATAAGGAGGGAATATGCTAATTGACTGTTCCACTCTCAAATATGGCAGTTGCCACAGCCACAAGATGGTGGTGCCCAGTTCTCTCAGCCCCACTGGGATGGTAGGTGCATGGCAAGCAAGCCTCAGATGATCACATTGTCTTTTACTTAATGAAGAAAAGTCATAGTTTAATGTTGAATTTATTATCTATCAGTCCCTCAGTCCTCTCAGCCTCCCAACTGCCCAGGGCCGGCCCAAGGTACAGTCAAACCTCAGATGGCAGTTGCCCAGCTTCCAAGGGCTGCCCAAGGCTCAGGTAACCAGGGCCAGCTGAGGCTTGCGCAGCTGGCAGTGGCAGCAGCAGAGTTGTGATGGGGTGTCAACTTCCCCTAATTGCAGGGTTGCCTCCCAACCCTGAGGGTTCCCAGACTGTGAGAGGGGGCAGGTCAGGCTGACGGCTCCCCATCCAGTGCATAAATTATTATGTACTGGGCCTCTAGTGAAATAAGAAAGACCAAGAGAGGTGAAATGCCTACCAAAGGTGAAATCATCCAGAAAGTAGTAATTAAAAATTCCAACTCATGTTTATCTGATTCATAACATATGCACCTTTTTATATGATATAAATATCTTAAATTTACCATTAGAAGCACCTCTGAGTGGCAGGTTTCCTTAGCTATTGTGTGTCAATGGATAATAAACTTAATCAGCCTCAGTGTAGTTCAATAATTATCCCTCAACTTAGAGTCCTGGAGCTTTGATCTTTCATGTCTAGTTCAGCATCCAAGCAAATTTCATTTTTTCTTAGATGAACCATTATAATATTTTTGAACTCACATTTTGTGACTAGAATGCCAAAAGTTTTTCACTGCTTCATGAACCAGTCAAAATAACCACTGAGAAAAATGCCCTCAATGACTGTTGAATGGCGATTGAGTGAAGGTTCTCAGACAGTTTGATGGAATACATGTTTTACTGGTCAGTCTCTGTAATAGTTTCAGGGAAATATTGCGCAAAACATTTTTTTTTTTCTGTGAAGGAATTTTCATGAGCATGTTTTTATTTTACCATATTGCTATCATACCTAAATGGAAGTGACTTCCTTCCCATGAGAAAATTTTTTCATCTATCTCTCAAACTTCATTTTCATTGCTCCTGTGTAATAAACACATTACTTTATTTTTTATTTTTGGGAATTACTGACTGAGTATCCACCTCTGTTAGTTATTCAGAGGGAACAATGAATTAAAAAGCTTTGTCACATTTTTTTCTTTAATGAAGAAAAGTCATAGTTTAATGTTTAATTTATAATCTATAAAATGTTAGAACAGTATTTTCTCCCTCTTACGCCTAAAAGTATCAGACAAGATAATTCTTATTTGCTTGGCTGGTATGGGTCAGTGGTTGAGCATTGACCAGGAGGTCACAGTTAGATTCCTGGTCAGGGCACATACCTGGGTGGGATGTGTAGGAGGTAGCCGATCAATGATTCCCTCTCATCATTAATGTTTCTCTCTCTCTCTCCCCCCTTCTGCTCTGAAATCAATAAAATATATGTTTTAAAAAAGGTAATTCTTATTTTGTTACAAATTTATTGTAGGGATCAGGAGCCACCTGAAGATGAGCCCCAGTGTTACACCGATTATTATGAACTGAAGGCAACTAAGACCCTGTGGGCTCAAGAGTAACTCCTGCTCCCCTCTTAACAAGAATAATTTAAATTAGGAGCCTGGCACATGATAAGAGTTAAAACCAGAAATGACTTTTTAACCTATTTATGTGGGAAGGTAAACTAATAAATACTGAACATGTGCTCTTCTAGAAATTACCTTCTGCCTCAAGGTGCATGAGATCATCCTTAGCTCAGAATGCCACATGTACCTCAATTTCCCTTTCTGTCTCTGACTCTCTCATGTATGTAATTAAATTTAATTATTTTCTCTGTCCCATTTATTTGATTACTATAAATCTGTCCTGTTTATTTGATTATTAGACCAGCCAAAAGAACCTTGAGAGTAGAGGAAAGTTTCTTCTTCCCCTACTGGACCAGTAAGTAGTCAAACCCATATTCTTTAACCAAAAAATTACCATTCCACAATGACCTCAATGAATGATCAATTCTGATGCATTCTGGGTACATAATTTTTTTTAAAAAAATGTTCTTCTCTATGCACTTTTATTTTTTAAAATTCAAGAATATCAAGGAAAAGAAAGCAATAATTTTGGTTGCACAAGTATGTAATGTGTATGCACACATATGCAAACATAAAATTTGATATTCTAGTGAAAGGTTAAAAGGTTAAAACAAAAAGGTTAAAAGAAAATAAATACTAAAACAGGATATCTCATGTTAATCTTTATGCTTTGATGGCAGGGAGTCCTAACTTAAGAAACATAGCTATAAGCACTTAGACATTTTCTTACCACATTCCTTCTAAGGACACTGAAGTTAATGAACATCTATATTTATCTGAGATTACCAGAGCATTCAGAGTTACATATGCAGGATTTTGTTTTCTTCTGTCTGAGTTAGCTGGGTCCTGGGTCTTATGGCAAGAAATCAATTTTGTTCCCTCTGAGCTCACTTATTAGTTCTGCTTGTGATATCAAGAAACTCATTTAGCCTTCAGGAGAATCAATTGTTACACATATAAAACATCATTGATGACTAAACCATGCCATCCCACCAGGATTGTTGATAGGATCAAATAAGGAAACATATGAAAAGCAATGGAAATAGAATAATAATATGCAAATATTATTTCAGAAATGTTACTACCAGTTAAGTAAAAAAATAAAGATGTAAAAACCCCAAAGCCAGCAAACTACATTTAAAGGGATAGAGGGAAAACAAATGTACAAATGATGGTTCTGTGAAAACTGAATGAGGTAAACACTCTTGAAATCCTACAAAAGAGATATTAATAGAGATTAAGAAGAGGCAACTTATAATTTTTTCTTTCTTTCCTTTTTTTTCTTTTCTTTTGTTTCATAGTTAGCACTGGCCTTCAAAAAACACACAATCTTTCCTATTTCCCCAGTTAACGTTTTAAGTCTTCAGAATTCATCTAGAGGTCAGCAAATCTTATGTAAATGTCACTACAGGTGCCTAACTCTGCTGACAAACAAGAGTTCCAGGCTCCAAGACCTTGACTATGAATAAGTAATTCCTAACTATTTCTTACGGAGATTCCTTACAAAAAAGGGGCCAAATCAAAACAACTGGAATAAAGAAACTAAGAAAAGGCTGAGGGACTGGTCTTATTATGCACAAGTAGTCAGTGACATGATATTCCAAGTTACTATCCTCACCTCCCAAAGCCAGTTTATTTTATGGATGATATTAAAATGAAATTGTATGCAAAGCAAGAAAAATAATCTTAATATGCAATAATATAGAAAAATCAATACTGGTAAATGGTGCTGTAATTAAGCTAATAAAAACCTTTGATATATAAATATGTATTTTAAAATAGTAAATTATTGTAGTCTCATTGCTTGTTAAATTGGGATATAGCAGTTTGATGCACTGCACAGGGTCAGGCATACCAGTGAGGACTGAGTGATGTATGCAGCTATTGGGAGATAACAGCTGTTGTGAAATAGTGTCATTTGGACTATTCATGTCTTAAATTGATGATTTCTGGTACTCTTGATGGGTACATTAAACTTTTCAAATGCTTTTAACCTTAAACTGATAGTCTTCCATATATATATATATATATATATATATATATATATATATATATTTATAGCTAAGGTGTATCCTGACTTTATATTTAGGCAAATTCTCAGTGTAAGTTACAGAATTCAAAAATAGAGATTCTCTTATTGCCGAAATTTAGAACAGCAACTACCTTTTCAAACATTGTAGTCATTGTGACTGGTCCACACAATTTAGGAAATACAGGCCTATCAAAGCAGTTATACCTGCAAAAAATTACTTTATCAAGTCAATTTAGTTCAGATGAGTTTTTATGATTACATTGAAAAAATGGGAGACTTTTACAATGAAAGAAGAAATTTCACTTTGCATTGTTCTTTGAATCTTCTTTTCTAATTTAGGGAAAGTTGGACAACATGATGGCTTAATTCCAGCAGGTTTTGTTTTTGATTTTCTTTTCTTTAGTTTTCTTTTTCTTGTGAATTTTTATTTCTGTAGATATCAATGGTTAAGATAAGGCAAAGGAAAATTTTGACCTTTATTTGGAGAAATACAAAACCCATGAGATGACAATTTGCAAAGTACTAAAAAAGCAATAAGAACATCTATACTAATAAAAAAATAAGATGCAAATTGACCATAACTTCACCAGGCCCAACAGCCAATCAGGAGTGAGTATGCTAATCAAACCCAACAAAGATGGTGGGTTAATTTGCATACATAGGCGTGGAGTGGCCGGGGGTAAGGCAGGACACTTGCCATGGCAACAATGCAGGTGTTTTGCCTCCAGCCACTCTGGGTCTCTGGCCAGTGTGGAAAGGCAGAAAGGTAGCTCCGGCCGGAGCCAAGGTGATACTGGCAGCCAGGGAAAAGAAGGCTCATTCTTGCATCAGGCCTCTAGTTTAATGACAAAAGAACCTTGGGGACTGCATCTTGGTCCCATACTCTCTCAGTCTTGAAGAGAAACCAGATAGAAAGGCAGTGAAATATGATTTGAGACATTGGAGCCTAGTCTTATCTTACTCTATATCCATGCCGAATAAATAAGGAGGAATGAGGGAGCACTGGGGATTTCTGACATTCTGTGTGCATATTTTAGATCTAGCTCCTTTGTTTGTGATGTGGAGACTGGGGGACACTGTCTCTGATTGTCACTGACATTTCCAATGGCCTCACAGTTGCACCTTTTGGGACAGTCACTGTGCCTGCTCTGCCCAGTGGCCCCTTATAATTAAGACTATTTTCTCTAAAGCTCAAAGTTCAGAGAAAAAGCTCTTGGTTGTTGGGATTTTCTTTGTGTGTGAAGGAATGGCTCCTGATAGGAGTATGGATAGGAAAGAGACTCCATGATAGCTTTTCATGAAAGACTGTCTAATAGGGACAAAAGTAACTAATTAAGTCAGTGACATTGTTTCTTTTTCTTGAATTTATGCTAGAGAATATTGGCCAATGGACAAAGAGAATTGATATATGATAGGCAAAGATAAGCAGAGTGAAAGATCTTTTTTTTCATTAAATACTAGCCAAACCCTACTAGTTTCTGGGGTTTATTAGGTTACAATTTGAGTCCATATATATCCCTTCTTCCAGGGATACCAGATAAATCACTGGTTCTTGCTACCAAAACACCTCACTAAGGCAAACTATTTATTTATTTATTTATTTATTTATTTATTTATTTATTTATTTCTGAGTATTAGAGTTTTGTTTTACTTCAGATTACTTTCAATTTCAGCTGAAGAACAAAAGTTATTATACTTACTAAATCACAAAGCCTGTGTGGCAGACCAAATAGAATACTGGCAAAACAAGCAAAATTTCCTCTCACATTTTTGGAGGAGGAAAAGGATGATGTGAAAATCATGATCTGTATGTGGGAGGGGAGGTAGGCAGAGAAGCTTATACTTAATGATCCCAGTTTGGGCTGTGAAATAGGTTATCTCTTTCTAAGGACAACTAATCCGAGGTTTGAGATGATTGAACATTTTGAAATACCCCATTTGGACATCATTTTAATGGATGGTTGCCTTTGTTGCCTAGCACTGGGCCCAGCAGAGATATTACATGAGAGTATCAATTTGCAGGGACTGAGTCATGAAAATTCCTTGGTTCTAATCAATAGCACCCAGATGAAAGGGGAGTAGAAAAAAGCAAGCGAACTAAATAGAAGAGTTGGCAATGATGTGAAAAACTTTGTGGCCAGCAAAACAATTTTATATTAATTTTTTTCTAAATGCCATTAATTGTGATACAGTTCTTTTGAAATTTTTATTGATTTTGTTTTAGTTAGAGAGGAAGGGAGAAGGAAGGAGGGAGGAAGGGCAGGAGAGAGAGAGAGAGAGAGAGAGAGAGAGAGAGAGAGAGAGACATCAGTCAGATCAATTGGCTGCCTCCTACATGCCCCTGTGGAGATCAGACCCAAAATTTGGGCATGTACTCTGAGCGGAATCAAACTTGCAATCTTTTGGTGCACAAGATGATGCCAAATCAAACTAAGCCACACCGGGCAGAGCTGTGATACAGTTCTTAATGCCACACAGAGTACAGCATCCTTTGAAACTCTTATAATCAGCTCTTAACCTAGAATGTGATTATCCAGGAGTGAGGTAGGATCCTGTATTTTTTCGATAAGTAGAGTATACCCTTGGAGAAGCAGGAAAAACCCTTTCTTTCTTTCAAGTCTCAAACAGGGTCAAGGATGGCAGCCTCTTAGTGTTAATACTGTAGCCTGGACTAAGACACTCTAGGTAGCCACACACATTGTCTCAGATGGCTTAGTCCTCATTCATGACCCAGATCTGTGAGCTAGGTGGTAGGGGGAGGATGTGATTCCTCATCTTATTTTTATCTTCTGAATAGTGATATCAGAATAAACAGTGACATAAAACACTTTTAGTCTATCAGAACAAAAAGGAGAGGAGTTTAAATATTTATGAGGGGCTCTCATAAATAGGCAGAGTTAATGACATGCCTTGAAGCACCACGACCAATCCTGGATACACCCCAGAACTTACTTTTTTGGTAAATTATGTGCACTGATGTCTACACTTCAAGTTTCTCTGTAAGCTTAGAAATCTGTGTTGTCAGAAAATGCAGCTTGAAATAATATTATTTATATAGAAAAGTAAACATCTGTACATAATTTTTAACATTTATTTGTATCTTATCATTTAAAGCCCCCATTATTGTTTTAAACATTTTTTAAATTGACTTTATTGGAGGTAACATTGGTTCACAGAACCATACACTTTTCAAGTGTACAATTCAATAAAACATCATATTCACACTGCATTGTGAGCCCATTGCCCCAAGCAAAGTCTCTTTCTTTCCCTTTTGCCCCCTCACCCACCCAAATTTGCCTAGCTCCACATACTCCCTAACTCTCTTTCCCTCTGGCTATTGGCTACCACCACACTGTTGCCTATGTCTAGACATAGTGTATAGTCACCCTTAACTGTACTCCTCTGCCAGTCTGGTCACCCCTACGTTCCCTCCCCTTCAGACCTGGTTGCCCCCAACTATTCTCCCTTGCAGGCCTGGTCACCCCAACTGCCCTCCTTATAGGCTTAGTTCCCCCCAACTACCCTCCCCTGCAAGTCTGGTCCCCCCCAACTGCCCTTCCCTGCTAGCCTGATCGTCCACAACTGCCCTCCCCTGCTGGCTATCTTGTGGAGGCCATCTTGTGACCACATGGTGTCAGCCATCTTGTGATCACATGGGGCGGCCATCTTGTACATGGGTGTGATAGTCAATTTGCACATTACCTCTTTATCATATATAAAATATATAAATATATATATATATATATACATATATATATATAATGTTTTATATATAATATCTATATGTAACTAGAGGCTCAGTGTGTGATTGAAATAACACCGGAGGAAGTGCCCAGGCTGCTATGGGAGTCAGGCTGGACTGTTGCTGCGGGTGGCCAGGATCTGCGCCTGACTTTCGCTCCAGGTCCTCCCTACCCACCTGCCTATGTCTGCTCTGGGGCTGCCTGAGCTGGCACAGCAGCTCCTTCAGCCCCAGGCCCCCATCCTTACCTCTGACCCCCGCTGCTTGTGTCTGCTAAGGGCCACCTGAGCTGTCGCATTGGCTTTAGCAGGCCCCCATCTCAGTCTCCATCTCCAGGCCTCACCTGTGTGCACAACCTCCCCCTGTCCTGTTGTCCCAGCCTAATTTGCATAGTACTGCTTTATATATTAAGATGTTTTCCTATTGTAATGTTTTATACACACACACACACACACACACACACACACACACATGATACTAGAGGCCTGATGCATGAAATTTGTGCAAGGGGTTTGGCCCTCAATGCCCTGGCTTTATCCAGAAGATTGTCTGGATGGTCGGTCTGCTGTTTGGTCTAATTAGCATATTAGCTCTTCATTATATAGGATTTTTTTTTGCTTAATCCCTTCATGTTCTTTTATCTAATCCCCGAGCCCCTCCTCTCTGATGAGGCCATAAATGTGAGTTACATATACAAAGCAAGCATGAATGTATATTGAAAAAGGAATGTACTGGGAAGATTAATTTGGTAATAATAGAGTTGGGGTGGATAAACCTTCATAAAGACAATTACATTATAAGGACATCAAAAGAAGGAGAGGTAGGACATGACAAGTCAAAGACAATAAATGCACAAAGAAATTACATACTCTAATTTAGATGACTAGATGTCTTTTAAGTTTTCATTGGAGAAAAGTGCTTTATCATAAATTTCTCAAAAGAAGTTTAATTAACAGAACATAATACATAACATCTGAAAGAGAGAAAATTAGCCTGCCAGCAGATATACAGGAGCTGATATACTGGCTCACTGCCAGGAGGTTATTGGTTTCAGATCTACTTCCCATATTAGTTCAAGTCCTCTTGAATGAAAAGGGGAGGTGTGAACTTAGGCAAGCTCACCCATATCTAAGGTCCTGCTCTTTACAGATCTGGTGGGTCAGATGAAATGAGGGGGTGTGGAAGGACAGGACTCTGGCTGACACATAAAGCACATTTACATTTTTGCTTTAATCATGGCCTGAAAGAGCTTTTTTCATCGAATATATAGTTTATTCCATTTTTTTTAAATGATAGGAGGTACTATTGTAAGTTGTAACACTATAATTGCTCTGTCCAAGCAATGATACATCACTCTATTGTCTAAAGATGAAAGTAGTGAGTCTATATCTCATCATTAATCTTTTTCCAAATTGTTTTTCTGGACAGAGTTCAAGTAGAACAACCAATTTATTTATGCCAGTCCTTGCTCTTTTTAGTGACCTCTTACTGAGTAATGTGTTAGATAAAGAATCTGATCAGCAAACAGTAGCGTGCTACTGAAACTCCACCAGGGCCTTGTGCTAGATGTTCACATTGTTCTTTTCTCCCCCTTGGGAAAGAAGTCACAAGTTAGTTCCAGAAATGACAGCTTCATTCCAATGACTGTTCATCCCAAATTCATCTCAAATGTGAAATGGTGCATATGCATAAATGCACACTTATGCATTCACAGCTAGCCTTACTTGGTAAAATGACTTGTTGCTTCCAGATCTGTGTCTTGTGGACGAAGATTATTGTATACATATTTCAAGTCTTGGATTCCACTTAGCTCTGGCAGTCCTGCATGTAGCATCTTGGCAAAACAAACACAGACAAAACAAAAGCAAAAAAAAAAAAATTCAGAATAAATGTGAACAAAATCTTACTTGGTTAAGTTTGGTTAAGCTTACTACTTGGTTAATTCTACAAACAAACACAAAAAACTTTATATAGCAATGCCTTTTGGTTTGTGCCCATAAATAAGTATAAGTTCCCATTTTTTAACCTCTAGTTAGTAGAAGAAGCAGTAACAATAACAATAATAAGAATCAATAAAATTGTCAAAGTGCTTGCAGATTAATAACAATTTTATCATAAACCATTGAAGTAAACATGATAGTATTAGTTATCACTACTTAGCTTCTTGTAGAAGAGGCATGTTCATCATGGTACAGTAGAAATAATAAGACGTCTAATGACAGAAATTCTGGACCCATCATTTAAAATCTGAATGATCTTGCGAAAGTCTCTTAACCTCTTTGAACCTTCATTTTCATATTTTAAAAGTATATATACATATACCCAACATATTCTGGGAGGATCAAAGAGCTAATTAATAAAAAATAGGTTTAATCCTAGTTGATTTGGCTCAGTGGATAGAGCATCAGCCTGCAGACTAAAGGGTCCCAGGTTTGATTCCAGTCAAGGGTATGTACCTAGGTTGCAGACTCCTTCCTGGCCAGGGCCCTGATTGGGGCTCATGCAGGAGGCAACCAATTAATTCTCTATCTTTCCCTCTCTCTTCCATTCTTCCCCAAACTCAATGAAAATAATATCCTGGGGCAAGGATTAATGTTATGGTAATACTAGAGACCCAGTGCATAAAAATTGTACAGGAGAAGGGAAGTCCCTCAGCCTGGCCTGCACCCTCTTCAATCTGAAACCCCTCAGGGGATGTCTTAACTTGCAATCCAGGACCGCTGCCTCCTAATCACTTACCTGCCTGCCTGCCTGATCGTCCCTAACCCCTCTGCCTGCCTTCCTGATTGCTCCTAACCACTCTGCCTGTCTGCCTAATCACCCTTAACACCTCCAACTGCCAGCCGGATAGCCCCTAACTGCCTCTGTCTGCCTGCCAGCCTCATCACCCCTACCTTGCCCCCTGACAGCCTGATTGCTCCCACCTTGCCCTCCTGCCAGCCTCATCATTCCTACCTTGCCCCTCTGCCAGCCTATTCACTCCTACCTTATCTCCCTGTCAGCCTGATCACCCCTACTATGTCCCCCTGCCAGCCTCATTGTCCCTAACTGCCCCCCTACTGGCCTGATCACCCCTACCTTGCTTCCCTGCTGGCCTGATTGCCCCTAAATGCCTCTGCCTCAGCCTCCTAGCCGCCACAGTCTGGCCTCCCTCTGCCTGAGATGACCTAGCCAATCAGGGGAAGGCACCGCCCCCATCACTCCACTGCTACTGCCATTGGTGGCCACCATGGCTGCCTGAGCCTTGGGCCAGCCCTGAGCAGTGGCAGGTAGACACTATACATGGCTTGCCTGAGCCTCAGGCAGCTATTGTGGCATTGTCCAGAGGATGTCTGGATGGTCATCCAGAAGACGTCTGCCCTAATTAGTATATTACCCTTTTATTAGTATAGATATAGAAATGTTTAAAAAATGTCTAAAAATGTTAAAAAGGTTTTTAAAAGGTTTGAGTTAACTTTCTTGAAACTTAAAGTGAGATATTAAGGACACATTCCCCACTGCCCTGAAGCATGCATACTCCATAGATAAGGATTTGTACTTCAATTACTGACTTAGAAGTGACTTGCTAAGATAACCATATGTGTGAGTGATGTACTCTCCCTAGATAACCACATGCAGCCCCTCGCCCTGTTTGAGATTAACATGCATGCATTGATGTAACTCATTGATAGCCACCTGAACTGCGGTGGGTACGAAACAGGCTTTAAAAATGGGTCCTGACCAGCCAACAGTGCTTGCCTGTTGAGACCACCACAAAGGCACATCCTTTTGTCAGTCTGGCAAGTGACGCTGCCCCACACTCCTCTCTCTGCCAGATGACAGAATGGCTAGTATCTCCTGATCAAGATGCCACCGAGCTCTTGGGTGAGAAATGCTGGCCCCTGCATGCCAGCTCAGCCCAGCCTAGCTGTCAGACCCTAGAAGACAGCACCACTAGGATACCATCAAGCCTGTACCTGCAGCCTCAGGAACTTTTGTGAGTAATAAAGTACTGTTTGATTTGCAACTGCATATGTTTCATGTGGTGTAATTCCTCTGGCAGTTAGTTAAATCATTTTGTGTACACTTAAAACTGAAATTAAAGCTTCTGGCCTTTTCTGTCCTAGGCCTTCCCTTGGTCCTGCTTGTGTAGAGCAGCCTTTTCATTAACAACTACTTGGATGTCCCAACCCCTGAACTGTTAAAATTTATCTCAAGGGATGCCTTAGATAAACATCCCAGATTCTTTCCTGGGATCTATTTGGGACAATTAACAACAACAAAAGCTTTATACATTATACATTGTTATAGAAGTATATCACAGTGCCTGTTTTAAAGAAGGAAAACTCAATTCCTCCCAAACCATAATGGAAGTGTCCAGGTCAAATGGCTATAAACACACAAAGTGTGAAACCCTCACTCTCGTTCTTATTTTTTGTTCTTCCACAACTCTATGCCTCAGGCTACCAGAACACAATTTTCTCTAGTTAAGTGGTAATTGCATATATTAAAGATTATTAAAGCACTGAAATAATCAAAGGCATAATTGTACAAAGGCTCAGGCATTTTTCTGCCAACCTTTAGAAAAGCATGTTTTTACTTTGTTTATGTTATAGTGTAGACTGAAGGGATAATATTCTCTAGAATCATAGGCAAAACTCTTTGAGAAAAAAAATAGATCTTTGTGAAATAAATGTGAACTGTGTAAAACAATAAAAATAAAAAAGAGGAATGATGTCACCAGTATCTCTATGATTAAGATGATAAATTATTTCCTGCTCTGAAACAGAGGTACTTTTACAGTTGTGGGAAGTTAAGAGCAATGCTGTTAATCTTAAAAATAAAGGGAACAGCATGTATAGATGTGAAGAGGAGAGCAAGATATCTTCCATTTGTTCACAGAAAAAAAATCCATAATAGCTTTCTGGAAGAGAGGGTGTCCTGGGGGTGAGTGACAAGAGATTGGGCTGAAAGGTCAAGTAGGGTAGGATGTTTTAGCAATATAAATGATTTTGTGCTTTACCCTAAAGGCAAGAGATAGCTCTTTTACTGTTTCTATATGGGCAATAAAATTGCTTGAATTGTTTTTTGGAGAGATCATTGTTGTTATTTTTGAAAAATAGATTGAATGAGGCCAAATAAGAAGCTGGATTAGGAGATTGTTTAGGCATGAAGAGAAGTTATTGGA
Organism: Lasiurus cinereus; assembly: GCA_011751065.1. NCBI lineage: Eukaryota > Metazoa > Chordata > Mammalia > Chiroptera > Vespertilionidae > Lasiurus > Lasiurus cinereus. Next base: position 26,494,182 of record JAAGEH010000311.1, read on the forward strand.
TTTTAAATATAAGTAGAATTGAGAAAACTGGGTGATTGATTGGATATATTTGAAGGGTTGGATGAGGCCTAAATCATATAGCACTAAATATAGATTTGGGAGTCAGTAGTATGTATATATAATTGGAACCATGAAAATGGATTAAGTGGTCCTGCAAAGTTGTCAATGCCTCTTCTCATGGATGATCAAACATCGCAAATTCATTATTAAATTTGAACAAATTCTCTTCTCGTGTAAACTTTTCCTCCTCTTCCTGTTTTATATCTCCATTTTTACTTCCACTATTGTCCAACCAAGACATTCATATTTGTTTTGATTCCTTCTTCCTCCCAATTTCCAGTGTCAATCACTTAATTCTATAAAAATTGCCTCAACAGTCTCTTGTATCTATCTGCCTTTCCATTGCAATTATTGCCCTAGTTCAATAGAGGACTTGAATAGCCTTTTTCTAGTTCATCAATCCCTCTCTCTAACTACATAACTTGCCAGTTATCTTTCTGAAATCTAAGCTAGATTATGGTATTCCTTCTTCAAAAACAAAGAAACTTCCAGGTTCTCAGGTGTTTATATATCTTGAAGTCCAAAATACATTTCTTGTTGTAAACGTCTTTCATAATCTCACTGTCATTTGTCACTTCAATCTTCTTGTCCACATAGCTCTTCACCTCTGTCACAGACGGTACACTTGATTTCTTCCTTTACGAACACATATTATGCCCATGCTCTTTACATATTCACATATATTTTTATCTCAGCCAGAATTTCTTTCTTCTTCCTCTTTATCTATTGAAATTTTTTCTAAAGGCTTGCATAAATGCATCTTCATCCTTGAAGCCCATAGATCCTCTTGTAAGATTTAATTTCCGATTTCTTGGTACCGCAGTCATATCTTAGTCCCACCTTTTTCACAGTACTTATGGCTGCCAAGATTTTACTATATTTTGTTCATGTACTGTATATATTTTTTATATTGAATTTTAAGTTCTTTGAGAACAGGCACTGGATTTTTATTCAATGTTGAATTGTCTATGGCTAGCATGCTGCTTTGTAAATAGTTAGAATTTAATAAATGTCCGTGAAATAATAAATGCATGTATAAGTTAATGAATGAATAAAAAAATATGTTTCTATTAGCATTGAAAACCTACAAGAAGTCCAACATTTGACTACTAAGCTTAAAATCACCCATAGGGAGATATATTTTCAAAAGCAACAAGAGTATAGATTAGGCTTTATCTTATCAGTTCAGTACTTTGAGTTCTAGAGACATCTGTATACTTATTGAGGCAATTTCCCCTCTTATCACACTGTGATTGTCCATTTGCTAAGAAAATACTTCTTTTCTACATCTGAATTGCTTTCTAGTTTCCATAGATACTGTGAATTCACACCTGCTTGCTTAGGACTCTGTCAAACATTTCCTTTGCTTACTCCTTCTGCCAACACACACGCACACACACACACACACACACACACACACACACACTACATGAGTGTAAACTGTAACCAGCTTAAAATCAGAACTCCAGCTCTCTCTTTGTCATGAAGCTGATTAAAGGTAGCAAGTGATCATTTAGGCTTTGTTAATGGTCTCCATTCCTTAGAGAGGAAGCTTCAAGTGCTGTGAATCTGTACACCTGAATAAGGATTGCCTCCGACATGAGCCCTTTTAGCCATGTCTGTTCTCTGACCCTCAGAATGTAGTTCAAATGTCTCCTGGCATAGATTACAATTGCAACTATAAGAAAATAACTTCAATTGCAACTATAGGAAAGGAAAGGGTGGCTAGTGCAAGTAATGAACAGATAGGTTCCTTTTTAAAGGATAGAGACATTACAAAATTTCACTTCTGTTCTCCTACTAAATCCACTTTTATTTTGATAGTGGTGGTTCAGGAAGCCAGCAGTCTTACCACCTCAAAGAGAAGTCAGAAAGATTTCTGCTGAGAAATATCTGATATAATAATGGGTGTGAAAAACATCTTAAAATAGGTGAATGGTCCCTATGTTCTTTGGGAACCTTCCATAATAGCTGGTATTGATTTTTTAATGAGAGGAAAGCTGATGAAATACAGGATTTTATGTTAGTGAATTCAGCCAGCAAAACTCTTGAGTCTCCTGCAGATGTGCTTTTAAGCAAGATGGGAATTTCATGGATTATTTTTCCCCCGATTTTCCCAGGAGTAAATATGAAGGACTGTGGATATCTGGAAACATGCTGCTTCCTACTGAGTATGAGCCATTAACTCTATACTGGACTTATCACATGCTTGTGTTCGTGGTTCTGGCTATTGATTATTCATGGAAGTTAAATTTATGACTCATATCAAGTAAGTGTCATAGTGTGGTACATTAAGTTCTTTTTAGAGAAGTTTACACATCAAGAGTCAGTTTGAGAGAGAATTGAGGGAACTGTAGATTACCCACATAGGTAGAAAAAAATCTTTCATAAATCTAAATTTAGTTTTTATTATAAGAAGTTATAGTATAGCAAGTGTGGTCCTAAAACCTTTACTGATGCTTTGAGTATCTACAGAATGCCATGTGAAAATTGAAAAGAAGAAAATTGAGAAGTAAATGAGCAGAAGCAAAGAGAATAACTGTTGTTTCTCTCTCTCTCTCTCTCTCTCTCTCTCTCTCTCTCTCACACACACACACACACACACACACACACACACACACACATTCATTGGTCTAATTAGTTCACATTGCCTCTGATCTGTGTTTCAATTTCTGTGACAGCCTAAATATAAGTTTATATGCTTAATCTGAATTAGTATTTTTCACTGCCAAATTTCTTCCTTAGCTTCAAAGTCAAGACTTGAGTAATTAAAACATAGAGAGATTTTCTTGGATATATTATATACCAGAAAACTTCAACATTTGATTTTAATAGTATATTATGAGGATTTTTAAAATAACATACATCTACATTTTCTAAATGAAATGACATTATATTAACTCTATAATTGAATGATTATTTAATGTATTATGACTCATGCTAGCAGTTTTCTTTTTAGGTAGGCAGAAAAGCTTACTAAGTAAGAGAAAAAAGTTCACTGATAGTTTTCTGAATCAATTTTTTTTCAAAAAGCCGTTCTTTCACATTAGTATGCTTACTTATTATCATTCAGCAGAATTTTAGTGTCTCCTGAGAAACAGCATAAACTATATTTGTGCTTTTCTGCTTTGGGTTTAATTAGGAAATGTCTTTGGTTCAAGTAGTAGTAAGTATGCTACTTACTTTTATATGTAGTTATTTACAGCATTATAGACATTTAGAAATGTTGGATACCTCAGTTACTGTGTAAGTTGAAAATTTTAAGTCTAACTGGGTTTCATATGATAATGTATCCTCCCCAATTTCTGGAATATAGTAAGTACTCAAGAGCTCATGGATTCATGAGTTAGAGCCTGTCAGAGCCTAAGTAGATATCAGAGCCCAGAGTAGATATTAGAGTAGATCCTACCTGAATATTTTTATATAAGTGGAGTCAAGTCACAGACTCAGTCCTTGTATAATTTCCTTTGTGGTATAAACACAGATTATGAACCGCAAAGTTCATACAATCTCATGATTGTAATATGGCCTAACAGAATTGGGAGATAAATACAAATCTACCCCTATGAGTCACTGATTACTTTTGGAAAGCCAACTTGAAGATTCTGGAAATGGACAGAACCTTATATATCCAATTTACACACGAAGGAACCAATATCTGTTTGTAGGGCTACATGTTTATAATATTTTTAGAAATTCTCATTTTTTCAAGACAGAAAAGAGAAGTAAAGTACATATGTTATTTTGAAGCTAAAACAAGGATCCAAATAAAATATTCATTACAACAAGGTCAACATTTATTCAGTATTACCTAACAACTTTTCTGCAGTGATGGGAATGTTTTATAGCTGTGCTGTTCAATGTGGTACTACTAACCATGTGTATCCACTGGAGTGCTATTGAGCACTTGAAATGTGGCTAGTGAGCCTAAGGAGCTGAATTTAAAATTTATTCAATACAAATTAAATGTAAAAAAACTACATATTACTAGAAGATACTGTATTGGATAGTACTCTTATCGATTAACAAGGCTCTATTATAATAAATTAACTGAACCCTGTTATATGGCAGATGGTACACTAAATGCTTTATATTAATTATCTATTAGCATTATTATGAAATGTAATCAATTAATACACATAAAGATCTTAGCATGGTTTTCATGCAAAGCATTTGCTATTACGTGGGCATTCATCAATCTTACATGTAAAAGGTAGATGCTATTATCTGCATTAATAGATAAAGAAACAGAGTATTACTAGAGTTAATTAATATACCCCAAGGAACGTAGCAGGTAAAATGCCAAACTAGGATTCAAACCCAGAAAGACCTGTTTACCAAAGTTTTGCTTTTAATAAAATCAAGTACAATTATGGTCAATTGAAGCTTCTACACCAGTTTTTGTTTTTTTAAAAATTGATTTTAGAAAGAGAGGAAGATAGAGGGATAGAAAGATAGAAACATCAATGGGAAACCTTGATTGGCTGTCTCCTGCACGCCCCCAACTGAAGATGGAGCCAGCAACCTGGTAAGTGCCCCGTAATGGAATCAAACTGGTGAACTGGTTCATGGGTCCACACTCAAACACTGATCTACACAGCTGGACTGAACCAGTTATCTATATAATAAAGCCTAAGCGACCATTATGGTGGAACAACCAGAATGACCAGTCGCTATGAGGCACACTGACCATGAAGGGGCAGGTGCTCAATGCAGGAGCGGCCCCATGGGGGTCAGTGTGGTCTCACAGGGGGAATGCTGGGCTCATGGCTGGCAAGGGAAGCGGGGGTGATGGTGAGAGCATCTCCCATTTTTGCAGCAGTACTAAGGAGCAGTGAGTTGAGCTATAAGGAGCAGCGAGCAGGAGAGCAGTAAGGATTGAGGGGTTCTAGATTGTGAGAAGGCACAATCTGGGTTGAGGGACACCCCACTCCAGTGCACAAATTTCATGCACCAGGCCTCTATTTTTGATAATCTTATTGACTCCAAACATCATACTGATTTCCAAAGGTGAACTTCTCTTACAGTTTGCTGTAATTACTACTGTGTATGTATGTGACCAAATGAATCACTATATTCCTTTCCAAGAAGATATTTCTAACGTATCTCTCTCCTCTCACCCTGCATGTCCTAATAAAAGAGTAATATGCAAATAAACCATCACTCCACTACAACCACAAGCCATGCCCACCAGCCAATTAGGATCAAGTATGCAAATTAACCCCGACCAAGATGGCTGTGGCCAAAGAGCAAACAGGAGGGAGGGATGGGTTACCTGGTGATGGAGGAAGCCAAGCTTTCCACACATCCTGGAGGGCCCAGGCCTCCACTCAAGGCTACAAATTTTCAATTATAGAAGATAAATAAATCCCAACAAAATGGTGGCAGCCACGGAGCTGGAGAGAGCAGAAGGCTAGGGTTGCCCCTGGTGATGGAGGAAACCAAGGTTTCTGCACACCTTGGCTGGCCTCTGCCTCCACTTAAGGCTACAATGTTTCAATTATAGAAGATATATAAATCCCAACAGAAATGACTGACACCATGGAGTGAACAGGAGGATTGGCTCCACTCTAGGCTACAAAGTTTCAATTGTAGGAGATAAATAAGTCCCAGACATCAGGGTCTCCACTTGGGTCACCAGGGGTTGTGGCTGGCCTGCAAACCACCCCACACCCCAAAAGAACCTCCACCCTGATCTGAGCAGGGCAAACCAGCTGCCCCCCACTCATGCACCAGGTCTCTATCCTATCTAATAAAAGAGTAATATGCAGATTGACCATCACTCCAACACACAAGATGGCTGCCCCCATTTGGTCAAAGATCCTGCCTCTATGTGGACACAAGATGGCCACCACAAGATGGCCAGCAGGGAAGGGCAGTTGGCAGGGACCAGGCTTGCAAGAGAGGGCATTTGGGGGCAATCAAGCCTACAAGGGAGGGCAGTTAAGGGTGACCAGGCCTGCAGAGGAAGACAGTTAGGGGCAAACAGGCTGGCAGGGGAGAAGTTAGGCATCAATTAGGCTAGAAGGGGAGTGATTAGGGGGTGATCAGGCTGACAGGCAGAATCAATTAGGAGCAAGCAAGAGGTCATGCAGGCGAGTAGTTGGGAGCAGGCAGTCCTAGATTGTGAGAGGGATATCCAACTGCCTGTATAGGCCCAATTATGATCAGGCCTAAACGAGCAGTCAAACATCTCTCAAGGGGTCCCAGATTGGAGAGGGTGCAGGCTGATCTAAGGGACCCACCCCCATGCAAAAATTTTGTGCAATGAGCCTCTAGTATGATCATCATCTCTTTGTATTGGATAGTGCAGTAGTAGGCAAATTCATTAGTCAACAGAGCCAAATATCAGCAGTAAAATGATTGAAATTTCTTTTGATAGCCAAATTTTTTAAACTTAAACTTCTTCTAATGCCACTTTTTCAAAATAGACTCACCAGGCATTGGTATTTTGTGGAAGGGCCACACTCAAGGGGTCAAAAAGCTGCTTCAGTTTGCTGACCATAGGGATAGTGTAATGAAACATTAAATTTTCCCTTTCAGTCAGTAGAGAGCATGTAGACCCATGATTCAGCAGGCCCAATATATACTACTAAATGTAGCATGTTTTAATTGAGTTGCTAGCAAGTCACCCCACATATTTATTTTTTGATTCAATAAATTTTTATTGTTTAGATTATTATATTTGTTCCTCTTTCTTTCCCCCATAACTCCCCTTGACCTGGCTCCCATCCCTCCCTCTGCCCTTACCTCCCCTTGCATTGTCCTCATCCATAGGTATATGATTTTTGTCCAGTCTCTCCCTGAACCTCCTTTAACCCTTTCCCCCTGAGAATTGTCAGTCCACTCCCTTTCTATGCTCCTGATTCTATTATATTCACCAGTTTATTCTGTTCATCAGATTTTCAATTTACTTGATTTTTAGATTCACTTGTTGATAGATATATATTTGTTGTTCATAATTTTTATTTTTACCTTTTTCTTCTTTTTCCTCTTCTTAAAGAATACCTTTCAGCATTTCCTATAATACTGGTTTGATGTTGATGAGCTCCTTTAGCTTTTTCTTCTTTGTGAAGCTCTTTATCTGCCCTTCAATTCTGAATGATAGCTTTGCTGGATAGAGTATTCTTGGTTGTAGGTTCTTGCTATTCATCACTTTGAATATTTCTTGCCGCTTTCATCTGGCCTACATAGTTTCTATTGAGAAATCAGCCGACAATCATATGGGTGCTCCCTTGTAGGTAACTAACTGTTTTTCTCTTGCTGCTTTTAATATTCTCTCTTTGTCTTTTGCTCTTGGTATTTTAATTATGATATGTCTTAGTATGGTCCTCTTTGGATTCCTCTTGCTTGGGGTTGTTTGTGCTCCCTGGACTTGTAAGTCTATTTCTTTCACCAGATGTGGGAAGTTTTCAGTCATTATTTCTTCAAATAGGTTTTCAGTATCTTGCTCTCTCTCTTCTTCTGGCACCCCCATAATTTTGATGTTGATATGCTTGAAAGTGTCCCAGAGGCTCCTTACACCATCTTCACATTTTTAGATTCTTTTTTCTTTCTGCTTTTCCAGTTAAGTGTTTTCTACTTCTTTGCATTTCAAATCTTTGACTTGATTCTTGTGTTCCTCTAGTCTGCTGTTAGGTCTCTATATATTTTTATTTCAGTCAGTGTATGTTTAATTTCTAGTTGGTCCTTTTTCATCTCTAGTTGGTCCTTTTTCATCTCCTCTTGGGTCTTGCTAAATTTATCCATCTTTTCTAGGAAATTCGTGAATAACCTTATAACCATGGTTTTGAACTCTATATCCAGTCATTTGTTTTCCTTCATTTTTTTCATTTGTGATCTTTTCCTTTGTCTCCACATTTTCGTTATGCCAGGAGAACTTCTGTACTGGAGTCAGCCTTATGATACAATATTTGCAAAATTGCAAAAGCCTCTTTGTTCAGCTTGGATGGGGTGGAGTCTCAGGGCTGAGAGAGACAGCCTTAGTTTCCAGTCAGCCTGGCTCTGTGCAGCCTCTGGGTCTCAGTGTCCCTTGGCAATTGCTGCAGCCCTCTCTGTGCACATGTGCGCACCTCCAGACCTCTGCTTTTCCAGTTCCCATGTACTTTGGGGACCTAGAGTCTCACCCGAAACTGGATTCAGTGCAGTCGGAGTGGATTGCAGTGCAGTTGGGAGGTTCTGTCTTCCTCCCACTAGAGAAAGCCAGTGGCACAATCAGCAGTCTGTCCTCTCTGTGTGCAGTGGTGTGTGCACCTCCAGACCTCTGCCTTTTCACGGCTCCCCTAAGTTTCCATGCACTCCTCCGTTTTCATGATATTCCAGACTCCCCCCATATGAGTCTCCAGCCTGGAGCTGGAGTTCAATGCAGTCGGGAGTTTCTGTCTCCCTTCTGCAAGAGGAAGCCAGCCAGGCACTCTGCCACCCTTCCTCTTCACACATGTGTCTCTGTACCTCAGCTTTTTGCAGCTCCTCTGAGTCTCAGTGAACCCTCTCTTTCTTTCTAGTTGTAGAATTTACACACAGCCAGCTTTTTTGCATTTCTGGATGATGTCCATTTTGTTTTTTAGCTGTAGTTTTGAAATTGTTGTGTGAGGCAGCAGTTTAGGTGTTCACCTATGCCATCATCTTGGTTTATCCCCACCCCACATTTTTGACCCTCACTTTCTAATCTGGAAAATAGGGAAGTGATCCAAGACTGTCATTAGGAGAGAGCTAGGAAAAATCCTTGCCTGGTTTACCTCATTGTGTTGCCATAATGTGTGAATGTGATAGTTCTTAAAAGCACTTTCGAAAAAAATCTGAAAACAATACAACTGATACAATATTCTAAATTATGTCCTTGATCTATACTAAAAATATACTGATATGATCCCTGATTATATCAATATTATTGAATAGAAACGTTTGCAATAATAACTATGAACTAATGTAATGACTTATTAAGAAATGTGTTTATAAGCTATACAATGGTACTTTTAGTTTGTTCATTTCTTTTTGGTTTGAATAACTCTCTGGGGAACTCCAAGCTAGTAGCAAAAATGGACTGGCCAAAGATAGACATAAATGAAGCTTATTATTTTTGTTATTCCACAAGGGACTTACCATTTCTAGCAGGTTCAAGAGTAGTTGACTGTGCCTTCTGACAATATTATAAGCTCGACAGCAAAGCTCCACAAAATCTTGGAAATGCTGTGGGTTTTTCCCACCCTCTGTAATAAAGTATTCCATTTCTGAAGTAAAAATAAATGGGGCTCGGTCCCTATAAACCAAAAACAATAGTAACCTTAAGCAGGAGGAGAAATGGTTTATAGGATTAAATTAGGCATTTACAACAACTAATTTTCATTAATTTTTTGTTGTTATTTTCTCTTTATTATAATAGATGAACCTGATTCATTATGGGACAACTGGAGAAACTTGCTAATTGTAGAATTTGGATAATATAGCTGGCCTGCAATAGAGAGAGAAGGACAAGTTATTTTACAATGTCAACCTATATTGTCTCAAATGTTTAATTCCAAGTTACATGAGATGGGAATTAAAAATTAATTTTTATAAAATTAAAAATTAATGTAAGGACAAATTAATAATGAAGGTGATTTTACAGAAAATATATTTACTACTAAATTTTGAAATGATCAAAAAGATCATATTTTTTTTCTTTGAAGATATGCTGATCCTTTAGGAAAAAGTTTCAGGTAAAAGTTGAGATATATAATGACAAGTTCTTTCAGAGGCAGTCTGAAAAAAGCAGATGTTATTAATTCACTATCAAAAGCCTACTAAGGAAAAAAAAGACATAGCTATATTTCATTTCACACTAGGCTCAATAAAGTTACTTATCAGAAAGAAGGAAATATAACCAGACCATGTTGGTATGTAAGTAATATTGCCCCCTATAGTCCCATGGTTAGAAAAAAAAAAAAAGTAAACAAAGGACCAGAGAGATGGTTCCCTTATTTTTTTGTCTTTTTTTTTTTTGTTTTCATGTTATTTGAGGCACAAAGAGACCTGAGATGAAGGGTTAGCACTTCTAATAGAAACTAGCAAAGGAAAGATTGGAAACCTTTCTGTGATTAAGCCTCACTCACTGAATAAGAAAAACACAAAGAAGTTTTGATGCTGATTTGGCCTAAGGGTTATTGAATGAAAATTTTGAAATAATTTTTTAAAGAGTCTTTAAATTACAACTTCCTGAATTATTTTTTGCTTTTCTCTTCAATAGATAAAAATGTTTCAACAAATTGATTTTTCTTGGGAAGTTCCTATAGCGATGTTCAAATTTGTGTGATAACACATTTCCTTCTTTCATGGCAAAACCAACATTATAAATCAGATGAATAAACACCATAGTGCAAGTCAAATACAAAAGAAATATTCAAATTAGAGAAATGTAAACTAGTAATAATAATGAAGAACATAATTTTAGTTGTGTTTAAATATTATAATCTAAATTTTCAGTGTACCTAACAATATAAATCTTGCATCTTTCCTATATGATTTACATGGCTAAGTTCTTTATAAAAATATTTTTATTGATTTCAGAGAGGAAGGGAGAGGAAGAGAGATATAGAAACATCAATGATGAGAAAGAATATTCCATCAGCTGCCTCCTGTATGACCCCACTGAGAATTGGATCTGCAAACTGGACATGTGCTTTGACCAGGAATCAAATCCTGGTTCATAGGTTAATGCTCAACCATACTACATGGTTAACTTCTGAACAATTTTTAAAATAACAAAATTAGACTAAAATTTTTCTGTAAATAGAAAGAAACCTCATAGGTGAAACAAAACACTATCCCATTTCTATAGGTTGTAGGAGTCATAGCTGGGATTTGGTTTATCAGTCCACTCCAATGCGAACCTAATCCCAGATTGCAGAATCCGTGTCCTAGAACTCAAATCTCAAGTTTAAGAAATACTTTTAAATCTGAGAAATAAATTGGCTGTGGCAAGATGGAAAATTGGAAACTATTTGATCTCTTACAGTCTCTACCATTATTAAATTCTGAATCATATGTTGAAAATCTCTCAGTTATAGTTGTGCAAATATTTCAGAAACGTTTTGTTGTGACTATACATCTGTCCAGATTACTATTTTAACCATTACTTGCCCAAGACCCACCTGTTCCTGCTTCTATACCTTTTACCTTCTAGATGTTTTGTTTCCTACTTCTAGGAAATATTTTATATATTTTCAATATTGGTGAGAAACGAGTAGTAGTTTTAAAATGCACATGTTTGGGGGAAATTTAAGAATATTTCTATTATAAATATTACTTATTAAGGAGGCAAATCAACTTATATGGGAAATATCAGGTCAATTAATAATTTGTTGCTTGTTTTTACTGATTCATAAACTTTCCTTTTAGATATAATCTCTTTATATAAAGTCATGAGAATACCAAGATTATTATCATTAAGAATTTACATTTGTTAAACATAAAAAAAAATCAAAGAGAGCAAGCAATTGTGCCTTGCCTTTTCACACATAAGAGTATATATTGCCAATGGATGAGAAAATGGCTCTGCTACTTTAACACTTGGGCTCAGGTTTTGAATGCCTGTCACAGTACAATCATCTTGCAACATATTTAATTGCAGCTGTTAAAGATTTGAATTTTCTATGTATCATGGCCATAAATTCAGGACCACTATGTCATCTGGAATTAACTAAAGAAGCAGCCATTTTGTGTCAATGCTGGAGAGAAAACAGGATGTGTTGGGATTATTGAAAAGTGGGAATATCAGTCTCCAACATGACATCTTCCGAAGGGTTGTACGAACTACTGCCCAATAGTCTAGAGAAGTTATAACAACTAAGTTAGTTCTTGATTTGTGAATTAGAGAAAATAACAGTAGTTACTTCAAAAAGTTCCTCTGAGGATTAATGAAACAAATGCATTTCAAGTAATTATGATGATTTAAGTGGTAATTTCGACTATTTCTTTTAGATTCTGGTTCACTACCCTAGATGATACAGCACCATACTAGGGAGAACCTTCTTTCACCTCTCCCAGTGATAATCCACAGCAATTTGAGAAGAGCTACATGTTTCAATATTGGTGATATGAATAGTGGCTTGGAAAGACAGACAATACTATCAAGGAATCGTGGCAGTAGAATCAGTCTTCTGGGCTCTGTGAACATACTTATCTCTTCCTTTTTTAAGACAATTCATCTAGCATTTACTTGAGCAACTAATAAAGTCCATAAATGGATGTACACAAATTTTAGTCCCAGGTTCGAAAGATTTGAGTGCTTGAATATGTGTTCATACCCAGAACCAAAATGGGACTCAGCAATGAGGTACATTTTATTACTGAAATTACTATTTATATCTTAAAATTCAAATGTTATTGTCCCCTGAAAATATCATAGTCATATTAAACTATCTTATTTTAAAATTTTTAAAACTTTGCAGACTCTCATCATAGTGGTTGGTGAAATGAGAGCACAAATAATGACTATAGAGTACTTTGAGAAATGTTTAAGTATACACTTTTCCTGATGCCACAAATGACCTACATTTCAGAGAGCACATTTTTGCTGTCCAACACAAGTCTCCTTTTTAATATCCATGAGAAGGCAATTTGGAATCTCCATTGGATAGAATAGAAACTTTTATAATTAGACAACACAGGAAGCCTCATAGGTGCAATATAATGAGAACTCAAAGGTTCATGTACCATGAACTATTACAGAAAGAACTTGTGACACTGTGAGATATCCAAGCTCTTGGATAAATTATTAATTGAAGAAATCCTCAGAAATAATATATCTAAAACATGTTTTTCTCCAAAGTCTAGCATCTTTTATAAATGCACTGTAAGACTCTGGGAGGTCACTCATCTTTAACTGCTCAGTAACTTGAGATCATGATATGAGTTTCTTGTAGCCTCAGATACACCATCTTCCTTATTTGAAAAGGGAATTAGAACAGCTACTTCTTCAAAATTATTAGTCCTACTTTCCTAAATCTGAAATATTGTGTGTTAGTTTATAGAAGATTAGGATTTTATGAAGACAGGAAGAAACTAGTCAGCTCCTCCAAATTCCCATGATTTCCCCCTTTGAGACTGAATTCAAAGGAAAATGTACAGTTATGCTTTCAATGGAATTTCAGCAACTGTTTGGAATAGAAGTTAACAGATATGAAGAAAAAAAATTATCAAAGCTATAATGCTTGGGTGAAATTGGATTGTGGTATCACACTTCAGGTTCTAGGATGAAGGTAAAAATCAAGAATAGTCCCAAGTTACCGCTGAAACATTTAAACTACCCCAAAATTTACCATGTTCATGTTCAAAATTTATATATTACACTTGAAATGGACATTTTATATATTACTAAGTTTTCCCCCTGGCATAGGATTAGGTACTCTTTCTTCAGTTGATCACCAGATGAAGTTCTTATACTAGGCTCATGCTCAGAAGCCATTTGCAGTCTTTCTTTAATCACTAGATTCAGACTCAGGATTATGAAATGCTAATATTGACAGGTACATTGTATCTTAGATCAGTGGTCCACAAACCGTGGCTGGTGTACCACATGCAGCTCATGAGCTGCACTTTGCTGCTCTATTGACTAAGTAGTTTGCTGACCAGTGGACTAGACTAAATGTTACTGTGTAGTTGGAAGCTATGAGGATTAGGCAATTGTGGCATATTGTGTGCAAAGAAGTAAAGGATAGTATATGACAATGGTCGGCTAGCGAGCTGCAGTTTGCCGACCACTGTCTTAGATCAACTCAGGAGCAGCACTTGAGCCTTCCATTTTAAGCAAACTTTGTTCACAATGGGGCATAGGCAAGAAGGCAGTGTCCTTACACTACTACCTAATTGTTCTCTCCCTCCTTCTATCATTTCTTTTATTTTATTTCCTTTCACAAAACTTTCTTTCTCAATCATCGCCCAGTCTCTTCATGTGAAAATCTAAATTTATTTTTTTTAAACTAGAGAAACTGTTGGTTTAATTTGTTTGGTTTTGGTTTTTTATTTCTAATGAGAAGGGACAGCTATATATAAATAAAATTACTCAAAAGAAACCAGGTGATAAAACATAGTGGAATAATGAGGTAAAGTAGAAGAGGAAAAAATAATGGGAAAAAAATGAATGGCAATCTTTATTTCTTGAAATAGTCAATATGAGAATGCTTTGAAGACCCAAACACTGTTCAAATGCTAGGTGTAGTTTGCCTAGAACTGACTTTGTGATTAGCGAAGCCTTTGTGATACTTATAGTATGCCATTTAAAAAAATTATTTCATTGTTATAGAAAAAATATAACATAAAATTTACCATCTTAACCATTTGTAAGTGTGCAGTTCAGTGGTATCAAATACGCATAATGTTGTACAACCATTACTGCCAGCCATCTCCACCTTTTCATCTTATAAAACTGAAATTCTATACTCATTGAATAATAACTCCCCATTTTTCTCTCTTCCTAACTCCACCATTTAACATTCTGTCTCTATGATTCTGATTTCTCTAAGTAGCTTCTAAAAATGAAAGTATGCAGTATTCACCTTTTTGTGACTGAATTTATTTTGTTTAGCATAATGTCCTTAAGGTTTTATTCATGTTGTAATATGTGTTAGAATTTCCTTCTTTTAAGGCTGAACAATATCCTTTTGTATGTATATAACACATGCTTTTTACTCATTCATCTATTGTTGGACACTTGAGTTGCTTCTACATTTTAGATATTGTGAATAATGATGCTAAGAACATGGATATATAAATACTGTTTTAATCATTGCTTTTAACTCTTTGAGATGTATATGCAGAAGTGAAATTGTTGAAACATATGGTAATTCTATTTTTAATTTTCTAAAAAATGCAGCAGCATTTTATATTCCCACTAACACTGAACAAGGGTTTCAATATATCTACATCCTGCTGACACTTGTTTCCTGTTTTTTTTTTTTATAGTAGCCATCCTCATGGTATGAGGTAGTGTGTCTCAAAGTTTGAGTCTTATCCCCCAGACTCCCAAATGTAGAGTGACCACTATGTAAAAATCCCTTGGTAAGTTTCCAATTATAAAACAGAATATGCCAAGTTATTAATAATTTTATCTTTAGAAAAATTATACTTTTTCAGGTCAAAAGAAATAAAATTTATGGCATTTTCATAGTGATGAACCAAGATTGAGCCCCTGTTAAGTGTCAGGTGCTAGCTAAGTGCTTAAGACACAAAGATGCATTTAAGACACAGTTGAAGAGTTATTAGAAGTTGTATGTTTCTTTTAGAAAATTTAGATGAGGTCTTCTTTGAGTAAAAATAATTGCAATGTTTCTTATTGAACAATTATGTGACTAACAAACCAGTAAGACTCATATAATTTCTTTTTCTTTTTCTTAAATCTTCACCTGAGAGGATATTTTTCCATTGACCTTTTTTAAGGAGAGTGGAGAAATAGGAAAAGACAGAGAGAAACATTGATGTGAGAGAAACACATCGATTGGTTACCTCCTGCACAAGCCCTGACCAGGGCCTGGGCCAGAGAGGAGCCTGCAACCAAGATCAAACCCAGGACCCTTTGGTCTATAGGCCAATACTCTATCCACTGAGACAAACTGGCTTAGGCCTATTCATAGAATTTCAGAGAAAACTAAAATAGTAATGAAAGCATGTGGAAGATCATTAATATCTGTATAGCATTTGGATTACAATGAATATTGCACCAAACCAGGATGATTGGAGCAAGACAAAAATTAACATTTTAATCTGCTAAGGGAGTTTTGTTTTTCAAAGTTGGTTTTAAATTGATAATATTTAGAATATAAACATTTTAATACTCAAATTAGAAATCATCAAAAATCTTTAAATCAGTGGTAATTAACTATTGAAGATAATGTCAAAATGATCATAGATACTTGAAAAGAATATAAACCATGTTGGAAGAAAACAGCTATATAATATTTAGACCATACTGGCTAGAAATAATTTAACAAGAAAAGAACAGAGTTTGCATTTTATTTTGTTTAGTTCTGAAATGACTTTTTCATATGTTTTAAATGGATTGATGTGTGGTGGTATATATTTAATAACTAGCTCACTTTTTTTTTATAGAAAAAAGCAATGATTTGTAACATTTGCCAATTTTCATCATGTATACATTCCCATTATGGCTGATTTTAATCTACTAATGTGATGTCATTGAATGCGGAGTTAAGAAATAATAGACACAACAGGCTCTTGGAAGCTGGTCCAAGACATCTCTGCTTATGTCTAAAGTTATTTCTGAAGTCAAGGATAATTTGGTGAAATATGTTACAATCTAACTAAACATTACAGATAGTGTGCAATCCAGTCTATCAGTCAACAAACCTCAAAGTCAGAGAACTTAAAGGACTAATAGTTCAATTTTTGACTTTTAAAGCACATACTTTCAAAAGGGAGTGGG
Organism: Lasiurus cinereus; assembly: GCA_011751065.1. Classification (NCBI taxonomy): domain Eukaryota; kingdom Metazoa; phylum Chordata; class Mammalia; order Chiroptera; family Vespertilionidae; genus Lasiurus; species Lasiurus cinereus. The sequence goes on from JAAGEH010000311.1 coordinate 26,510,659, forward strand.
GCCAAAACCTGTTTGGCTCCATGGATAGAGCGTCGGTCTGTGGACTGAAAGGTCCCAGGTTCGATTCCGGTCAAGGGCATGTACCTTGGTTGCAGGCACATCCCCATCCCCAGCAGGGGACGTGCAAGAGGCAGCTGATCAATGTCTCTCTCTCACTGATGTTTCTAACTCTCTATCCCTCTCTTCCTCTCTGTAAAAATAATCAATAAAATAATATATTTTTAAAAAGGGAGTGGGCTATAAGGGGTCAATGGGAGAAAAAAAGGGACATATGTAATGCTTTCATCAATAAAGATTTTTTGAAAAGCACCACAAATATATTTTGATAATTGAAAATGAAAGAAAGAATTCTCACCTAGAGATGCATTCTTTTTTCTTATCACTTCATTTGGAATACTTAATTATAATTAATTACAATAAATATGTATGACCCCTCAATGCTAGGCACTCTTCTAAATTCTTTACATACATCAATTAATTTAATCTTCAAAACAATATGTTTTATAGATGACTAAGCTGAGGCACAGAGAAGCCATATGTTTAAGGTCATATCATTGGCACATGTTAGTATCAGATTAAAAAACACACCGTACAATCTATCTCCAGGGTACCTGACCTTAACCGCTGCTCATACAATCTCTAAAAGTATCTAAAAAGAAAGCTGCAAAAAATACTTCATCAAGTTTAATATTAACAAAGTGAAAGATGATATAGACTATGGAAATATTCTCTGAAAGACTAAGAAGTATGACTCAATGAGTTAGGAGAGCAATGAACATCACTAATAAAGGCCTATCTTATTTTTTCCTCTAAAAGAGAGTCATCAAAATACTGAGTTGAAATTCATAATTTATTACAAGAGTATTTTTTTAGGCAATGAAAAATGACTATATAGAAATCATTGTTACTGGGGAACTTTGAGTGAAAAATTGTGTATGTATAATTAAACCACTTTAATTTGAATGTTTGTGAGAAAAATAGAGCAATGAAGGTAATAATTAAGCAATACTGTGGAAGAAAAACTAATATGTTTCAGAAAGTTGGTGAAATTTGCCAGTATTTTCATTATAGGAATTAACCAAATATTCCTAGAATCATTTCTCTAATCCCATAATTAAAACCAATAAGGAAGGATTGCTAGTTTATGTACAAGATGTGAAAACCTTTATATTCATTACTGATATTTTCTTTCTTTCTTTCTTCAAGGTTAGAAAGTCTATAGGAGCCTCAGATTTGATTTAAGCATGAAGATGGGCTTTCTAGATTTCTGGAAAATGGAATTCAGAGGAATGGTTCAGGGACACCTAGGCAAGGAATCCAAATGAGAGTGTTGCCAGGCTGACTCATGAGGAGAGCCTGATATTTGCAAACCTTTCCTAAACAGAGTCACACAGATGGATAGTGTGAGATGTTCTGAAATGGTGATGGAAGCATGAGTATAAAAGGGCAATAGCCCAGCAAGAAATCAATTTTATTCTCAAAGATCCATATTACATAGTTTATGTTGGCATTTTAATACCAAAATATGGCCATCTGGAGAAAGTTCATCACATTATATTGTAGGAGACATTATTATTTCTTCTACTGAGGAGCTGTTTTTAGCTAAATGACTGATTAGTCTTTGAAATGGTCTGATCCCAATTCTACTTTTATCTGAAGTATCCTTTTTAAAGCAAGAGACGTTGGCCTTATACAGTACTTCTGGTTTCCTTGACTTCAGTTTAAGATTAAAAAAAAATAAAATCAACAAACAGTTTTTCCTTCTTAGTAAATAATATAATTCTTTGCTAAGACCAAAAATCCATGAATCAATTTAGAACATTTTTTTTTCTTCTTCTAACTCACTGGGCCCGCACCCCAGCCCAAACAATTAGCAGATTCTGTGGCTCATTTTAAAATATATTCTAAATATGTCAGTTTGCATCACTTTTTACCATTAAGGTCTTGCCTTAACTATTGCAATAGCCTCCTAACTGGTCCCCTGGACATAAAATAAAAGCCAACCTCCATACCATGTCTTCAGTGTGCTACTTGTTTTGGCCTCCACCAGACTCCTCACCTTTACCTCCTACTGTCTGCCTCTCTCTATCTCACCTTTAGGCCTCAGGCTTTCTTGTTATCACTGGAACATGCCATACTTATTTCAATGCTAATGGTTGATAGTTTTGCTTTTCTTTCTTCTCATGGATCTCCATAGTTACCGCTCATTACACAAATGCTTCTCATCTCTTCCAAGGGGCTTCTTTAGAACAGCATTCCTGCCTCAGTCCCTTTCTGTCCCATTTCTCTGCTTCAGTTTCTTACTAAAAATTTAAATACTTTATTTCCTCATATTATTTCTTTGCATGTTAACTTGTTTAATGCCTGTTATCTCTACTAGAAAGAGATCGGGGTTTGTATTTTGTCTTGTTTAATGTTATAGCCCCTGATTCTTGATCTAGGTGCTCACTAAGTACATTTACAATGATTTAAGACTGATTGAGTTCAGGAAGTGTGCTAGTTTTATAATATGTGGACCAGGGGTAGTGAATACTATGGGCAATATATCAGAAGCATTGAGACCATAAATTTATGCCTCATTGTCCATTCAAGACTTATTTAAAAAACTCCAAAATATTGTATTTCAGATAATTCAGACTAGAACAGGGTTAGCATCTCATAAGAGAGGACCAATTTAGTCCACTATTTTAGAAAACTAATTTTTCCATTAACGATCTATTGAAAAAAAATCCTTTAGTTTATTAGATTTTTATATTATGTTTATGTTTTCTTCAGCTTTTCGAGAGATGGGGAGTGAGTCAAATGCTGGATTTCTATGCCATTATATATCACTCTAAGATATTACTTAATTACTGTAATAAAACTTGTTTGTACACTGACCTCTTTATCCCTCCAAATGTTTGCGCATGACCTAAAATTTTTCCAAAGTCAATGTGAAACATGTGGCCTGACTTCGTCAGCATGATATTGTCGTTGTGACGGTCACAGACTCCCAGGATGAACGTTACCACACACCAGCCAGCACAGGAATAGAAAAAGTTGTTCAAGGCCTAATAAATTGAAAAACAATAACACAAGAATAATGCACATATAAAAATGAGCAAATGCATTCACATCAGAGTTAATGGAAAAAAGTATGATGAAAGCAAAATTACATAATCAAGGACCACTTCTAAATTTTAGCTGAGAGAAGGGTATAATTAAATAACTAATCCTTGATATGTGACAGAAGAACATGCAGTGATATCTTCTTTAGCCTAATAGATACAAGTTTTCATTGAAATGGGGAAAATACCTCTTTTATTTAGTTTGCGTTAACTTTCAGAATTTCTAGAGAGGATTCTTGGTGTGATTTTTTGATGTCTCAAATCTATAATACTGAATAATTTTTTTCAAGGTAAAAGAAGAAACAATATAACTTAATATTGCCTATCCCCAGAGAAATTTAAAATATCAGCTGTTTTAATATTTGAATTTTTAACACAGAAAAAGCTATGTTGAAATATCTATAAATATTTTATGTTTATAGTTGCAAATGGATCATTCAGTTAATGTTTAAAAGTGTCTTGGTACAGTATACCAGTATATCAATGAATGTTTGTGTGGGTGGAAACAGATAACTGTTAAGTCAATTGTGGCTTATGCTTCTTTAATGAACAGAGGTATCTTGCCAAGATTACTCTATGTTTTCAACATGGTATCCTGTGAATCATTTTCAGTGATGCAACCATGAGTGCCTTTGGTGTATCCATGAGTGATTGGTTGGACTACAGTTCTGAGTTTCCTCAAAAGGTGTGGCTGACTTGCTGGACAGAGAATCTATGTCACTGGACTACATGCTGGGACATCTTCATTCAGGTACCCTAGGTGCCGGGCAAACTATGTAATCTGTCTGTCTAGACTTCCTTCACTTATAAATTAAAGATAAAATATGTTCTTCACATCATGGCTGTGAAGAATAAATGTATGTGGAGACATCTAAAACAGTAAAATGGATATTTGTGTAAAACTCAAATTACAATGTGTGGAATAACTAACAGTAGATTTCAAGATAAATTCTAATTCTGTTATTTGGCCTCCCAAAAGTCACCTCAGTTGCCAGGACTGAAGGGTTTCCTAGAATGAGGAAACTTCAGTGCTCAGAACAGTCTGAGGAGGTTTAATGCTGGCTCATATTGTGTCTTTGTGTGAAAGGTGCCTCTGCCTCTGGGTGGACCCAGATGTAACAGTTCCTGTCTTGGTAGGCAGAATGAGAAAGCTGGCTCTAAGCAACTTCTCCCCTTAGCCAGGAGTCCTGATATAAAACCCACATAACTGTACACTGCTGGCCAGATGCAAGGAGGAAGTAAAGTGGGGGTAAAGGTTCGCATTCAATAAAACAGTATGTTTTGTCAAGTACTGAAATATCAAAAAAGTTAATAAACTCTATTATGCATTTTGCCAACATTGAAAGAATAGGTAGGAGAAAGTAGAACTTGGCAGAAGAAATCTATTGCAAAGGATGGAGGGAGATTTCTAGAAACTGGAGATTGTGTTTAACTTGGCAGAGGTAACTTGAAGGGCGTAGTTGAAGGAGCATCATCTTAGGTGAGATAAGGAAGGCAACTGAGCAACAGGAATCTTTATTAATAGCCTGGAATTTGACCCAGAAAACAAACAAACAAACAAATTTTTATCTGGTTAATTTATCATTTAAACTGGGTCATTGTTACTAGGCTGATGACTGAGTAAATTAGAATTCGAGGAGTTACTTTTCCATAAATCAGAATTTCTAATGAACCAGAGCATATTCTTATTCAAGTACATTATGTAAAATTAGCTCCAGCAGGACAAACCTTTTCATAATCCGCCTTTAAGTGGTTGTGCTGACTGAACCACTTCTTGATTGTGTTTTCCTTCAGCGGTCCCATCAGTCCAGCATGGCGGTGGATCTTTGCTAGGGTCACAGCATCGGGCACCATCTGCACTAATCCTGTTTGAGAAAAAAAATAATTTTTTTTCCCTAAAAAAAAAAATGCGTAGGAAATACTAGCACAACTTAGATAATCCTTTTATTTCCAGATCTTTTCTGAAGGAGCCTTATCTAGATGGCCTCCTCTCTAATTTTTCCTAAATCCTGGGGAACAATGAGGCTATTTTATGTGTTTGGATCAGATGTGTCAGAAAGAGCTTTAATATTTTTTTTCTAAAATGACAATAGAGAGTCAATTTAGGTGTCTCACAGAGACCCCGGTGGCTCAATAGAGTTGTGGGTTAATTAATATATGGCTTGTGTGGTCATTTACAATTTAAGGGAGGACATTCAAATTTGTATAACAAAATGCAATCTCCATAACAAATATTTGAAATATATTATAAAAATCAATGTTCAGTTTCATAAGAGCTTCGTTGTTAAATGGTAATTTTCTAGGTGTGAACACAATAACTCTGCAGTAAACAGGTCAAGAGTCACCTGCCCTTCCTTCTGAAACTATGATAACCATTTTTACAAAATATATTTTTATTGATTTCAAAGAGGAATGAAGAAGAAAAGGAGATAGAAACATCAATGATGACAGAGAATCTGCTTCCTGCATGCCCCCTGCTATGGATCAGGCTGCAACCGCAACCTACTGGCTCACAGGTTGATGCTCACAACCACTGAGTCATGTTGGCTGGGCGATAATAATTTTTTAAAAGGGAGCATTTACTCCCTTTTAAAAGGGACCTTTGGTCGATTGACCATATACATCAAGGCTTCTTTTTCATTGCTTTCATAAGATTACTGAAATGCATATATTTTCAAACTCACTGATTTTTATTCTGTTCACAACAGCAGTTTAAACCCAGTATTTAAGACTTTTTCTGGGACCAATATCCTCAAAACAACCTACAATGTACAGTTCTGTAAATAAAGTCATGGAAAGAAATTAAAGTACAGAATGACATATCATCTTAACAACTGCAATAGTTGCAAACCCAAATTCCCAAAGGGACCAAGTATACAGATGAAAAGAGAGATGGTGGTATTTTTAAAATTGATTGTTTCATGGTCTACCTTAAAAAAATTCAATTAAACAACAACAAACAAGTAGATCACAGTGCTGATAAATGAAACACTTCCCTGGGCTGGCTGTGGCTGCTGTTTGCAGCCTTAATATCTCTTAATATCCAATAGCCCAGCTGTGACCATTAGGCACCTACATCGCTGGATGAGAAAGAGACTTAAACATGGGGAGAGAGAATTGAATGTTGCAAATATAACCTATGCCACATAAATAAATCTTACCTAATAATAGACAAACATGTAAATTCACCAGACCTCCTGCTATGCCCACAGCCAATCAGAGTGAGTATGCAAATTAAAAGGCCAAAGATGGCAGCTGCCCAGCTGCTCCAGGCTTGCGGGGTGGCCAGGCAGGATAGGATGCCTGCTGTTAGAGAGAGGGTGGTGGTGATGGTGGAGGGGAGCAGGGGAAAGGGATTTACAGGAGTGGAATGCCACAGCAAAGACAAGACTGCAGACTCCTGAATCTGCAGCAAACATGAAGATGGCAGACTCTGGCCGGAGTGAAGGCCTGTGTCCCTGGTGCCAGAGGAAAACCAGAACTGGAAGCCAAGGGAAGGAAGGCCTATTGCACAAATTTCTTCATACAACGAGCCTCTAGTAAATAACAAAAAGAAAGAACACCCCAAAGATAAATCCTAGATCCTGGGCACATTCTTTTTTTAAATTTTTAATAAATCTTTATTGTTCAGATTATTATAATTGTTCCTCTTTTTTCCCCCATAGCTTCCCTTCACCTGGTTCCCATCCAACCCTCTGCCCTTTCTTCCCCCCCC
>JAAGEH010000311.1:26517880-26572661 GCA_011751065.1 Lasiurus cinereus
TTGTAGGTAATTAACTTTTTTCTCTTGTTGCTTTTAATATTCTCTCTTTGTCTTTTGCTCTTGGTATTTTAATTATGATATGTCTTGGTGTGGTCCTCTTTGGATTCCTTTTGTTTGGGGTGCTGTGCACTTCCTGGACTTGTAAGTCTATTTCTTTCACCAAGTGGGGGAAGTTTTCAGTCATTATTTCTTCAAGTAGGTTTTCAGTATCTTGCTCTCTCTCTTCTTCTGGCACCCCCATAATTCTGATGTTGGTAGGCTTGAAGTTGTCCCAGAGGGACCTTACACTATCTTCACATTTTTGGATTCTTTTTTCTTTTTTGCTTTTCCAGTGGAGTGTTTTTTGCTTCTTTGTATTTCAAACCTTTGACTTGATTCTTGCGATCCTCTAGTCTGCTATTAGGTTTCTGTATATTTTTTATTTCAGTCAGTGTATGTTTAATTTCTAGTTGGTTCTTTTTCATCTACTCTTGGATCTCACTAAATTTATCCATTTTTTTCAAGGAAATTCTTAAAAAACCTTATAACCATGGTTTTGAACTCTATATCCAGTTGTTTGTTTTCCTCCATTTCTTTGTTTGTGATCTGTTCTTTAGTCTCTGAATATTTCACTGCTTCCCTGAGCTGGTAAAGTAGCTTTGTGTGCTAGCTGTCCTAAGTGGCCCAGTAGCTCTGCCTCCGTAGTTACCTGAGGTGGACACTCTTGGTGTACCTACCCCTTTGTGGACTGTGTGTACAGTCTTGTAGTTAATTCTTGATTGTTGTTGGTATCACTAAGGGGGATTGATCTCCAAGCCAATTGGTTGTGAAGATCAGCTGTGTTTGCACATGTGGGCTTGCCACCTGACCTCTGTTTTTTGCATGCATGCAAGCTTCCAGAACTCTGCCTTTCGGTTCCCCTGAGTTTCCATGAGTTCTAGGGACCCATATGAGTTGGGTCCCCAGAGTCTCACCCAAAACTGGGGTTCAGTGCAGTTGGCCCTGGATTTCAGTGCTGTTGTGAGGCTATGTTTTCCTCCTGCTAGAGGAAGCCAGGCACAATCAGCAGTCAGTGTTCTGTGTGCACCCTTTCACACGTACTTTCATGCACACTTTCGCAAGCCCCCAGATTTCATGTCTTTTGTGGCTCCCCTAAGTTTCCGTGCACTCCTTCCTTTTCACAACAGTCCAGACTCCCCCTATGAGTCTCACCTGGAGCTGGGTTTCAGTGCAGTTGGGATTTTCCGACTCTTTCCTGCTAGAGGAAGCCAGCCAGACCCTCCTCTGCCCATCCTCTCCACAAGTGTTTCTCTGTACCTCAACTTTTTTTTTCCATATATTTTATTGATTTTTCACAGAGAGGAAGAGAGAGAGATAGAGAGTTAGAAACATCAATAAGAGAGAGACATTGATTAGCCACCTCCTGCATGCCCCCTACTGGGGATGTGCCCATAACCAAGGTACATGCCCTTGACCGGAATCAAACCTGGGACCCTTCAGTCTGCAGGCTGAAGCTCTATCCACTGAGCCAAACCGGTTTCAGCTGCACCTCAACTTTTTACAGCTCCTCTGAGTCTTCGTGAGTCCCTCTCTTTACTTCTAGTTGTAGAATTTTCACTCAGCCAGCTTTCCTGTGGTTCTGGATGGTGTCTGTTCTGTCTTTTAGCTATAGTTTTGAAATTGTGCGAGGCAGCATCTTAGGTGTTCACTTATGCCGCCATCTTAGTTTCTCTTCCACATTCTTAATATAACACCTCTAGCTCCTCTTTCATTAGTAATTGGTTCTTGTGTAGGTTTTCTCATGTATATTTAAGTGAGATAGCAAAGCATTACATTTAGTAGTGACAAAATTAGAGGCGTGTTCTCTTTCTAATCCTGAAAATTTCCCTCCTAATTTTCCCAATCCCTCCATGTAACACTCCCTAAAGGAAAGTTACTTCTACTTTGTTCCCAAGTGTTTTGTTGCAGCCTCACATCTGATCATGCCTGAAATTAGGACTTAGATCATTACACCCTTTGGATATGGGCTATCACAATATCAGTTACTTGTTAGGCCACATTTGTCTTCAGAGAGTTAATCTTTGCTAAATCCCAAGTCATTTATCACAAGCCTTGCTTTGCTAACTATTTAGAAAACCTTGTACCCAATTTATAACAATCATGATGGCTAAATTCTGCCAATTAATTAAAACCACAAATTACATTTTACACAGTTTAAGCTAGTACATATTGCACACCTTTTCAATACTTCTAAAATAATTCTATGCAAATTGAGTAATATGCATGGCTCCATTCTCAAAGTCCTTTAATGCAGTGTTGCTTAAGTTTTAATGCATATATATATATATATATATATATATCACTCGGGGATCTTGCAAAAAATGTAAGTTCTGATTCAGTAGAAAGGAGTGGGGCCTGAGATCCTGCATTTCTAACAATTCCCCAGGTGATATCAATGCTGCTGGTCCATGGGTCATACTTTAAGTAGTGAGGTGCTGAAGAACAAAACTTTTCAAGGTGGTATCATAAAAGGAAATGGTTATCAAAAGGGGTGCATAAGAAATATTAGAGCAGCTTTTTCAATCACCAAAACTTGAGTACTTCTGCCCTCACCCCCAGTGATAAACTTGACTTAAAACCCTGGTTGTGGCTTTGTTATATTTGCTCCTCCTATTCCCATAAGTAATTTTTATTCCAATAAAATTTGTAGTTCCAGAATTAACATAAATTATAATTTTTTTAAAATTTGGCTTGATAGTCTCTTCCAAAGCTATTAGAATATTATATATAAACTAGAGGCCTGTGCATGAATTTGTGCACCACTGGGATCCCTTGGCCTGGCCTGTGGGATTGGGCCAAAAACGGTTATCTGACATTCTCTAAGAGTCCCAGATTATGAGAAGGTGCAGGTTGAGGGACCCCATCAGTGTACAATTGGGGCCATGGAAGGATGCAGGAGGTTGGCCAACCAGGGCAGGACCATGGGAGGGCTCCAGGGTGTGTCTGGCCCACCTTGCTCAGTCCCAATCTGCCAGACTCCAGCAGGAAGCTCACTGGTTGAAGCGTCTGCCCCTTAGTGGTCAGTGCATGTCATAATGAGCGGTTGAGTGGCCTTAGCATATTATTAGCATATTATACTTTGGTTGAATGGATGACTGATTGACCCAACACTTAGCATGTTAGGCTTTTATTATATAGGATTAGTCATGAGAATTATAATCAACAATAATGTTAAAATCTTGTAAGCTTCTGGCCTGAAGTATATTCTCCTTATGGGCTACAATTCTGTTTAAATCATTTTAGTAATCTGTACCTTACTCTGTGACATTTTTTGAGAACAGTAGATATTTGATAAGCCTTGGAACATGATTAAAAATACAACCTAAAAAATGACATTTGCTTTAATGATCTCTATTTTTCTTGAAGAAATAATTTGCTAGCATAATGCTGTTTGAATTTTTACAACTATAGAAGCTTGCTGGTAAATGGGCAAGAATGATTTGTTTGATTTATGACATTTGCAACTCTGGGCAAGTCTAGAGTTATTTTTTGCTGAATCATTTTATTAACTTCAAAAGATTTACCCTCTGTTACATTCTGTGATTATAAACTGAGAAATGAGCAGATTGAATTGAAGAATTCCATGGAAGTCAGTTATGTATTCAATTTCTGAAGAAAAGGTGATCCATATGACATCATAAAGCTCAGCTTGGCTCATCCAGTTTTATTCTTACACTTTCAACATATTAGGCTATGAAAGAATTAGGTCACATGAGAAAAGGGAGAGTAAAACTCAAGGAATAAAAGGATATCAGAGTAGCAATGATAAAAAGACTCTTAGGAACTAGAGCTTTAGAAAGGATCCAGCGGTGGTACAGTTGGCATGGAAACAATAGCCCTATTGGGTAGTATGACAATAGAGTCATAGTGAAATTCAAGTTGCAAGTTAAGCTAACTAGCAGGTACTTCCATGCCTGGCTTCTAAAATCTCAAATCACAATTGTTGGGGTACTGAGCCTAGTGGTGAAATGTCAGGAACTGGAGAGGCAGACAGTGAAAGGTCTTTCGTGATCATAGGTTTAAATTGTATCTCTGTTGAATGAAAAAAATAATGACTACATGGTTCTAGACCCCTTTTCTAGTTCTATGGTATTTTTATACCTTTGTTCATGCAGAAGTATCTGCTATAACTCATACCAATTATTTTAATAAAATTCTAAATTCTAAATGGCAATTTAATGTATATTAAATTCAGCATGATTGTAATTAAATACAAATTTACCTCTAATGTTTTGGAAATAATTTGAGTGGACCACTAACATTATTTTCATTGGTAATATGTATACATGTAGCTATATTTTCACAATAATGGCTTAGGTTTTATAAAGGAAAATAAATGCCAAAGTATGTTAAAAGTTTGCATGTATGGTCACCTTTGACTGTTGATATTTACATTTTACTTTAAAGTCTTTTAGAAATTAAGTGCAAGTTTACAATGTATTTAGAATTTTTAGAACTCCTTTAAGCATTTGCAACATTTCAAATTTTCCATTAATAGATGACAATTGTATTTTTTTAAATTAATAGGCTTTTATATTATCTTGGAAAAAGAGAAAAGTTAGGAGTTAGTTATTAATGAACTAATCTTAATGACACACAAAAGAATATCACTGTTAACATTTGGGTTGTCAAGGTTCTCATTAATATCTAAACAGACATTATGCTTTATGTAAATTATTTTGGCTTATAATTTTTGAAAATAATTCTTGTTTAAAAGGAAAAATGAGTATGTATAGTTCTTTGGATTTTAAAATTTATTGTTTAAAATGAGCGTTGTGAAAAGTTTGGTGGCATTTTACCAGTAAATGCATGACAGAAATGATGTAAGTCTTCCCATTATCTAGTCTGTACTGACCTTGGCCTTTTCCTGTGGATAGACATCTATAAATGATCATTTGCATATCCAGGCCCTCCTGCAGCCAAATATTGTCCATCATTTGGACAATCTGCAGAACAAGCATATCCTGGCGAAGATCATCTCCAACCTGTTCAAAACAAAGTTATAGACTCTGGATTTCTCTATGACTATCATTAAAAGCTTTCAAACACAATATATGTCATTTATTTCCTTGAATACATTGTTAGCCAATTTAGAATGATTTCAATTATTTTATTAGCTATCACAGTACCTTGTGTTTCTGATGGAAGATGAAAGAGAAAGAGAACTTTCCTTTAACTGATTACAGAAGCTTCAGCTGCTTGGAATGTTGTTCTCTGATAATCTTTATTTATTATCCATGTGCAATATCTTAGATTCAAAGTCTAGTGAAGAAAGGCTGAATATATGTTTATACAAATTTCAAACTCAGCCAGGAGAGAGTTAAGTGAAATATTATTTGGTATGTCATAAATTTATGTACTGATAAACAGAATACCAAGAGCTTCTCAACTACGAGGATAAACATACACATATGATTCATTAGACTCCAAGTCGTTGGCTTCTCTTATTATGAGGGCAGTTGAAAAGTTTTCAGAGTAATGGTCTTTGTTAAAAATAAGAAATGATAAAGGGGAAGTTTTCAAGCATTGGTGAAAGAAATGAAGTATGTCCGAAGTGAAACAATAATTCTATACTTTTAAACCATTGAAAATGCTTTCTAAATTACATGCAGAAAATTATGCCAATATGAGAGTCCAGGTTTTTTTTTTTTCTTCAGCAAATATGCAGGGTCATTGAACCATTATTGCTCAAGGTTACACAGTTCAAAGGAAAAAACTGGATGTCCTACTATCTTCAAAAATAGTCAGAATCCACCAAAAATATCATTCAAGAGAGATATCTGATTTGGCTGAATAGTTGATTAAATTAGCTGGATGACTGGCAAATTCTTTAGTTTCTTCTTTAGTCTCTTTTTCCTATGTTTATAACCATTGACTCTGTTTTCCCATGGGATTCATGAGAAAGTCTGATATGGCCCATATATATGTTTTATTTCAAAAGAAAATATAACAGCCCAAATTACTAAAATAAGCAAATGCTTGCAGATAATAATTTTATGTTAAATTAATTTATATTATTGGAGTTACAGATAATTTTGATTCTGATTTAGTATTTAGGCAAAAAGAAAGCTCTCGCCCTTGGGGCTCACCACACATTCCAGTTTCTGTAATACTCAAAAGTGATTGTATAATTTTGCTTATTGGAACATATTTTAGTAAATTTTGCACTGAAGGTTCATGGACTTTAAGCCAATAATGTTTGATTTGTTGCCAATCATAGTTTGGCATGCACTATAATTCTGTAAAAAAAAAAAAGCAAAATCAAAAATAACTGGAATCTTTTGTGTTGTTGCCAGCAGAAAATAGCACCAGTAATTTTCTTGTGAGCAATATGTCAATATTTCTACCAATGTAATCAATTTGATGCTTTAGGAGTTACTGTACCTTAAAAATGATGCTGATATTTTTGCCCATTGGATTAGCATTGAGGAAAGTAATCTTCAATGGCAATGCATTAGATGTGAAATATGAACATGCCTACAAGAAGAGAAGAGAGAAACTATGACCAAAATAAAGCAAAAAGAACATATTCCTGGAAATCATGGCACCTTGCAGAATTTATTTGAAAAATAGAACATATATGAATAATTTTTGCACTTCGGAACAAAGAAACTTATTTATTTTTTAAAAAAACACAAGCAACTTTAGTTTTACCAACCAAAGCCTTTACTTGGAAAACGAAAAGCCAGCCTTTTGGCAGGTCATAAATCTTCAACTACATTTTTTTCTAACAAAGCAGTGGTTCTATGTTGGGGATTTAAATAAATGAAGGTGTATAGTAGGTAGGTATTGTATTTATGCTAGTTGGCTAATATCTAAAAGATACAATTGTTATTTAAAAAATTATTTCATTTAAATTATATCTGCTCTGCAGCATATTAAGAAAATGAATATGGAGCTATAGACTTTTAATTTGGAGTCTATGATTTATTAGCTGTAAGACTTTGGGTAAGTTACTAAAATGTTTGTATCCCATTATAAAACGGTGATAACGATGCCTACCTCAACATATTTACAATAGATATATGAGCAAATGGATATAAAATCCCTTTACTGTGCCAGTCACTAATTATGTAGGTAAAAAAAAATAATGCATCCTTTTTCTCTTTTTATTAATGGATTAGAGACCTGGTGCATGAATTTGTGCACAGGTGGGGTTCCTTGGCCTGGCCTGGTGATGGGGCCAATTTGGCTTCAGGAGGTTGGCCAGCAGACCCAATCGGGTCCATCGGGGACATCGAGGCCAGGGTTGGCAGCTGTGGGAAGTTGGCTGTGGGAGTGTGCTGACCACCAGGGGCCATTGAGTATCTGCCCCTTGGTGGTCAAAGTGCATCATAGTGACCAGTTGACTGATTGTTTGGTTGCTTAGGCTTATATATATATTTTTTTTTTCTTACAATTACAAATAAGAGTACAACATATATTTCCTTTTTTAACTTCTTTCAATTGCATTTTGCATTTCTATATTCAATTCACTATATTGACTACTTTCCATTATGCTTTTGTTATTGTTTATTCTCCTTGTATATTTTCACAATTGTTTGAGTGTGAAAAGGCTGTGTGTGTTTAGGCTATTAAAGAGTTCATGTTGACAGTGAAGAGTACAATCAATACTAAAGAAAGGAAAATAACTTGATATGTTCAATTTATCAACTCAGTTAAAATATGACATCAATACATGCTGAAGGTCCCAGAGAGCATGGCTCAGTGATTGGCATTCAACCTATAAACCAGAAGGTCACAGTTCAATTCCCCATCAGGGTACATGCCTGGGTTGCAGACTTGATCCCCAGTGGGGGATGTTCAGGAGGCAGCCAGTCAAAGATTCTCTCTCATCATTGATGTTTCTATCTCTCCCTTTTCCCCTTTCTCTGAAATCAATAAAAAATATATTTAAAAATTAAATAAAATACATGCTGAAAAATCTGTTTTGAATATCATTATTTCTGAAAAATCTGAAATCGGTAGAAGCTGAGAGGAAAGCATCTATTTCTTAACTTATCAAGATAAATCTCACCTAATCCTAGAGCAAACAGAAACCCTTGCTTGCTGAGTCAGTTTGAGTTTTAGAGTAATGAGGTGGGTATGTAATGAATTCTTGCTCCAAAATAAGTCAGTCAGGAAACATATGATTTTCTGTCATGATATTGACTTAGGAAAGCCTGTGTTAGGCCAGGAATGAGTCTAGATCTGTGGATTTCAAATACCACTCATTCAATTCTTGGGCATCCCAAGTCCATGGAAGGGAGACAAAGGACAAAGGGAGGTCCTGAAGGTATAGCTTTGTGCTTGTGTGAGGTCTGTGACATAAACTGCAACATTTACTCAGACTGGATGCCTTGCCAGACTGCTTTTGATTTTTTTCCCCTCTGCTATGAATTTGCTCATTGTCGACAAGTTGAGAGTTCTAATTGAAGGCTTTTCTACACTACCTACATTTATGTGCTTGTTCCCCAGTGTGGAGGCTCTGATGCCAAATAAGATATTTATTCTCACTGATGGCCTTACTATGTTCATTAAACTCATAAGCTTCTTCCAAGTGTGGATTCTGTAATGGTTGATAAGGATTCTATTGGAACAGAAAGCTTCCCTCATTCATTTCAACTGTAAAGTTTCTCACTGGAGAAGTGCCTGATGTTGGAAAAGGCTTTTTTACTTTGAGTAGAGGCCTCCCGTACTCATTACATTCAGAAAGTTGTTCTCCAGTATGGGTTCCTGATAGTCAATGAGTAGGGGGCTCAGAGTGAAGGCTTTTACACATCCATCACGCTTATGAGGCTTCTCATAAGCATGGAGTCTCTGATATTTAATGAGATGGGAATAAGGATGACACTCCCTATATTCATACAGCTGTTCTATCAGTAGATTCTCAGATCAAGCATTGGCTGACTGGTCTGTTTGAAGATCTTACTGTACTCATAGAGATTCTTTCCAGTATGGATCCTCTGATGGCCAATTAGATGTGAACTCTGATTGTTAACTTTGTCATGTTTATTGCACCTCTGGATGTGATGTATGTCCCTTCAGACCCCCTTATTTTTCAGTGAGACCAAAAGACAAACTAAAAATGCTCTATAGATGACAGCATTACCTGGCACATTTGTCCTGTTCATTGCTGAATGCACAGGTTCAGCAGCCATATACAAGTCATAACTAGTCAGAGCAAATGAGACAAAGGAATGGCTCTACTTGGGGCCTTTCCTAATCTCAAGGAAAGTACTGATGGTTGCAGGTTGTTGCAGGGGAGTATGGTACCAGTCACAGCACTAGGTGTGGTGACTCCTGGGCTGGTGACCCCAGGTCTGGCCAGCTTACCTGGATACTCACAGCAGGCACCTATTAGAGCTAGCACCCTGCATTCCCAAATGCATAAGTCAAAACTCATATGTAATTTTAATTAAAAAATTATCTATTCCTTAATAAAAACAAACCATTAACTTTTGGTCTAGAGTATGTTTATATACTTTCAAAAAACAATTCCAAGACTATGTGGACTCCTGCAACAGAGAGGAATTGATAGGTCTTCTTCAATCATGAAGACAAGAAGAGAAACAGTCTAGAGATGGAAGACACTGACGACATCTTGCCATGCTTGCAGTCAGCAACTGTGTGTCGCTACAGGATGCCTAGGACCAAACCAGAGAGGTTCGGACCTGCATTGACACCATTTTTCCACCATCCAGATACCATTACTGATGTGTACACATAGGGAACTGTTTGACATTGAAACTGGGACTCAGAACTGTTGGACATTGAAATTGGGACTCAAACATTTTTTTGTTCTTATAGCTTTATTTCTAGTCTGCAGAGGCAAGATTTTTTAAAGAAAAGAATCAGGAGAAAACATAGATACAGAAGCGAAAGAGCATTGAACAGACTGTCAAACTACAGCAGGAGGGCAGGGGAGTTTGTGGCAGGGGGGGCTGTAAGAGATCAACAGAGGGACTTGTGTGCAAGTATATAGGCATCACCAATGATTACAAGACACGGGGGGGAGAGAGGCGGGGAAGGCAGGTGAGGGCATGTACTGGGAGGTGGGGGAGGTCAGGGGAAGGTCAATGGGGAAAAAATGAGACATATGTACTACTATTTGTAACACTTTAAACAATAAAAAAAATCTATGAAAAAAAGAGAAAGCATAAACAAACAAACAAAAAAACAACACATCTGAATTCAGTGATCCATATTGTTCCTTTGAATTTAACATATGATGTCTTTGAAATGCTGAGTTTCCACATATCTCAAAATTAATTAGATTCACTGCTAATGACTAAACAGTTACACAATTTTTAAAAAATTGGCAATGATTTAGATTTTAGTCCAACTTGACAGACATATCTTAACTTATGGAATTGATGCCTAATTTTGTTATTTAAAAAAATATGTTTATGAAGCATATTAGGAAAGTTTGCAGGGTGTCTGTGTAACAGCCAAGTTATAAAGGTGAGTGTATCAAGCTTTTAGAAAACCTTTTTATATTTATACTAATATGATCTATTTCTCCCCCCTACTTATTGGATATGTTTTTTTAACCTTCTTGTAACTTAAGTAACATTCATGGTGCATGCATGATAGTTTTACTACTTCACTTCTAAATCTCACTTAATCCTCTCTATTAGTGTCTTCTATTCTTGGGCTTTTCAGAAGGAGAATAATAAAGCTTTTGGAGAACAGAGGAGAAAGGATGACTCCAAGTCGGAGAAGGGTGGCTGGCAGAGGTTTGGGAAGAGAAGGGGTTTTGAAGTGTGACAACACCAGGAAGGACTTTCCAGGCATTGGTAAAATCGCAAACTACATTATATGGCACACTGACTCATGAGTGCCAATGAGATTTAAATTGAATCAAAATGGAGATGTTGTAGCTAATGATATATTAGGGTACTAGACATGGGTATGCATGTACTCTAAATAAGCATGAAATTAAACTCAGCCTGCATGGAGTCACCAAATCAACCATTTTGAATAAATTGAGAAATCAATTCCACGAGAAATATCTTTATTTCCTCACTGAGGAAAAATAACTGCAATAAGATTTTATAGATTATTTTCACCATTTCAAAAACATACAGTAAACTAGCAATACAGAACAAAAATACTCAACTTACCTTGTGATCAGTCCCCTTTATACAGAGAGCAGGGTTCAGAGGAAGGTGACAAGTATGTATAGACTGAAAGAATTCTTCTAGTCTTCCGATCTCTTTCTTCAGTATATCCTGTGAAAAATCATAAGGAAAAGCATTTTAGAAACTGTAAAGAACTTGACTTTTTCTTCAAGATATAATTTTCTTGTATTGATTAAATAAACTCTTTAATTCAGAGTTTAGATGCTTTAGGGTCAGGTAGGTGATATAGTCACATTTGAGAAAGCAGCAGGCTAAAGACAATAGGAAGTGGGGAATTAATGAATGCATGTACCTTTTAAAGGATTTAGATTCAATTAAAAGCAAAACCAAAACGAAGTACTATTCTGTTCAAACAAAACATAATGGATTGGATTTGACCTGTGGCCCACTAATTTTCAGTCCCAGCTTTAAGTAATTATTCATATAATTCATTTCTGATCATTTTCTAAAATCTTAGTTTGTATCTCTCAAGATTCACACTTAATAATAAGAGTACATATTAGAATAAGTTCACATATATTACCAGCAATAATGACCAAAAATTATAATTGCTGACAATTGATAATTATCAGAAACAGCCATCTGTCTACTAAGTGACAATGAGTATATTTCTGGTACGTGATTCACCTCCTTCCACAATGCTCTTCCATAGTACCTGTGGAGGATCTGACACCATAAATCATACTTTTAGAATTGTGTAACCCCTGACCAAAAGAGGGGGAAATAACAATAATTTAAAACAAAATAATAATAATAATAATAATTCAAAATAAAGAAATTTCCTTTCAGGCTACTTTTGAAAACATTTTAAGCACAATTCTAAAAATGAGGATATTATATTAATTACTCTGAATTAATTTTCAAGAGTATTTTTAGCTCTTTCTCCTGGCTCATTGGCAAATAACAGAATCTACTACCCCTAGAATCCAGAAGAGCAAGGTAGAGAAATGAGGCAAAATTCCACCACAGCACTCTTTCTGTCTGTCATCCGTTGTCTTAATCTATGCCTAGGTTTGCAGAAAGAATATTGTGGAAGAAAATTTCTGCTCTCTTCATTTAATTAAAGTATCGTCATTTCATATAGTTAGGTTTAATGAGTGCTTTTAAAAACTAACAAACAGCCCTAGTTGAAGGGTCCTGGGTTGATTGCAGTCAAGGCCATGTACCTTGGTTGCAGGTTCCCTGGCCCTGGTCAGGCTGTGTGCAGGAGGCAACCAACCAATGTATTCCTCTCACATTGACGTTTCTCTTCCTCTCCCTTCCACAATCTCTAAAAAGAAATGAAAAAATTTCCTCGGGTGAAGATAGAGAAACAAACAAACAAATAAATAAAATCTTAACAAATACAACTTAAAGTGTGAAAAATTATAAATGCTTCTCCCACCTTTCTTTATCTTTTCCTATTTTCATGTGAAAAGATATTATCACAAAATCGGCCAGATGAGAGGAAATAAACACATTTATTTGAGAGAATAATATCAATATAACTCTAGAACATGATGCAAATGGTCAAAAAAGACACCAGAATTATTGAACGATAGTGTGCATCTTAAATATATGAGGGATTTAAAAATATAATAATGACCAAATCTACATAAACATTTTATAAATTTTAATAACAATTTATTTTACTTCTTTCCACTTTTTTGTCTATTTCTAGAAAATAATTAATGAGTTTGCAGTAATATGGATGGAATCATTTTTTTCATTGCTCATCATATTATGTGCCTTAAGGCTCTTCTATGTAATCAGAATTTATAGGTCTCCCATTTAAAGATAAATTCTATGCACATGCTTTTTATTTTCTATTATATCCTAGATAGGTAAAGTTGCATAGTTCTTTTATTTTACCAAATTAGTGAATTCCAGCAAAAATAACAACAACACAAAAAACCTTGGGCTGGGTAAAACTTCTGGGACATTGTACCTATTATTATTTTCATATTATTTTCTTGAAAATTCTTGTTTATTTTAAACCAGGGGTAGAGAGAAACTATGATCTTCCTTGAGGACAAGATTTGTGTTTAAGTCATCTTTCTATCCTTAACTCTTGGTCTGTAGTAAGTACTTAATTTTTATTGAGTGATGTTTTTATTACAATGAATTTTATTACTTAAATTTTATTGAATGATGTTCTCATTACAATTATGATCTCTCTGCATATAGAATGTTGAACTTAGGGAAACCTACTTAACGGTCTATGTCACTAAAGGGGACTAGTGATGCAGATAATTAAAATGAGCAAGTGTTTTTCCATTAGATTAAGAAAAAGAATAGCCAAGTCAATTATTATAATCAGTTTTAAAAGAGGCACAATATTTTTCTACTATGGATCTTACTGTAAAGTATTACATTCCACACCACTATTGATTTCTCATTTAAATAATTTTATTTGTTTTGGTAAAAGTCTTTAAAAATGTGACCTTGATTGGTGCAATTTTAGAAAGATATAGAGTTAGATTTAATATCTTAGACAAAGATACCCTATAAAGTCCCCTCATGTAATTTCTCACAAGTTCAAGTTGTGTTGCCATTTTAAGAAAGTTGCTTCATTTGGTCTTATTTAGTTAAATTGCATTTATTTATTTACTTAACATTTTATTGTTGAGAGTATTACAGATGTCCTCCCTTTTTTCCCCTTGACCCTGTGGTTTCCATCCCACCCCAGGCCTTCACCACCCTATTGTCTGTGTTCATGGGTAATGTATGTCCTATATAATAAAAGGATAATATGCAAATTGTTCCCTCGGGAATTCAGTTGGAAGACCAAGAGTTTGATTCCTTGCTATGATGTGTGCTGACCCTCCAGTGGGCAGTCCAGAACATAATGGGCAACCAGTGATGGTGGTGAGGTGCTGAGGGAGCGAGAGAAGAAGGAAGTGGCGAAGCCGGGAGGTGGAGAATCTGATCAGTCCTCATAGCTGGCCAAGCCTAGGCACCCTACCTGTGCATGAATTTCATGCACTGAGCCTCTGGTATGCATATAAATTCCTTGGTTAATCTCTTCCTACCCGTCTTCCCTTCCCTCTTAGATTCTACAGTCTGTTTCATATTTCCATGCTTCTGGTTCTATTTTATTCATCAATTTATTGTGTTCATTAGATCCCACATATAAGTGAGATCATGTGATATATGACCTGAAGATTATGCTAAATGAAATAAGCCAGTCAGAAGAGAAAGACAAACTGCCTTTAAGCTGGCCTCTTCTTATCAGGTACTCTTTGTATGCTACATGGCCATATAGACAAAAAAGCCACATCCTGGATCTGGCTGGGTATATCAGTTGGTTAGAGCATCATCCTGAGACTCCAAGATTGTGAGTTTAATCCCTGGTCAAAACACATACAAGAATTAATCAATGAATCCATAATTAAGTGGAATAACAAATCAATGTTTCTCTCTCCTCTCCTCTCTCTACAATCAATCAATAAAAAATTTAAAAAGCCATTTGCTGGTGATAGACATTACTATTAACTTTAGGATAGTAAAATAAAAGAAGAAATACACACACACACACACAAAACACCTTGATTAAAGCAATTGATTTGTAGGTCTTGGCTAGGTAGCTCAGTTAGTTAGAGTATCATCCCAATACACCAAGATTTGTCCTCCAGTAAATACACAAACAAGAATCTCTCTCTCTCTCTCTAAAATAACAATAATAATCAATAAATTAATCAAACAAAAAACAATTGTTTGTGTCTTATGTCTAAGTATAGTCAAGAAATGTGTTTTCTAAGCAATGAAATTATAACTTAATTGAACTAAAGATTAAAAAAATACTTTACTACATGAATATTGATTTCTCAACAAACCTGTCTTTGAAGTTCACTGGCAGACTTGACTTTTCCCCCAATGCCTCCCAGAATTTCGATAAGTTTCATCTCCTTGGAAAACTCATCACTCAAGGCTTTTCCTGCACAGAATTGGAGAGCCGCCAACAGCTTCTGATACCAGCTTTTAAAATAAGTTTCATTCTGTGCATCCTTTAGCAGCCTGAAGGAAAGAAAGAAAAAGAATTCTTATATCTAAAGCCTATTTTTTAACCACTTCCAGAAGGAAAAACAAGTGCATTTCAGACAAATCTGTATTTGCTGGCTTTGGGCAGTTTAAGAACCCAGAATGGGAGAAATGTTGTTTATTTGTTGATAGCCATCAAGGTCCACCTGGTAGCTAATGAGATTCCAAATGTGAAGAATTAATGAGGCCTGCATTTTCTTATTTCAATTCACAATGCACTTTTTCTTCTTTCAGCCTTCTTAATTCTATAACAAATAGTTCTCTTAAGAACATATTTGTTTTTTTTTACTTATTTAAATATGAATAAATAATTTTAGAAATAATATTTATAAGTGACTGTATTATATTGCAACTTAACAATAATTCCTATCCTTTTCTGCTTTCCTTCAAAAGTTAATGTCTCCTGTCATTACCATTAATACCCCCTTTATCCTTTTTATCTCCCTCCACTCCATCTTTCCCTCTAGGAATTATCATATTGTTGTCTGTGTCTAAGGGTTTGTTTTTTCTTTGCTTAATCCCTTCCCCTTTTTTCACCCAGCCCCCAAACCTCTTCCCCTCTGAGAGTTGTTAGTCTGTTCTCTGTATCTATGAGTCTGCTCCTATTTTGTTTGTTCATTTATTTTGACTTGGGGTGGTGAACACACAATGCAATATGCAGATGATGTATTATAGAATTGTACACCTGAGACCTACATAATTTTATTAACCAATATCACTCTGATAAATTCAATGAAAATGTAAACAAAATAAAATGGCACTAAATAAAAATATAATTTAAAAAATAAAAAAAGATAATGTCTCCGAACTATCATATTGATTACTTGGAGGAAAATACTATAAAGGCAAGAGCATAGTTTTTGTTTTCTGGCATTTCTGCGTTCAAGTCCCAAACCTACAACTAAAAGTAACATCGAAAAAAATAAAAGTAACATTGAACTGACTGTCAAACCTCAGAGGGAAGGCAGGGGAGGATGGAAGCAGGGGAGTAAGAGATCAACCAAAGGATTTGTATGCATGCATATATGCATAACCAATGATCACAGACAGTAGGGGGGTGAGGGCATATGTTGGGAGGCAGGGTGAGTGTGGCTAGGGAGAGGTCAATGGGGGAAAAAAGGAGATACATGTAATACTTTCAACAATAAATAATTTAAATTTAAAAAATGTAAGGCCAATTATTTAAAAAGGCTGAGATTTTACTTTTAAATGTAAAATAAAGCAATAACTCCTCTTCTACAGAGCTGTCTTGAACATAGACTGAGCCAATGCATTTGACTAGATTTAGCACAATGTATGACTTTTCAGCAAAAAAACATGAATTCATTTGTATCTCACAGCATGCCCCAGGCAGCTTCTGTCACTACCTGTATTCTGCTCACACCACAGACCCAGGAGGCACAGAATACAAAAAAGTTAAGAATACTTTGCTAGATAATGGAGCAGTGACAAATATTTGAATTCTCTGCCTGTCATGTGACAATTTTTATTACCTTGAAACTAATTTTAGTATGCTTAAATTTTACTTTATAATATGCTCTAAAACACAGAAATAGAAAAAAGAGACTCATTCCGTTAAATCCTAATTTTTGTCTGATTGATTTTTTTCATCTTAGCTGGTCTCTAGTCTTCTCCTACCCAGAAAAATAATTAGCAGTCAAGGAACTAGAAGAAAATTATTGTGAGAGCTAGAGGCCCCGTGAACAAAATTCAATCACGGGAGGGGTCCCCTTAGCCCAGCCTGCACCCTCTTGCAATTTGGGACCCCTTGGGGTATGTCCAACTGCTGGTTTAGGCCCAGGACCACTAGCTCCTAACCGCTCACCTGCCTGCCTGCCCCATTGCCCCTAACCACTTGCTTGCCTTTCTCATTGCCCCTAACCACTCGCCTGCCTGCCTCATCTCCCCTATCCACCTCTGCCACGGCCCCCACCATTGCAGCTTTGTTCAGAAGGATGTCCAGAATGACGTCTGGAAGGTCATTCGGCTGTCCAATCTAATTAGCATATTATACTTTTATTATTATTGATGGAATACTGAAAATAAAAAAGGATTAATGTATAGCAGCAAAAACATACATAAACGAGCTTTATTCTGCATTCCTAATTTTGCACCTCTGTCCATATGTTACAGAGACTCTAACAAATACATTACTTGTATTTGTTTTGCATTTTCTGTTACTTCACATTTATGTTGAAAAAATTAATTGAATGAGTTTGTATTTTTTTAAATCCTCACCCAAGGACATGCCCTTATTAACTTTTAGAGAGAGGGTAAGGAAGAGAAAGAGGAACATCAATGTGAGATAATTTTCAATCAGTTGCTTTCCATTTGTGCCCTGCACCCTAGGTATGTGCCCTGACCAGGAATCAAACCCATGCCCTTTAGATGTACTAGGCTACTCTCCAACCAACTGAGCCACTCAGCCAGGGCTGCATCTTTTACTTATGTATTTTAGGTAAGTCTTGCTTCCTTGTCATTGTTATGAATCCAATTTATCTTTTAAGAACTTTTGTACTTTTCCAAAGAAAATATAAACTTTGAGTGGAATAAAATTTCTTATTTACTTCTGGAAAGCATTAAAGAAAAAATTCAGGGGCTAAAGATGTATTTTCTTTTTTAAAAAAATCTTTATTATTGAAAGTATTACACATGTCCCCTTTTACCCCCATTGACCCCTTCTAGTCCACATCTGCTCCCGCCCTAGGCCTTCACTACACTATTATCACTGCACATGTCCATGGGTTATGCATATATGCATACGAGTTCTTTGGTTGATCTCTTCCCACCCATCCACCCACTCACCCATTCTTGCCTTCTCTCTGAGATTTATAGTCTGTTCCATGCTTCTATGTCTCTGGGTCTATTTTTTCAACAGTTTATTTTGTTCATTAGATTCCACATATGAGTGAGATTATGTGATACTTGTTTTTCTCTAACTGGCTTATTTCACTTAGCATAATACTCTCTAGGTCCCTTCATGCTGTCTCAAAGGGTAAGATATCTTTTTTTTTTTTTACTGCTGCATAGTATTCTGTGTTGTAAATAAACTACAGTTTTTTATCCACTTATCTACTGATGGGCATTTGGTTTTTTCCTAGATCTTAGCCATTGTAAATTGTGCTGCTATGAACATACTCTTTTGATTAGTGTTTTATGTTTCTTAGGATAATTTCCTAGAAGTGGGATCACTGGATCAAGTGGAAGTTCCATACTTAATTTTTTGAGGAAACTCCAAACTGTTTTCTATAATGGCTGCGTCTGTCTGCATTCCCAACAGCAGTGTACTAGGGTACATTTTTCTCCACATCCTTGCCAGCACTTGTCATTTGTTGAGTTGTTGATGGTAGCCATTCTGACAGGTGTAAGGTGATACTTCATTGTCATTTTAATTTGCATCTCTCTGATGATCAGTGACTTTGAGCAATTTTTCATATGTAGTTTGGCCATCTGTATATCCCTTTGGAGAAGTGTCTTTTTAGGTCCTTTGCCCATTTTTTAAATTGTCTTCCTTTTGTTAAGTTGTATGAATTTCATATATATCTTGGACGACATATCTTGGATATAACTTTTTATCAGATTTAGCATTGAACAATATGTTCTCTTTTACAGTGGGCTCCCTTTTCATTTTGCTGATGATTTCTTTTGCAGTACAGAAACTTTTTATTTTGATGTAGTCCCATTTGTTTATTTTCTCCTTAGTTTCCTTTGCCTTTGGAGATGTATCTGCAAACATATTGCTATAGAAAGATATCTGAGATTTTGCTACCAATAGTTTTTTCTATGATTTTTATGGTTTCACATCCTACATTTAAGTCTTTTATAAATTTGAGTTTATTCTTGTGTGTGGTGTAAGATGGTGGTCTGGTTTCATTGTTTTTCATGAATCTGTCCAATTACCCACCATTCTTCAAAGAGACTGTCTTGACTCCATATATGCTCTTAACTACTTTGTCAAATATTAATAGAATATAATGGCTTGGATTGATTTCTGGGGTATCTGATCTATTCTGTTCCATTGATATACATGCCTATTTTTGCGCCAGTACGAGGATGTTTTAAGTATAATGGCACTGTAATATAAATTGATACCTAGTATTATGAAACCTTTAACTTTGTCTTCTTTCTCAAAATGCTGCAGCTATTCAGGGTCTTTTTTGGTTCTATATAAATTTTTGGAGTATTTGTTCTAGATATATGAAATATGCTATTGGTAATTAAATAGGAATTGCATTGAATCTATAGATTGTATTGGGTAGCATGGACATTTTAATGTTAATTATACCAATCCATGAACATAGCTTTTTTCCCACTTGTTTATATCTTTCTCTACATCTTTTTCATCATCCTTTACTTTTACCTTCTTGGTTAAGTTTATTCCTAAGTATCTTAATTTTTTTGTTGCAACAGTAAATGGATTTTTTTAATGTTTCTCTTTCTGAGAATTCATTATTGGTATATAAAAATGACATGGGTTTCTGGGTGTTAATTTTGTATCCTGTTACAATATCAAATTCACTTATTAAATCTAGTAGCTTTTGGTGGAGTCTTTAGGGTGTCCTATGTACAATATCATGTCATCTGGGAATTTAAAAATAATAGTAGACAATACAAAAGCTCACCTGCCCACTTTAGTGAGATTTTAAACTTTCAGAAATATAAATGAATCATGTCATTTTTTGGAGGCTCTAAGAAAACGAGTGCTGTTTGTGAATTGAAAAGCTGCAAATGCAAGCTTGCACAAGTAAAATTTCAAATATTGTATGTGGAATTGTTTACCTCTCAGGTTCACATAGCATTTTGAGGACTCTGGTGATATACAATTTTATAGTTGAATGTTAGTGAGAGAGGGAGCTGACTGGTAGAGTATTTCTATATCAATCCTTGCCAGAATTTTTATTCACTTTGAATACTGAGTTCCTTGTATTTAAAGATATTTTGAACTTGTTCTAATAAATAAATATAACTCTATCACTATCCAACTGCTATATATGTGCTTAAAAGAAAAAGTTATTCTGCATAGAAGTCAACTTTTTACTAAAATAATTAAAGAAAAATGATCTGTTTAGGTTAGGATCATAGGAACTGCCAGATTATATAATTCTTATTGATAATACTCTAATTCTTAATGTATTTAAAGTGCATTTGCTTCTCTCATGAGTAGCTCATTCAAGGAAGAAAAAATAAGTTTGATATCTTGCTCAAAGTAAAACAAAGCAGAGAGAATATGTGACTGGGTTCTAAAAAATATAAAAATGAAGAAAACTCAGGGTATAACCTTGTGATTATTTTGCTAGTAGAATATGTCTCTTCAAACCTTGCATCCCTGTGAGATGGCATGCTACCCCAGTGAGATCTGATTCGAGCTCTTTGGCTTTTTACTTGAGTTTGTGAAGAGTCCGTTTTAACATATTACAAAATTGAAATCAGAGTTTTAAAGATGATATGAGAGGCACCGTCACTTTTACTGGCAAGAAATATTAACAGGTCCTTTAATTTTAAACAGCTGCAGAGAAAGCTGACAAGACAGTTTTGGATGGAGGGTCAAGCAGTTCCATGTCAGTTACTTTCACAATAGGAAAAGGTAGACCGCTCAGGGTGTGGTTTTTACCCATTGCCTCTGTTTATAAGACTAAAAACACAGCTGGCCACTCCCTCTGGAGCATTAAAAAATCCTTTTCAAAATATGTTGTCACCTGAAGAGGCAGTATTGCTTATGCCAAGTTAAAAAAAAAAAGTTAAGGTCAATTGACTGAAAATATCAAATAAGAGTTGATATTGACTAGCCAGGCTCACCAAGAAGCAAAGAGAGAAGACCCAAATAAGCAAAATCAGAAATGAAAGAGGAGAAATAACAACAGACCCCACCGAAATACAAAGGATTGTTAAAAAATACTATGAACAACTCTATTCCAACAAATTGGACAACCTGCAAGAAATGGACATATTCCTAGAAAAATATAACCTTCCAAAACTCAATCAGGAAGAATCTAAACAGCTCAATAGACCAATAACTATGGGAGAAATTGAATCAGTCATCAAAAAGCTTCTAGCAAACAAAAGCCCAGGACCAGATGGCTACATAGGAGAGTTTTACCAAACATTCAAGGAAGAATTAAAACCTATCCTCCTCAGACTATTCAAAAATATTCAAGAAGAAGGAACACTTCCAAACATCTTCTATGAAGCCAGCATTATCCTAATACCAAAACCAGATAAAGACAACATAAGGAAAAAGAATTATAGGCCAATATCTCTCATGAACATAGATGCCAAAATCAACAAAATTCTAGCAAATTGGATTCAGCAGTACATCAGAAAGATCATACACCATGACCAAGTAGGATTCATTCCAGGAATGCAAGGATGGTACAATATCTGCAAATCAATAAATGTGATACATCACATAAACAAATTGAGAGATAAAAATCACATAGTCATATCAATCAGTGCAGAAAAAACATTTGACAAAATCCAACATCCTTCTTGATAAAAACTCTCAACAAAGTGGGAATAGAAGGATCATACCTCAACATCATAAAAGCCATATATGATAAACCCACAGCTAACATCATACTCAATGGGCAAAAACTAAAACCATTTCCCCTAAGAACAGGAAGAAGACAGGGATGCCCACTCTCACCTCTCCTATTCAACATAGTACTGGAAGTATTAGCCATTGCAATTAGACAACAAGAAGAAATAAAAGGCATCCAAATTGGAAAAGAAGAAGTAAAGCTGTCCTTATTTGCAGATGACATGATACTGTACATAAAAACCAGAAGGACTCCATCCCAAAACTAATTGACTTAATAAATGAATTAGGCAATGTAGCAGGATACAAAATTAATGCCAAGAAATCTGTGGCATTTCTATATACTAATAGTTTAATTACAGAAAGAGAGATTAAAAAAGCAATCTCCTTTACCATTGCACCAAAAAATTAAGATACCTAGGAATAAACCTAACTAAGGAGGTAAAAGACCCTATATGCAGAAAACTACAGGACACTGAAAAAAGAAATAGAGGAAGACTTAAATAGATGGAAAAGCATACCATGCTCATGGATTGGGAGAATCAGCATCATTAAAATGCCCATACTGCTGAGACTGGTTTGGCTCAGTGGATAGAGCATCGGCCTGTGGACTGAAAGGTCCCAGGGTTCGATTCCAGTCCGGGGCATGTACCTTGCTTGCGGGCACATCTCCAGTGTGGGGTGTGCAGGAGGCAGCTGATCAATGTCTCTCTCTCATCGATGTTTCTGACTTTCTATCCCTCTCCCTTCCTCTCTGTGAAAAACCATTAAAATATATTTTAAAGAAATGTCCGTACTATCCAAAGCAATCTATAGATTCAATGCACTACCCATTAAAATACCAATGATGTATTTCACAGACCTTGAAAGAACTCTTCAAAGATTTCTCTGGAACAAAAAAAACCTGCAAATAGCCACAACAATCCTGAGAACGAAGAATAAAGTAGGTGGAATCTCAATACCAGATTTCAAGCTATATTACAAAGCAACCTAGTATTGGCACAAGAACAGATGTATAGACCAATGGAATAGAATAGAGAATCCAGATATCCACCCAAACCACTATGCTCAAAGACAAAGGAGGCATGAACATACAATGGAGCCAAGGCAGCCTCTTCAATAAATGGTGTTGGGAAAATTGGACAGATACATGCAAAAAGTGAAACTAGACCACCAACTTACACCAAATACAAAAATAAAATCAAAATGGATACAGGACTTAAACATTATATGGGAAACCATAAAAATACTAGAGGAATCCACAGGCAGCACAATCTCAGATATATGCTGAAAGAACTTCTTCACTGATACTGCTCCAAAGGCAATGGAAGCTAAAGAAAAAATAAACAAATGGGACTACATCAAAATAAAAAGCTTTTGCACAGCAAAAGAAACCATCAACAGAACAACAAGAAAGACCACTGTATGGGAGTACATATTTGCAAATGTTAACACTGATAAAGGTTTAATCTCCAACATCTACAGCCAACTTATACAACTTAATAAAAGGAAGATAAATGATCCAATAAAAAAGTGGGCAACGGACCTAAATAGAACCTTTTCGAAAGACGACAGAAGGAAGGCCAAGAGACACATGAAAACATGTTCAAAGTCACTAATTATTCAAGAGATGCAAATAAATATGACAATGCGATACCATCTCACACCTGTCAGAATGTCAATCATGAAAAAATCAACAGACGACAAGTGTTGGCCAGGATGTGGAGAAAAAGGAACCCTTGTGCACTGTTGGTGGGAATGCAGACTGGTGCAGCCACTGTGGAGAAGATTATGAAGTTTCCTCAAAAAACTAAAAATGGATCTCCCATTTGACCCAGCAATCCCACTCTTAGGAATATATACTAAGAAATTACAAACACCAATTAGAAAGAATTTATGCACCCCTATGTTCATAGCAGAACAATTTACAATAGCTACAATTTGGAAACAGCCTAGGTGCCCGTCAGCAGATGAGTGGGTCAGAAAACTGTGGTACATCTACACAATGGAATTCTATGCTGCCATTCAAAAGAAGGAATTCTTACCATTTGCAGCAACCTGGATGGAACTAGAGAGCCTTATGCTAAGTGAAATAAGGCAGTCAATGAAGGAGAAGCACCACATGATATCACTTATTTGTGGATAATAAAGAACATTATAAACTGATGAACAAAAGGATAGATACAGAAGCAGTAAAGCATCAAACAGACTGTCAAATTATAGCAGGAAGATTAAGGAGAGGTGGGGTAGATAAGAAATCAACCAAAGGACTTGTATGCATGCATATAAGCATAACCAATGAACACAAGACACTGGTGAGTTGGGGTATGCCTTGGAGGGGGGGTGCAATGGGAAGATATGTATACATGTAACACAATTAAAAAAAATTTAAAGAAGAAAAAAAAAGAGTTGATGTTGAACCTGACCAGTGTGGCTCAGTGGATGAGCATTGATCTATATACTAAGAGGTCACAGTTCAATTCCATGGTCAGACCAGATGCCCCAGTTGCATGCCTGATCCCCATTAGGGAGCATACAAGAGGCAGAGGATCACTGATTCTCTCTCAGCATCATTGATGTTACTCTCTCTCTCTCCTTTTCCCTTCCTCTCTGAAATCAATAAAAATATATTTTAAAAAAGATTTGATGTTGACAAATTGGGCTTTTAAAATGCAGACATTGTGATTGTTTACAAACGGTGAAGTAAATCTCAAAAGACCAGAGACCTGTTTATCCCACTGTCTGCAAGATCCAGGGCTGATTCAATTTGATACTATTTTGCACAAGCCATGTAGGATGTAAGTAATAACAACATTAAAATGAAGGTAAATGCATAAAATCTAGTTGGTTAAAGGTTTTGACAGTGTTGGGTACAAGAGGCAGCAAACAAGAAGAGAAGGAATTATAACCTAGGTGACTAAGCACATTTGTTTTAGGATATCATGAAAGTATTCGCCTAAATTAACGGGATCGTGATGGACTCAAAAGAAAGATCCAAGATAGTTACAAATTTCTGCTAGCATGAAATGGAGATTTTTCTCAGAAATTACAGTTTTTCTCCATTTCTCATTCTCAAACCTGCTTCTGGTCTCATGGAGAGTGGCTTGCTAGAGCTACAGGAAAAGTATAGATATTTCTCATTTCATCAGTCTACCAGCAGGGCAGAGCAGAGTAATCACATCATCCCAGCCCTCCTCGCTGCATAACTCCCTTCCGTATAGGATTTAATTTTAATTCTCAGCAGCATGATACCCCACATCTTAAGGGCTGCCCTAAATTTTTACCTACATGTGTATTTCCTGTGAGTGAAGAGGGATAACAGCATCCAGGGGCAGAAGAAAACTGAGCTACACAATAAGATGAGTGATTTCAAGTCACACCAGGACCTACCCTTCCCATTTCCTGTGTTTGTTGCTACCTTCTGTGGGGCAATGTGAGGGGCTCAGTAGGCCACTTTTTAAACACAGGCAGAATTTAGAATGTGACTTCAGGTTTGCGTATAACCCTGGGACACATAAAGGCTGAAATCTAATACTTGATAAAGGAATTATTAATTTTAAGATTTCAATAGCGTATAAAGAAGTGAAAAACTTGTATTTCTTTAGCCTTTACAACACTTATTTCTCAGTAGTTCTGATTGCTTTAATGTTTTCCTAAATGTTATACATTTTATAGTCTTCGCAAGCATAATGTTTCCTATGACTAGTTTATTCTCAGAATATTGATTTGGTCTTTCAGCTATATAGCACTAAAATCCTGTTAAATTTCGCACCTAAAAAGCATTACATGGGCCAAGCCTGCAGAAATGTAATTTACAATCAGTAGTTATTTTGCAATATATATTTGTCAATAAGCTATTTTATAACAACTTTAAATAAAAACCATTAAAAGGGAATAAATTCAGAAAGTAATGAAATTCATACTTTAGAGATTATATGCATTTTTACAACACAAATACATGAGAGGAGCCCATAAGTTATGTAACTGACTTAATTTTATCTCTATAGCATAATTTATATCTCTATTATTTATGTGTTATAGTATTATTTATTACTACCTTGAAAGTAGTGTCTTGTGTTCATACTTAGGATGTTTCCCCTATGCTCAGGCTGTTTTAGGTTTAATTATTTTTCCCAACTCCATGCATTCTTCTCTGAAAAGGACTACACATCCTCATTCTTTGCTAGGTGACTTCCAGTGCCTTCCCATCAGCAGAGTCTACTTCTCCATGCTTTGTTGGAGTTGGTCAGGTGATTTGCTTTGGCCAATGGGATGTGACTGGATGAAATGTTCACCCCTGTCTGTGCAGATGCTCTGAATGTGCTATTAGGGATTGGTTTGGCCTTCTGCTTTCTGTCCTGAGAACAATATGCTCCAGCTGGGGGCTGTTCCCTCCATTCTAGAATGCGAAGACAATGTAGAGAAGGGCTGAGTGTTGCTGTGTGGGGTCCAGTGGAGCGAGGCAAGTCTGCAAGGCATGTGCTGCCTCAATGAGAAATAAATCTTTGTTGTAATCTCCTGAAACTTTGGGGCTATTTGTTGCTATGGTAAAAATTAATAAATATGCCAAATTTCATATCCTTTTTCCCCCTTTTCTTTGTTTTTGTATTCATTCATTTTCATTGCCTTTAGAATATGGAATGTATTTTTAAAACATCCCTAGTGTTGTTCCTGAGGATATTTGGGGGCAAACGTAGTTACTGAGAATAAACAAAAGTCATCTGAGTGCAAGTCTGGGGAATTAGATGAGTGATCAATCTGAGTATATTATTTCAGATTAAAAAACCCAACAGCTATAAAAGTAATAAAATGGCTTTCTTTCATGGTTCATAAAAATCCCCAAAGGGTATTTAAAACGATTTGATCCAGCTCATTTTGGAATAATATATTCTGTTATACTGCTAAAATTTATTGTTGTTTTATTACTACTAACATACTTTTTGACTCATTTAAACATGTGAATAGGCCTATGTACCATCTGTTATTATGTCCAGCCAAGTGTTTGAGTATCTAATAGAGATTCTCTCTGAGAAAAACTGTTGTGATAATGAGTACAGTAGTGCAATGCCAAGATTTTTTTAGGGCTTACATAACACTGCACTAGACAAAGGGCCTGATAGCTGAGGGCAGCAAGGCAGGCAGTACCTGTAGCTGCTCTGGGAAACTAAGAGCTTTGCTCTAAGAGCAGCAGCTGGAAGACTGAAATGGATGGATAGGAAAGGGCAATGGCTTTAGATAAGAAAGCATCTATATCAGCATGTTGAAAGGAACTTCCCTTGTTCCCCTGGAGCTGGCTACCAAATTCAAGATTATAGTCAAGAAACAACAGGTATCCTCTATTTTAAGAAAAAAACTGTTGCTTGGACAACTCTTCAAGGCTTGTTGGGAGATGGTATAGCTGGACGTGGTACACCAAGCACTATTTCTCCTACTGGACCTCAGTACACCTATATTTGCAGGTGGGGTGGAAGAAAAAGAGTGTTTGAAAATCCTGAGTCATCAGCCGAGTAATAGTGGTTTCACACTTGCCCACATCTCCAGGTAAAGTTCAGTGAAGAGGGCAACTTAAAGAGAACCATTTGTTTGAGTGTGTGCCAGAATGGGGAACTGGTGCCCCATTCCCAGGTTGGATTTCTGCTCTGAACCAGGGTTTGTTGATTTTCCCCAGACTTTATGTGAACAGGAAGAAGATACCAGAACAAGATGGAGAGAAGGGATAACAAAGCAGCAGCCCACATTCCTGCACCCCGACTGTTTGGCAAAGCAAGGATGTGCAGGTTTCTCAAGGTTCCAATAAACACATTGAAGGAGATGTTCAAATAAACTCCTTGTGTAGGAAGGGGTTGAGTCAAAGTCAGACCTCCTGGTAGGGAGGTCCTACAAGGCTTCCCCCTCAAAAGTTACCCACATGATGTAATCAGCTTTGACAGTGAACCCACAGTGATCCTTGATGGGAAATCAGAGATCAGGGATAGAGATTGCAGTTGCTGGCCACATTTAGTGTGAGGATCATTGTTCTCTCTTTTCTCCTTACTCCAAATTTAAAAGAAGTTAGAACTAGAACATCTGTAATACTTCCAACAATAAAGATAAATTAAAAAAAGAAGTTAGAATTAAAAAAGAGAAGGGAGAAGAGCAGTAAAGCAGAAGCCCATATTCTCTCCCCACTGCAATTCTCCCGAGCTGAATCTTGGCTGGAGAATAGTGAGGAGGTATTTGTCCAAATAGGAGAAGAAAATGAAGCTTTCAATTGGACAAAACTGGTGGGAGTTGTTTGATATCTAAGAGTGTCCAAGAAACTATGGAATTGACTTTGGTTTTAATTAGGAAATGTGAGTAGCAAAGGCAGTATTTTAAAACTAATAAAAACTGTGTTTTGGAGGCCTACCAAGCTCAGTCAGTTTAAAAGAAAACTAGTTGAGACAGATAGAAATCGAAAAGTCATGCACGAAGAAATACAGCTTCAGGAAATGTACCAACTGCACCACATGAAAGGAAATGTGGAATGAGGACTGGAGGATCGTGCAGCAAAATTCAGAGGAGATTTGGCTGAGATTTTATTCTTTGCTGTCCTTACCCCCTTGCTGCCACTCACTGCTCTCATAGTCCATTTTTTGGTTTCTTTCATGGCCCATCTCTGCTAAGAAATTGAATTTGCTTCTTTAGCTATAGGTTATCAACACTACATATATGTGAATATACAATTATGTATTTACTATTATAATTAATGATGTCTCATCATATTTAAGTACAATATTTAACAAATATGACCAGTCACATATTTAATTGTAAGCTTCAATGGTATTTTTTTTTCCTGAAGGAAAATTAGCCATTGATGGTACCAAGTTTGTATAAATACTTGTAATAAGGATTACTGGTGTATTGCATTGATGATCTCCTAGGATCAGTTAGGACCTTTGAAGGAAAACAAAAAGAAAAAGAAAAACTATGTAGAGCAGGTAAATTCCCCTGAATAGATTCCTGAATCTATAATAATTAACCAGAGCCATTTCCACTCATCTTGTTGAAGGGCATGGTCAACGTGGGCGCTATAGGTAAATAAATAAAACTCCTTCCAGTCCACTCACATATTCATATGTTCACTGTTAAAAACACAGGATAACATGATATAAGAGCAGATATGCTGTCCCGTTTCTCCCATTACAAAACATACTCATCGCTTTATATAAGTTATGTTATTTAAATTATTTTCCCCAATTAAACATCAAGCTGTGCATAGCTGTTAGTAACCCTGCTCAAACCCACTATTATATTCTATATATGCTCATTAAACCTAAAGCAAAGCAAGACAAAACGGGTTGAATTTTAGCCCTGGCATAATTTGGAAGAGATGGCGAATTGTGAGATCCTCCTGCATCGCATCTCCCTTCTCTCACATTCTGGTTTTCTCCTTACCTGATTCCAAAAATCCTCCTGCTCCTTTTGTTCTTCCTTTGCTAAAAGCTCCTCTTAGCACTGCTATGTTCTGGGGTCCCCATTGGTGCCTGTCCTTCTCACTCCAAACACGTATCCTACTGTAAAGTAACCCCTATTCTTAGAGAATAATATTACATGAGCACGGAGCTGAATGCCACAAGTTAATCTCTCCCACATATATTAGGTGACGAATCTGAAAGATTAAGGGACTTGCTTAAGGTCCTGTGACTAGAACCCAGAATTCTTAACTACTGCTCCAGGCCCTTCTCACTGTGCCATATGTCTGTCATGGTCTGAATGTCTGTGTCCCCCCAAAATGTAAATGTTAAGCTCTGAGCTCAATATGATGATATTTGGAGAGGGGACCTTTGGGCTGTGATTAAATTTAGGTGAGGTCTTGAGTTTGGGGCCCCGAGGAGGGATTAATGCCCTCATAAAAAGAAGAGACCTGAGCTCTCTGCTCTCTGGGGCCACGTGAGGACACAGGAGAAGGCATCCAGTGTCTGTCTACACTCCAGGGAGAGAGTTCTTAGGGGGACATGGAATTGGCAGCTCCCCAATCTTGGACTTGGACTTTTTAGCACTTCGAGAAATACATTCCTGCTGTTTAGGGCACACAGTCCATGTTATTCTCTATTGCAGCCTGAGCTTATTAACAGTGTCCTAAATACCATTAAAAGCCGATTTAGACTGTAATTTTCTAGTTGTATCACCTCTGGCAAGGAATTTAATGCTTTAGCTCTTCACTTTTTCTAGTCCGTAAAATGTTGCAGTGTGTGAGGTTTGGTAAGCTACTTTCCAAGACAAGCGTTCTGGAATTTTAATCCTTGATGAATGTATCAAGCATTTCCTCTGTGGCAGGCATTTTGAAAGTGTTTGACATAGATGGGTTAGGGGACTCCTGACAACCGTTCCAGGTAGTGTGATTCCTTCCATTTTCCAGATGAGGATACTATGGTTCATAGAGATTGAGTAACTTGTGCAGTCACCCAATCAGCGGACCAGGGGCTCAAATTTAACTTTTCTGACTCCAAAGCCCTGGTTCTTCATCATCATGTGTACCACCTCCTGATACCCTAACACAGGTACAGCTGATGAGACTAATACACAATCTAGTAATCTTCTTTGGCTGCTTTCTTACCATGTTTTTCTTTGAGCTCTACCTCTGGCTTCCTGTTTCCTAACCCTTAGAAATCTCATGCTCACTGGATTGCCTTCTTTCTTTTCAGTTTGTCATTTCATTTTGTCCTACTACCTAGAGACTCCTCGTTAAAACCCCACCAAGAAGTGCCAATAACAGTTCTTTTCTTCCTTCTTGCTCCTTCCCTCCCTTTCTTGTTCCTTCCCTTCTTGTTTCCTCCCTCCCTCCCTCCCTCCCTCCCTCCCTCCCTCTCTCCCTCTTCCTTTCTCCTTTCCTCCTTCCCTTTCTTCCTTCCTTTCTGTTATTAATCCTCACTGGATGATATTTTACCATTGATTTTTTTTGAGAGAGAGAGCAGGGGATAGAGAGGGAGAGAAAGGAAATAGAAAGAGAAGCACTGATGTGAGAGAGCTACATCAATTGGTTTCCTCCCTGATGTACCCCAACCAGGGCAGGGAACCTATGGTCCAGGTATATGCCCTTGACCTGAATCCAACAGGCAACCTTTAGTTAGAAGGCTGACATACTCTAACACTGAACAACAGTGGCTGGCCATCCTTTCTTTTAATACTTTTTGAACATTTAAAGAAGAGCTTGTTAACTTAATATATAATATTGTGTGAAATATTTATAAGCAGTAATATTTGTCTCTCCTTTAAAATTAACTTTGCTAATTCAAGTCATATACCAGAATCACCTTTTCTCCATTCTTCCTCACTTTAGATAAGTGAGACTACCAAGATTTCGAAGGGTCTGGCCTCTATATTTATTTAAGCAAGTGGTAGTGCTGGATAGGACTGGGAAAGTAAAGGGAGAACATCCTGAATTGAAAGTAATATAGATTGCCTTTGGGAGCGTAAGAATCTTGCTGAACTGGGCACACACACCACAGATGTATTTGGAGTTACCCATCTTAATTGGGCCCGTAGTTCCAAATAATTCCAGGCTGTGGCAAAAGAGAAGTGGAGAGTCACTAACGTCAGTATATGAGCCATAACATAATAATTTCTGGTTGACATATCTATGCTCGTGGAATTTTAAATTAGTTTTATAGATGTCTACATTTTCCTTTACTTACTCTTTGAAAATATGGTTATGAACTGAGTTTTCTAACTCAGCTTATTTTTCTTTTTCTCTTAGTTTTCCGAATACATGTATAATTACTGTAAAGGTAGTGTAAGAGTTTATTCCATGCCCTAACCTGTTTGGCTCAGTGGATAAAGCGTCAGCCTGTGGACTGAAGAGTCCCGGGTTTGATTCCTGTCAAAGGCAGATCGGGTTGCAGGCTCATCCCTGGTAGCTGATCAATGGTTGTCTCTCATCATTGATGTTTCTCTCTCTCCCTCTCTCTGTATCTCTGAAATCAATAAAAATATACTTTTTTTTAAAGGGCCTTTTTCATAAAGTTTCATTAACAAAATTTATTTTAACACTTTTTTTGCTATATTAATGTTTCATAAGAATAGCAACCTACTAATAAAAATCCTCTTTACCTCTCAGCCTTTTGTTCTTGCACAGCTCTCTAGTGAAAGCTGGGTAATCACCAAATTGTGCAGTGAACAATTTGTATGTTTGAACACAGCCAGAGAGGCAGGGCTACAGGTGTAAAGCAAAGCTGGCTTTGAAATACTTCATTTCCCTGGAACATCAGTTTCAAATCACAGTTGGAGTGGCTGCCTCACCCTTTATTCTTCAGTCACAAATAGCATGATTTATTCTGTGAGGATATTACAGGTTTCCTGGGACATTGTTCCTCAGATTTGTACCTGTGTTTGATGTTCTGAGAAAATTTCTGGGACATTCTTGCTCACTGTCTGTCATGAAATAGCATGTCCCCTAAAGTCAGCTAGCACTGTTAAATCCCATTCCTTTTGGAAACTCCATATAAACTTAGTGGTGTTCTATAAGGCCTCCACAAACTACCTGGTGTTCTGCAAGGCCTCCATTCCGGTTTAATTATGCATGTTGTTGTTGTTGTTTAGATTGTACTTGCCATGCAGAGGTAGTTGTCCCGCCCACTGTATCATATGAAGGTAGAGAGAGTACTAGGCAGACTTTATCTCCAGTGCTCTCTGTATGACAGCACCAGTAATTTAGCAGTTCCAAGCTTAGACTTCCCATTTGTGAACAGATGAAAGTCATGTCTGTCCTATCACCATATCTATGTTACTGTTATGCACTGAATTGTGTCTGCCTCCAAATGTGTATGTTGAGCCCCGATACCCAAAGTGACTGTTTTTGGAGATGAGCCTGTAAGGAGATAATTAAGATTAAGTGAGGTCATAGGGGTAAGGACTTAACCCAGTAGGATTGGTGTCCATATAAGAGGAAGAGAAACCAGGAGAGCATGGGCACAGACAAAAGGCAGTGTGAAGACCCAGAGAGAATGAAGGCTGTCTGTATCCCAGGAAGAAAAGGCTTACCAGAAGCCAACCCTTCCAGCACCTCGATCTTGAACATCAGCCTGTAGAACTGGGAGAAAATAAAATTTTGTAGTTTCAGCACCCACTGCTCTAGTACTCTGTTCTGGCAGCCCTTGTGAACTGAAAGAGTTCCCAACCTAGACGTTTTTGTGTGATCCAGGCCTACATTGCTCATCCATCTACAAGATAGCACAGTTGGATTTTCCTGAGGCATTTTAACTTTAACTGCACCAATTTCAGCATAATTCCCCCAATGCCCGCTTCTTTACCCAAACTACTTCTCTCCATGAATAGAATCGCCAGTTTTCTGTCACCCTAACTAAAAAGGAAGCAGCCATCTGTGATTATTCTCTCACTTTCATCCCCAACATCAAATTGGTTACCATGTCCTATTGTGCTTCCCATCCAAATAGCTCTGAAATCTAATTTCTGCTTGCTGCCCCCACTGACAGAATGTAATTGAGGCCTTAATTCCTAAAGGCATCACTGGCACTGATTTTGCTGCCACCTGCATTTTATTCTACCTCCAATTAGTCCTCTTTACTTAGTCTAAGGAAGTTCTGTCCTAGTGGTTAAAATCCATATAGCCTTCATGATAAACATATAAAATCTTTAGTGAAAAATAGAGGGCGCTTTATCATAACTCCCCCACATCTTAAAATCTTGTCTCTGACTCCCACTCACGATCTTTCATTTTAAACCCGGAGAATGTAAATGTATCTCCATTCTGAACATATTCCATACATTCAATAACTTGAATGTTCTTGGCTTTCTCAGGCTGTAATGCTTTTGAATGCCTCATTCCCTGTGTCCAAAATGATACTTCAATAGGTCAATATCGCCTTTCCTTTCATGTTCAACTTAATACATTTGCTAAAAGATCTTTCTTCGATTTTTTCCAATCTTGGGCAAGTGTGCTGCATCCACTCATAAGGGTTAAGCACTTCCCTATATTTGTTATTCTTATAACAATATTTTTATTGCGCTTTTAAAATTTGTTTTAGTTTTTTTTCTTTTACTAAACTTTAAATTCTTTCAGGGCAGAACTCTGACTTCACACTCTCATGACCTAGCAGTTTCTGATTCTGAAAGAGAAGGTATTTGCTGAATAAATGACTTACAATAAAATAAACCTGATCTTTATAAAATTGGTTTCTTTTCTATCTTAATTAAAACTAAATTGCTAAAAATTCTGAAGTTATAGGGTCCAATTAAGTTACATTTTTATACATATATTAAAATGTGCTTATTAGCCTACACATTAATAATTATATAACTGAAAAATTTTGAAACCTTTTAAGAGGTTACAGGATATATTCCATTATATTGTAATTTGGGGTACTAAAATCATGGGGAAAATATTAGAGGAATTTTTATTAAACAAAATAATTGCATAATTAACTAAACTTAGTTAAAAAATGATCAGGTTGAAAGCCCATCATTGGCAAAGTTACATTAGATAAGTGTTAGTTAATTTGAAAAGATAAGCCACTTTTCTATTAGATAAGCCATGCCATTTGAAATTGGAATTTCTTGCATCTCACAGGGGAATAAAATTAGAAAAGAAAAAAAAGTGATGTGTGTTTGTGAGAGAGTGTATTGTGAGACAATGGATCTATTTAGGTAACTAAATAGAGCATTTATTTCCCAAAAAATTATAAAATCTCATTGTAAGATGTTTAGATTGAATGCTAAAAAATAATGTTGGTGCCAAACCACGTTAGATCCTAAAATTTAGTCTGATTTAAGATGTAAGGGGTTATCTATGTATATAAAAACCTAAGTAACCTTCTGACTGTTCCACCATCATGGTAGCTATGATGCACCATGACCACTAGGGGGCAGATGCTCTGACCAGTAGCTATGACACACACTGACCATCAGGGGGCAGATGCTCAATACAGGAACTGCTGAGCTGTGGTAACTTTGGAGCTGTGCTTCTCTGGTGATGCACCCGAACCAGAGAGGAGAGGGGTGCATCACCAGAGAACTGCCTGCTTTGGGGGATGTTGGAGAGCCGGGTTTGCCCAATACTGCAGGCCACACTGAGGGATCCCACTGATGCACCAATCCATGCACTGGGCCTCTTGTAATAATAATAAAAAGATATATCTATCAAAAAAAGTAGTCTGTAACAACACATGGGTGGCTTTGGTTCTATGTTTTGTGCTGTTTAGAAACAAGCCTTTTCCATTTTAAACCTCC
Source organism: Lasiurus cinereus (assembly GCA_011751065.1). NCBI lineage: Eukaryota > Metazoa > Chordata > Mammalia > Chiroptera > Vespertilionidae > Lasiurus > Lasiurus cinereus. The sequence goes on from JAAGEH010000311.1 coordinate 26,552,804, forward strand.
AAATCTTTTCCACAAAGACCTCATTGAGTCTTTCGTGGAACTCTCCTGTCATAGTTATTCTTTAGGGAAAGTTTCAGGAGCCTCACTTTGAGAATCCTTGCCTCTGAAATTATCATTCAAGAATGGATATTAGTGCTCATAAGACAGATAACTGAAATATCTTTGGAATTAACTGGTCAGCAATTTTTTTCTGACATATTTTAAAAAAGAACAAGTAGTTTACTGTTCATATTTCTTAGAAAATGACATTCCACCGGTGTTTGAAAATTACAACTTTGAATTATACATGCTTTTCTTTGGTGGGGTTTTCTCTCTGTGTTAGTACCGTATTTTATGTTACATGAATCCAATAATGTTTAACTTCTTATTTTCTTAGTTTTATGCTTTATTTTTTTCTGTTCTCCTTAATTTTGATTAGCAACAGAACAAAATAGTTGATTCAGTTTAGTGCTTCTTCTGATTACAGTGTAATACTTTTTATTTTCACAAATGGGAAAAACAGGATGATGAGAGAATAAGTTGTTGGTGTATTTTGCCTATTCCCCTCCACCCCAAGACTTCTGGAAAGGTGAAAATAGACAAAGAATCTAGCAAGAGAAAGCCTATGGTTTCTTCATGGTAAATTGTGCTTCAGGAAACCCAATTCATAATCCTCCTTCTCTCTCTTGGACTGGTAATATTAATGGTAATCAATTAAGAGATTGTAATGTCAGTTTAAAGGCCTTGAAATGTAAGCAAAAACATAGGCTAAATAGATATAGCTGAGGTTGTAAAATAGTTGGGACATTTAATTGTTGTGTGACTTTTGACCTCTAACCTCTCTGAGCCTCAATATTATCTAATAATTATTCTGAGGATTAAATGATATAATTTAGAAACATATCTAGTGAAAGTCTGACATTAATATCTGCTCAATAATAGTAGCTTTTATTCTTGCTCTACTTAGAAATATGCAGTTGGAACTCTAACTTATGTTTTTCTATATTTCCTAAATATTTTTAATTAAAGTATGGCTCATATACAAAAAAAAATGTTTTTCTAAACATGACCTGATGAAATCTTAGACTTGTCTCAATAAAAATAACTGCTAAATTAAAAATATTTCTTATTTAAATGCTACTTAGCCAACATGCTTTTAGTAAAAAACAGAAGAATGGTGGAGGAGCTTTTGTCACTGTTCAAGACAAGTCTGGTTTCAAGGATATTAAAGTTTAGTACCTTAGTTTATTTTATGTCATTGTCAAAAGCATTAGGAAAGCAACTACTACAATAACAAAAGCTAAACATATAACAATACCATGAAAAATAACTGAAGTTAGGGCACCAATGTTAGAACAATAATGTATTTGATTCAGCAGGCACTCTAAAGTGATCAGTGTTATTACTGATAAAAGGTAATATTATATCTGATTATTTTTCTTAGTTTCTCAACATATACTGAATAGTTGCTTTCGATGCATTATTTCTATTTGACCCACATAGCTGGGCTTGTGTTCAATGTTTTCTCTGAATTGGTTGAGCAGGCAAAGAAATAGCAGTCATGAGCATAAGATGGAAATTGACACTGGAAACTTCAATACCATATAAATGGCCAGACTGGCCCAGAAAAACAAGGACATTTTGCCTTTTCATAAGAAACATGTGCTATAAGTTCTAGGTTAATGTTTGCACAGTAGTGGAGAGAATAATGATTTCTTTCAATATTTGCCCAATAAAACATAGCCTTGAAATATAAATGTTAAAAATGGGAGTTCAACTATAGAAATAATTATAAAAATAATCTTAGTTAGAAGTGCATTTTTAATTGTAAAAGTATTATACATTTTTAAATATAATATTTTTTAGAGCCAACTTCTTCCTGCCATTAGAAAAAAAAAACAACCACACATGAGAGTGAGATAAACAGCCTAAAACACTGTTGGTTTTGGTCTTTTCTTCCACACTCTAAGACAGTGCCAAGGAACTTTATAGTTTGAAGGAACACACATTTAAAACATACTAGAATAACCTTTTCTATTTTCAGAGGCAATGGTTGAGGCCAAGAGAGAAAAAGTAACTGGCACTAGTTTATACAAGTATCTTGTTTACTTATTCAAAAGATAGACAGTAGGCCACTACAGAGATCCTGATAATATAGTGGTGACCAAAACATGACAGTACAGTAGTGACTGAGACATGGTGTTGATTGTGATGACCAACATTCTTGTGGCCATGAAGTTTACATTATGGTGAGAAGAGACAGATGCTAAACAAATATAAAACTGAATAAGCAAGATAACTTTAAGATGTCATATAAAAAGACTGGAATGCAAACCTCTAGAGAGCTAGTAATTATTGCCAGTAATAGAATGTCTTTAGATATAAATTGGGTCCAAAAGTAAAGTTAAAGTGTCTACAGATGTTTAATTTCTAAGTGTAGATGCACTTAAAAACAGATACTTTAAGAAAAATGTGAAAGAATTATAAATGTACAATTATAACCATTTCTTACACTAAATTAATGACTGTTTAATATTTTTCCTTTTCATGCATTTATTCATTTGAACACATTTTTTGAATAAAAAATAGAGAGTGCCTTTTCAAATTTGAAAATTTGAAAAGAAGATGAATTAGTTCCTATTTTGCAAATGTTAGTGACTAAGAAAGTCTAATACCATTAGAATCACATCTCTTCCAGTTTCTCAGGATATGTCATTTTGATTTCTGTGATTCAGCTTTGAATTTGATATAAATAGATTCTCTATGTATTTATACATCTTCCATGACTAATTAATATACAAATATTCATGAAGCTTAATTATTCATCATAGGTACTGAATCTTATTAGTCATTGTGAGAAAATCATTGAAGTGAAAGAATTTCTAACATTCGAAGCACAAACAACTCAATTGGGGGAAATAAGATTTACTTAAGTACACAAAGCATTACATTATGAGGATCAAATGATGGCATACCAGTTTTGGGTACAGGAAATTGTTTAGAAAGAAATTACTATTGTTATGAATGTTTGCCTAAAGGTTGAATGTGAATTAAATCCTAAGAAATAAATAGACATGGATGGGTATTTAATATAAAATAAGAGGTAGGAAGTTTCCAGAGAAGAAACTGTCATAAACAAAGGCTCTGTGATAGGAATAAACTTGGGTTTATTCAGGTGATAGCCACCTGAAAAAATATGACAACATTGGAGAGTTTATGCCAGGACTAGTGGGAAAAAAATTTGTAAAGACTGATTTGTGATAGATTATGAAAGTCTCAAATACCTATCTAAAAGGATGGAATTTGTTCAGTAGCTAACTCAGGGAACATTCAAAGATTTTTGGGTAGAGAAGAGGTGTTCAATTTCTATGGGGTGAGATTTGTTTAATCCTCTGCTGTCATTCTGTAAATAAGAAGACTAAGGCCATAGAGAATAACTATCTTGCCTGACTGAGGTCAGGCACCTGGTTCTTCTGTGGAGTGCGTTGGTTTCCAGTGCATTTTTATAGCTTCTGAAGATGAAGACAAGTTTTGATGATTTCTTGTCTGAGAGTGGCTATGGTTTACGGGAAAGTAGAAAAATAGTTTCAAATAAGTGTGATGCAATGCTTGAGGCCCCATAAAGGTCCAAATCAGTATTTCTTGACATCTTAAAACACATTTTGATAAATAAAATCAATATTATATCCTTTCATTCATTTTCAAATCCTGAAATACGATATTTTGATGATAATCAAAAAGTATAACATGGAATTTGATTTTTTGAAACTACACACACTTATTTTGATATGAGTTTTATCTGTCTCCCCTTACTCCCATTGACATTGAGAACTAATCTAACACAGATAGTAGCAGGAAGAACTGTGAGAGAATGTTTGAGGAAATAATTCTTGGAACTTATAGAACTTAGTGACTGAATATGAAGCTGAGAGAGGGGGTGTGAGACAGAATAATTTAGAGAAGGGAGGAAATTTGAGGAATATGGGTTATTAGAAAATATTTAAAGAAGCTAGGATGTTAAATAAGAGATAACATCCCTATGATAAAAGTCAGAGTAATATATTTAATCACAAGTTTAAAGAAATCTCAACTATAATCTAAAATGTAATTAAAATACAGTGTAATTTGAGCATAGTAAACATGTCTTTATAAAGGTCATAGTTAAAATAAGCAATTTATTGCTATTAATTACCAAGTTTATTAAAGTATGTCTAAGAAAACATTCCCCTTTCTATTTTATGCAGAGTCAAAGCTTAATTGCACTGACATCAAGAAAGCTATAAACTACTTTGCAAGTAAGAGCCTTTTTATCAGAAATGGGCCTCTCAGCTCCAAATTAGGAGCAATAGTTTAGGGCCTACGGGGAACATAGGAGCTACTAATCACATCTCCATCTGAAGCACATTTAACTCTGATTTGGAAAGAAAAAGTTTAAAAAAGGGATTTATCTGAGTAGCTGATTGAGATAATCTGGGTGTATGATCAAAGAAAATATTCAACAGTTTCTAGAGACTATTTTGCTGCAAAATGGATACAAGATTTATAATGTCATAATTTCAGAGAAATAAAATCATGTTCTTTTTTTTCTTTTCTCTAAGATACATTTCAATCATTGGTTTATTTTGTGCATGATCACTTTTAACCAACAAAATTAAGCTGCTCAGTTTCACATCAATACATTGACTCATTTTCTGGTCATTAAGCACATGCCTATTTTGTTCACAGCAATAAAGGGTGAGATTAAAATATTTTTTAAAAAGTAATCTATGGCAACATTTACACTCATTATTTTTTATGAAACTCAATCCTCGAGAAACCAATTTCCTGCCATAAGTAGTTGGAAATTATTTTTAATCACTAACTATTACTGCTCAAAGATCATAAAATACAACAATTAATCACAATGTATGCAGGGTGTCCACCAAAATGTATACACATTAAACAGCCGATAGCTCAATTGAGGCTTCTTTCTTTTCAGATTTAACCCATTGGAATGAATCATTATTCAAAGGGAGTATCCGTACATTGGTACCTCGAGATACGAGTGCCCTAATATACGAGATTTTTGATATACAAGCCGTTGAGCAAGCGATTTTTGCTTTGAAATATGAGCAACATTTGAGATAGGAGTAATCTCGTGGATCTGCCGGCTGCACATGACCCACCAGTTTACCGCGACTTGAGCGTCTCATAGTTTCCCACGCCTCAAGGTTACAGAACGAATTAAACTCGTATCTCAAGGTACCACTGTATATTTTTATGGGATATCCTGTATTTATTACCAAGCAAGAAGATGTCACAATCACCATTTCTTTTCAAATCATGACCTTAAACTGAATTTAAGGAAACAGTATCAGACAGATCAATTGAACAAACAGAAGGACAGCTAATCATTTCCTTTTAAGCGTATAAAGAACAAGCCCATAAATTCAAAGATGAGATGTTTCTGAAAGCAAAAAGGAAGACTACTGCAGTTGTGAGGTAGTGAGAAGAGCTCAGTAGAAAGGTTTACAAGAAAAGGGGCAGTGATCCATATGGAGGGTGACTGTCCAAACATTTGATCATGAAAAGTGAGTAGTCTATTTCCACAGATTCCCAGGAAAATATCTTATTTATTAGAAGTGAAATGTTCCACCCTAACCAGTTTGGCTCAGTGAATAGAGCATCAGTCTGTGGACTCAAGGGTCCCAGGTTTGCTTCCGGTCAAGGTATGTACCTTGGTTGTGGACACATCCCCACTAGGAGGTGTGTAGGAGGCAGCTGATGGATGTTTCTCTCTCATCGATATTTCTAACTCTCTATCCCTCTCTCTTCCTCTGTAAAAAATCAATAAAATATGTCTTTTTAAAAAGCAAAATGTTTATTAGGATTATTGACAGGTAAATCTTATATTACACTGGTTCAGGTCTACTTTACATGGCATATTTGAAAAGTCTCTGAAAAATGATCTGTAAATCAAAGCAAATAGTATTTTAAAGGCTCTGGCTAGGGATAGTATTCAAGAATCAATAAGGAAGCCAATCAAAAATAAAATTTAGAAATGAAAAGTATTACTCCCTTGCTCCCTTGTTTCTTGGTTTTGAAAGTCAGCATTGTATGTGTGTGTGTGTGTGTGTGTGTGTGTGTGTGTGTGTGTGTTGGATTTCCTACCAGGGCAATACAACTGTCTCCGGAATGATCCCAACAATAGGAGTAGTAGAATAAATTTTCTGAAGCAATGTCTATATATTTAAAATCTATTTGCCAGCTTTGAGTAAACTGATATGCTTGTAACTTGTTTGGTTGCATTAATGAATTTGTAATCAGTGGAGAGTTCATTGCCAATATCACTTGCCCATGACTTCCTATCTTTCAGCATTTCAAAAATAGTACACTGTGAATGAGAACATATCATTCAGAACTTGGTGTTCTAAAACATGGTAAACTTCAAAAGTAAGCTCAGTAAAAATAAAAATAAAAGGTGAAAATGAAGAATCTTATTAATTTTTTAAGAACAGTGCTCTTACATTATCATATTATTTCTATTAAGTTAGGAACATACAAAGTAGAAAAGAACTTATTAAATCTATCTATGTCAAGTGTTAATAACTTGTTGATGTGTGATTGAAGTTTGCAACAGATGAAGTTTCAGGAAGGGTAATGGTGATTGTATGACCTTGCAGTCATCTTAACAGAGCTTTCTCCTTTCTGTGCTAAAGTGATTTGCTATTGACTTTTTCCATGTACTAGTTCTTAAAGCTTTCAAGTTTCACAAAATAAATTCCTTCATCCACCTGATTTTCATGACATCCTACAAATGTTTAAATTTCATGTAGGAATTAACATTTTAATAGTCTTTAAAATAGTTTTATCATTTAACTGATTAAATTTAGATTTAAACTTGGATTTATGTAATACATTTATATGAGTAAAATACAGATATGTATTTCATATATTATGGTGTGGTGGAAGATTTCATTTTTTATTTTTATTTTTTATTGATTTTTTTACAGAGAGGAAAGGAGAGGGATAGAGAGTTAGAAACATCGATGAGAGAGAAACATCAATCAGCTGCCTCCTGCACACCTCCTACTGGGGATGTGCCTACAACCAAGGTACATGCCTTTGACCAGAATCAAACCTGGGACTTTTCAGTCTGCAGGCCAATGATCTATCCACTGAGCCAAACCAGTTAGGGCAAGATTTCATTTTTTAAAAGGGTTCCACAAATAAAAATGATGGAAGCCAATCCTTTTGCACCAACCTTGAAGATGTTTGTGTTGAAAGCAGAAATCTGAATATTTCAGGATGGAATATGATAATGTGTAAGTTCATTATTCCAACTTCTATTGTCTTTTTGAAATGGTTAATTAAGCACACTAATTATTTCTATGATTTATGGGAATTTTTCATAGTTTAAAATTCATATGAAAAATCTACATCAACAAATTGTATTGTTTCTAACTTTAATGTATAACCTGAATCTGATTGCTTTATACAATTATCATCACTGTTACTTTATTTCATATTTAGACTATTTGAACTATTTTGATTATTTTTATCCTTACATTCCCACACATGCACATAGACACATACAAAATCCATTCACCACATCAGTGATTTTTAACTCCTATGCCACAAAATTTTTAAAATATGCAATACCTGACTATTTAGTCAAGGGCATTGACTTCTTTTCCCTTAGCTTGCCAAATAAAACCAACAACAGCAAGCAGCCAACACAACAATAGCCATTTGGTGTGAATGAATCAAAATTCTTCCTATATTTTTTGTCATGTCAGCAAAAAACATAATATATTCTTTAGTGTGCCATAGAGTTTTAGAAATTAGCTTATGTGTGCCATGAGATGAAAAAGGTTGAAAATCACTGCACCACAGAATAGCAATGAGACTTTTAAATTGTGAATCATTTCATATTCTTCCATATTCAAAGCCAACAATGAATTTCTATCTCATTTACAATAAAACCAGAAATTCTCACTATGGCCTATAATGATCACTCCCTGCTCACTCCCTGCTCACTCCTAAACCCCTGGCTCAATCCAGTGCACCTGGCCTTCATTAGTACACCACCAGCATGCAATTTCACTTCCTGATCCTGAAAGGTCTTTCCCCAGGTATTCAAAGGGATCCCTCCTTCACTTCATTCAGAATATCTTACTATTTGCAGAATGTCTTACTATTCCTACCAGCAGCATCCTGAGCACTTCTCTATTTGTCCTAATAACACTTGTCACCGCTTAACATCATACATTTATTTATGTGTTTCTCTTTTTCTTCTAAAATGTGAACCTCTAAAAGCACAATTTTGTTATGTTCACTAGTCTAACCCAGCAACTAGGAAGTACCCAATAAAGAATAGATGAATGAAATGATAACTAAATGAGTGTGTATGCCCCTTCTCTTATCCTGCTGATGTGAACCAACACTAAAGTAAGCCATAGAAATAAGACTTACTATCATTTAATCCTAGAATACCTCAACAACTCTGACCTAGTGATTTACTTGTGCTCTTAACCCAAAGTTAAAGCAAATAGAAATCAAAATTTTAGAAAAGGTGATCCACTTCAGATTATTTTCAGTCTAATTCTATAAGTTATTTTGAAATTATATAATTATTAAAAGACAGTCAATAACGGACCCTTGCAGCCATAGCATTTATCATAATTTATTCCTGTTTCAGGTGAATCTTCATTTCTTGGGGTCTGTTGTACCAGATAACGTAGTAATTAGGAGTGTCTGGAATCACATTATTTAAACCCTATATTCAGCACTTATTAGCTGTATAACTTTGGACAAGTTATTTAACTTTTTAAGTTTTATTTTCCTTGTCAGGAATATGAGGATATTAATATGGTCAATTATAACGTAACACGTTTTATAATGTGAGTTAGTTCATATAAGATTAGCGTATGAAAGAATGATAACATATGAAGAAGTCACATTGGTTCATAAGCAATTTTTATCCAGCATGTTAATATTTGGTGCCACTAAGATGCAGCAGCTGAATGGAAACTTTAGTAAATAAATAAATAAAAATAAAAATAAAAATATAAATATATATATTACATATATCCTAAACCACGGAGAAAGAATAAGTAGTGTTCTAATAGTTTTCTAGTAGTATCTCAGCTCAAAGTTGCCAAAAGTTCTCTCATAAAAGATCCATATACTTGGCTTCCATCAAGATACATTTATCGAGAGAATCCAAGATGGCGGCATAGGTAAACACCTACACTGCTGCCTTGCACAACAATTTTAAAACTACAACTAAAAGACAGAACGGACATCATCCAGAACCACAGGAAAGCTGGCTGAGTGGAAGTTCTACAACTAGAGGGAAAGAGAGGGGCTCACAGAGACCCAGAGGAGCTGCAAAAAGCTGAGGTACGGAGATGAGCCCGCTGAGAGAGCGGTGCCGGAGTACCTGGCTGGCTTTCTCTGGCGGGAGGGAAACGGAGACTCCCAACGGCATTGAACCCCTTATCCTACGACACTAAACCCCAGATCCAGCCGAGACTCATACGGGGGGAGTTTGGACTGTGAAAAGGGAGAAGTGCACGGAAATTTAGGGGAGTTGCCAAGGATCGGAGGTCTGGTCGCGCACGGTGCCGCGCGGAGGACAGATTGCTGATTGTGCCGCTGGCTTTCGCCAGTGGGCGGGAGACAGACCCTCCCAACTGTGCCACTTCTGAGTCCACTGGGCCCCTGTTTTGGGCGAAACCCTGGGGACCTAGACTCGTGTGGTCCTGGTTCGCAGGGGAGCCGGAAAGGCAGCGGTTGGAGGCGCTGCGGGTGCGCGCGCACAAGGACCTCTCCAGCCATTACCCAGTCACGTGAGACTCAGGGGCCGTGGAGGGCGGGGCCGACTGGAAGGCAAGGCGGTCCCTTAAGCCCTGAGACTCCACCCCTCCCAAGCTCAGCAGAGGCTTCTGCGGCTGAATCCAGCACAGAAGTTTCCCCAGCACAGTGAAAATGCCGAGACAAGGGAAGGGATTACAAGCAAAAGAAATGGAGGAAAAAAAACGACTGGATATAGAGTTCAAAACCACGCTTATAAGGTTTTGCAAGAATATGCTAGAAAAGATGGATAAATTTAGTGAGACCCAAGAGAAGATGATAAATACACTGACTGAAATGAAAACTATTATGCAGAGTACTAACAGCAGACTAGAGAAAGGCAAGGATCAAGTCAAAAATTTGAAATATAAAGAAGCAGAAAACATTCAACTGGAAAAGCAAGAAGAGAAAAGAATCCAAAAATGTGAAGATAATGTAAGGAGCCTCTGGGACAGCTTCAAGCGTACCAACATCAGAATTGTGGGTGTGCCAGAAGAAGAGAGAGAGCAAGATACTGAAAACCTGTTTAAAGAAATAATGACTGAAAACTTCCCACATCTGGTAAAAGAAATAGACTTACAAGTCGAGGAAGCACACAGAACCCCAAAGAAAAGGAACCCAAAGAGGACTACACCAAGACACATCATAATTAAAATGCCAAGAGCAAAAGAGAAAGAGAGAATATTAAAAGCAGCAAGAGAAAAACAGTTTATTACCTACAAGGGAGCACCCATACGACTGTCAGCTGATTTCTCAACAGAAACGATGCAGGCCAGACGGGAGTGGCAAGAAATATTCAACGTGATGAACAACAAGAACCTACAACCAAGAATAATCTATCCAGCAAAGCTATCATTCAGAATTGAAGGGCAGATAAAGACCTTCACAGAGAAGAAAAAGCTAAAGGAGTTCATCAACTCCAAACCAGTATTATATGAAATGCTGAAAGGTACCCTTTTAGAAGAGGAAGAAGAAAAAGGTAAAAGACAAAAAATTATGAACAACAAATACACATCTGTCAGCAAGTGAATCTAAAAATTAAGTGAATTAAAAATCTGATCAACAGGATAAACTGGTGAATATAATAGAATCAGGAGCACAGAAAGGGAGTAGACTGATAATTCTCAGGAGGACAAAAATCATAAAGCATCAAACAGACTGTGAAATTATAGCAGAAAGATTAAAGTTAGGTGAGGTAAATAAGTGATCAATCAAAGGACTTGTATGCATGCTTATAAACATAACCAATGATCACAGACACTGGGGGGTCGGGGTACGCCTGGGAGGGAGGGGGGGCAATGGGGAGATATGTATAAAAATTAATAAAAATTAATTTAAAAAAAAAAAGATACATTTATCTTACATTTTTAAAAGTTAAAATCTTATATTTACTCTATTATTGCTTTATTCATTAGGAATTTAACATCTTTTAAAATTGTTCTGGTATTTATTATTGAGGTTGTTACTATTTTAGTTAGACCTCCAAAAACAATGTTGATAGAAATTTTGGATAGTCAACCTCAATATCCTTCCCCCATAATCCTTTATTTCTTTAAGCAAATAAGTCTGCAGAATGTGAGTTTCTTTAGTAATGCTTAGGGCAATGTTAAGGATAAGGAGAAAATTTATGTGAAATTTACTGGAGTGACTGATACCTAGTAAATATCCAAAAAAAAAAAAAACCACGCCTGTTCCAGTGTGTGTGTGTGTGTGTGTGTGTGTGTGTGTGTGTGTAACTTTTTAGAAGAGACTACAAAGATCTAAACACCATCTTAAATACTAGAGATACACAGATAGGTATTAAATCATAATGTTCATATTGCTTTTTGTAACAGTTTAAAAATTTTAATATATTTTAAAATTGGTCTTTGATTTCTGTTTCTATCAGTATAGCAATTTAAATATTTTGACAAAGTTTCCCACTTAAAAAAACCCCAAGTACTAGATTATAATTTTAAATATTTATTTTTAAGTGCATTCACTTAGCAGGAGGATAAACATTCTCATATGCCAAAGAATTAGAGAAGGCAGAAATGTGGAGAAGTAAACAGGACTTAGAAGGTGGATTCTGCCTGGTATTTGTTGAATTCAAACATCACTGAAGTTATGTTTTTCACAGGGGATAACAAAGACTGTGCCTTAAGCACAGGAATTTAGTAAGAGATTTACACAAAAATCTTGAAGCCCACAGAGGTAGGCTTCTGGTGTAAGAATCAACTACAATCAACTGCCTATCTTTTCAGAACACAATAAAAGTTAAATTCTGATATCTTTGTTCTGGGAGGAGAATTCTGGCTCCTACCTGGATTTATATTCCACCTACATATTACACCAGTGGTCAGAAAATCATTAAGCTGATAACTTAGTTATTATCATTGTATGAACTGAGACAACTCTCAGTCACATGGCAGAAGCAAATGAAAATATTCTTTGATGGAACCTGCCTTATATCCAGGCAAGCCTCATACCAATAGATAAAAATGCTCACAGTTAAGTTCCCCAAAATATGAGCTCTTACTCAAATACCCAAATATACACATAAGGAAACAAGGAACTATGAATCAGAATCAGCAATTATAAAGGTTTCAATTGCTAGAATGATCAGAAATACTATAGAAAATATTTATATTGCATGTGTTTAAAAAAACTAAAAAAATAAAAATACACAGGAGACACTATAATAATAGGATAAATAACAAAAATAATTTTCATAAATAAAAATGTGATTAAAATAAATTTAAGTACACAGAGATAAAGAAATGAAAATTGTGGAAGAGCAATAAAAAGACAAATAACATAGATTGAGAAGCTATAATATATTTCTAATTGTATTTCAAGAGGAGAGTAGAAAAGAAAATTGGAGAAATATATTATTTGAAGAAATAAAAGTTGGATTCTGAGAACTGATTTTAAAAAACTTTAAAGTCAAAAAGCCCAAAATGTCAAGCAGGCTAAATAAAATACATCATGGTAAATCTGATGACAAAGAGAAGGTCTTAAAAATGGCCAGAAAGTAAAAAATAATCTATGAAGAAAACTAGAATGACAAATGACTTCTTGATAACAACAGTTGAGTAAGAAAACAGTAGAATATTTTCAAACTGCTTAAAGAAAACAATTGGCAACCTGGAGTTGTATATTCAGCAGTTATATCTTTCAAAAATGAGGTTAACTAAAGTATTTTTTAGAAAATAAAAATGGCCAGAGTTTGCATCAACACATTTCCACAGAGTAATCCCTTTAGGAAGAAGTAAAGTGATTCTAGGTAAAAAGTCTAAAATGCAGGAAGAAATGATGAACAAAGGAAGTAAAAAATATACACAAATATTGCCAAAATAAATAAATAGTAAAATATAAAGTTAAATATGAAATAAAATGGAAATCCATGCATAATAGCAATAGCATGCACATTAAGAGGTAAGTTGTTTGTGTTAAAGTCACTAAAATGTAAGTTTTTACGGAATCAGAATGTAGTTTCAATAGAGCTGGACTTAGTTGTTATGGAAATATTCCAATACTTGTATAACTTTTTAAATGAGTAAAAAATTGAAGTTTCTCATTTTTAAATTGGAGATTCTGATGTTAGGCATGAATGTTATAACTTCTAACACAGCTATTACAAAATCTATATCTACACTAATAAAGGAGAAACCTGCAAATTGACCATCACTCTGCTGTGCTCTCAGCCAATCAGGAGTGAGTATGCAAATTAACCCAACAAAGATGGCAAAGCCCATAGTGGCCAGGTGATGCTGAAGCTTCTGGAGGCCAGATCAGAGACACAAACACGCAGGGAAGCTGGCCCCAGAAGCTCCAAGCCCCACCATGGCAGCACTGGGGATATTGGGAGCCAGATTGGAGACACAAACGTGCAGTCCCAGCTGTTTCCAGAGAGTAACACTATTGTGGAAAATCGTCTAAGAGAGGAAACAAGCTTTTGTTGGTTTATAATGAAGGTCAGAGAACATGCCACTCCAACATATGCTGTGTTGTTATATTGATAATCTTGAGCTGAAATGCTTGAAAAACAGCAAATGCATGCAGAGCTTTCACTGAAGTCTCCTGATCTGCCTAAAATTGGACCCCCCAGTGTCATAGGTCCCTTGGTGGGAGAAGTGTCATCAGGCAGTAAAGACTGAATCCTGTCACAGGACAGGAAAGTACAAGTTGACATCACACCCAAACTTTGTTATAAACTATTTTACCCCACCCTCATTCATCTTTCTTAAAAATCATTTATTCTCCTCTAAGAGGCATACATCTCTTGTTCCCTGGGAAGAAGGTATTTAAGTCTGCATTCTAAGCCACCTTGGGGAGTTACTCATTTTTTCCTGGGATCTTCCACATATACATGAGGTACACATATTAATGAACTTTTGGTGATCTGTCTTTCATTACAAAGGCCTCCACTAAGAATTCAGCAAGGTAGAGGAAAACTATTTTTTTCTCCTCCATAATTCTATCTTGGGAAATGAAGTTCACAGCTGAACAATGAGGTTGGCTCAAGTACCAAGCAGTCCCGGCTGACGGGAGGAAAGCTTCTAGGGAGAAATCAATGACAGTGGCATCAAAGTAGGACAGAGGGCAGAGGCATGGTTGCTGGTAGAAGTTTATAGAGGTTCAACATTTTTGGAGGATAATTTGGCAAATTCAATAAAAATGTTCAAGATAAAAAATCCAAGAGTCTTCTTCTAGGAATCATGTCTGTTGGATTAAGCACAAGTGCATAAACTCTGGTCAGAACCCAGGATGCTACTGCAGGATCCCCTTCCATGATTGGAAAACCTGAGAACAACCTTCATTTTTAGGACAAGGTGGTATCTATACTAGGAGGTTAGGCAGGGGAGAGCAGTTAGGGCAAACAGGCTATCAGGATTGAGCAGTTAGGGGGATCAGATTGGCAGGGGAGAGCAGTTAGGGGGATCAGACCAGCAGGCAGGGGAGTGATTAGGATCCAGAGGTTATGAGGGGTCCCAGATTGGAGAAAGTTCAGGCCAAGCTGAGGGGACCCCCTTCCCATGCACGAATTTCATGCACTGGGCCTCTAGTACATATATAAGAGGGAAATATGCTATATTTAGCATAACCAGGACACCATAACGGGTGTACTGGACAGGAGAAGGTTGCACTCGCAGCATCGGGGCATCAGGGGCCTCCCACATCTGCACTGAGGGAGGGCCTGATCAGCAGCAGCCTTAGTTAGAATATAAAATATAAAACTAATGAAGTGGGGATAAAGAAACAAAATATCATTCAAAGGATGTAAAAAAGGTGAGGAAGATAAACAGAAGATGAAGGTACTTAGCAAATACAAAATAAGATGATAGAAATAAATCCAAATGTTATCAGTATTTACAACAAATATTTATGGCATCCAAAGTAGAATAGATAAATAAGTTGTGATATATTTATATAATAGAGAACTACAAAGAACTAAAATTGAATAAACTAGATTTACAAACACTGCATGAATTCCAAGACCATATTTCACTGAAAAAGCAATTTGCAGGAGAAATATAAAATGATTCCATACACATGGGGCTAAAAACACGTAGAACTAAATAGTATCAGGCTGTACTAATAAATTAAAATCACAGAAAAGAGTAAGAAAATTTAAATAATTCACTTAAAAGTTATTTCTTCTTTCGATAGCATAGATTAAATGAATGAGATTGGGATAGATAACACAGGATGTCAAAATTTTGTATTGTGATATGTCTTAAACTTGATGGTGGGTACGTGTGTGTTTGTAGTATTGTTATTAATAGTTGAGACCTGTCTCATAAACCCTCTTTGTATCTTGTTACTAAAAACAACTTTAAAAAATATTTGTGGGACATTCAAACAGAGTTGATGCATCCTAGGTTTCCGAGGCCAATTTATTTAATAACATTACTTAAGGGCATATGGGGCCAACTTTACACTTACTAGGCAGCCAATTTTCAAATTTCATCATCTAATCCATTCACTAATGTCAATTTTTTACTCCACCACAATTTGTTCATGCAAATAATTCTATGGATGGTAACAATGAAGATAGGCATAAAAGTCTAAGATCAGAACTTTGACTGAATTCCATGTGAAGAAGAGAGAAAAGCACTGAATATCTGCAAATGAGCAGGGAGGAAGTCAGATAGAGTAAGGAACAGAATAGAGAGGTTGGAAAAAGCCTTTATGATCTTCAAAGATTTGCCTATTGCCAGCTCTGAGGTCATTAATAAAATCATATAGGCCTAACACAAGGGGGTATGGGACAGGGAAACATTAAGTCTCTTTGGGTTTCAGTTTCCTCATTTGCAACATGAAAGAATAGGTCATGAAGACATATAAAGTCTCTTCCATTTCTCACATTCTATGCTTCCTTGATTCCATGAACATAAAGTGTTTTAATTGCCTTGGTTTGCACCAGAGAATAAAAATTGCTAAACGACCTGTGCTCATTAAATTCCATTCAAATTATGAACATCTGCATCAGAAGTGCAACCAACACATAATCACCGGTGCTAGTCCACTGGTGATTAATTAGGGAGCATTCTTCCCCTCATGTAAACATTTAGCAGGAATCCTCCATGTTGCCAATGTCAAGTTTATCTGTGTGAGGAGAAACCTGGAGTGAAGCATTAATGAGGAAAGATTTATTTATGGGGAAAGGGTGGCTAATATTTTCAATTTGCAGCATTGTATTCATCTGTAGAGTTAACATTGTCCAAGGGAGATAAGCTTTGATTTCTTGCTACCTTATATTTAATTTCCATTAGATATACCACTAAAGTGGATATGCTCTACTATAAGTGTGTTTAAAAATTATGAGGAAAGAAACAATTCTGTATGTTATACACAATTTTTGGATGTGAGCAAATCATGACTCGAAGAAAGATGGAAATCAATGCTGCTGATAGTGACTATTAACAAGAAGTAAAATGAGTCAAAATTAAATGTCATGATCAACTACTAAAATTCTCTTATGCTTTTTAGAAAGGTTGTACTTTCGTTGTTGTTAATCCACACCTGAGGATATTTTTTCCCACTGATTTTTAGAGAGAGTGGAAGGGAGAGAGAGAAGAAAAGAGAGAGGGAAACATTGATGTGAGAGAGATGCATTGATTGGTTACCTCTTGCTCACACCAGGGGATCAAATCTGCAACTTGGGTACATGTCCTTGACTGGAAATCGAACCTGCAACCCTTCCAAGAGCAGGCTGACACTGTAACCTCTGATTACACTAGGGTGAAAAGCTGCATTTTTAAAGACAGCTGATAAAGGCTATGATGTTCTTGCACAAGCAATGATACCATGCCAAAAACACTGCATTTATAAATTACAGTATTTATTTAAAGAACTATTTCTAAACCACTGAAAATAATGAGTGCTGGATAATTTAGTTTTTAATAATAAAGATAGCAGCCAATATTATGTCTTGAAATGAGACCAATTTAATCAGTGAGAAGAAATTACTGAGCCAGAAATTCAACTTGCATAAAAACGGACATTAATTGAAATAAAACTAGAGGGTCCACATCTAAAACTTCCTCTCTATTAAACTTGGCCCTACGTGTTTAGATTTTGTCACAGGTTAAAAAACATGCAGTGATCTCATTCAATTTTCCCATGGGCAATGGTCCAGATTTCAGAATCATCAATATCTTTGGCTTCTCCTCTGTCAGTCATCTACACAAATAGGCCTGAACTGAGATAGTCAAGATAAAGCAAACAAAAGGGAGTGATCAGGAAAAGGACTGCTTATTTGATTTCACTCTAGTTTTTCCTAACATCAACTCTAATATGCATGTCATATCTTTAAGGGAAAAACAGATTTTCTCCCCTTTGGTATTCCAAAGTGTATTATCTATCTTTTGCAAAAAGGTTGGGTTGTGTTTTAATTTGAATAGTATTATTGCAGTAGGGAGTTATTGAGATATTAATCAAAGAGAAGGGAGCCAGACATCTGATAAAGCTGGATCAACTCAGAAAAGACAGTTTCATAGTCACCAGCAGCCGAATAGACAGGAAAGATGATTGCCATCACCCCAGGGAGCATTCACAGGGGGTGAGAGTGAAGCGGGGGAGTGAGAAAAGTGGAGGAAAATGGATTTCACTGAGTGCATGCACAGTAGAAGCCAAGACGAGGAACATAAAGGGGAAGTTAAAATCCAGAAAAGAGGTTGGGTAAGGACAGGGTGCCAGCACAAGCCCTGGAAAAGATAGGAAAGAGAATGGGTAGTTTGAAAGAAAACCTGCTCTTTCCCAAAAACCCAGAGAAATATATAGAAGTTTAACAAACATCTGTCTCTGGCAGTCACACAGGGCAGAGAGCAGTGCCCACAGAGGCCTGGGCAGCATAGAGCCTTGGTGGTAGACGTGCAGATTGGGAAATGTGGCAGAGAGAAGCTAAGTGACTTGCCCAAGGTCACACAAGCTAAGAGTTTTAAGGTCAGCTGGGAACAAAGGATGAGCTTTGGAGCTTTGGGTGCCAGGAGTGATGGCACTGCATTTCTGGGCTCTGACCCTCATGGGCCTGAGAACCCAGAAGTTAAACTTGATCTGCAGTGAGACAGAGCTGAACCCCCTGGTCAGGGATGAGGCATCGAGCTTGATGTACCTGGGGTCAGTGAATGCAATCCACCAGCCAAGTGTCAGGGAAGCACCTCAACGAATGTGGCAGCCTCTTCAAGGGCATCTGTGCCCTGTGCACCTTCCTTGGACATGCCCATGCCCTTTTCTTGGGCACATACTTTTTCCTTTGTTTTCTCCTAAACTCGAAAAGTCTCCATGAGACTAGCAACCTGGGGAACAGCGAGCAGCATAGCCAGCAGCGGGCTTTCCTTTTGCCTCTGTCCATACATTTGCTACCATAGCCTTCTGGCCTCTCTGAGGGTGTGCGATCTCTTTTCACTCTAATAAGTCTTGCCATTATCGCTTAAAATCCTCCAGCATGGGTATTCCTGAAATGCCTCTCCCATGACACAGCAGAAGGATGTCTGGTAATAGTATCTCTGTGTGGTCAATAATCTATTGACTATCTATAAAATTTAATGTTAGAATTAAATCTCTTTAGCCTTTTCTGAGTGGGCCCAATGTAAACACAGGGTCCTTATAAGAAGGAGGGTGGAGAGTCAGAGTGAAGAGAAGGAGATGTGATGATGGAACCAGAGGTAAGAGGGATTCTTTGCTGGAAGAGGACCATGAGTCAAGGAATGTGAGAAGGCTTTAGAAGCTGAAATATTCAAGTAGGTAGATTCTCCCCTAGAGACTTCAGAAGCAGTGCAGCCTAGCTAAAATCACACATTTCTTTTTTCTTTTTTCCATAAAGGACCTATTTCTTGACTTTTGATATCCAGAACTAAGTTGGTGGTAATTTATTATGGGAGCAATAATAAATTAATACACTTATTGGTGGGCCTTCTTGAGAAATGGAATTCTTTATAAATTGCACCAAAACCCTCTTAAAATAAATCACCATTCAAATATTAGGAAACGCTAGAGAAAAAAAATGAATCCCAAACCACACCCAACTTATTTGTAATTCAATTAACTCAACAATTAGACATTTTTATTAAATTCAGTTCAATTGCAAGTGTGGGTTAGGGTAGCAGAAACAGCCACTCTATGCACTACTAGTGAGAGTATAAATTCCCACAACCATAATAAAGGGCGATTTGGCAATGTATATATAAAGAAGCATAAACTTTTATGCTTTCTATTCCAAAGAAATAACTAAGAACATATGCAAATATTTAAGCACAAGGAAGTTCATCTCAATGTTAATATAATAAAAAATATTGGAAATAATCTGAATGTACAATAATAGGGTGTTACCTAATTATCTCATAATAAATTATAATATTTTGCTAAATTAATTAACTTAACTAGCAGCAGAATACTCAATTGTAAAAAAAATGGCATTATGAAAGCATGATTTCTTTTATAAGGATCATTAAGCTAAGTTTTTTAAAATATAGTTTTATTGATTTCAGAGAGGAAAGAAGAGGGAGAAAGAGTTAGAAATACTTTTTTATGTTAATTCTTTTTTTTATCATTTTTT
>JAAGEH010000311.1:26583037-26613600 GCA_011751065.1 Lasiurus cinereus
CCTCCCACTGGGGGTTGAGCCCGCAACTCAGGCAGGTGCCCTGCCCTGAAATTGAACCTGACCTTCCGGTTCATTGGTTGACACTCAACACTGAGCACACTGGCCAGGCAGTAAGTTGTATTTTTAAAATAAAACTATATACAACACAATTTCTACAATATGCCATTTTATATTATGCATGCATATGCACATACATACACATAAATCCACACAGATTATACACATACATACACAGGAACACACAGTTGAGAAAATTGCAAAATTGCTCACAAACAAGGAATACTAATGGCTAACATATATTTACAACTGAATGTAAGATCTATTCTAAGCATTTTGCATATATTAACTCATTTGATCACCACACCAAACCTATTATTAGTCTCTTTTTATAGCTGATGAAATCAAGGCCCAAAATGCTCAGTTTATTGAAAGTGACACCAATAGTAGGGGGAGACCTGAGATTCTTCCTTGGTATTTCTAAAATTTCCTAGTCCTTATATGTCTGTAAAACTAACCTAGATTATAGTGGATAAGACAAAGGAAGTAATAAAGAACAGGAGGGGCTAACCCATTACAGTTAAGATGTTGAAATCTCACCTTTTAAACATTGATGTAAAATGAATTGTCAACAGTCAAAAGGAAAGATCATAAAAGAAATGAATAGTATAAATTTACTTTTTTATCTTGACCCCCCACCTTGAAACCGTATTGCATATTTAGTTTCTAGTTAAATAGTGCTAAGTTTCTGATTAGGTTTTACTTACTACAAAATGATTATCACAACTCCAGTTATAAAAGGAGTCTACTCATCATTTTTCCTGTTGATTTTGCATAGAAAGTCCAAGAATTGGCAGCTACCTTTGCCATGAGTATTCCTAGATTCATTCTAATTGAGGGTATAGACTAAAAGATGTGGATTTTTTTTTTACTTAAAAATCAGTGCACTTGATTTTTATTTTATAGAGAATGAAAAGTTTTAGAATTAACACAGATGATTATATTACAAAGAAGGAGAGTTTGAGAAATGTATGTATATTTGCTGGAGAATTACAACATAAAGCCCTAAGGTAGTTTGGAACAGTATGAACATGCTTTCATCTTCCAGAAGCAATGATATGGTTTATACAAGTAAAAACAGGCCTTGCACAGAGCTGATGCCAATCCTACTGGTACTGAAGAATGGGCTATACTTATGGTAATCTACATAACAGTATGATTTCCTGATGGTACAAACCAACAATAGTATAATTTCCTGATGTCTGTTAAAGAAGAATTGTTCAATTATTTTTCTACACTGAAAGAATAATATAGGAATAACCTATATTCATTTGGCATCCTAAACAAAAGTAAATTCAGAAAGAGGACATACTATATAACTTTGAGGAGTCAAACAAAAGTATTTAACCATTCTCTGTTAATATCAAGCTTATCAATTTACATTTATTTAATAATTTTCTATACATAGTCCACAAGTACAGTATAACATACATAACTTCATTCTTACTTGTGCAAACTGTTCACTTATCATTGGTTAAAAATGAATCATACAGGCCAAAACAAGTGCAAGAATTCTAAGTTATTAAATATTACAATTATTTGATTGAACTATCCAAATCTGAGTTTTCTTGCAACAAAAACAACACAGATTAAGGTCTTTGGATAAGGAATTATAAATTAACTGGCTTTCCCTTGCAATTGCAATATCTGTACACAGTAAAATAGAAAACTGAGTTATAAAGAAATTAACAAAAATTTCCATTCAATCTTTTCAAAGAGTGATCTTTTGATGAGCAAAAAGAAAGTAAAATAGGGCCAAAAATAAAGGACTTAGTGGCTAACTGAAATAAAGCAAAAAGAACTATAAATTTAATAATTCAGAAAAACACACCTAGAGCACATAGGAGCAGCAAAATCCAGAAACAGTTCAGTAATTCCCTGATGATCACAGAAAGTCTCAATACAGAAAATTATATTTTAAGAGATAATAAAGGGTGGCTTGGCAAAGTCTCCCCATAGAATACTTCTTGCAAAATCACTAGATATAGTTTTTCATTTTCAATAAGGGTTTCAAGAAAGAGCAATGTTAGGTCAGTATAAAGCACCTCACACTGTGGATTCAATCAATGTTAACACCTGATACTTTTTCAAAAATTTTTATTTCAGGGCATCATATTTTTCTCTAAGTCATTTAATTCAATTCCTCCCAATTCCAGGGAGACTACTTTTTAAAAAGAACAAAAATGATGATCAGAATATCAATGGCCAACTCTATGTATTTAGCATAATATAACTTGTTCTGGTTGCCTGCTGTTTTAGGTACAGTAATTAAGAAAAGTTAAGTTATAGGCAGTACACATGTAGGTGGTATGTTTATTTTTTTAAATTAATTTAACACGTATTTTGTTGAGGACCAATTATATGTACTATGTGCAATTAACTCTACTAAGGATGGATGGTTAATATAGGACTTTACAGTCTAGAAAGGGGGCATAGGGTTTTTTTCTATACCAAATCTATTCTTCCCATTATGTGTGAACAAATAATCTGATTTTGTTCAGATATCAAAATATTTAGGGAAGATGACCAGTTTAGGGATAAATTCTGAATATTCTAAACCAGTTGGGTAAGTCAATTCACCTTATTGCCATTTGATCAGGTAATTAGTTCAGGATGGCATTTGACCTAATTCAGGCAATTGATAAATATGCAGTCACCTCTGATATGAGGCTTATAAGGAAAATTTTCTTATTGGGAAATAATTATCTCCTTTTCTTTTGTTGTATGGTGTCATATGGATGTGACACCAACTATGGTGGTCTTCTCGTAACAATGATGTGAACTGGACTGTGGACAAGTCAGCACACTGAGAATGGCAGAGTATTAAGCTAAGTGAAAAAGCCAGTCAGAAAAAGACAAATATCATATGATGTCATTTATATGTGAAATCTAATGAACAAAGTAAAATAAGCAAAAGAGAAATAGACTCATAGAGACAAAGAACAGACTGACAGCTGTTGGAGAGATGGGGGCGGGGAAGGAGGGAGGTCTAGGGCTGGGTGAAAAAGGTGAAGAGATTAAGCAAAAACAATAACAACAACAAATGCACAGTCAACAGTATGGTGATCGCCAAAGGAAAGGGAAAGTAAGGGAAGAGGGGAGAAGGCAAAAGGGGGATAAATGAAAGTGAGTTAACTTTGGGAAGTAGGCAGACAATGCAGTGGCAGATGATATTTTATACACTTGCAACCTGTATGGTTTTATTAACCAATGTCAACTCAATACATTCAATTGAAAAGATATCTAAGCATTAGAAATGTAATGTGCAACATAAAGTCTATAGTTAACACTACTGTGTCATATATAGGAAAGTTAAGAGAGTAAATCTGAGAGATCTCATCATAAGGAGAATCTTTTTCTTCTCTTTGTTCTTGTCTTTTTATTGTATACTAGAGGCCTGATGCATGAAATTCGTACAAGAGTAGGCCTTCCTTTCCCCAACTGCCCAGACTAGCTTCCTTTGGCATGTGGGACCCGGGTTTCCCTCTGGCTACTGGCAGGCATCCAGAACCTGGGCTTCCCTCCAGCCACTGGCTTCGTCCAGAAGGTTGTCCGGAAGATGTACCATCTAATTAGCATAATATACTTTTATTATTATAGATATTTGAAATGAAGAGTGTTAGCTGAGCCTAATGTGGTAACATTTCTTAATATATGTAAATCAAACCATCATGTTATATGACTTAAAATTTATTTAGTGATATATATTTCAATTATATTATATAATAAAATCGTAATATGCAAATCGTGTGAACAGTCGTTATGATGTGCACTGACTACCAGGGGGCAGACACTCAATGCAGGAACTGCTCCCATAGGGAGAGCACTGTTCAGGTAGAAGCCAGGCTCATGGCTGGTGAGCCCAGCAGCGGTGGCAGGAGTCTCTCCCACCTCCAAGGCAGCACTAAGGAGTGGTGAGCCAGGCTTATGATTGGCAAACACAGCATCAGTGGTGGGAGCCTCTCCCACCTCCACTGCAGGTGGGCAGTAAGGAGCTATGGGTCCCAGACTGTGAGAGCCCCGGGCTGTGAGAGGGATGTCTGACAGCCGGCTTAGGAGGGAATCAGGCTAAGCCAGCAAGTGGACATCCTCTGAGGGGTCCTGGATGTGAGAGCTTGCAGGCCAGGCTGAGGGGACCCCCCACCCCTAGTGCATGAATCTCATAGTTTCTGAATAAAACTGAACGGGGAAAAGATAAAAAAAGAAGTAGTGTGTGCTACTTCTATTCCTAGCATTTAAAATACTTTTCACATGATGCTCTGTGTATTTCTCTCTTTCAAAAATCTGGGTTCAGAGAATCCAGGTAAGGGCTCCAAATTTGGGGATAACCAGTCCATAAGATGGAGGCCTATCAAATACAATCGATGTGTTGGTATATTCCAATTCTCTGACACCTACCCAGATCTTTCTCCTAGGATATAGGTTTCTATATTCAATTGCTTTACTGTGAAAGTAAAGATTGATTTTGCTTGCATTTCGTTATTGTCAAGTTCTGGTATGGACTACAGGAATTTATTTTCTAACCTAGTTAACCTAATGAAATGGGCTGACTTTAATCTCATTAGCAAACTGCTAGTTACTTAATTAGAGTTTTTGAGAAAACTGAGAAAATCTCGGTTTTATATAATATGTATTAAAAATAAATACAACTAAACCTACTATGTAAATTACTCAGCAATTACTTTTTTATCATTAACGGTCTAATAGTAAGACAAAGAGCAAAATTAGTGTTTTAAGTATGAATCAGGAACTGCAAAAGAAGATTGGAGGGGAACTCTTATTTCCTTCAAAATTCCCTCAGTTATACAGGTTCTTTTTTTTTTATACAGGTTCTTAAACAAATTTTTGATAAAATATTTTAATTAACATTATAATTAGCAGAATTTGTAGGTCACACAAACATCTAATGCAAACTTTTTGAGCTATTAGATATAAAGATCTCAACTGAGGATATTTTTTTCTTTAGTTTGCTTTTTAAGTTGAATGTGTTCCTAATTATTATAGAAAACAAAAACAAATATTTGATGGATTCAAGTTGCATTTTTTAAAAAGTAGATGTTGAATTGGAAAGAGATCTGAACTGGGCATGAGATGTTATAAAAAAAATTTTAATCTCAAATCTTTATCCAGCTAGATGATTGTCAATGGATGAATCACTTAACTTGTTGAAATCTTTCTGGAGGGAAAGTATTATAGAAGATTATTCATAAGGTTCCATTTGACTTCCCAGTCCTATAACTCTGTGAATATATGTTAGTTTATTCATTTTGGAAGCCAAATTCAAATATTATTAGAAGACAAAGATGTTTTCTCAGCAGCACGACTTTTTTTTAATATATTTTATTGATTTTTTACAGAGAGGAAGGGAGAGGGATAAAGAGTTAGAAACATCCATGAGAGAAAGACATCGATCAGCTGCCTCTTGCACGCCCCCTACTGGGGTTGTGCCCGCAACCAGGATACATGCCCTTGACCAGAATCGAACCCGGGACCTTTCAGTCCGCAGACCGATGCTCTATCCACTGAGCCAAACCGGTTTCGGCAGCAGCATGACTTTTTTGACCACAATTTTTGTTGGCTAGAGCAAAGCTACCGTCTGCATGGGAAACAATACAAACTAAGCGCTACAGTGCTGTTTTTCAGGGCCTTAACCCAAATATAGAGCATGAACTGTAACTGAGGAGATTGGTATTATTATAAGGAAACCACATTACTATCTAAGGAAGCAAGGATGTAATTGCATGTGGCTATAAAGAAAAATTACTAGAGAGTGGATTAGAAAATTTAATTCCTAAAGGCCAGACTGTTCCAAGTTTTCTTCCCTTCCCTCCCCTTCTCTCCTTTCTTTCCTTCCCTTCCCCTCTTTTTCCTAAGATTTGAGGTGTGTTGCTAAGTTTTTCTTCCACAGTTTCAACATTAAAGGTCAGTACATATATACAAAATGTTCATTTTTATAACTCTTCACTTTTTTTCTTTTAACAAAATAGAATTTGAAAGGAAAATAATTTAAATTAGAAATAAAGGTGAAGCTCTGTTCCTGGCTTTTGCATGGATTTGTGGTGAAATTTTGTATCAGATTCTATTTTCATATGTATGTAATAGAAATAATAAGACTTAAAATCATATTAGAAAATTAACTTAAAAATTATATTCTGTTTCTAAAAATCTTTTTATTGAGAGAATTTCAGAAAACCTCTTCCACATAAACTAGAAATAAAACAGACAAAAACAACTACCCTCATATTAGTATTATACCTTAACTAGAAAACTGTGCTAATAGATTTTAATAATTATATAAAATGCACACTTTCTTACAACTATCTATCACTTTCTTTAGGTTGATTGGGGGTAGAGAACAGCTACTGTTAGCTTAGTGAATTGCTCATTGTAAGTATTTTACCTAGTGTATACTTTCCTGAGGACAACAGGGTGAAAGATGATTATAACAGATCAATATTAAATGATAGCAAAAAACATCTTTCCCTTACAAAAAAAGTGAAGCAATATGTATTATTTATTGCACTGTGAAAGGAAAGAGGTGAATTAGTAGCAATATAATGATTCTAGAAGGTAAAGGATTGAGACTTTAAACCCTCTTATTGATTCTGTATCATGTGTGCTCAATTACACCAGGCATAACTCTCTAAAGTACAGCTCTTCCCTCTTTCTTCAGGGAGCGTGTCAGACATCAAAGCAGAGAGAGCATCTACCTCTTTTGTGCATTCCTTTGTACACCTTTATCAGTATTTACCTCTGACAGAATGGGAGCACACACTTAGGCCTTATTATTTACTTGATGGTCATCCTTGCCTCTCTGCATACAAGCTGCATTAGGAACAGCCCAAGGTACAACTGTAAAGTGGACAGACTATGTTGTCAGTTCCTTCCATCTACTTTGTCCCTGCCAGAGAGTGAGTGGGTTCTTTTCTGCTGCCTGGATGCTAATGTGTGGTTAGCCTGTGAGCTTACTGAGGTAAGGACCACTCTCTTTTATCTTAATAGTTCAACAGTATCTAGCATCTCAATGTTCGTTGCAAAAATGAACAAATAATCAACTAATTCATCATCAGTATTATGTCATATATGTATGTGTATATATATATATATATATGTATATATATATATATATATATTCATATTAGAAATGGGAAGAAACAAGAAGTGACTCATTAATGAAAGAATTTCAGGCACAAGGGGATATATATATGTGTGTGTGTGTGTGTGTGTGTGTGTGTGTGTGTGAATATATATAGTATTAGGAGTATGGAAGACTGAAATATTGTTTCATTTGAAGACACATGTGTGTCTTCAAATCACATGATGCAAAATTTCTACATTATTTTGCTTTGTTTTGAGTTGTCACTGATTTGAGGAACTGCTCCAACATTCCAGAAATAAAAAAGTTTAGGATACATTGTTTAGAAAATTAATGGGCAGCTTTTGTTTTATAGTTAGCATAGAACACGGTCCTGTACACCAGGTGCCACCTTGGGAAAGCCTCCTTTCCCCTTCCAGTCCTGTTTTCACTTCACTAGTGAGATTCTTTGCCTACTACGTTATTGGGCCAGTCTCCAGAATGTGCTGTAGCCTTACCAACTCTGGTTTAGCATCAAGCCAGATGGACTGCTCAAGCAGCTCTCTCCTGCCCCCTCCTGTCATAAGTCTGCATGGGCACAGCTTGGCCTAGGTAACTAAATTTTATTCTTGCATTCAATAGTAATTTATTGACTATTTGTCAAATGCAAGTACTATATTAGGTGCTTGTGATATATCCGTTAATAAAACAAAAAAAATTGCTGTACTTAATAGTTTTCAAATGAGATCTTTATCTCTAGTTGCCCTCACACTTTGAAAGAAATAATTTATAAAGGAGCCATGCTATAAAAAGTTCTCTACCGTACAGATTTTGATTTAATTTGACTCTCTTGGAGCTCATTCAACTGGACTTAGTATTAGGAGTATGGAAGACTGAAATATTGTTTCATTTATTATACATTTCACAGCATACTGATGATCTACTTTTTAAATACACATATTTAAATTCTTTTCAATAAAGAATTGCTTATCTTAGGTCAGGTTCCCTAGGACAGACTATGAGGGAGATGTTTAGATGCATGTATTTAATGAAGGAGGTTTTTTTTTTCAGAAAATTTCCTGTGAAGGAGTAGAGTAAGCATTAGAGGGGAGGTCAAGTCTAGCTTTGATCAAATCTAGGGGGGATGCTCTGGAATGTAAATTGGCGATATCCCACCTTCCAGGCCAGGTGGCTAAGCTTTCAGAAAACAATTCTCAGAGAAGAGGGGGTTGTC
The DNA here is from genome assembly GCA_011751065.1 of Lasiurus cinereus. Lineage (NCBI taxonomy): Eukaryota > Metazoa > Chordata > Mammalia > Chiroptera > Vespertilionidae > Lasiurus > Lasiurus cinereus. The sequence goes on from JAAGEH010000311.1 coordinate 26,591,404, forward strand.
AAGTGGCAGTCAATACTCACAGAAGCTATGAGATGGGTGCACCAGGTAGAAGGGATCTGGCCCAGGCACCCACAGTGCCTTTGAGAAGGCAACGAGGGATTCAAGGCATGCGGAAATACTGAGAGCCTTAAAGGAATTCCTATAGATTCATGGCTTTGATAACTATTTTTTTCTATTAAGTATCTCCTAAATTTCAGACCCTGGTGGGATTAGTATGCTGAAGAGTATGACATGGTTGCTACCATTAGCTAATCTATGGACGAAGGGTGGAAGTAGACAAAGAAATAGAGTGTTAAGCTGGTGTGCCATGACTTCTGATAGTCACCTAGAATACATTCTGAGATATATCATGGGAGCAGTAATTAACCCAGGTGCTGGCTGGGGAGGAGGTCTGGGAAAGCTTCCCAGACGATGTGTCATCACAGCCAGTCTAGTCAGAGACCTTCATCAAGTTCTTTTCTTCTTACTTTAAAATTTTCTGTGACTGCCACACTGAATAAGCACAAACTGGTGGCTTAAACAACAGAAATTTATTCTCACAGTTCTGGAGGCCAGAAATCTGAAATCATGATAAGGGTGTGCCCCCTCACTGGTTTTTCTCAGTGGTTAGAGCAGACTGAAGGGCTGTGGGTTTGATTCTGGTCAAGGGCACTTACCCTGGTTGCAGGCTCCATTCCCGCTCCATTCAAGGCACGTGCAAGAGGCAACCTATTGATGTGTCTCTCATTTCAATGTTTCTTTCTCTCTCTGTATCTCCACTTCCAAGCTCCCTTCTACTCTCTCTAAAAATCAATGGGAAAAATATCTTCGGGTAGGATAAAAAAAAAAAAAGATAGGGTTGTGCTCTCTCTCAAGGCTCTAGGAAAAAAAGCATTCTTTGCCTTTCTCAGCTTCTGGTGGCTCAAGACATTCCTTGGCTTCCAATGAATCATTCCAATCATTGCCTTCATCTCCACATGGCCCATTCTGTGTGTGTCTTCCATTCTTATAACACTTGTCAATGCATTTATGACACACTCTGATAATCTAGGTTAATATAATCTCAAGATACTTAATTTAATTATATCTTCAAAGAACCTTTTTTTAAATTGGGTCATATTTGCAAGTTCTTGTGGATAGGGCCCCTTTTATGGGGACCCTATTAAACCCAACATCCCACTATGAGTTAAATTGTTTCTTATCCAAAATGGAAAGGGGCCTTGAATTTAAGCTTCTATACTTAATTGTTATATGATGGGGAGAGTGGTCTCCTAGATGTGAACCCAAAATGTTATAATTCCCAATTATAGCCACCTTTTAGGATGACAACCAGAATTTAGGGCTTAAATCTTCCAAATTCAAAACTTCTTATTAACTCCCTTTCCATAAAAAATAGGGGCTACTCATCCTACATTCACTCTTTCAGTGGAGGAGACCTGCGGTAACTCTAAATCAATTTATCTTTTCAGGAAGACCACACTCAGTGATGCTGAGCATTAAGATGGTTTTCTGTCTAAGCCTATTTATTCACAATTCAGTATCTAATAAAGCATCTTCTGATCAGTGGCAGTGGAAGTACTGGATGTGAGGTGAGGAAAGTTATTTCGGAGGTATAGAGTTATGTGGCTTGGTGAATAATTGGACATGTCAAAGAGAAACAAGGCAGATCCAGAGAAGAATCCAAGACCTGGCCAAGATGTTGAGTTTAGTGTTGAATATGCTGACTTTGAGAAAGTGGTAGCTCATTCAAGTAGAAAACAAAATTATTAAGCTGATAGCTGACAGACCTCTACCTTCTTAAATTATTACTATAAAGAATTGCTTTTTTTAATTAAAGAAAAATATATTGAGAATTTTTAAAGCATATCATTTGAGCTCCATCTTTAAAATTTTAACACAACTTTCTACATGCAAATATTCCCTAAACATAATGCTATATATATAATATATATGGTACATAGCATATGTACTTGAAGACATGCTTTAAATATAAGAAATTTTATTTCATGATTATTATATACTGCCTGACTCTTACTTTTTCTTTAAGTTTTAAAAAGAAGTAGTTATTTAAAAATCTCCCTTTGTTTTCCTTTTCCATATTCTTACCAATTAAGCATTGAAAAACAAGCAGTTCATTTACAACTTATGTCCTTTTCTATTTCTTCCCTCTTACTATCTTCTTTAGTGAGAGGAGTAATGGGCTTTGTTATTGGCCTTACTCTTTTTCATAGGCTGAGAATTATACTTAGACTTTCCTTTTAGCATCTTTGGAAACAGTGACATAATTGTATTGACTGGGAACTTGCAAGTATGACATTGATTTACCACGTTGTTTGCACTCATTGTTACCTTTCAAATGACTCAACTTTTCACACCACTTTAACAGATGAAGAACTTACTAAGGTGGCACTAGTATTATAGCAACCAATGTGCTAGTGTAAGTCCTTAATATTTTATTCTATTTTTTAAAATGTCTTTAAAAATTACATTTTATATATTTTCATTCAAATATTTAAATCAAGATTGTTACCTGGTCATGTTACTTTTTAATAAGCTTTCATTTGAATGAACACAGGTTAAAACAAGGGAAGAGTAAAGTTTTAAGAGAAATAAACATTGAGTTTAATGGAGTTTAAGCTTTAATATGATAGCAGAACATCACCAAGTGCATCCACATAATTTCCCTTAGCACCATAATAGGTGACTGAAAAACTGAAGAGAATAAGAGTTCATTCAGAGCTTGACAAGAGTCTATTAAGTGAGGGAACCACTGCTAGTCAATGTATCTGATGCCTCATTATACTGACACACTAGAGAAAAATTTTCTGCTTTTTATATTGGGCATTTAAAAGAAAAATGAATATCAAACCAAACATGCTCTCTCAGCTTTGCTATGAAATAGGTGAGTCATTTTCATGGGAAGAGTGATGTCAACATGACATTATATTGCTACTAATTCACCTCTTTTCCTTCACAGTGCCTTGACAAATACTCACATTTGGCTGAATTTTAACTGGAGGTTTATATCAATTACAAGGTTAAGGAATCTTCTTCTAAAAATGGTATTCTAGCCTATCTTAGCTAATCTTACCAGTAGAGACGATGGGCAATCTGGATGCTTTGCAATGAGCGGTGTAATAGGAGTTGCACTAGTGGACTTTCAAGGTTCCATTCAAACTTGATAGCCTGAAGTGAGAGATAGAACTACTTTACTCTTTTTTTTGTCTCAGTAATAAAATTACAGCTGAATACAGAAAGACTTAAGAGGCTTGAGAAAAGACCAGGGAAGTGTCATAAACATTTAAACAAAGTCATAATAATACATTTTGATAGCTTTATTTGCTGGTGCATAACTAATAACAGAGCACACACAGAGCACAGAGTTTAGGTTTGTGCAGTCTTGTTTCCTTTCCTTATGTATACTTCAGTATCACAGATAATAAATGAGAGCAGGTGGCTGGTAGAATTCAACCATATCTAGGAGGAGAGTCCTGGCACAAAAATATAATAACACGAACGGTGCTTTGGATATAGAAATGGCATTATCAGGCAATAGATATTTCTACCCCTTTGGAGATGTAATTAATGCACACCCAAAACCTTAATTGAAGTCACCAACTAATATATCAGAATTATCCTGCAGACCTTGAAGCTTTACTTATAGGTTTGAAAGATGATTGTTGCCACCATAACTCACACATTCCCAAATCCTTTCCCTCATCTCCACTGTGAACAACTCAGATTTTCTAGGATACTCAACCTGGAGGAAAACACAGGCCCTGATATCCTTAGAGAGCTACTCAGACCTCCATCTGCACTGTGCAGGGGCCTCACCATCAGCAGTCAGTGCCTGGGCCCCAGTATCATCCCAGGAATCTGAAAGTTTTGCAAAAATGAAAACCATGTTCCCTTCCAAAAAATATTCTTTCCTGCGTGAAAGGCAAAACTTCTAACTTCAGTTGTTCAGTAATATCTCTCTCTCTCTCTCTCTCTCTCTCTCTCTCTCTTCTACACACACACACACACACACACACATACTCAGAGTTTAAGTTAAATTCTGTACCACAGTACAGACAGCAAAAAAAGTTGTACATCATTCATTTACACACAAACCTGGAGAACCAGCTTGATATGCCCACCATCCCCAAGGATGAGAAAGTTTATGAATTCCCAAGGAGTGGGGGGTGATTTCACAAAAGACGATTTCAGCACATTTGCATAAACTCTTGCAGCTCTCTGAATGCCTATCAGCCATAATGTATGTTGTCTTAAACTGTAGCCATGACCTTCATTAACTTACTTGCTAATACTGGGCTGACTAGATTCTGGGTTATGTTGATGCCCTAATAGCGAGCATATTCTATCAGCATATGAGCAGAAGAGATGCCTCAGAATTTATTTCCATGTTTCTGTTTTCAGTGGCTTGTCCCTCTCCCAGGCTACAACCTGGCTGGTCTCCATTCCTCCCTTGCCAGTTCATATGTGCTTGGCTGGTCCCCATTCCTCTCTCCTCGGTGTTGAGTTCTGAGCCATTATGGTGTGAGGGCGTGATGACTATTTCCATATTAGCTCTATTATATAGGATGATATGGTAGAGTTTTTTCAAAACCAATTCTCTATACAGTCTTCAGAGGAATGCATATTCTAATTGTAAAGTAATATGGTTTTCCAGCTTAATAATATAGGCATCCCCCTTAAGGTTCAGAGTTTCCTATCTTAAATGTTTAAAAACAAAGGCATCTGGTATTTAAATAGCTTGTAACTACATCTTGGCCTTTAAGATAAGAAAACACCTGAGTTAAAAAAAAAAAGGTAAACAAACAAACAAAGGGGCAAAAACCATACAGACCACTATTTTAGATCCATTCAGCACTCAGTATATAGTTAACTTGGAAAAAAAATATTGTTTGTAGTTTGGATATTCTGTCATTTACAGAGTCATTTGTAAAAACGTGTAATTGCTTATATTTCTAGGTAAGTTTATATTTTTTTCTAAAATTGCTCTAACAACAATGTGATCTTTGATTTTGTCACTGAAATATATTCTCTGTAGGAAAAATTTAGGAACTATCTTATAATGCTACTTTTATAAGAATTGTAATCAATTTAGAATACTCTAAGGGAAAGGCAAGAAATACAAAATTCAAAATTCTGTGGATCTGGCTAGCAAAAGGCTATTATTTATATAATACAAATTAACTTAATTTCTTATTAAAAAGATTTCATCACAAGCATATTTATTTTTTCCCAGTTTAATTAATAAGTGCAGTTACTTTAAAAAAATCCCTTTTGGCTTTTACTTACCTTTTTTTGTAACTATGAATTTTGGCTAGAGAATATCTGCAGTTACCCATTTTAATATAAGAGCTATAATTTCTCCCTTTGGCTGGCTAAACTGCAATATCACTTCAAATAGTTTATTATTGATTCACCAGAAACTTTTAAAAAGAATTGTTAGCTAAAATCCTGGAATTCCTTGGCAACCCTGTTGTTCTTACCTGAATTAGCTGTGGGAGATAGTCCAGTAGTTCGTCATTCAGGAGGCTGTCTAATTGCTGTACTGCCACTTTACGAATTTCTTGATCGGGAAAACTAATACAAAGGAAATATATCAGTTAAGCAGTTAATGGTATGAAATAATATACAAAAAATATCAGGGAAACAGAGAATAAATGCCATCTTCAGTGTGTAAAATAAAATAATGGTTCCACAATTAATGAAGATGACTATTAGCACCAAATAATTATTATTTTTCTGTATTCTATATATCATGTCATTTTCAGTAGAAAATCCTTTTGACTAGATTTTGGAAACTTGGGTTTAAGTTAGATCCCTTCCAGCTTTCTTGTCTATAAAATGTGGATGATAGTAATATCATTGTAATAAATCAAATTATTAATAACTGGAAAGGAGCAAAGGGAAGGCCAAGCATTATAAGCATGCCCAGAAAAGTCTGGGTGGCATAGGGAAGGTACTTACCTGTCAGTCACACTTGGGAATAGGTTGTTGGCCAGAGTAGGCCTGGACACTGCAAGCGTGGAAAGATAGGAGATACTTAAACCCTTAAGTAAAGCAATTCTCTCTCCTGGTTTGCCTAGAATTCCTGTGACTCTTGTTGCAGGGGTGTGCTCTCTTGGGTCCCCTGCATTACCCCATATGGCTCACAGCCATGTGGTCCCCATACACAATGGACAAGTGGACAACAACTAGTCTGGTGCTACATAGGACCCGGCTCCACCCACGGAATGGAAACTCTGGACATTGGCTTTGCTTTCAGTTCTGCTGAATCCCCAGCTGCACATCTTCCAGGACTGGATTAAGGGAAATGGGACTTTAGAAATCGAGGGATGTAATTGCATGAAAATAAAGCTTCCTACCACATCTCATTCTCCCGTGGGGGCCTCTAGAAATGCTTATTCCAGTGATATTCCAGGAACCCCACTCCCACTAGCAACAAAGGCCATCCATACATTTCTGTAATAATAATAGGATATCTATCATCTTTTCTAAAATAGTATGCAAATCTTTGCTTATAATTTAGCCATGAATTTATTAAATAAAGTATTATCAACTGGAGACCTGATGGTTTGTATGATTACTAATGGAATACATTTGAATGAATTTGGCCTGATCATAATAAAAATTCAAAATCTAAAGTATTTTATGATAAATAAAAATAATTTAATAAGGCTAATTTACTAGAACAGGAGTTCTTGAGGGAAACTGTACCTTAATCATTTTAGGACTGCACATGCCTTTGGTAATATTTGGCACTCATTAGAGAATAAATGTGTATTACTGAACTAAATTTATGGAGGTATTTAGCATTTAAAACCCTATTTCAAAGACAATTTATCCTCAAATGGACTCCTCAGGTTGCCATTATCTTGTTCCATCAGAAGAATTAGATTCAACTATCTCTAAGTGCCTGGAAGTGCCTAGAGAACTTTTGGCACCATCTTGCTTTGACATGATTTTGACATGCTGCTTTGGCATAATTAAAAATAACTGAGCTTTGATTAGAACAATTCATTGTAAATAAACTCGTTTTCAGGAAAAATGCCAAGGGCCATTTGTAGTAACTCATTTAAAAGCAAAGAAATGAAAAAACAAATAAACAAAACCCCCTGATCACTTTGAATGATTTTTGTTTTTAATCTGTCAGGTAGGAACTCTGAAGATTGGGTCCCAATACTGGGTCAGTCAGAAAGCTTAAAAGTCTTTAATATCCAGTCTTTGTTCAGCATATGAGGTTATTGAAGGGTGAAATGAATACTATGCAGCTTCAATGTAAAGGAAAAAATGGTATTACTCAGTATCTCTCAACTCTCCTCTTAACAATAGTTTGAAATGTAATGTTTAAACATGTTACATATCTTTTCTTCATTTAAACTGAGCAGTTTAATCGCAACAAGAATTTCACTTGCAAGGTTATTCACTCAAAACCCTTATTTCTGACCTGCAAATACAGTTTCAATAATTTTCTTTCTTTGAAAATTCTTGCATTGAGACCTAGTGAGAACTGTAGTGTGGACGCATCTCAAGAAATACCACAAAGGTCAGAAGATCTCAGTGTAGCATCAAAAACAGCTGGAGAGCAGAAAGAGTGTAATAAAAATGCAAAGCTAGAAGATGATCAGCTGGTTTTAGCACCCTAAGACTTTATTTTCTCCTAACTAAATGTGATTTACTCTAATTTATTGCTCTCAATTTCTAAACCATTTGTCTGAAGCTTGCGGGCATCAAGGTCAGTGTGAGGACATTTGAAGCCTTGAAGGGAATACTGACTTGGTACATTTTGTTGCCTTAAGTGATTACTTAGGTCACATGCAAGTCACCCAGGCTTTCTTATGTACCTATTTTATCTTATTAATATGAATAATAACAAAAAGTAAAAAATAGCAAAACCATGACAAAACTCTTTGATGAGTACTATACCTCTAATTATGTATTTATTTCCAAATACTGAAGTATAAACTCCATGAAATCAGATTTTTTTTGCCTGATTTGTTCATTGATATGTCCCCAATGCCTACAGATTTGTGGGCATGCTCTACATATTTATTTGAAGAATATCCCAACTAAATGAATTGTCTTTCTACCTCAAACATCTCTACTTCCAGACTTTCCATTTGTAGTCTGTGTTAACATCCTTTTCCAAACTTGTAGGTCTAAAAATTTGAGATACTTCCCCCCACTCTCATATGCCCTTTTCATTAAAATTTTTTTCTCCTTCCCATCTGGTGAAATTTTACTCATCTTTGTAGTCAAAGCTCAAGCACCCATTTACCCGCAAAATTGTTGTAGCCACTTTGTATACCTGTAGAGTTGATCATACCCTTTTCTATGAGGTTTTATATTATGTACATGGTTGAAGGCAGGCTTATTAATTCATTAATTCTAGTGCATGCACAGATGAATAAAAGTTTGTGGAATTGCTAATGATCTTTTATATTGATATCTAATTAGTTGATAAGTTCTGTTGACTTTTCTATTTTAATGACTCTAGCATCATACCTGTTTTTGGTTTCTTCTGCAACTGTCTAGTCTAGGCAATAATTATCTCATGCTGGTACAAAAGTTTTTCATAGTAATCCTATATAATAAAAGCCTAATATGCTAAGTGCCCAGTCATCTGTTTGTCCATTCAACTAATCAAAGCATAACATGCTAATGATATGCTAAGGCCGCCCAACTGCTCGCTATGATGTGCACTGATCACTGGTTGACCAGTCACTATGATGTGCACTGGCCACCAGGGGCAGACACTCAACACAGGAGCTTCCCCCCTCATGGTCAGTGTGCTCCCACAGGGGGAGTGCTGCCCAGCCAGAAGCCAGGCTCACAGCTGGCAAGCATAGCAGCAGTGGCAGAAGCCTTTTCTGCCTCCAGGGAAGCACTAAGGATGTCCAAAATGTCAGTTGGACATTCTCCAAGGGCTCCTGGACTGCAAGAGGGTGCAGGCTGGGCTGAGGGATGCCCCCCTGAGTGCACAAATTTCATATACCAGGCCTCTAGTACCTTATAAACTTTCTTAATTTATTTGTAAGTTTATTTCTCATAAAACATTGAATGGTTTGCTACTTCCACTGTGTCTCTTTCAGCCCATATAAATGTTCAAGGCTAGCTGAACACTTCAGATTTTTCCACTCCTGTGATACTGCATAATCTGCTCTGGCTTACTGGGATGATATTTTTACTCTGAAAATGCCATGTGAATTCCCACAACTGTGAATACTATAACTTTCATGGGAATAACCTCCTTTTTCTTCTTAAAGTTCTATTCTTCATTCAAAACTTTTGTACCAGCATGAGATAATTATTGCCAAATACTCTTAAGGTAAGGATCCAAATCTTTAGTAATCAATTTTTTGAACTTTAAGGTCACTTACTAGATGACTCCGTGGTCACTTAGGATATGCTAGTGTGCATTTGGGTTTATCTTTTTATAGATGTATCTCAACTAGTGAATAAATCAACTGAGAATAAGGATTGTTTCTTTTATTTTTATGCCTGGGATTTAGTACTATACTTCAGACATGCATTGATTATCCTATATAATCCTATAAAATAAAGAGGTAATATGCAAATTGACCATAACTCCAATATGCAAGATGGCCAGCCAATGTGGTCAAAGATGGCCACCCCCATGTGGGCACAAGATGGCTGGCAGGGGAGGGCAGTTGTGGGCAATCAGGCCAGCAAGGGGTTGGGGGCAATTGGGAGGAACCAGGCCTGAAAAGGAGGGCAGTTGGGGGCAATTAGGCCTGCAGGGGAGGGCAGTTAGGGTTGACTGGGCTGGCAGGGGAGCAGTTAGGTGTCAATCAGGCTATCAGGGGAGTGGTTAGGGGGTGATCAGGCTGGCAGGCAGAAGCGGTTAGGGGCAATCAGTCAGAAAAGCAGGCGAATGGTTGGGAGCCAATAATCCTGGGTTGTGAGTAGGATATCCAAGTAGGACATCCCTTGAGGGGTCCCAGATTGGAGAGGGTGCAGGCTAGGCTGAGGGACACATCCCCACCCCATGGCACAAATTTCTTGCACCAGTCCTCTAGTAATATAATAAATAAAATCATATTATGAAGCCCCTTTTATTTTTTGCTGTGCTCTAATTTACATAGATAGCAATAAGTATAATTCCACAAACACCATTCATATAAATTCTGGATTTCCCCTGCTCCCCATTTACATAGTAAAAGAAAAACAAATCTGAAGACAGTGTTAAACATAATGTATTTTTTTTTCAGACTCCTTCGAGAACAACCTCCCCACCTCCAAAAAATACCTCACAATCTCATGACATCTGCATAGTATAATCCAAAAGAAAAATTATATATTTGTATCAATATGTACAAATACTGGAAAGAATGTTTTTGCACCTTAATGGAAAGGGATGTATCTTTTATTCACTACTGTTGTTTGAAGTTCAGAAAGAAATTGGGAGCAAAATTGCTAAGAAACTAACTATCCACATGACATCCTGAGATGTAACTAAGGCCTAACAACATTAAAGCACATACAAATATAACTAGCATTTGATTATTTTAGAAAGAGTTGGCTACATTAAAGAGACTGGCAGAGTTAGTGAAGTTCCTGGGAAATGGGCTTTTTCATACATTGCTAGCAATATATAGCAACATGAATTAAAAAAAAAAATTTAAATGTGCTTATTCTTTTTCTAGCAGTTTTACTTTTGGGAATTTATCCTAAGAAGTTAAACAGAGATGTGTGGGTGAAATCTATGTATATATGCAGGCTGGGCTGAGGGGACCCCCCCTCCCATGCATGAATTTCATGCACTGGGCCTCTAGTATATTAATAATGGAAAATTCATTAACACTAGAAGAAAACTCCCAACTACATCTCCTTTTAAGAATGCAAATCATTGTGTGAAAGAATAAGAATTATATTTTTAAGTCAGCTTAGAATATTCCCTTAACATTATAGGCCCAAAAGAGATCTTTGTCTCTGCAGAATTTATGTTTAATACCTTTTCAGGCCTTTGAATTAAGCTTTAGATCAAAGGACAAAGATGTTCCATAAATCCTGTCATTCTGTCTGTGTCTTGTTGTTTGAAACTACTTAAACATTCTTTTTGCAATATAGCTGTTGGCATTTCATGCTTACTAACTCATTCCTCAATAAGATTAGGGCCACCCATATTAGTTCTCTAACTGTGGAGTGATATTTACAGACTTAAATGTCATATGTAACAGAAGCACTGCAACCTATTTTGAATTTTCCACAAGCCAGGTATTTGTCCTTTCCAACAACCTGATTTGCTTGAAAAATACATGTAATTCCTGCCAATAACACAGGTGCTACTACTTAGCTATTCTGATCACTTTGCTACTGTAATTACTCTATGTATAGACATTACCCCTTGAGTGTGGAGAAGAAGCAAAATTATTGTTAGAAGATTCATCAGGCTGATATTGACCATTTTATTATTTATTTACAATTATAAAAGATTTCCTTATAATCAATCAGAAAATAGATTATTTACAATTTAATAAATGAATATCTCTCTAGTTTGATTGATTAAAAAGAGATAAAGTCAACCCTGGACAGGTGACTTAGTTGGTTGGAGAATCATCTTATAAATCAAAAGTTTGTCAGTTTGATTCCTGGTCAGAGCACATACCTAGGTTGCAGGTTTGATCCCCAGTCAGGGCATATATGGGAGGCAACCAATTGATGTTTATTTCTCATATTGATGTTTTTCTCTCTTTTCCTTTCTCTCTAAAATAATAAATTAAAAAAAACCATACTACTGAGTGTGGATTAATAACAAATACAAGGTCAATAAAATTTCATTACTTATTGAGGAAGAGATTACATCAGGTAAAATACATTTTTATTTATAATGAAAAAAATTTAGGCTTATAAGGGTTCAAGTGAAATTCTCAATTCTTTAAGGATATTAATCATTTTTAAGTGTTTATTTAAGCAATTTTATGTTACCTAATTTAGTTTCCCCAAGCATGTCTGAATTATGGTCAAAAGCAAAGCATTGAACTCTCTGGCTTATTGTTCAGTTTTACAAGAGTTTTGTGAGCTGTGCTTCTACATATTCAGGGTTTAGTTGCCTATGAATTGAGCATAAAATCGAGTTTTGGAGATCTGTAAAAGGGCTTTAAACTATAGCTAAGATAAATATAACTCTATACAATGATTGTTAAGGAATTCCCTAAAAATTACACACAGTCAGTTGTCTAATGAAGATATTCAGACAGGAAGAAAAAGTACTCCTTGAAGATTAGGATTGGGGCCCCAGGTCAGGGTGAGGATAAGATATACACTTAATAAAAGAAATCCAAGTTATGTGGCGAAAAACTTCAAATGGTGAAAAATTAATTAAATTTAAAGCAACTTTAAGATAAATATCAATCAAAGGAACTTCAGGAAAATATCAACTCTTATGTTTATCAATTCTGTAGAGTAAACACAGAGTTGAGGGCCAAGAGGAGGATTCAGTTAGAGTGGTAATCCTTACATGGGCAGAAAAGGAAGAGTATCAATTTTTTGGGTAACTTGTTGGCTTAAATTGCACATAGAAACTGACCAGAGGCTAAAGTTTGCTGTGTAACAGAAGTCTCCTATTTTTTATTTCAGGACTCATTACATATTTAAAAATTAGGGAAAATTCCAAAGAGTTTTTTGTTTATGTGGGTTATAGCTATAAATAATTACCATCCTATCTAATAAAAGAGTAATATGCAAATTAACCATCATTCCCTGACAAAAATGGCGATGCCCATAGCCACAAGATGGTGGCACCCACTTTTTTAAGCCCCACTGGAGCCTCCCAGTCCTAGGAAGGACTGCTGCTGAGAGCCAGCAGCGTAAGTGGCCTGGCAAAATGCTGCCCAGAGGCCCTCCTGACTCTTTATAAAAAACAAAAACAAATTCACTCCCCACAAAGTAATCCTCTTCCAGCCCCCATCTAAGATCTTAGCCTTGGAGGGGCACATGGCTTCACAGAGTGATCCCCTCCCCTCTCAGAAGTCTCAACCACTGAGTCACACCAACCAGGCAGATATGGAGGAATCTTAAATGTTTCTTTTTTAAAAATATATTCTATTGATTTTTTTACAGAGAGAAAGGGGAAGGAATAGAGAGCTAGAAATCTATAAGAGAGAAACATTGATCAGCTGCCTCCTTCACACTCCCCAATGGATATGTGCCCCCAACCAAAGTACATGGCCTTGATCAGAATCAAACCTGGGGCCCTTGAGTCTGCAGGCTGTCGCTCCATCCACTGAGCCAAACCAGTTAGTGCTGTCCAATATGTTAAAGAAAAAACCCTATCTAATAAAGAGGGAATATGCAGGGGAGGGCATTTGGGGTTGACCAGGCTGTTAGGAGAGGGCAGTTGGGGATGATCAGGCTGGCAGAGGAGTGATTAGATGTTGATCAGGCTGGCAGGCAGAAGTGGTTAGGTGCAATAAGACAGGCAGGCAAGCAGTTGGGAGCCAGAAGTCCTGGATTGTGAAGGGGCTGTCTGACTGCCTATTTAGGGATCAAGCCTAAATAGGCAGTCAAACATCCCTCAAGGGATCCCAGATTGGAAAGGGTGCAGGTTGGGCTGAGGGACAAACCCCACATGCACGAATTTCATGCACGAGGCCTCTAGTATTAGAAATAAAACCAGAGCATTTAAGAAATATAGAGTATCCCCCAAAGTGTACACACACACTTTGAATAATTTTAAAGACAGTTTTATTAAAATACATTTCAATAAAAGTATGTATACTGTATTTATCAACTAATTTACAATATGCTTTTTATGAAAAATAGCTGTATTTTCAACAACAAAGAAAATACTCAGTGAGAAGAGCAATATCATTTTACATTTTTGCAAATCTCTTCCATGTCTGGCTTAATAGGAGACAGCTGGATGCTCCTGTCTGTTTCTGCATTAAACCTGATGCAATACAGCCTCTGGAAATTCTACTCTGGACTCATGAGTAAACAAGTGTGACAGAGGCAAATGACATCTTAGAATTATTACAAAAACAGTTTTGATCTTTGGCACCACTGTGAGCATGTTGGGGACACAAACTTCACTTGGAGACCCTCTGGTGTGCAACATAGTTTTTGCATGTGTCATTGTTATGGAGCCATCCGTCAAAGAATCGGCCCTGAGGATTGTTACTAAGATCACACCAACCTAATTCTTTCCCAAGGAAAAAAAAAATATATATATATGGCTTTGAAGTCATCTGAGAAATGTTGAGAGTAGGATATTGTCATTTCTCTTCTCTTGCCTTGAATATTTACAATTTCTCTCATCTCAGAGGACTATGGGAATATCACAAAAGACTCAGACACGCTTCAACAAAGCCAGTGGAGTAGAGAAATGAAATTGCAGCAGAAAAATACATCTTTCAACTTCTGTTTGACTTATTATTTTGTAATTCATAATCCTTTATTTTCTCCCATATCATAGTTTTTCTATTTTTTCCTTCTTTGTCTAGTTTGAAAAATAATATAGGGTCAATATCTTACTCAAAGAACTTTTGAAGTGATGGTTGAAAGCCAAATAGTATGTAAGGAGAGATGACCTTTAAAAAAAAGCAACTTTGAGTAAACTGAAAAGCAAAGCAACCTGAGATTAAGCATAAGTGTAACAGAAATGTCAGACTTCAGAATGCATAGTAAGAATTCACACAGAATGCCGTGAAGCTACTCAAAGTTAAAAGCCCCGATGTCAGGTTTGAATTATAAAACTATCAGAAGAGCAGAACTGTTTCTCCAACAAGATTGGAGTCTGATGATAGACTCTGCATCAACTTTAAAGAAAAATGTTAATATGACTACCTTTGCTATTTTTCTAATACTAAAATTATCTGATGTGACAAAAGAAATTTCTTTTTCTAAAAAATGTGGTGAAAAAAGATTCTTTAGGATCATTGTAAACCTTTATCTACTGCATAATTCATGTCCCTTCAAGGATTTTTACTGATTAGGGAATATTAGAACTCACTCAACTTTGGAGACCTGGTTCAATTTCCTGATTACATGATGAAGAAACTGAAATTTGAAGAGTTTAAGTTGTTTGCCCAAGGCCAGTTGCTGGTGGCACTGAAATTAGAATACAAATGTCCAGAATACTGGGCTTTCTACAATACGTTTAGCAAGGCCTTTTTATCTTTTGAATAGATATTTTCATATATGCTTATATAAAACCCACCAGTCTAGTGGGGTTGTACTATTTATTTTACTGCACTCTAAATGGTTCTATAGGAACCATAATAGTAATCAGTATAATTTGTCAAGTTGGACTGGGGCATTGACCCTTTCATGAACCAAAAGGAATAAGAATAAATCCTAGACCTAAGGAGACATAGAAACTATAGAAAGATATTTCTTGATAGTCTATGGTCTTGTATCTAGAAGTTGGGGATTAGCAATGTAGTCATGGTATGAATTACCAGTAGTATTGATTTTTTTCCTCTTATATGATTACTAGAGGCCCAGTGCATAAAATTCGTGCACAGTGGGAGGGGGTCTATATCCCGGCCTGCACCCTCTCCAATCTGGGACACCTTGGGGGATGTCTAACTGCTGGTTTGCCCTATAAGATCTGGCCTAAACCGATAGTTGGATATCCCTCTCACAACATGGGACTTCTGGTTCCTAACTGCTTGTCTGCCTGCCTGATTACCCCTAACTGCCTCTGCCTACTGACTGAATGCCCCTAACTGCTCCCTTGTCAGCCTGATCTCCCTCTAACTGATCCCCTGCTGGCCTGATTGCCCCTAACTGCTTCTGCCTTTGCCCCACCATTGTGACTTTGTCCGGAAAGACATCTGGAAGACGTCCAGTCTAATTAGCATATTACCCTTTTATTAGTATTGATACTTTGATTTTACTTATAGACAAGCTTAGGAAGATAATACATAAAGCAAGTGGTTTATTGAAAGAGATTTTGTGTTTGGATACATTAAACATTACATAAAAAGCTCTAAGCAATCTTATCTACACACAGACTTCCCATCCTTCTGTGAATGATTTCCAAATTGAGGTTTCTAGCTCATATTTCTCCCTTGAACAACCAGACCTGTAAATTCAGCCATCTCCAGCACAACTCAAAGCCAACATACCCGGTTCTTTTATAATCTGTCAGTCACTCAGGGTGTTCCATCTTAGCGAATGTTTCTAGTATTCACTAACTTACATAAAACAAATTAAGAAGTAATTCTTGACACTCCTCCTTTTCACTGTCCCTCCTAATTCAAACTTGTTTTTTCTATTTTTTTTTTTACTCTGATTCTGTTCATTTCATACCTCATCACTAGTACCTTCTCAAGTTGACTGCTGTTCTCTGATGCCTGGATGGCTTCCATAGCTTCCTAGAGAATCTTCTCTCATTTACTTTTGCTTCCCTCACCCAATCCATGTTTCACTCAGAGTTATTTATAAACAATGCAAACATGTTCCCGCATTTATAATCACTTCTGCCTTCTCATTGGTACTTAAATAAAAAACCAAGTTGCTTAATATGGTCTTGTTTAGAGCTCTTTACCATGGTTTTTCTGGTCTTATTTTAACATGCTTGTCATCTTATATCATACACTCCCTTCCTGGCTTTCAGACATACTGGCTCTCTTAAATTCAGGTTCTGTCCCAAGACTTTTTCCTAGATTTTTTTTCCCCCAGAAAACTATTGTCTTATTCTTCCCTTTCACCAATTCATTCATGCTCATCTTTAGATCTGAGTTCAAACAAACTTTCTCAGGAAGGCTTTTCTCACTTTGAAAGAAAGGTTGTGTTCCTTTATTATTTAGAACCATACATCTTTCATTCAGAGCTGTTGTAACACCTGCTAAATTTATAATTTGGTGATGGCTTATTTCTTCCCACCTCTGGTAGATTGCAACTTCAAGAAGATGGGACTAGGTTTTTGTTTTGTTTTAATATATTTTTTATTGATTTCAGAAAGAGGAAGGAAGAGAAAGGGTTAGAAACATCAATGATGAGAGAAAATCATTGATTGACTGCCTTCTGCATGGCCCCTACTGGGAATGGAGCCTGAAACCTGGGCATGTGTTCAGGGACCTAAGCTCAACCATTGACCCACACCAGCCCAGAAGAACTTTTGTTTTTGCTTAACATGCTAGTTTGAGGGCCTAATGAAGTGCCTAACATGAGTAGGCTATCAAAAAGTATCTGTGGAATAGATGAATGGACAGATTGGGTTTCAATTTCTTTACCTGTAAAATAGGGATCAGTAAAATGGGGGAAATTGTAGATGTTCGTAATAATATTAAAGTGATTGCTTGTATGTTAAATCACATATTGTGAAAGTGCTTTGTAAATTGTAAGTCATTATTCAATTGTGATTTAATATTAAAGTGCTAACACTTATCACATGAATTTTTAAAAAACATATTTTATTGATTTTTTTACAGAGAGGAAGGGAGAGGGATAGAAAGTTAGAAACATCGATGAGAGACATTAATCAGCCGCCTCCTGCACGCCCCACACTGGAGATGTGCCCGCAAGCAAGGTACATGCCCCCATCCGGAATTGAACCTGGGACCTTTCAGTCCTCAGGCCGACGCTCTATCCACTGAGCCAAACTGGTCTCGGCTATCAAATGAATTTTAACAAGTGAATTTAAGTTATTTAAGCTTTATAGAAATTAAATCATTTCCATAAGTTTATTTGCAATCTGGCATTGAAAGAATCCAAACTCTTTTAAAAATGTAGTTATGATGAAGACAATGATATGATGATTGGTGGCATTTACTGAATGTACATCAGTGCTTATCCTATAAGGTGTATAATGCTATTACCTCATTTTATAAGGAAACTTGCCCAAGGTTATTCGAGAAATAAATGGCAGAGCCAGATGTTTGATTTCAATGTTTACATTGTCAAGTGTAAAATTTGGAAACCATTCCAAAGGTGCACAAAGGCAAGATGAGTTTATGTGTTTCCTCACTCCTCATACTTAATTACCTTGGCACTTCCTTCATGGCGTATATTGAAACTTCCACATTTTTCTCTTCCATAGCCATATTTACCTATAATTTGTATTCAGATTTTTTTAATCCCCTCCTACCTGAGAGAAAGAAGTTTCTTTCCTTGGGTAAAATTCTCATTTGCACTGTTGTTCTAGGCTACTGGCTGTTGGCATCATCTCATTCAGCCATTGTTCCCGCTCCTCTGTTTTCTGATCTTCCCTTTATACATCTGTCTTCAAATATATTTACAAGCTCTTTTATTTAAACAAGCATACAACCCCCAAACCTCAAAATCTTTTTTTGACCTCCTCCAATTTTAGCAACCTTGTCTTTACTATGAGTGCCATTCTCTTCTAACGTGATATTAAATTGCTCACTATTCTCTGAACCTCCTTAACTGTTCTCATGCTGTTTTTTTTTTTCTGGAATGTCATTTTCTCTCTTCCCTACTCAGAAAATTCCTATGACTCTTTCAAGGTAGAATTCAATTCCTTTATGAAGCTCTTTTACCTTCTCTGAAAGAATTTGCCTTCCTTTGGTCACATATAGTATTTAATAATTTGATTATAGTATAAAATACATAGTTTAATAATCTTTAACGTAAGCCTTTTCTCTAAATTTTATGTTTTTTAGAGACAGTTACTATGACTTATGCTTCTGTCCCTTTGATTCATTGCATTCCACTTTCCATGTACATATATTTTTGCTCACTAAATGAGGAAGAGATACATATCATCCATCACTTAATTATTTAGTCAAATGTGGAAGTTATGACTGTTTTCCTTTTCTCCCATTCTGCCTATTTACCATGCTAGTAAAGAATGTCTTTGCTTAAATGAATCTTCACAATAAAGAATACAGTGGTTTGGGCAAACATTTTTGTGAAACGTTTCTCCAAGGGAACTGATTTTGGAATCTAGGCAGTGCCTGTTAAGTATTACTCTTCTTCTTGCAAAAGAATAATTTTACATCATGTGGGATGACAAGTTCTAGTACCTTGTCAAATTTTTATTTAAGCTTCTGATGTAATCCTCTGATGCCAGTTTGGAGTCACTATTTTTAAATGAATCCTTCCTTGAACTGCCTTTTAATTCCTTGGGTAATTTCTGCTTGTTATTAACAGCTGAATAGTTGTGCCTGTGCATCAGAGTTTAAGAAAATAGAAAGCATCTGCCAAGAACCACAGACTTTAGCCTTTGGTATCTGTTATTCTGATAGCATTGCCACCTCTAATGGAAGTCTCAGTACCGGGAACATATTGCTGGCATTCACTAGTAGAGATATTAACATCCTATGGCCCACATTAGGTAAATTAAATTTCAATATGGCTCTTGCTAAAAAAAAAAAAAAAACTTAAAGGAGGGGGTGCATCTTCAGAGAGAACTAAGTAAATAGCAATATTAAAAAAATTTCCAAGCTAAAAATGGAGCACTTAAGTTCTCAAGAGGTTAAACCATTGAAAAGATAGATTGTTCAAAGGAGAAAAACACAGCTCTCTGAAGAACTCACTCTGACAACTCACTTAACAAGCACATTCTGTTTGTTCTCAGAAAAGTTAGGTTTTGATTTTGGAGAAGTTGAAAGGTTCATCCTGGAAACAGCTTGTTCTCTAGGTTTTTCATAGCTCAGTTAAACTAAGAGTGGGAGTCACAGGATGAATACAATGGAAATACTCCAACCTTTTCAGTGACCTTCTTTGATAGAAACTGTCCAATGTGCAAATAAATCAAATCTCTACTAAGTTCACTGAATGACACTTAATAAATGGCACTCTACTTTGAAAGCAGTCCCTATAACCTCTAAAATCTGATTATCTAGGAAGAAGAAAAAAAAGAATTACACAGTGAAGTAGAAACATGCAAGCATGAAAAGATAGTTAAGTACTGATATTTACTATGATAAAACTACTTTTTCTACACATATTTAATATGTAAATAGCCTAGCACATTTATGTAGGAAGGCTGGAAGCACAGTGGTTAAGATTACAAGCTCTAATCTCTGGATTTAACTCTGGATTTTAGCTCCTCAATTTATAGTGTCACATTGGGCAACTTAACCCCTGTAAGCCTCAGTTTCCTCAGAGGTAAAATTGAGATGACAGTGTTTGTCTCATAGGGTTATTGTAGATATTAAAATGAGGTAGTGCCAAGGGGCACTAAGTAAACAGTTAATTTTTATACTTAACATGGTGAGTGAAATAGATTTTCAAAGTTGGTTTAGATAGGGAAGGCTCGCTATAAGCAGAATTATGCTTTTTTTTTTTATCAGGAATCAAAGAATATTTAAGTCTATCCAGAGAATGTTCTTATTTTATAAGCAAGAAAATTGAGTATTATAAGCTTCATTCTGATAAAGACATTTGCTTATGAAATATTCCATGAACTTTATAAAAATATTAGTTGGCACATTCAATGTTTTAAAATAGACCAAGACACATATTAATCAAAGAGTAATAAATTACAAAAACTAACAAATCCAGTTGATTCTTTAGAAACTTTAAAAAGTTGCCCCATAAGAGAACTGTGTTTTAGAGATATAAAGATTCATTGTTTTTATCTTTACGGTTCCTTTTTAAAAATTTTAATAGGTTTGTTGAGATAGAATTCAAATGCCACACAATCCACTAAACGTGAACAATGCAATGGTTTTTAGCATATTCCCTACATTGTGCAACCATAACCACAAACATAAACCTCATATCCACTAGCAACCATTTCCCATTTCTCCCCAACATCCCTTGGCCCTATGCAACCATTAACCTTTCTGTCTCTATAAATTTGCATTTTCAGCACATTTCTTACAAACGGAATAATAAAATATATGGTCTTTTGTAATTTGCTTCTTTCACTTAGCATGATGTTTTCAAAGTTCATTAATGTTTTAACATATATTAATATTCATTCTCTCTATTATCAAATAGTATCCTATAGTGTGAAGTGCCACATTTTATCCATTCATTAATTGATGTCCATTTGTGTTGTTTCCACCTTTTTAGCTATTATAAATAATGCTGCTCTAAACATGAGTGTTTGAATTGAAATATTTTTTATTTATCTTGGATATATACTTAAGTGTGGAATTGTTGAGTCATTATGGTAACACGATGTTTAATATTTAAGGAATTGACATATTGGTTTCGTTTTACATTTCCACTAGTAACATATGTGATTTTAAATGTCTCCACAACACTTATTTGTCTTTTTTATTATAACCATTTTATTGATGTGAAGTGGTAACACATTGTGGTTTTAATTTGCATTTTTCTAGTGGTTAGTTATGTCATGTATCATTTCATGTATTTATTGGACATGTACATTTTATTTGGGGAAATAACTATTTAGATCCCTTGACCATCTAAAAATTGAGTTATTTAGCTTTTTGTTGTTGAGTTGCAAGAGTATTTATATATTCTGGATAAAATTCCATTATCGCATATATGATTTGACTAAATTTTTTCTTATTCTGTGAATTGTTACCTTTGCATTTTGAAGCAGCTTTCTATTAGCCAATCAGATCAAGAATGATAAAATAATAATTGTGTTAATATTCTGTCTTATTTGAAAAAAACTAGAACTTAGTAAAAAATATAGATTTTGGTTATTATATATCTAAATCAGGAAAAATAGGAGAGTAAGATAGAAACTAGTCTTTTACAGAAGGGTCTTAAAATACAAGCATAAATTGTGAATGATCCCAATGAAACCAGTTAATTATTAATTGATTTTCTTACCCTATCATTCTCTTATTCATTCAACTGTATAAGGTAATGTGTGTCATAAAGAAAATGGTGATTCCCTCAAATAACATAACTTAATTGTTAAAATAAATTACAAAAACTAATAATAATAATGTATTTTAGAAAGTGATTGATTAAATATTGAATAATTACTATGACGAGGTATTACTAAGCTTTTGGGAAATAGAAACACTAAGATGGTCTATTTTGCCTTCAGCAGCTTTTATTAGTAGTTTAATGTAGACAAAATTACACATGTCACATGTTTCTTATGACCACATTGCAATAAAATGTAACATAAAGTATTAGGGCACTGTACTAGGAAGCAGTGGTCAATTCCATGACTCACAGAGAAGCATTATAATAAAATAAAAGCTCAGTTCTCCCCTTCCTTCCTCCCTCCCTCCCTCCCTCCCTTTCTCCCTCCCTCCCTCCCTCCCTCCCTCCCTCCTTCCTTTCCTTTCAGATTTACCGATCACCTGTCTGTGCCAGGGATGGGTACAAAGGAAA
>JAAGEH010000311.1:26613700-26671462 GCA_011751065.1 Lasiurus cinereus
TTCTTCCTTCCTTCCTTCCTTCCTTCCTTCCTTCCTTCCTTCCTTCCTTCCTTCCTTTCTTCCTTTCTTCCTCTATCTATTGATTATCTATCAATTATCTAACATCTGTCATTTATCAAGAAAGAGTGGGCATCTGGGATCATATGTATTAAATAAAAAAACTATAAAACAGAAAAATCTTCAATGTGGGAAGTATCAAAAATATAGGATTCTAAGAAAACTTGTAAATTTTGAGCTTGAAGATTGAGAGAAACCTAGTAATTCATAAATAATAAAAAAATAAAACTGTTTTCCACCACACAAGTTTTATAAATGACACTGATTTAAATAAATCTAAATAAATCAGGTGGAAAGTCCTTTGAGTCACTCTCTGTCCCACCTTTGTCCTTCTGTCAGGACCTTCAGAGAGAATTCAGAATAGAACTGGGCTCTGTGAATCTTCTCTGATTCTAGAGTCTACAGACTTTCTTCATGGCATTGGTGAGCTGATGAAATCATGATGTTATCAGGACAGATTTTAAATATTTCTCCTTGGCTTTGAATATAATTAGAAGCCAAGGAAGAGAAGTTTCCTCAAACAAGAGCCAGGTAACACACATGTTCCCACATGCTTTTCCTTAACTAGTAGAAGACATCATTACCCACCCTCAATCCCCACCTGATGCATTTTCCTTCCTTTTCCTGAGGAAAAATCTAAAAATATATATAAGGGATAATTTTTTGTTGTTATAATTGGCATATTAATTGTACACCTATGTACAAGCAGGGCATTTTTTTCACATTTTGCATGTTTAAATAGTAAAAAAAGGATGATTCTAATTTTTAAAAACTTTTTTCTTTTAAAAATTATTTTTTTATTGCTTTCAGAGAGGAAGGAAGAAAGAGAGAATCATTGATCAGCTGCTTCCTGCAAGACCCACACTTGAAATTGAGCCCACAACCTGGGCATGGGCCCTGACCAGGAATTGAATGTGACCTCTAAGTTCATAGGTGGACACTCAACCACTAAGCCATGCTGGCAGGGCAAAACATTTTTCTTTGAGAGTGGAAGAAGTAGAGAATTTTAGTTTTCCATAGTTCACTTTTTTGGGTTATTTCTGTAAGAGCAATAAGACTTCACTTAAGAAACTATAGTTATTAATTGTACTTCAAGTCTAGTACAGAAGGCACAATTATAGCTTAGATTTATTTAAAATTTATATTCATAGTTTACATTTACCTACATTAATATTCATAGCTATTAAAATTGGAAATAGAATATCTACTGAATTTCTCATGTAGTACAATATTTTTTCTCTTCAATTTTTTTTATCAGTAATTACTATTATGCTTGCTATATAATCATTACCTGGAAGTTAAAAGTCCAAGTGCTTCTAAAGGGTGAGAAAATTTCCATCTTCTCAAAATGGAATGCATTTCTGAAATCGTTCTTTCATCCCATCCAGGGGCACTGCCCAGAATCAAGGGAAGTGAGCAGTTGTAATTATTGCAGTAGAAGCGATAAAACCATAAGTATCTTTTCTTTTCTTCAGAGAGTCTGCAAAACCAGATTGTAATTTACTAGAAGTTCCTATACTTACAAAGGCTGCTGTAAACACAGTATAAAATCTTACACTAGTTTTTTAAATTTTAGTTTAGTTTAGAAAGCAAGTCCTTTATCTTCTTGGAACAGGTTGATAAGGGTATTTCATCAGCTTATCTCCCACTAACTTTATTATTTTATAGAAAAAATACAAATAAAAGCTTGTTTCAGATAATTCACATTTATATCCCCCCCTGTTATCCTTGCAACTCAAAAAAAATGATATATTGGTGGGCAAAATCTCTGTCTCCTTGAGAGAAGACAAAAATGTATCGGAATCCTACAACATGTACTACTGAGAAAAGCAATAAGCAACCATTTACTTTCTTTACAAATTAACTTAGACCAGATGAATTCCTTCACCTCAAAGCAAGTTTCATCAGAGTTCAAAAAACTCTTTGGTCTAAATTTCTAAAACAAAGATCTCAATTCATCCTTGATTCTGGCTTTACATTCTGAGTTCATTGGGAGTTTTGAATTAATGCCAGTGAATAGAACTTCCTTAAATGCCCAACTATTTCCTCCTAGAGAATAGTCCCAAACATAAGATCTAAATCTGGGACTAGGGCTGCTGACTCACTGACAGCCTATGTTTTGCTCACACTCCTGCAGAAGCATTCCGACCAGAGTTCAGCTGCAGAGCAGCATTTCTGCTATGACAACGACAGCTTTTGTACACTGTCTCTTCCAAACTGATGCTCTGTTGCTCAGTTCAAATTAGCTAAAAACTCCAAAGAATGGGAATGAGAAATATGAAGTATTTTAAAAGTCAGTATTTCTCTATAACTTCTTTTAAAGGTATCTTCATCTGCATAATGAAGGAACTGGATTATAGGTAATGTCTAAGCTATGTTTGGGCTCCTTTCCTATTTTGTCACTACCTTCTCCACCAGAAAGCCCTCAGAAGAAAAAAATCCGTAACAAAATTTTACTAAACTACTAAAATTATTTATTTTGTTCTGATTAAATTCCATTTCCCCCAGTATTGAATAATGCTTTTTTTTCTATTAACTTCTTTAATGAAGCATTATTTACAGAGAAGAAAACAAACAATTCAACACATATGGCAGGTAAAACATAATCCTATTAAGATATAAGTAGGGTTTTTTTTTAATGCCACCAGATGCAAACACTGGTATGATTTCTTGCACCCTATGTTAATATTCCTTATTTTAGAACTTCATATCAATGGAATCAACAAATACTCGCTTATTTATGGCTTTTTTTCATTTAGTATAATGTTTTGGAAAGGATCTAATGTTGAGACTATTAGTGTATTTTTGAGACGATCATATTTAAGTGAAGAGCTATAGGAGATGTTTCATTTATATGAAGAACTGGGGAAGGAGTATTTCTGGTAGTGGGAAAATCAAGTAGAAAAGGTCTTGATAGGGAGAGGAAGTAGCACATTTAAAATATATGAGAGAGATTAATGTTATTGGCTTGAAGTGAATGAGGAAAAGAGCAATACAAGTTGAAATTAGAAAGCAGGGCAGTAACAAGATGACCTAAAAACTCTTGATCCCACTCAATATCTCAGCTTTGAATGGCCTAAACTTATTTCCTCCCAGAAAATGATTATATCTTCTGCCTTATTGATCAATCAAAAAATGTGGATTCTCCATTGAGTTAACTCATTCCTTGATTTCTCAATTGGCTTATCCTCTAATTACTATTAAGTCAACTTCTCAACTTCCAAAGTATGCCTCTCAAATCTAGTAATTTCTCCCAATGTCCACTATGATCCCTTTAAGTATAGCCACTATAATTTCTTCCCTAAAATGTCACACTAACCTTCCTGCTGAACTCTTGCTTTCACTCTTACTTTCTTGCCAATCCCTTCTTCAACTTGTGGTCAAAGGCATTACTCAAAAAGATAATTCAGGTCACATGACTTCCCTGTTCAAAACCTTTCAAGTATTTCTCACTCTTAGGAAAAAATGCCTTATGCTATATATCTTATCATAGTAGATATGTAAAGAATTACTTTCTTAGTTCTATGTTTTTGGCATGTCACTAATGAGCATAGTCAGTTGTAGCTTAGATATTGCTGAGTGGTAAATAGAAAGTCCATAATTTTCTCTCTCTCTCTCTCTCTCTCTCTCTCTCTCTCTCTCTCTCTCTCTCTCTCTCTCTCTCTCTTTTTCTTAATCTTCACCCAAGGATATTTTTCCATTGATTTTTTAGAGAGAGTGGAAGAGAAAGAAAAAAGCAGAGAGAAATATCAATGTGAGGGAAATTCATTGATTGGTTGCCTCCTGCATGTGCCTCAACCAGGCCCAGGGCTAAGGAGGAACCTACAACTGAGGTACATGCCCTGGACTGAAATGGAACCCAGGATTCTTTCAGTCTGCAGGCTCTATCCACTGAGCCGACCAGCTAGGCCCATAATTCTTTTATAGTTCTTCCTGGGGTTTGGTTTATTTAGAGAATTATTGTTTGACAAAATCAAAGCACTCTTTAGTCAACTATTAAAACATGATTTATTTCTGTACTTTTAAAATCTGCTAAGATAATTAAATTTTGCTTTTTCCTGTTTACTAAAACAAATTTATATCCACTTTGATGATGGTTAAGAAATGGTTTATCCCTGTTAAATGCTTTTCCATATTTAATCACTCTCTGCTTTGTTGTTTGAACTGAATGATTTCCAACCTTTTTATTTTCCTTTGACTAAAGTTAAAGTTACTTAATACTGCAGGAAAAATAAACTTTAAAAAGAATACACAATTACTAATTTAGCTCTTAACATTAATTGATTATCCCATATCCATTAAAGGTATGACTTTAATAAATGAAAAAAAGTTTTGTACGAGGGAAGGTTCACTCTTTATAAATTTATGAACACTTTCATATGACTGATGGTGTCATGAATAGCAGGCAACATTGACTCACAAAAACTGGTCACTTACAGTAAGGGAGATTGTTTCTGTGAAAGTCTGGCAATATGTTTTAAACACTCTTTTGGTGGTTCTTCAAAATTACTTCTACTGTCTTCAACATCAAGTTTCACATACCCCCACTCTGTAGCTGGAAAGTCAATCTGAAATAAAGAAATGTTGCCATTTACTAAAATCCTCAAAAATGTATTATTAATTTAATAAACTTCATCTCAGATTTGTAGAAACTAAAAGAAAACTCCTATATTGTCCTTACCATTTATTACTTAAAAATAAGTTTTAAAAGAATCATTAGAATTTGACTTGGTATTTAAAAGATATGTATTTAGAAAACTTCAATTATTTATATAATAGGCATAAATTAGTAATCTGTAATATTGTACCAGGAAAAATGGGAAAAAATAACAGTATATAAACATTTCATAAAATTAAATTATTATAGCCTTTCTACATTTAAAAATTAAAATGTCTTTTCATTATTAAATGATAAAAATGATAGATGATAATTATATTTTTTTCACATGATCACTTATGAAAATAGTGTTACTTTATGTTCATTTATACTCCATGAAAGTCTGTGAACCATTATGTAGGCATGAGAGTGAAATCTTCTCTGTTAAAGACCAGTTTTGGAAGTATATAAGCAATGGAATATTTTAGATCAGTGTGGGGTATGCTGTCTTTGAAGCTGGGAGTTTTGCTAGGGATGTGGTTTTATTTGTGTGAAGCCTGTGGTATGAAGGAAACTGAATCAGAGCTCCAGACTCAAAAATTAACTTGCATAGATACTGTCAATAAAACTTTAGAAATGAATGCAACCCAGCCATTCCACTGCTAGGTATATATTCAAGATAAATAAAAACTCATATCTACGTATAAACTTCTACATGAATGTTTAAAACTCTAAAATTTAGAGCCAAAAGGTGAAAATAATCTAAATGCACATTGACTAGTAAGTGATAAAGTATAGTATATCCATACAATGTAATATGATTAAATAATAAAAAAGGAATGAGTACTACAATATGGGTGAATTTTGAAGCATTATGTTAAATGAAAAAGGCAGTCACAAAAAGTCACCTTTTTATAATTCTACTTATACAAAATATACAGAACTAGAGACCTGATGCATGAAGATTCATGCAAGAATGGGCCTTCCTTCCCCTGGCTGCTGGCGCTGCTTTTGCTCTGGCTAGAGCTGCCTTTTCGCTTGGGCCTGGAGCTGCCTTTCCACCTTCTGAAGCTGCCCAAAGACCCAGAGGAGCTGGGGCATTCTTCCCCTGGCTGCTCAGCACCTGCATATGCAAATTAACCTGCCATCCTTGTTGGGTTAATTTGCATACTCACTCCTGATTGCCTGGTGGCCGTCACAAAAGTACGGCCAATTTGCATCTTACTCTTTTATTAGAGTGAATAAAAGTAGGTGAATTTATAGAGATAGAAAGTAGATTAATAGGTTTTTAGAGTTAAACACAAATGGATGAATAGGTGATAACTAAAGGTTATGAGATTTGCTTTTGAAGTGATAAAAATAAAATTGATGGTAGTACGTACCTGTAAAAATATTAAAAGCCACTGAATTGCACACTTTAAGTGCAAGAATTGTGTGGTATGTTAATTACCATAGCAAAGAGTAGGGGATGGAACCCTTGAAAACTGTCAATAGTGAGAACTAGAAGGAGAAGGGAGCTGAGAAGGAGACAGACAAAGAATAACCATAGAGAAATATGAGGAGATACATAGAGAGCAGTAACCCCAAAGACCAAGGAAAAAAGTGTTCTGTAATGGGGAAGAGATAAACAGGGCCAAAATTATAGAGAGGGCTAGTATGAAGAGGACTATTGCATTTGGCAACTAGGAATTAACATGCTACCTGACAACAGTTAAAGGTGGTGAGGACATATAAGCAGAATATAATAAATGAGACATGACTGGGGAGGTGAGAAAGTAGAAAAACATAGAATAGAATAAGAGCAACATTAACTCTTAATTCCTAAATTGTGATAGAGCCACTCTACTAGATTGTATAAACGAAGAGACAAGAAGTCAAGGGAGACTCAGGATGATGAAATCTGTCTCCATTTCTGAACTCAGATCTACTTCATTTTATCCATTGCTTCCTGTTAGCAAATCAACCACATAACACTCCAAAAATGATTGACTGGAAAGAATCAGTTCCTGTGACATCATGTCTCTTATCATATTGGGTTGGCTACAGTGTGCCAATAACTGCCCACATGATAAAGACAATAAAAAAAAAGTATAGACTTGCCGGAACCGATTTGGCTCAGTGGATAGAGCGTCAGCCTGCTGACTGAAGGGTCCCAGGTTCGATTCTGGTTGGGGGCATACACCTTGGTTGTGAGCACATGTCCAGTGTGGGGCATGCAGGAGGCAGCTGATCGATGTCTCTCTCTCATCGATGTTTCTGACTTTCTATCCCTCTCTCTTCCTCTCTGTAAAAAATCAATAAAACATATATTTTTTAAAAAAAATATAGACTTGAAAGAACTTGGAAAGGCCTAGTATAATCCTTTTTTTGTGTGTGTGTGTGTACAGAGGAGAAAATTGAAGGTGAGGTGACTTCACAGCCATAAAATTTTCTGTTAAAGAGCTAAGTCTAGAATCCACATTTCCCAATTTTTTGTCTGATATCTCTCTCTGAGACTCACACTGACTCCTTAACACAAACACTAATCACAGAACTTCTAATTTCCTCATCATCTCATAATATTAGGTTGAAAATTCTGCTCTAAATTTAGCTGCATATAATTAGAGTGATACTTGTTATTAAGGATTTTATCCTTAATAACTTATTTTATTTTGTATATTTTATCACCAATTAATATTCTGAGAAATTTACCTTTATGTCTGTACATGAAATTATTTTGTAAAAATCAAATTATCTAACTTTTTTGTGTGCCATGGAATATTTACATGCCGTCCCCACCCTTTTGTAAGATAAATTTGGTGTGATTCCAGATGTCTACTTGGAAATCTATGCTGCTGTTAAATGCTTAACATTTCTTTTCAGATTTCACTTACCAGGACCTGTGTCTCTAAGCAGTTTTTCCCCTCATTTGAGAATAATCAAGAACAGTATCACCTAATAGTCTCCCTTATTTCTCTTCCACCATTGCCATTACAGATCCCTGTAATCATGAATTTATATCCACAAAGCTCTGGCAATGAACAGATTTGGAAGATTTTTGGTTGAGCTGAGGTGGTGTGTGTCTGGCAAGAAATAGTCTGATAAAAAATGTATTAGTCCTCTGAAAGAAAGGTAATTGTACTTTTCAATGGAACACCTGCTAATCAGTAAGCCATCATTTGTTGAGTGTCTGTGATTGTGCTAAGATTCAACCTGAACAAATGCTCTTTGTTATCACTGTGTCCACTGCTTAGAAGTGGATCTTTGTCTACCATCTGGTGGGGACTTCATCCCTCCTTCAGAGTGGAAGCCACATTTCTATTAGTATTACCTTCATTTTTTTTCCATTTTTAGCATCTTCTTGATCATTTTGATAAACCTTATATCTCACACCCTTCACCCCCAGAACCTTGAAACTAAAAAACCTACAGACTCCACTAGTTTCCTTTAGAAGCAATGATCTCCACCTGAGGGCAATTTTATCCTCAGAGGGTATTTGACAGTACCTGAAGGCATACTTGATTCTCAGAACTGGGGAGGTGCTACTGCCATCTAGTGGGTAGAAGACAAAGATGTTGCTAAATAGCCTGCTGTGCACAGGACAAAGAATTATCTGAAAGAAAATGTCAATAGTGCAGAAGTTGAAAAATCTGTTTCTAGACTATACTGCCAAGAAAGCAGTTAGAGTTTTTCCTAAAGAGAGTAAGAGTCTATATTCCCCACATTTTTAAGTATGGGAGTGGCCATGATTCAGATGTCTGACAAATATGATTGCTTGCAATTATGAACAAATAAGTTCTCAGCAGTAAGAACAGAAGCCTGAAATCATTCATCACCTTTCATTCATGATCACAAAAGTAGAAAGATTTTAAGAAAAAAGAAAGTGCAGTATAATGGATGGATTTTGTTGCAGTTTCTCCCCCACTACTCAGCTAATTGCTAGTCATTTCAGAAATGTACAATAACAAGGTTTGGAAGAACATGGCATAATGCAGAAAAAGTGTGAATAAGGTACCAAACTAATTATATATACCAATGACTGCTTTCAGAAAATGGAAAAAAATAAATGCATATAATGAATATACTAATGGCAGCATTCCTTCCCTCTCCTTCATGATCCTGTTGGATGGAGAATGGCTTGAAATTGCTATTGTATAAGCTGGGAGAAAAAGACTTTGAGAATACTGAATACAAAACAAAAGCTCTAGAGATTTGACAAACCCCAGTGGCTGGAGAAAGAGAAGTCTATTACATTATGTGATCCTAAAAGAGAATTGTTTCTGTAATTGACAATAAGCTACTGATCAACAAATACTTGCCTTGTGTACTTTAATCTCATAGCCTGGCACTTACCTGAAGAATCACTGGGGATGGCTGGCTTATATCCCATACTCCTGGAGCTATTATTTCTATGGGAGGCTCACTGTGTAATGCCATGCTGAATAGCACAGACCCAAGAATAATTTTTCTGCAAGAGAAAACACATTCAGACAGGAGCCACTTGATGAGGGAAACTATTGTTATCTATAAATGTTTTCTTTTGAAATATAAACATAACCATCTGATTTCATTTACTAGCATGGAAAGAAATACAATATTCCATAATCCTACATATTAATTAATATTTAATTTCTAATACCCTACATACACAGCTATGCTTATAAGCTATCTAGATTTATTTTCCACATGACAAAGTTGTTTTCACAATGGTTAACTCTTGAAAACCTTTTTTTTTGCCCCACAGAATAACTAAATTCCCTGGGAATCCATAAAGATATGGGGTCTAAATTTGTAGAAAGAAAAATACTTAAATTAGCATATGATCTGCAGAATCAAAATAGTGGGACTTCACAGAAGAAATACTTCTTTATGCATGAGTAAGAAACAATATTCTTATTCTGAATCTTTGAGAAAACATTGTATATTACCATAGTAAATGAGAATGCATATAGGAAAGACTTGAAACAGGAAGAATTCATGGAAGGTTTTAACAACTTCAGTAACATCCAAATACACAGATATCATTACAGGAATTAAAAAGGAAGCTATACCTGGCTGGATATATGAATTCAATTATTGGTAAGTTGTTTTAATTATCATTGAGAACAGCTTTTGATTTTAAAATACCAAATTAAATGTAAAACTGAAAGGCAATAAAATTAAAGTTTATGAAGAACTTTAAAGCATCAGCTGAATCTTTTTGAAAACAACACAGACTTTCATCTTGCCATTTAACAAACACTATGTGAAGTATGATAAAAAAATCCAGCAGATAAAGCTTTCTTTAGACCTTTAGATTTATGAGGCCTGCTTTCTTTATTTTCTATATCTGGAGATATTGTTATGAAGTATCTGCTTAGGGGAGTATAACATATATACATTATTGGGCAGATATTTTTAAATAACTCAAGAATATTTTTTTTTAGCAGAATAAACTTGGAGTCTTTATCCCTCTCTTGTTTTGAGAAAGATTTTTTTTGTATGACATTACCAGAGAGCCAGTATTAGCAACCTAAAATTTAGCTTAATGAGGTAGAAATAAAAAAATATATATTATGTGATTTCACTTTTGCCTTTCTTAAGTTATAGCTTTCTCTAAAATGCTCTGAAGTACTCATCTGCTTGGAAAAAGTTTGGATTAACTCCAGGCTGAATACAAAAGGAAGAAGGAGAAGGTCACATGTTAATGTTCTCCACAGCATTTATAGAAAGTATTTCTGTCCATGGTAAAGGGTTAATAGGAGTAAGGGAAGAAGGGTGTGCTATATCGGAAGGAGAATGTGGTTCAGAAAAGGCCACCACTTTCTGGCAACTCAGGATGGTGGGAAACAGAAAACAAAGAGGGAACAGAGTGTTAGATAAGGGAATACTGTATAATGCTGAAGGCAGGGAGGCTCTAGGAAAAGCTACTAAACACTGGTATACCTGAGTGAGGGGCTTTCCAAAAGGGGGAGGTCATATGGTGAGGATAAAGGCCTTTGCATTAAGAGTAGGGATAAGATGAGGTCAAACAGGAGTCAAAGGTAAACCTCAGAGGGTCTATAGTGCCTGTAAGAGCCCATATCACCCAGGGAGTGTCAGTCAGCCCTGATTAAGCTGGGAGAGCACCATTCCCCTAGCTGTAATAAGTAGCCTCAGCTTCAAAAGTGCCGTTGATTTGGATATCAGAGATCAAATCACCAGGCCAAAGAATTTGTTTCTTTTCTCATCCTATGTATGCAGATATTCTCTTAGGAAGAGAGTATGTTAGGAGGACAACTCAATGACTAAGCATTATTTTTTCAAAAGTGACTGTACATTTCCAAGAGGACTATTTAAATTACTGAAATGACTTAGTTACAAATGTCATCAATGGAAAGTTTTTCCTCTTCATTAATTATAAAGTAGGAGGTCACAAGGAAAAGTGTGATATATTAATGACATTTTTCTTTACATCTAAGTTGTATAATGTGTTATATTTATGGCCCTGCTATACTTATATGTGTTGGCCATGTTTCACTCTGAAAAACAGAGTGATCTAAACGGATTCTACAGAGGATGAAGTGACTAAAGAATTAATGTCAGTGTCTATCATTTCTCTCCTTGGATGGAGTCTGTGTCAGTAGTCACCATGGCCTTAATTCTGAGGAATATAAGGGAGAATGAAGTCAGAACACTTGGTTTAAGAATATGTATGAGGAGATGTATCAAGCAAAAAGGCATAGGGAGAATGGACTTCTAGCTGTCCAACTGAGGCTGATATAACTGTGAGGCAATTCAAGGAGGAAAGGATGCTTGGCACCATTCATTGGGCTTTCTATGTGTTTGATAGTAGCTAACTTACTTCCTGGTAATGGACTGCACCTAAAAATCTTTTGAGATATTGTAAGCATGGTGGAGAGAATAAATTTCCATAGAGTTCTGTAAATAGAAATGTGAGGAGGAGGAAGATGATTAGTGGAATTAAGATGAGATGAGTGTTGGTCGTCTCCCAGGAAACTGTTCATTCAGAGCTCTGAATTGAAGAATTTACCACAATCTAGAAATGCTAAACAATTATTACACTATTTGTTTTGAATTTAAGTAGAAAAGTAGCTCTTAAAAATTGTTGAGGTGTGAATAACACTTTCTTAGAGCAGCGAGGAGGCATTGTGAATCATCATAGATGCAATAGAAGTTGTCTGCAAAAGGGAGGATTGCAAAGCTTCTATGGGCAAAATTTAACTTTTGTACTTGTGACACATTTTTTATAGGCTTGAAGGCAAGTTTATGTGTTTGAAAATGTCAACGTTTATGTTTATTTGTAGACATTCTTGGTGCACCCATAACTGATGTTTCTGCATTTAACCACCATTGGTTCTTCAGAAACCCACTTCTGAAAACCACAAAGAGACAGGAAGCTTTTAATTCTGCATATTTTCAGGTCTTGTGTATGTTAGAAAAAATAAAGACATAAGTGCTCATTACAATTCCACACAGCTAGATATGGGTAATTCAACATGTAATAAATGGCAGATTCAATACCAAATGTTTATAGGCAAAGGCATTTTGTGAAAAGTAGCCTATTTGCTATAATTTGGAAATAACTAAATCCAGTGAATTGGGTTAGAGTCTTTGTAACTTGTAGCAATGAGCTCAGTGGGAGTCATGACATCTTCCAATTGCCCCAATGATAGATTTCTGATGTCTTATAAAGAACTGGACTTCTTTTAATTGTTCAACAAGGGAGAGAGGCAGATTTTTCTGATTTTCATAAGATATGGTGTTTTGGAAATATAGTTACAAATGCTTATTGAAGTTGTGCTTTCTGGTGATGTCTCCTCATCCATAATTCTGACACTTTTCCTCAGGAAAACATCACCTAATATGAGTCCCAATGGCATTACTTAAAGATGACCACCATCTATAATCACTTACATATAAAATGTTTACCAATGGTAAATGACAAAACAACATGGCGTCAGTATTTTTACTCTTATGACTATTTAGAAAAAGATCCTGAAGATTAGTTTGAAATACAGTAATGTCTTAAACATTCTCATGTATTTAACCTGTATTGATTGCTTATCATATGCAGAGTAGTGTGTAGGTGATCAAAGGGAATCAAATAGATTGCATTTGTTTTAGTGAATACCTGGAAATGTTACTCTACAAACATGCTAGATCT
This sequence comes from Lasiurus cinereus, assembly GCA_011751065.1. Classification (NCBI taxonomy): domain Eukaryota; kingdom Metazoa; phylum Chordata; class Mammalia; order Chiroptera; family Vespertilionidae; genus Lasiurus; species Lasiurus cinereus. The sequence goes on from JAAGEH010000311.1 coordinate 26,626,480, forward strand.
TATAAGCACTGCAGTTGAAACTTTAAAGAAATTCACAGATGAAAAGAAAGGGAATGTGCATAGCTCCTTCTAGTAAGAAAGTAATGAAAGCTCTAACCCACAAATCAGATTTTTGAAATATCTGCTACAACAGTAGGTGTTATTTTAGAACAAAAATGTTTTTTTTACAGACTTCTGAAATTTTATTTCCACTCTAAATCTCATGTAGGAATTGATTTTTTTTCACAATTCAATTTAGTAAACAAATCTCTAATGATTGCCTATTCATGAGGTACTATGTTAGGTGATAGATGTTACAAAGATAAATCTATTCCCTTTCCTCAAGAAACATATACATAGAAATAGGCTATAGCATCAAAATAAATAATGGAGCAGGTCACACAAACAAACACACACACACACACGCACACACACCAGGTCAGAACTAATCCAACAAAGGCAATTTTAAAGATTTATGATGATTGTTCTCATAATAGCTTATTTATATTGACTAAACATGGGAAATAAAAACTGCTGAATAATTTTCTTAACATATTTATATTACCCAATAGTTTTAAAGCAATAAGGACAAAAATAAAATCTTTATAACACTATTAAAATAACAATACAATTATAAATTTTTCAATTTGATTTTAAAGCAAGTCTTGCCATGTGAAAAGTAACTAAACTGATTTATTTAAAACATTTTCCTTAATGGCACAGAGAATCATGCAATTAACTATAAAATATCCCAAGTATTATTAGTTTTAAATAGTTGTGGTTAAATCATCAGGTAATTTGCAACGGCCATTAGCTCCAATTGAATATCTGAGCTCATAGTTGGCTTACTTTTCTGAAAATATAATTGTAAAGTTGCAAATATTTCTTCTTGGCAATAAAACATCAGTAAACTAGTGAATTACATTGTGCAATTTTACTTCAGCCAGAATTCCTTGATTTACATTGTTTCTAGATGACAGAATTTAGCTAAATAATTTTGAAGTACTAAATGCAGAGAAGTTGGCAGGTTAGAAAAGGAAAAACAATTGTAACAGCTCCTGCCAGTAACTTTTCACTGTGAATGATCTAGTGGACAAGTTGAACATGAAATCACCATTCAAACCCCTTACATTTTCTTCACTAACACTTTCAATAATCATGATTTATACTGAGCTACCTCAATTGTAGGATAAAATGTTCTCGTGATTTTTTCTCATTATGCTACATACTGCAAAATATTTAGTTTCAAGAAGGCTTTTTTATTCAGATGGGAGCTGTGTTAATCACACGTTATATACTTACTCTTTTGAAAACAATGGAAGAGAAGTCCAGGCCAATATCTCTGCATTGTTGGTTGCACAGTTAATCCCAAACAGTTTTATAGTGAGCATGGATTCCTTTGGAAGTGATTTTATTTCAAGAGGAAAAGTGATCCTTAAAATAAATTTAAAAAGTATATTATCAATTACAATGCTAGTTTACTAAGTTCTTGAACATATGTGTTTAATATTGTAAAAATAAAAATATAGAAGAAATATATAGAATAATAATTTTTTTACTCAGTGAGGATTGCTAAAATTATAATTTTTACATGTAAGGATTTTTTTTAAATTATGATAACTTGAGTATTTATCCTTTGCAAGCACAGAAGAATAGTTAACATTGTCTTAGAGAATGAGGGGATAACACAAAATGGGTAAATTGGCCATAATCAGATGGAGATTTAGAAAAGAATATTCTAAGAAGAGAAAAGTACAGGGGCAAAGATATATATGTACAAATAAATTAAGTGTAGCTGATAAGTAATGAGTGGTTCTTTGTGGCTAGAACAAGAGATGTGATCAAGCTGTGGAAAGTTATGGATTATGTAATTAATAAATAGGTAGTTGCCAGAATATTTAAGAACTGTGTATTCCAGTTTTTCAAGTTTTTTCCTAATGACAAAAGGAAATATTTCAATGAGATATTAAAAGTATATAAAGTTGATAATAATTTTAAATATTAACTATTCTGAGTTACTATGAGGTCCTAAAATTTTGGAGGTTGATTGTTGGAATACAATTTCTAGATATGTCAAGGTAAAATAACTCTAAATTCAGACCCTAGATGAATAGTAGATTCAGACAAAAATAATGAAAAAAAAAACTATTAAATTTGGGTATTGAAACCATCAGGATACATAAGAGAATGTCTAGGAGGTTATAAAAGTTATTGTAACATGAGGGAGAATAAACCTGGGTAATCGCAGAATCTAAGAAGAACTTTAGACAATAAGTTAAGAATGTGATCTGTGGTCAGGGAGCAGTGTATCTTTCTTTTCTTTCTAGGGCCATCTGGTTATATAGAAACTAGAGGCCCAGTGCACAGATTCATGCACCAGTGGGGATCCTCAGCCTGGCCTGTGAAGATCAGGCCCAAGCAGACTCTCCACATCCTCCGAGGGGTCCTGGATTGCAAGCAGGCAGTTCTCAGGTGATACATCCCGGAATAGGGCTCCTTCCTTTCTGGTTCTGGGTGTGACATCCAAGAACCACAGCTTTCAATTCACTGCAGCATTGGCAGCTCCTGCATTGAGCTTCTGCCCCTTGGTGGTCAGTATACTTCATAGCTATCAGATGGAGCATCTGCCCCCTGGTGGTCATTGTGCATCATAACTATCGGTCGGATGGTTGAATGCTCAGATGGTTGCTTAGGCTTTTATATATAGAGGCCTGGTGTATGAAATTTGTGCACTGGGAGGTTTCCCTGCATCCCCCTTAGGGGATGTCTTACTGCTGATCCCATAGGGCACTCAAATAGTCGGACATTCTTCTCACAATCCAGGACTGCTGACTCCCAAATGTTATCCTTCCTGCCTGCCTGATTGCTTCTAACCACTTCTGTCTATCAGCCTGATTGCCACCTAACCACTACCTTGCCAGCCTGGTCATCCTTAACTGCCCTCCCCTGCAGGCCCAGTCACCTGCAACTGCCTTCCCATACTGGCCATATTGTGATGACATGGGCATGGTCATCTTTTGGCCATATGAGGATAGCCATCTTGTGACCACATGAGGGTGGCCATCTTGTGCTAGGAAGTGACAGTCAATTTTCATATTACCTTTTTATTATATAGGATGACCAGAGGGTCAAGATGCTGCCATCAGGATGGCAGTGAGAGAGAGAGTGTTAGTGAGTGAGAGAGTGAAAGGAAGTGTGGGGATATGCATGGTATGTGTGTGTGTGTGTGTGAGTGAAGGACAATTAGATACTGCAGGACTTTTGGAGGCTGGAAAACTGGGATGTTTTAGACAGGGAACCCCTACTATAGCTGTAGCACTGCTGGGCGGCCAACATTGACACAGAAAGCACACGATTTTGAAGGGGACAGCTTCTGTGACTAGAAGCCAAGGCTTACCACCATCCAGACTGGCCTTAGATACCAACCAGGACCCTACAGTCATGCTGGCCAGAGACCTGTTACTTCAGCTGCAGATCCATGGATACAAGACTCCAGCCTCCTTGGTCTCAGGTTCCTGGGAATCCTAGAGTGTGCAACCCTCCTATTGGCTCACCGCTGTGGCCACAGGCCTCATGCATCCTGGCACTTGGGCTCTCTGATAACTCTCAGGGTGTGTTACCCTCCCACTGATCTGCTACTTTAGCTAGGTGTCTACCCAGTACCTAGACTCTTTGGTGACAGCAAAAATGGGGAGACAAAGAATCACCCCCAAAGGAAAGAAAAAGAGGAATCACCAGAATAGGTATTAAAATAAAAGGAATTAAATGAAATGGAGGCATGGAATATGTCAGAAAAAGAATTCAGAGTAAAGATCATACAGTTCATAAACCAGATGGATGAGAATATCAACAACTTATATAAGAATCAAAAGGAAATGAAAAATGATATAGCTACAATAAAAATCACAATGGAAGGTTTCAACACTAGACTAGAAGCGTTGAATTGAATTAGTGAGTTACAAGACAGGACAGAGAAACACACCCAGTCTGAACAGCAATTGGAGAAAATAATTAAAAAGCAGGAGGAGAGCCTAAAGGAGCTTTGAGACAAAATGAAACAAAGTGTCATATGTATAATAGGAATAGGACAAGAAGGGTAACAAGGATTAGAAAACCTATTTGAAGAAATAATGATCAAAAACTTCCCTGATTTGAGGAAGCAAAAAGTCAGACAAGCACAGAAAGTCCCAGAGAAGATAAACCCAAAAACACCCACACTAAGACACATCATAATTACAATGGCAAAGGTTAATGACAAAGAGAGAATCTTAAAGGCTGCAAGAGAGAGACAGATAGTTACCTACAAAGGATCTTCCATTAGATTATCAAATGATTTCTCAACAGAAACAAAATCAGGCCAGAATGGAACAGAATGAAGTATACAAAGTCATGAAAAGCAAGGGAATGAATCCAAAAATACTTCATCCAGCAAGGATATCATTCAAAATTGAAGGGGGGAAATAATGAGCTTAACAGACAAAAAAAGGCTAAGGGTTTATTACTACTAAGCCAGGAATGCAAGAAATGGTAAAGGGACTGCTGCAAAAAGAAGAAATAGAAAAGGAAGAAGGAACACAGGTATCCTATCTAATAAAAGATTTATATGCAAATTTACCATCACTCCCAAAAACAAGATGGCTGCCCCCATGTGGTCAAAGATCCTGCTCCCATGTGCACAAGATGGCCACCACAAGATGGCCAGAAAGGAAGGGCAGTTGGAAGGGACCAGGCCTGCAAAAGAGGGCAGTTGGGGGCAATCAAACCTGCAGGTCAGAGCAGTTAGGGGTGACCAGGCTGGCAAAAGTGGAAAGTTGGGGGCAACTAGGCCTGTAGGGAAAGGCAGTTTGGGGAGACCCAGACCTGCAGGGGAGGTCAGTTGGGGGTGACTAGCCCTGCAGGGGAGGGCAGTTAGGGGCAAACAAACTGGCAGGGGAGCAGTTAGGCATCAATTACGCTGGCAGGGGAGTGTTTAGGGGGTGATCAGGCTGGCAGGCAGAAGCAGTTAGGGGCAATAAAGAAGGCAGGCAGGTGAGCAGTTGGGAACCAGCAGTCCTGGATTGTGAGAAGGATGTCTGACTACCCGTTTAGGCCCAATCTAGGTAGGATCAGACCTAAATGGTCAGTTAGACATTCCTTGAGGGGTCCCAGAATGGAGAGGGTGCAGGCTGGACTGAGAGACAACCCTTCCCCGTGCATGAATTTCATGCACCGTGTCTCTAGTAAAGAATAAAAATCACTACAAACAAATGCCTATTGATAATAATCTTAAATGTAAGTGGACGAAATGTTCCAATCAAAAGATGTAGAGTGGAAGCATGGATAAGAAAACATGACTTTATATATATATGCTGTGTACAAGAAACCCACCTCAGAATAAGAGATTCACAAAGACTGAAAGTGAAGGGATGGAAAAATATTTTCCAGGAAAATGGAAATGAAAAAAAAAAAAAGCTGGGATAGCAATACATATATCTGACAAAATGGACCTCAAAGTGAAGGCCATAAAAAGAGACAAAGAAGGGCCCTTTATAATACTAAAAGAATTTATAAAACAAGAGAATATAACTCTGGTAAACATACATGCACCCAATGCAGGAACACCCAATACATAAAAAAAAGTCTGGAAAATATCAAGGGAGAGATTGACAATAATACAATCATGGTAGGAGACTTTAATACCTGTTGATATCAATGAATAAATTCTCTAGAAAAGGAAACAGCAATCCTAAAAGACTCATTAGTTCAAATGGACTTAATTGACATCTTCAGAGCATTTCACTCCTAAGTTACAGAATGTACATTCTTCTCAAGTGCACATCTGACATTTTCAAAGATAGACCACATATTAGGGCATAGACAAAGTGTCTTCAAATTCAAGAAGACTGAAATCATATCAAGCATCTTCTCAGATCACAATGGCATAATATTAGATATCAACTACAATAAAACAATAAAAAATTCAAACACTTGGAGGCTAAAAAATATGTTGTTAGACAATTATTGGGTTACCAAAGAGATCAAAGAAGACATAAAAAACATCCTGAAAACAAATGACAATGAAAACACAACAATCCCCAAAATCAATGGGACATAGTGAAAACAGTCCTGAGAGGGAAGTTCATAGTATTATAGGCCTTTTTCTTAAAAAAAAAAAAGAAAACTGGTAATAAATTATCTAACCCTACAATTTAAAGAATTAGAAAAAGAGCAAAAGTAAAGCCCAGGTGTTGGAAACCAAATATTGTTCTCACTAAATAGATGTAAACAGGAGACCAGAAGGCTGGTCAACCTTAATTGCTCTGAAAGGTCAGAGCTAATTACTCACTGTTTAGTTTAAAACATTGTTAGCTGAAGCATCCTCTACCTGTTTGTTTCATGTTAATTTCTGTTTTTGCTATTTCCTGCCTAAAGGCTAGGAGTGTGTCCCAAAGCCTTAATAAAAGGGAGAAAAAGGCCAGAGCAAGTGGTAGTCCTTTCCACTAGAGGAAGGCTCCCGCCTTGGCCCCCCAATATCACCCAATTAATATTTTCTAGTCTCTCATTTCGTTTGCGTGCGGCCTCCTTCAGAACCTGAACCCTGAACCGGGAACCCTGAACTACACGGTACGTGGAAAGGGGCTCCCACACCCAGAGTAAGAAGAAGAAAGGAAATAATAAAGATCAGAGTGGAAATAAATGACATAGAAACCAAAAAACAACACAAAAGATCAAAGAAACCAAGAACTGGTTCTTTGAAGGATAAACAAGATTGATGAACCTCTACAAGGCTCACCAAGAAGCAAAGACAGAGGACACATATAAATAAAGTCAGAAGTGAAAGAGGCAAAATAAGAACAGAACCCAAAGAAATACGAAAGATTGTAAAACATATATTATGAACAACTCTACTCCAAAAAACTGGACAACCTAGAAGAAAAGAACATATTCTTAGAAAAATACCACCTTGCAGAACTCAATGAGGAAGAATTAAAAAATCTGAATAGACTGATAATTATAAAGGAAATTGAAGCAGTAGACAAAAAAACTTCCAGCAAACAAAAGCCTGGGCCAAATGGCTTCACAGGTGAGTTTTACCAAGCATTGAAAGAAGAACTAAAACCTATTCTCCTCAGACTATTCAAAAAAAATCAGGAGGAAGAAGCATTTTCAAGCTCTTTCTATGAAGCCAGCATTACCCTAATCCCCAAACCAGGTAAAGACACTACAAAGAAAGTGAATTACAGGTCAATATCTCTAATGAATATAGATGCTAACATTCTCAACAAAATTCTAGCAAATCAGATTCAGCATTACATTAGGAAGATCATACACCATGACCAAGTGAGATTTATTCCAGGGACACAAGGATGGTACAATATCCACAAATTAATAAACATGATACATCACATAAACAAATTGAGAGATAAAAATCACAGTCATATCAATTAATGCAGAAACGGTATTTGAGAAAATCCATCATTCTTTCCTGATTTAAAACAAAAACAAAAAACTTCAGCAAAATGGGAATAGAAGGATCATGCTTCAACAATAAAAACCTTATATGACAAACCTGCAGCCAATATCATACTCAATGGGCAAAAACTAAAACCATTTCACCCAAGGACAGGAATAAGACAGGCATGCCCCTTTCACCACTCCTGTTCCACATAGTACTGGAAGTGCTAGCCATAGGATTAGACAAGGGCATCCAAATTGGAAAAAAGGAAGTAAAACTGTCATTATTCACCGATGACAAGATATTGTACATAGAAAACCCCAGGACTCCATAAAAAAAAACTATTAGATTTAATAAATGAATTTGGCAACATAGCAGGATACTAAATTAACACCCAGAAATCTATGGCATTTTTATCTACTCACTGAAAGAGAAACAAACAAAAAACAAACAAACAACAACAACAACAAAAATTCCTTTTACCATTGCACCAAAACTATTATAACACTTAGGACTAAACTTAACTAAAGATGTAAAAGACCTGTACTCAGAAAATTAGACATTAAAAATAGAGATAGAGGAAGATATATAAACAAATGGAAGTATATACCATGTTCATGGATTGGTCGAATTAACATCAACAAAATGTCCATACTAACCAAAGCAATCTATAGATTTAATGCAATCCCTATTAAAATACCAACAGCATATTTTACAGACCAAGAAAAAACTCTCCAAAAATTCATATGGATAACAAAAGACCGCAAATAGCTGCAGCAGTCTTAAAAAGAAAAAAAAAAAAGAACAAAGTTGGAAGGATTACAATACCAGATAACAAGCTATATTACAAAGCCACTGTATTTAAAACTGCCTTGTACTGGCACAAGATCAGATGTATAGACCAATGGAACAGAACAGGGAGCCCAGAAATCAACCCAAGCCATTATGCTCAATTAATATTTGACAAAGAAGGCAAGGGCATACAATGGAATCAAGACAGTCTCTTCAATAAATGGTATTGGTATAATTGAACAGATACATGCAAAAAAATAAACTCAAAGTAGATAAGGGACTTAAAGGTAAGATGGGAAACCATAAAATTCTTAGGAGAATCCATAGGCAGCAAAATATCAAACATATGTCATAGCAAGATCTGATACAGCTCCTAGGGCAATGGAAACTCAGGAAAAAATAAACCAATGGGACTACATCAACATAAAAAGTGTCTGCACAGCGAAAGAAACCATCAATAAAACAACAAGAAAGTCCACTGCATGGGAGAACATATTTGCCAATGTTATCTCTGATAAGGGCCTAATCTCTAAAATTTATAGGAAACTCATATATCTTAACAAAAGGAAGATAAACAATCCAATAAAAAATGGGCAAAGGACTTAAATAGATGCTTTTCCAGTGGACATATAGAAAGCCAAAAGACATATGAAAACATGCTCAAAGTCACTAATCATCTGAGAGATGCAAATCAAAATGACAATGAGATTCCATCTCACACCTATCAGAAAGGTTATCATCAACAAATCAATAAATTACAAGTGCTGGTGAGGATGTAAAGAAAAAGGAACCCTTGTGCACTGCTTGTGGAAATGTAGACTGGTGCAGCCACTTTGGAAAACAAAATTTTTGCGTTTCCTCAAAAAATTAAAAATGGAATTTCCATTTGTCTTAGTAATCCCACTTCTAGGAATATATCCCAAGAAATCAAAAGCACCAATCAGAAAGGATGTATGTACCCCTATGTTCATAGCAGACAATTTACAATAGCTAAGATTTGGAAACAGCCTAAGTGCCCATTAGCAGATGAATGGATTAAAACCTGTAGTGCATCTATACAGTGAGATACTACACTGCTGTAAAAAAGAAAGAACCCTTATCATTCTCAACAGCATGGATGGACATGGAGAGCATTATGCTAAGCCAGTTGGAGAAAGATAAATATCACATAATCTCACTTATTTTTGGAATATAATGGACAACATAAACTGATGAATAAAAATAGATTCAGAGACAGAGAAGCATCGAACAGATGATCAAACTTCAGATAGAATGCAAGGTAGGGTGGTGTGGGGAGAGGGGTAAAAGATCAATCAAAGGGCTTATATGCCTGCATATAAGTATAACCAATGGATCATACAGCAGGGGGATGATGGCATGTGCCGGGGTCACCGGGGAGAGGTCAATGGGGGAAAAAGGAGATATATGCAATACTTTAAACAATAAAGAATTTTTAAAAAAGAGTTGAACATATAAAAAAGGAAAAGAAATGACTAGGTTATATGATAAGAGCCTCAAGATAAGTATGGTTTTTAGAAGAAATCTATTTGTGAGACAAAGAGATGAAATATGTATTTTTCAAAAGATTGAGATGGGAGAATATGTTTTCTAGAAGATAAGAAGGCTAGAGAGAAATAGGAAATTTGGAACAGAGATAGGTAGATAGGGGGAGATCCATGAAAACAGATTCACCAAGGGATGGAAAGAAGAGAAAAATGATTGGGAGAACAAAAGAAGCAGCTTAGATTGAGTGATATCTGATGGCATGAGGTATGAGGAATATGAACAAAATCTACTGTCCTTGTATTTCCCAGTTGATCTTTGATGTCAGCTTGTTTATGCAATGGGTAATTATTAGAGGACTAGAGGTCTGGTGCAAAAAATTCATACACGGCAGGGAGAAAGGGGTCTCTCAGCCCAGCCTGCACCCTCTCTCACTCTGGGACCACTTGCTCCTAACCACTCACCTGCCTGCCTGCCTGATTGCCCCTAAACACTCTGCTTGCATGCCTTATCACTCCTAACAATCTCTGCCTTGTCCCCTGCTGTGGTGGCTTCATCTGGAATGACTTCTGGAATGACATCTGGAAGGTCATTCATTTGTCCAGTCTAATTAGCATATTATGCTTTTATTATTATAGATTGACTAGAGTGCTGATGCATGAAAATTCATGCAAGAATAGGCATCCTTCCCCTGGCTACCAGCATCGCCTTCGCTCCAGCTTAGAGCCACCTTTCTGCCTCTGCTCTGACCAGAGCTGCCTTCTGCCTCTTGTCTTGTCATGTCATTTTGAATATTCCCTCATTGGCTGTGGATGCCACCAACTTTGTTGTGGAGTTACAGTCAATTTGCATATTCTGTCTTTATTAGATAAGATGATGACCAGAGCCTATTATCCAATTGGAAATTGCTGATTGAGGTTGGCCCACCTAAGGCCTCAGCTGGGCCAACCTCTTGCACTAAGAATTGGCTGTCTAATCAGGATACTAGGGAGCAGTCCTTAATCAAAGTGTCAAATAAGACATTGGTAACCCCCGTTTGTGAGTGGTTGGCAGCATCCAACCTCAGGAATAAGGAGAAATTAATTTAGCCCAGTGACCATGACTGATGTTGTGGAAGTACACATCCTTTTCTCTAAGATGCTATTCCCAGAAATGAAAAGGTCCAGATATGGGATGATAATATAGCAGCAAAGAAGAGGGAAGATTGAAAAAACTGTTTTAGAGGTAAAATGGATAATTAATATTTGACTGATAGCATATTAGTGGAATAGAACAATGAAGAATTAAAGACGAGTTTAGGCCTCTAGATTATATCCTAGTGGATGCCTTTAACTGAAATATGTAATTTAGGTCATGATGTCATTAAAATAAGTATAAATCTGAGATGTCAATATATAAAATATGTGTGGAGAGGATGAGTCATAGATTTGGATCTATATACAACTACATTTAAATAGTGGCTCTATGACCAATAAGATGTTCTTCCTTGAGCAATGAATTTAACCTTTTTAAGCCTGGCTTTTCCTTATCCATGATGTGAAATGAATATTGCAAAACACTATATGTGGAAAATGGTAGGCTGTATATCAGCATTATATTTATTATTCAATCAGTAGAGTAAATAAATTATATTATTAAAATTAATAAAATTTACATTACTAAAATTAAATTGTTATATGTTTAGATAGCTAAAACTGAAAGTATTTCTTTCATATTCTTTAATACTCATAATATTCATTTAAGATAATATCAGCATATTTATCAACTTAAAAAAAGCTCTGAAAATAAATACAAGATATTAATGATCCTGTGGAATGCACAGCAATTTCCTGAATATTCTCTCTTTTACTTGTAATTGGCTTTCTATTCAGGTTTAATATTTCTGTGTAAGAATGGAAGCTATAAATTCATTTTATTCTTCAGATAATCTAGAATGTTTCTTTTTCCTATTGAGTCTGGTTTCTTCATGTATAACTTCACATATTAGTGAGCTTTTTATATTAAAAATGACAAAAATTTGATAGGTTATAGTGGATAGTTACTGCCAATCTCCATTCTGTCATTTTTTATTAATGAAAATAAAATCTTCTGGGCAAAAATACATGCTTTCTAAATAGTTATTTATTTCTTGAATACATATGAATTTTTAAAGCCAAAATAATTTCGCATTCACTGGGGAACCTTTTCTTGCAACTTCTACATGGCTATTGAAATATCAAAGGAATGAACTTTTAGACAAAGGAAGAAAAATACTTTAAGAGGCAATTTGATAAGTGAAGTCAGATTGCTTCTTTTTATCCAAGCAACTGGAACCAATCTTGAGTTTTAATCACATATTTTTCTTACTCTACTACTGAAAAATGAGTGAACATTAGATTTTCCTTAGACAATTTTTCTTCTATAAGAGATATTTTTCCTAAAATCCCAGTAAATTTTTAATAGTGAAATAGGAGATTTAAAAAGTCACATATTTTAGAACTTTCCTTTAGTACTGATATATAACAATAGACCATTGTAAGGACTTTGACTTTTGTCTGAGTGAAAAGAAAAGTCAATTCAGGATTTTTAAACATGGCCTGACTTACATTTTAGAAAAGGTCACTTTAGCTGCTGTGTAAAAAGGATTATAAAGGTACAAGGGAAGCAGGGAGACCATTATTGGGTTACTGTGGTAATAGAGGAGAGAGATGATGGTGGTCGAGACCAAGGAAAATGATGAGAAGTAATTTCCTGGAAATGTTTTGAAGAGAGAGCCAATAGGATTTCTTGGACACAGTGACTGAGAGTAGGAGATTGAGGTTAAGGATTTGACCCGAACAACTGGAACTGAAAATGATCACCCATAGTGGCTATCTATGGGTGGATAAAGTTTCAAATATAAGCCTGAGAGTTCAGTCTTATACATGTTGCATGTGTAAATTTGGAGTTTGTGACTGATGCCTGGGTTAGTGATATATATTTGGAAGTTGTTGGTATATAAATGGCATTTAAAACTATATGACTATAAGAGCAAATTTAAGGACTGAGAATAGCAACAACAAAGAAGAGGTTTAAGGGCTAAGACCATTAGCAGAGTGTCTGGGAGAAGAAAAATAAGATGGAGAGAGTTTGTCTAATGTGTGAGGAGGAAAGCTAAAAGAATGTAGGAGATAAGTGTAGAGCATATTTAAATATGGAGGGTGAGATCAGCAGTGACAGCTATTCCTAATAGATATGTAAGATGAAGACTGAGAAACAAACATTAGATTTAACTATGCAGGCCCTTGGTGACTCTAATGGGCAATTTCAGAGGAGCAGAGGTGATGAAAGCCTGGTTGGAATATGTCTTAGAACAGAGAAAAGAATGGAAGGAAGTGAATATAGACAACTCTTTGGAAGGGTTTTACTACAAAGCAGAGAAAAGAATGGGGTGGTGCCATTGGTGGGAGAATGAAGTAGAGCAACAATTTTCAATCAGTGTTCCATATGAATTTTTAAAACATGCAATGCCTGACTCTTTAGTCTGGGGCACTGACATCTTTTCCTTTAGATTGTCAAAAAAAAAAAAATGGCAACAGCCAATATAACTAGCTGTACAGCATGAATGTCCTTTCTTGAAGCATACATATACATATAGGTCATATAATAGAGTAACATCTTATTGGTTATATGGCATAATAAAGTTGCATCTGACTGTTTAATTCTTTGTAGAAATACTTATATACACATATGGGCACCTGATTTTTTAAAGTCACTATGGAGCAAAAAGGGTAGGAAATTACCTTATTATTATTTTTTTTGTAAATCAATCAAAATTATACCTATATATATATATCTTTGTCAAATATTCAAAAATTGTAATGTATTTTTTGGTGTACCACAAAATTTTAGTTTACATGTGCTGGATGCCATGAGATGAAAAGGTTGAAAATTTCTTGAGTAGAATTTTTTAACAAATATGTTTTTATTAATTTCAGAGAGGAAGGGATATGTGTATACACACACACACACACATATATATATATATGCATCAATTGAAAGAGAGAATCATTGATCTGCCACCTCCTGAATGCCCCATATTAGGGATAGAGTCCACAACCAGGGCATATGCCTTGACCTGGAATTGAACCATGACTTCCTGATTTATAGGTCTATTATAGATGTGGTGCACAGAATTTGTGCACAGGGTGTGTGTGTCCCTCAGCCCAGCCTGTACCCTCTCCAATATGGGACCCTTCAAGGGATGTCCAACTGCCCATTTAGGCCTGATCCCGGTAGGCAGTCAAACAGCCCTCTCACAATCCAGGACTTTTGGCTTCCAATTGCTCACCTGCCTGCCTTCCAGATTGCCCCTAATTGCTTCTGCCTGCTAGCCTGATAAACCCCTAACTACTCACCTGCCAACCTGATTGATGCTTAACTGCTCCCCTGCCAGTCTGTTTGCCCCTAACTGCCCTCCCCTGCAGGCCTGGTCCCTCCAATTGCTCTCCCTTGCAGGCCTGGGTCCACCCTAAATACCCTTCCCTGCAGGCCCGGTTGCCTCCAACTTTCCTCCTCTGTGGGCTGGTCACCCCTAACTGCCTTCCCCTGCTAGCCTGATCATCCACAACTGCCCTCGCTTGCAGGCCTCGTCCCTTTCAACTACCCTCCCTTGCTGGCCATCTTGTGGCAGCCATTTTGTGTCTACATGGGGGCAGCTCTCTTGTGTGTTGGAATGATGGTCAATTTGCATATTATTCTTTTATTAGATAGGATAGAGGCTTGGTACATTGGTGGGGGCAAGCTAATTGCTAATTTGCCCTGAAGGGTGTCCTGGATCAGGGTGGGGGTTCCCTTGGGACATGGGGTGGCTTGGGCAAGCAGCCCATGGTGTTTTGCAGACCAGCCATGCCCCCAGCAATCCAAGCAGAGGCCCTGGTATCTGGGATTTATTTATCTTCTATAATTGAAACTTTGTAGCCTAGAGTAGAGGAGGCCAAGGCAGGCCAGGGCTGCAGAAGCTTGGCTCCCTCTATCGCTGGGGGCAACTCAAGCCTTCTGTTCTCCCAGCTCTGTGAGTGTCACCATTTTTGTTGGGATTTATTTATCTTCTATAATTGAAACTTTGTAGCCTTGAGTGGAGGCCTAGGCCAGCCAAGGTGTGCAGAAAGCTTTGTTTCCTCCATTGCCCGGAAAATCCAAGCCTCCTGCTTTCTCCGTGGCTGCAGCCATCTTGGTTGGGTTACTTTCATACTCTTTCTTGATTGGCTGGTGGGCCTGGCTTGTGGGTATAGTAGAGTGATAATTTGCATACTATTCTTTTGTTAGATAGGATGCCCACCACTGACTCAAACTGGCCAGGCTTGTTTTTAACTTAAGATATGATAATCATTTAAGAATATAAATACTCTGCCTAAGATTTTATATGTTGTAAGAAACAGCTTGTAAATCACTGCAAAACATTAGTTTTGGAGACAGAATGGGTCTGAGTACCAGTTATGCCATTTATTGATTGTGGAACTTGGGGCAAGTTAATTAGTCTTTGCAAACATCAATATACTGCTCTGTAAAATGCTATATATTTTTGTTTTTAAGTTGAGATAATATATTTGGGGGTTATACTCTGATGATTAAAATATAATAGGTAGTCAAAAATCTATGCCACATATTATTAAACAAAACAGTTTCTGTCTGTAAATTTACAGTACAATAATGGAATGTACCATTGATTATAGTATAATGGCACATGTTAATAAAATATATAAAGAATGCTATAAGCACTAGAAAATGGTAAATATTTTTTATGAAAATTATATAAAACAAAAATAATTTTGGGTTGCAGTAACTAACTACTAGGGAAATCAAATAAATTCTTCCAGGAAATAGAACACTTGTGCAGTCTTGAAGGAAGAGAAGAAAAATATATCAAAGTACTAATTATCTTTATTTTGATTTTTTTCTTTGAAATTGACTTTAGAATTAGATTTTTCTCTTAAATTGTTTAAATGATGGAACATAGCTGTCATATGAAAATGCATCTAATTTTTGAAGTAACCAGTAATAAGTTTTAATTAGTTAAGAAGACTAATTTTAGTAATTGAGCTTGGTAACATTTTTGAGGATTCACTATTACACAAAATTCATTCATTTGACCAGCAACACTTACTGGCCTCTTATTCTGTCTGGTGCTATTAAAGATATAATAGTAGATTTTAAAATAAAATAAAAAAAAACAAGTAAAAAAGGTCTTTTTCTTATTTAGCAGAAACAAAAAACTATATAAACAAATATATTCAGTAGAGGACCATAAAGAAGTAGTTTGAGATTTAACTAATGGACAAATAACAAAGGTGGCCACTTTTTTGAATGATACAGGAAAGGGTTTATAGAGAAGGTAGAAGAGTCCTTGAGAACACCTAATTGAAAAACAATTAGGCGTTCTCAAGGACAGGGCAGGCAAATGAAGGACCCTTAGCAAAATTCCTCAGTTCATATTTAGGGTAAGTAGATCAGATACAGGAGTGGCTGGGTACAGGTGCAAGAGTAGGGCTAACTCCAGAGATGAAGATTCAGAGACACGCAGGGGCAAAACCACAGAGGGCCTTGTGTGCCAGGCTAAATGACTTGTATTTTAACTTATGGAATTTGGAAAGCACTAAAGAATGTTACAAGCAGAAGTGACTCTGTGCAATGGAATGTGATTTTATAATTGAAGGTCAGGCATTTGGTCAAAATAATAAAGAACTTAACCAAAGCGGGCAAGATAAGGGTATCACAGTCCAAGAGTAAGGAAGATTGGCTTTGAGATTGAACTACCAGGGAGTATGTAAGCATTGAAGCTCACATGCTATGTCTCAAGATATGTCTCTATTGATTGAGATAACATTAAGGGTGAGATAAATGGTGTCATCTAATGACATCATAGGACTTCTAGAAATTGTGTCAATTATCAGTACAAAAGTACAATTTTGGGAATAAATTATCTCCCAAGAAATCCAAACTTTCAGAAAGGTTTGATGGAGAGTGAATTGAGACATTTTCTTCTACTTGAAATGGGAAGAAAATGGACTCTCAATGAGCAATGGATATCTGGAAAAATGACTGAATGATAAAGGCTTAATGTAATAGGAACAGCAGGAGAAAAAATCAGTAACCAGGAAAAGAGTCATAGATGGTAGTTTATGAGGCCCCTGAGATGCTAATTAAAATGAGGGCTTGAGCTGAGGGAAACAGGAGAGGAGGCAGGCCAGGATAATATCAAGAAGGTACTTTTCCTTATTGACGTAATAAGTTCTATAAAATGGGGAAGTAGGAGCCAGCTACCCCAAATTAGGTGGCATTCTACACAATGTACAGATAATTACTGTCAAAACTTAATTGCTTAAACAAATTTGTACCAATTGGCTTTTGTGAGGAAATGGAGATTACATACATTATATGGTAATGTCTTCCTTCTTTGTTATATCTGGAATCTACCTCCTTCCAAATCCAAATAGAAGGTATTCCTTTTACCCACAGCCTGTGATTGATTAATAATTCTCCCTTTTCCAATTTCCTTCTTTGATCAGTTAGATAATGTGGACTGGACACTTGTCTAGGTTTTTAAATGGACTTTTAATCTATTGAGTTGAACAATCAGTTATCTATTAGCCCTAGCATATTCATCACATCACGGAAGGAAATCAACTGGCAACATTTTTTTTTAAACCACATGCTTCACTTAAACAAAAACAAACAAACAAATCTCCTCTGATCTTTATTAGATAAGTAATCCTGCCAGAGAAAATATTAAACTTACGTTTCATTCCAGTTGACCAAGAAAAAGAACAATTTTTTGACTGGAATGTTTCTGTAGTTTCTCACTTGGAACAGCTTCTTTCCAGCATAAGTAAGCCAACAGGAAAAAGAAAAGGCTTTATAGCTAAAAAGAAACAACATTGATTCAATAAGTGGAATACTATCCAGAAACAAACTTCCTATATGGAAGTTAAACATCAAATAATAAAGTGCTGTTTGCTTGTATAAAGTTTGATTTAAAAATGACTTTAAGAATTTATGTTGGGTGATATCAGCAAGAAGGCAGAATAGGAAGCCCCAGATCCTCCTTCCCCCATGGAGACACCGATTCAAAAGTAATACATGGATCTATTCCTTTTGAGAACAATCCAGAAAAAAGAGTTAAGAGGCTCCTGCACCACAGGCAAGTCAAAACCACATAGAAATCAGTAAGAAAATACATGGTATTTATTTTCCAAAGCCCCTCATCCCAACAAATCAGAAGGAAACTCCCACTTTCTGGCCTTCCCTTGGGGTGGGAAAGAAAAGACTGCAACATATATCCAGCACTCAGACATTTCAGGTATCTATCGAAATGACTGGTTATTATTTGAATGCTGAATAGGAATAGGTGCCTGTTTGGGGCCTCTGAGAACAAACACTTGTGAATAACCAGCTGGTCAAGCAAGAGAAAAGTGACCCCCAATATAAAAGAGAGGTCTCATAAGTTTTATCAGCAGATTTCTCCACAGAAACCTTGCAGGTCAAAAGGGAGTGGGATGATACATTCCAAGTTCTAAAAAGAAAAAAAGGTCAATCAAGAATATTCTATCTGGCAAAACTGTTTTCTTAACAACTTTAATTGACTTAATCAACATGATCATATAGATTAAACATAAGAAATTAAAAATATTACTTAAATATGTTATTCAAGAAAATACTACAGGATAAAATCAACCTAAATTCTGGTGATGCTCCAGGCATAATTGTGGTTAATTTCTATTGTAACTAAAGTAACTTTGGCTAATTTCCACATTATCAAGATACTGATCTCACAAACTGTCACAACTTGATGGGGATCAGAATGAATTTTTTTTCTATTTTTAATTACTCTCCATCTTCCTGTTTGTGTGTGACCTTTCTCTCCCTCCCCCCCTCTCTCTTTCTCTCTCCTTTCTCTCTTTCTCTCTCTTTCTCCCTTCCTCTCTCTTGTCTGTGAATTGGCATTAGTCATTTAGATTCAAACTTAAAAACAAAATTTTAAGATGGGATGAGCATTTCCGTTTCCATAACAATATATTGACCACATACAGTCACTTTTTAATACAGAGAATGGGAGAAGACTTGAGGGAAAAGGAGTACTAATTAAGAAAAAGGGTTTTAAAAATGATTTTAAGAATAAGTACAGATGTATTTTGATTACATTTAAACTTGTATGAAATATTTGCCCTTGCAAATAAGAACAAGAAAAGTTATGCTGTAATTAGGAGCTATGTAAATATTAATTAACACTTTTGTGAAAAATTCACCACCACTCACCTGTGCACCCAGGTCTCTGGAATATTGTGAGCTGCATATACTGTGAAGCTAAGGTGGGAATGGAGCCCAGGATTTACACAAGAAACAGTAACAGGTATATTTAGAGGCTGGAAATCTGTATAAAAGCTGTTGCAATAGACATCAATTAGCTGGTAAATGGATATGGACAGTTCAGTTGTCACTTTTTCTATCAAGCCTAGGGGGAGGAAATGATAGAAATTAGGTCATCTGTGAAGGTCCATATGTATCATTAGCAGTCTATTATAACTGAAATGTTTTATAATAAAATTTAAGTAAAATTTAATTAAAATGACCCTCCTCCAACTGAAGCCAATTAGCCATCTGGCCCTCCAAACACAGCCTGGGTTAGGTGCTAATAATATTGATAATCAATGGACGTTCATATCTTCAGCTGCAGAAATTTTAGAAGCACAATGTTTAACACAAATCAGAGTTTTTAATCATTAATTTGGGATTCTGATAAACTTTAATTTGCAATCGTTTTTGTTTTAAGTTATCTTTTGGAATGCGAAAAAAAAAAAAGGGTCATGTTTGCTACATGGCCTATAAGTTCTTCTAACAAATTTCATCTAAAAGTTATAATAAATTTGATTATGCTATGGCATTTATCATTCACTAAACACTAATCATATAACATACCTTGTCCTCCTATGACTACAGAATGGTATTAGTACATGGCTGGAATCTGAAATAAGCTTGAAATGAAAGATTTATGATGTTTACTACATCTAGTCAAAATCAAAATGAAGTTTTACTGGACTTGTATCACTGATTATTTAAAAAGGCATCTATTGATTTTTCTTAAAAGTGACCTGAAGTGTCATGAAGGAAGAAAAAATAGAAAAAAAAAAGACTAAGAACAGGGGCTAGCAGTTAAATGACGGCATGTGAAAAGAGTCACCTAATTAAGGAATGCAAGGTAAGCTTTCCTGAGAATGACTTTCTTTCTCCTGATAAACTCTCTTTGCTGGAAAAATTCCTGCCTGGAGAGGAAGGAAGTAAAAGAGTCTGAGGACATGTACCAGGTAGAACTGGTGGCCTTTGACCCTCATCAGGAAGGATGACACCATTGCATTGGAGATGCTTCTGAGGACTGGGAACAGCGTCCTCAGGTTCGGTATCAAACCTCTGAATGGGCCAGGGGACAGCATTCCCTGCTGGCATTTTACAGGGAGCAGTGAATGGCTGCAGAATTAGAATCTTCACTATATGCACTACTTGCAACTATTTTGTATTGATATTCAGCTATAGTAGCATTTTAAAAATTAAATGAAGGATAAACTCCAATGTAAAAGCTCAAACATTATGTTTTTACCCTGATGAAAACAATCTCCGCCAAATAGTCAAGTGACAAAAGGGATTTAAGAAACGAAAAGAACGTATGAAGCGAAATGTTAAGAATGAAAAGTCTGTTTTCCTCCTCCTCCTCCTTTGATGAACAAAATAGGGACACTGTCCCCTTGCCTGGTGCAACAGAATCTAGAAGGGGGCAGGAATCACATGGCTAGAGGGCCAAAGACCTCTCAGTGGGGATCTGCCCCTGGTCCCATCTGCCAGGCCTCAACCAGTCCTTGAATCAGGCCTTCTTCAGCCCCACTGTCTCATCCTGGCAGATGAGAGGATGGCAGAAAATCATGCGGAAAAATCAGTCTGATCTCAACTGAGTGTTTCCTTTTTTCCATTGCCAGTCAGATAATAAGTATCAAAACACCGCATTTTAGATGTTTCTTTTCTGCCAGCGCCTACTGAAGAAATGAGACGGAATTACAGCAGGGCCCATGGAAGGAAGACAGAGGGCAGGGCAGTTCTTAGTGGGTGGAGCAGGACAAGTTGTCAGACACCGCAACCACGTGTCCCTGAGGGTGCTGAGTGCTCCTATGCCACTAGGCAGGCAACGCTGCCAAAGTCGAGGGACAAGCGGAGCCAGCCTTCTTAGGGGAACTGGCGCAGCATGACGTAGTTAGTGGATGAGGTTGATGTGGCAGATAAAGAAGACATTGTCACTGTCTCCTGCTGCTCGTGACTCCTGGGGGTATATAGTTCCCAAATTCAGTCCTGATCTGGGCCCCTCTTGGTAACACTGCATAGCCTCCAGCTGCCATGCAGACCCAGAATGGGGGCATCGAGGCGGGTGCTTTCCCTCAGCTGCCTGGCAGGTGTTTGCTGAAGATGTGGGTGATTTCTGTGGCTCCTGGCATGGAGGAATGAAATGGTTTTTATTAAACTTCAATCCCGAGTTTACAAGTTGGAGACTCAGTGGGTCAGAGTGCAGTCCTTTTCCAGGAGAGTGTCCAAGTGGCAGTGGGAGTGCCTGATGAGGAAGATGGGCTGCATGGCCTTGCTTGGCAGTGGTCCAGCCTGGACACCAGTTATTATCCAGATTCCTGGGGCGGGGCAGGGACAGAGGTCAGCAAACACCCTTGTGCCCTGCAGTGTCCCGAGGCAGAGGCGTTTGGATACTCAGGAGAGAGGTCAGTTTTAGCATCAACTTCTTCCCAGTAGCTCTGTCCATCACTAAACGTTTTATGTGGTTCAATGGGTGCTGTTGTTCACTTAGCTATTTGTAACTTCTTGGGAAATTTATTAGATGTCCACATTTTACTTATTTGCTGTATTTTTAAAATTGTGCCCTTTATTGAAAGAGCCAGAGAGGGCAAGCTTAGTGATAGAGCTCTAACTAAAATTCTCTGAGAAATCAGCAGTAGCAATTAATGAGACAGAGCAAGACAACAGCATAAAAGAGTCCCAAAAGGAGCATCATCACACGCAGGAGACCAACCAACAGTGATTCTACTGAACAACAGGCAGTAAAGAATCACACATTCATAGAAACATCTTGTTTCCTGGTCTCCAACTTGTACTGGTGATACTCTGAAGCAGAAGCATAGACTTCTTGTTAATAATCCCCAAAGTTGTGCAAATGAATACACACACAGAACCGAGCATAAAGTGAGGCCAGAGATCTCATTAATTCAAGAGCCAGCATATAATTTGGGACTCGTAATTATTTCAATTATTAGTCAAATTCTACTCTTTACTTTTTGGGGGGCATACATACAGACTTTGGTTATAATTTGCTTATTCCAGGCAGTACAGAGATGTGTGCCTATGCATTATGCTTTACTTCCAAATGCATTTCATGAAGAATGCATTTCAAAGATCTTTAGAAATGTCTTAAGCATCAAAGATACTGGGCTTGATGGTGAAAGATGGAGGGATAATGTTTATTACTCCTGATTTTAGTTTGGAAAAAAATGTTCTAGTATAATGAAATAAACAATGACAATACTTATGCAATTAAACACATTAATTAGAATCTATGATGATTTAGTATAGAATATAAGTCTCTGGGAACATTCCTGTGCAATTTTATGGGATCTTACATTTCAATCTCCAAGAAACATGAGTGAAGGGATTTTATTCCAAACATTCCTAGTAGAAGGGAAGAATGCACTAGCTCCATGTTGGCATACCCCAGGCTTGTTCACTTCACATTCTATCACTTAGACTTTCTGTTGGTATTATTGTTGGGGAGGGCCACCCCACCACCTTCACTCCCTCTGTGGTGTTATGGAGTTTTATGAATGCCTGGAACAGGAATTTTCCCACTAGCACAGGTCTTTTTCTCTCTGTCCTCTGTCATCCCATTCTCCTCTGTGACGTGAAGTGGCAGTTCTTCAAATTCAATTGAACTAGAGGCCTGGTGCTCGAAATTCATGTACTGGGAGGGGGGGTGTCCTTCAGTCCAGCCTGCTCCCTCTCCTATCTGGGACATCCCTCTCACAATCCAGGACTGCTGGCTCCCAACTGCTCACCTGCCTGCTTCCTGATTGCCCCTAACTGCTTCTGCCTGCCAGCCTGATCACCCCTAACCACTCCCCTGCTAGCCTGATTGATGCCTAACTGCTCCCCTGCCATCCTGTTTGCCCCTAACTGACCTCCCCTGAGGGCCTGGTCACCCCTAATCACCCTCCCCTGCAGGGCTGTCACCCCTAAATGCCCTCCCCTGCAGGCCAAGGTCCCCTTCAACTGCCCTTCCCTGTAGGCCCGGTCACTCCCAACTTCCCTCCTCTGTTGGCCTGGTCAACCCTAACTGCCCTCCCGTGCAGGCTTGAGCACCCCCAACTGCCCTCCCTTGCAGGCCCGGTCCCTGCCAACTGCCCACCCCATCTTCTGGTGGCCATCCCTTGTCCACATGGGGGCAGGATCTTTTGAGCACATGGGGGCAGTCATTTTGTGCATTGGAATGATGGTCAATCTGCATATTACTCTTGTATTAGATAGGATAGAGGCCTGTTGCACTGGTGGGGGCCAGCTGGTTTGCCCTGAAGAGTGTCCTGGATCAGGGTGGGTATTTCCTTGGGGTGTGGGGTGCCTGGGCGAGGGGCCTATGGTGGTTTGCAGTCTGGCCATGCTCCCCAACAACCCAAGTGGAGGCCCTGGTATCTGGGATTTATTTATCTTCTACAATTGAAACTTTGTAGCCTGGAGCAGAGCCAAGCCTTCTGCTTACACAGCTATTGAAACTTTGTTGCCTTAAGGAGGCCAGGCCAGCCAAGGTTTGTGGAAAGCTTGGCTTCCTCCATTGCCAGGGGCAACCCAAGCCTCCTTCCTGCTCTCTCTGTGATGGTAGCCATCTTGGTTGGGTTAATTTGCATACCCACTCTTATTGGCTGGTGGGCATGGCTTGTGGGTGTAGTGGAGGTACAGTCAATTTGCATATTACTCTTTTATTAGATAGGATGTCTTCTTTTGAGCAGTGAGAATTAGAGTTGAAAGGATGTCTCTTTGTACATAACTTTCTACTGACAATGATTGAGGGTATGGAGGACAGGTCACAGTTCATATTTGCATTTCACTATCACCTCTGAATCCTAGGGTGCTAGCTGAGCATATGTGAGTCTGTTACATTGAAGGTACTGAGTGTTCATCTGCTAAATACCATCTGCCTGTGTGAACAAGAACAACCCTGGCCACACCCTGCCAATTAAATACTATTACATCTTTCATACTTATGAGAAAAACTGAGGTTCAAAGAGTTTAATTATCTAAGGTCATAAAGTCAAAAAGTGGCAGAATTGAAATTCAGAACCAGTTCTGCCCGATTCCAAAGTCTTTCCTCCATATCCTCTATTTTCTATGAAGGCAGTCCTCCTGGGGCTTGCAGTTCTATGGGCTTCTCAGAGCGTCTGGGAACACTATATCACAGAACCAAATTCTCCGATTGTCATGATAGATTGGCCTTTCAAACAGAGCTTGATTTTAAATTTTAAATCAGTGAATTTGAAGAAAGATCCCTGCTACTTTCCTCACATTCTTACATCAAAATAGAATTAGCTAATGAACATTTTAACTATTTCTTAAAATGGTCATAAGGGTATGTTTTAGTATGCCTATCATTTTTATAGATCTCTTGTTTTTTCCTATATTATAAAAAAGTCAGGTTAAAAGTTTAGAGAGTGTGGATAGTTATTCATTCTCTGAATAATAGCTTCATCAATAAAAATAGTTTTAGCAATGCATTTTTCCCTTAAAATCATTTGTGTGTGTGTTGTGTTACCATAATATTTGGATGAAAAAGTTTAAAAAATAATTTATTTTTGGTTTTATAAAAAGAAGCACATTTAAAAAGAAGCACATTTAATACATGCATGTTTTACCTTTTACTGAAGTCTCTGAATTTTGATGAAAACTCTAAAAAAGAAAAATAGGTGCAAGGCATACTTGTTATTCAGAAAACAAATTTACAAAACAGTTAAACTAATAATATCCAAAATCTAAACACTGAAATTCTCTGGAATTATAAAAAGACATAGTATCTCTTGGTGTCATAAATAAATGTTGCTTATTAAACAGGAAATCTAAATTACAATATTAGTGAAAAGCCTAAATCCTTGTAACAAACAATCTAGGTTATTTGAGTTTTTAAAGAGAAATTTCTAGAATAGATTCAACCTTTTTAGTATGCTTAGAACAGTTCTCTGTTGCTGATGCTCAATCCCTCTCCACAACAGTGACTAAATCTTTTGATATAAGTGCATTTCTAATTCTCTCAGTTTAGGGTATTCCATTCTCATTATTAACAGTCATTCAGATGCAAATGTTGGGCTGCACCAAAAGAGGGCTTAATGAAAGTGCACAAAATCATATAAATTTGTTATGTAGTTATATTTCTTTCTTTTTTTATAGGAGATTAAAAATGATAGTAAAACACAAGATCATATCTGAAAAAAACTATCTGAAATTATTTTCTTGTCATTTATGTTTATATTCATTATTATGTTGGTTTCATTTATTTCTCTATTTGTTTGTTTTTGTTATTTTTGTTGGAGGCCTAGATTATTTTAGTAGTTTATGATTTATTGGTTCTGACTTCATTATCATGAACTATATAAGCTGATTCTCAGATTCACTAAAAATAAGGTTTCCAGTTTAAAAGCAAATTCATTTTTTAATAAGGTCTATATTAAATGATACTAAATTTTTAAAATGTTGCTTTGACAAATTTGCTTTTAAGTAAAACCAATGAATGAAAAGCCTGATTTCTCAAACAAATAAATTAGGGAATAATTGTTTTCCTATAACAAGAAATTTGCTAAAAGATTCCTTTAGAGAGAAAATACTCCTATTGTGTTTAAAATGTAATTAAGTTTATATACAATTCATTTAAAAGCATTATTCACATGAACCTTTTCAGAAGCATTTCTCTTGGGTAAAATATTTCATATGAGCATAGTTCCAAACAATTAAGATTAGTCTTAACAATTCCACATAAGAGCTTTATCCCATTCCTGTGTGTGAGACTACTGAAGATGTTAGCCTGACTTAAATAGAATTCAATTTAGTCAGAAATAAAAACTTGTATTTTAAAATTACCATGACATCCACCTACAGAACAATGGGTAAGACCATATTTTTCACTTTATGGTTCATTTTTTATATGAGCATTTAGTGGAAATATATTACGTGGGATTCTGGAATGTAATTTTGACAGATGGAAAATTGTTTCCAGTGCTGAGTGGGAGCATGAACTAGCGTACACCTGCCTTTGTGATATGATTCTTCATCCTGCCCAAACTTACATTTAATAAATACCTAATTACTTCCCTGAGTGGCAGGAAAATAGTCTCTTGCAAGTTGACCGAAAAGTGTAGCTACAAGAAAAGAAAGCTTCTCAAGTTTGACTGAGTTGGCAGAAGACTCATCTGTGTCAGTATTTCTTTAGTCTTGGCTCATAGTGGCTGGACAGACTGACTACTTTGGCATTGTAAACTGCAGTTGATTAATACACACATTCTCTAAAACTATGCTTACTGTTTGTGCCAATATTCTTCTGTAGGTGGGTTAATAGTTAAGGTAGATTGGGAAAAGAGATGAACAAAAAATCTGAATAAAGTTGATATAGAATAAAGAGACTTTTACAATGTGCCTAAAGTAAGAATCTGTTTATTGGGGGATGTCAAACTATTGATTTTGGTCATTGATATGTCTGAAATAAAACTGATAAATATCAACTCTTTTCTTCATTTCTATGCATGAGTAATCACATATAATTTAGTGCTCAAAAAGTATATAAGAAATGTGAAATGTGAATGAGCTTTCCTTGAGAATTATAATTGTTTATACTTTTTCTAGGAAATACTCAATTTTTCCTTGATGGATAATTTTGGCTTCAGATACTAGTATATTGAGAGTTTGATATTTCAGAGAAAATTGTCATTTAAAGTCTTTTAGGAAGTTGCAGAAAATGAATATTTTAAAGGTAAAACTTTTTGTCTAGTAATACTGTAACATCATTTGAAATGCTTTTTGCTAAAATTAGATTTTCCTCATTCTTTGATCAGTTGCTGGTTTCAGCTGACTTACTGAGAGCTGGACATAAAAATGCATGAACAACCAAGTGGTCTTAACAGATGGGAAGACACGTGTTCACATTCATGCATCTGGTCTCCTCCTCTGGCAAAGGCTCATGCTTGTCATGAGGCTGGCTGGAATCGATGGGCCTGAGGGAATGGGGACTTAAGTGGTGCTTGTGTGAATTAACACCCTCTTGGCCACATGGGGAAGAGTCTCAAAAACTTCCACCAGCACCTTCTCCTCTACCTCCAGTAATAATAATGACTCTCATTCAAGACACTGTCTTCTGGATGATTACTATTAATATTATTTTACATTAATTTAATTATTACAATTTTTTCTAATACTTAGATAATATAACAAATTATTAACTTTATTTTTAATACTCATAAGAACTCTGCAAATTCTGTTTTATTTTTCTGTTTTAGATATTATTAAAACTAAACATCAGATAAATGTATGAAGGCTGTATAGCTAGAAAGTGTTAGATCTTGAATTCAAGTCATGTTTGCATAACACTAAGATCTTTGTATTTTATTATCCACTTTAGGTGTTCAAAATGTCTCAAATGCATGATAATCTAAGAGAAACTAATTGTTGAAAGTAACTACCTTGTTATCTCGATTAAGTTTAGTTAATATTGGAAGCTTCTTTTAACATTATGTAATTTCTAAGTTTTTCAGTTTATCAAGATATTTATTTTCAAAATATATTGGTAATAGGTTTTTCAAGACTATAGTATAATTTTTCCACTCTGACACAGAATAGAAAAATATGACCAGATTATATGTACTCACATCAGATGTCTTACCTTGCTATCATTTGTGAAAACTATGGATCTTACTATCCACACACAGACAATTTTGGAGACTAGAAAATACTCAATTTCTCCTTGAAGGATAATTTGGGTTAATTTTCTTCTATAATTGGAAAGTGTTAAGAGTGGATATTTCCAAACTAAGAAAGATTTAAGGAAATAAATGCATGTCTATCTGAGACATTGAAGTTTGGGATTTATTGATTATAGTGTTTAAATTTTGATTTCTTCATTGCTTTGTGTTTTAGTTTTTGATAAATACTTATTTTGGAAATCTTATGATCATCATTTTTCCTATCCATGCATGCAAATAAGGTACAGAAATGTATATATTCATTACTACTAGCTAATCACAAAAATGTTCTAATTAAAATAAAACATAGAAAGTTCAACTTTAAGACATTACTGATTTTTTCATAGTTTACCTATTTGAAACAATAAGCATAATTATATATATATAATATAATTGCCCTCTTTCTAAATCAATTTTTGAAGTGTCAAGGCTGGCTTATTTAATGTAATACAATCTGTGCTGTTCCTTTCCATGCAAATAAGGATGCAGGTAATCTTTCTCTTACAAAGTTACACATACACTGGAATGTGTATAGAGTCCAGGGTTCAACCCTATTAATTGCCTATACACAAGCAGTTTAGGCATCAGATTTTAATAATGAAATGAGCATAAAATACCTACTCTGCAGCATTGTTATGAGGAAGAACTTCAATAAAATAAAACCTAAGTTAAATAATATTTTAGTGAAACTATTTTATTATTGCAATATACTACCAGGGACTTGTTATTTTTATTATCATAATCCTCACAGTCAGTATATCTTTCTGCTTAATCCCTTGCTAAACTAATAAGATTGAATGAATTCATTGAACCAGATTTCCTATTCATTTTCTTGGGTAATAATCACACATCAGATTATGAGCTTAAAAAAGGAAATCACTTAATATTCATTTTTTTAACTGAAAAAGAAGACAGGAAATCATTGCAGGTTGTGGGATCATAGAAGCAGTGTGCATTGCAAATTCAGCAAAACGTGTCACACAAACTGACATCTTTTCTATATAAGTGCTTAACTATGTATTCATGGATACTCATGTATATACTGGTGCATGTGAGAGCCATTAATAATCTGTACCAACACTGGCCTGTGAATATTATTACATAAGCATATTCATCTGGGTAGGATTGATTTCTGCCTCACTTGGAAGTTATATTGTTACCACAAACTTCAAAGGTGTAAGCTTTTCCTTTTAATTTAATTAAATCCCTTTGTACAATAGAGTTGTTTTGATGGTTCCCAAATGATTGAAATATATTTGTGTGCATGAACACACATGCAGACACACACACACACACACACACACACACACACACACACACAGTAGTTAGTCCAGTCTTTCACTCTCCTTAAATAATTATTGAACTCAGGTTTAAAATAATTTCTGTGTAATAGATGAATATATTTACCTCTGATTTTCTCTGAAGAATTAGATTTAGTTTATTTACGGCATCTGTAATTTGCTTGGTCTCCACACATCCCAGAACACTGCATATATTTTTAACTTCTTCAGTAATACTTTCTACATTTTGCTGTAGATAAAAAGAGTAAGATCTTGCAATTTATTGAAATTGAGAGGATACTGATTTATCTTTACTCTTTTCGTGAAGAAGACATAGAATAAAACATGGTAGTTCCTATGCACAGAGCAGATTTTCAAGACTGGTTATCCTATAGCCTGAGCTATAATTTCATTGAGCAAATGTTAAAAAGTAGAACTATTAAGATTATATGTATCAGCTCAAACTCTAGTTTAACATCTACATATATAAAAGGCTAAGCGACTAGCCGACTGGCCAGTGGGTATGATATGCACTAGCCACCAGGGGGCAGATGCTCAACGCAGAAGCTGATGAGTGACAGCAACTTTGCTGAGTGCCCTCTTTCACTCCAGGACCCCTCAGGAGGATGTCAGAGAGCTGGTTTCAGGCCAGGTCAAAGGACCCCACCTGCTGGAGGGACCTCACTCACTCCACAGACACCCTCCAAGCCATGGC
This sequence comes from Lasiurus cinereus, assembly GCA_011751065.1. Taxonomy (NCBI): domain Eukaryota; kingdom Metazoa; phylum Chordata; class Mammalia; order Chiroptera; family Vespertilionidae; genus Lasiurus; species Lasiurus cinereus. Next base: position 26,656,225 of record JAAGEH010000311.1, read on the forward strand.
ACTGCCCAGGTGTGGCCAGCCAGGCAGGGACCATGGGAAGTTGGCTCCAGGACATGTCTGGCCCATCTTGCCTAGTCCTGCCCTGCTGGCCAATTTCTAATTAACTTCCTTTCACTGTGCATGAATCCATGCACTGGGCCTTCAGTTATCTTAATGTTGGAGAGAGGAAGAGGGGGAGATGGCAACGAGGAAGGAATGGAGAGGAAGGGAGGGAGAGTCAGAGTATGTTTGCTTTCTGCAAAATACTTTGAAAACAATGCAATGGACAGCAGACCCATGAAAAGGTTTGGAATGCATTTGTAAACAGTGTACAGGAGGGCAAAATTATTAAAAATCATGTTCAGTGTTCAGAACAAACTTGAGACAAAGAAGTTTGGTGCTGGATTGTTTGGTAATCATTTGATTATACTATCCTTCAAATAATGATGTTTCAAAAAATTACTGATGACAAATATAGTCTACAGTAGTGACCAACCCTTCTTAAAATCAAAATTGCTGGCTACACCTAAGATAGTTAATCATGTTTATGGCCACACTTCTAAGAGCCTTTCATTGGTCTTTTTATTTCTCATTTTTCACATGTTCTTAAATTAACATTCATTTTTTAAAAATCTCTTTTGGTCTTATTCTTTTCTGTGTATTATCAGTAACTATGTTGAGAAATATTTTCTTCATTAATTCTGTGTTAATTTGCCTTTCTCTCTACAGTATTTTTATGTACTCTGTCTATATCACTAAAGATGGTGGCTTTTTAAAACATATCAGCTCAGTCACCAGAATCACAGTAATTTCAATGGAAGATTAGAACAATTTATTCAAAACAGATGGGATAATATTTTTCCTTTTTGTTTTCAAGCAGATATTTAGATTCCCACCTCCCCAGAAAGATTTTAACTGCTAATTCTAGATCATTTTTTATTAAAACATTATCAATACATGTACACAAAATGGATATTATATTAAGAGATACTATTTTGTGTATTTTGTGGAAAAACATTATTTTACATGTTGCCAGTCTCTTCTATATGATTTTATCAACACTGAAAATGAATGACAGAAACCTACGAAGAATAGCTACTAGAAAGTTAATTTAATACTGTGAAAGACACAATCAGAATTCCAAAAATGTTAACATACTCAAAGAATGAGCTTAAAGTAAGAAGATGTGATTTAGTTGGGGTACATTTTGTTGTTCATAAATTAAGAAAATACAACCACTCAATTATAACATGGGAAAGAATAATTTATGAGTAATTCACATGAAAAAAGCCAGCTGTTTTATTTATGTGCAATACCACTATGAACCAGCATTTTGTGGCACAGCTGCCAGAGGATCTACTTCATTATTAACTTAGTCTTGCTTTGGGGGGAGAGAAAGAGAAAAAGGTAGAGGTAGAGGAAGTCATTTCTACCTCTGAGAAAGAGGTAGACATGGCTGAGGATCCTTTGGTAATGAGAAAATAGTAGAAACAAAAACCTTTTGCTTCTGGAAGAGGTAGGAGACTATCTTGATTCCTGGTGATTCCTACATGGATACCAATGATAGATCAGGTACCACTGGAAGGAGGTGAGGAAAACTCTCCTATATAAGACTGCAAATAAAAGGTACATGTGTGTGTGGGGGGGAGGCTGGTGGAGGGAGATGAGATAGGGATTCTCATAAATTTCCAATCTTGAGGATTAAGAGCAAAAAACTCTCTTTACCCTACTATAAAAAAATGAATATATTTTTAATAGTAATAAACAAGAACAAAGTACACTGGAAAAGAGACAAAAATATTGAGGCTTAGGCAAGCAGGGAGTCTTGAAAGCAAATTAATATCATCCAAATAAATTTAATTTTAAATAAATAGTTCTATATAATAAAGAAGTGATATGCAAATTGACCATCACACCCTCATAAGACTGCTGCCTATAACCAGGCCTTCAAGGGGGTTAGTGAGGAACAACCAAACAACAAAACAAGCAGGCTGTGTGGGGCAACCAGACTGGTGGTGGTGGGGGAAGCATGAGGGGTGACCAGGCTGGCAGGGAGGCAGTTAGGGCAACCTGGCCAGTGGTGGGGTACAGTTGGGAGTGACCAGGCCAATAAGGGGGGACAGTTGGGGTGATTAGGCTGGCAGGGGTGGGCAGTGAGGGGCAACTAAGCCAGCAGGGTGGTTAGTTGGGGGCAATGAGGCCAGTAGAGAGGATCAATTGGGGGTGACCAGGCTTGCAGAGGGGACAGTTAGGAGCAACCAGGCTGGTAAGGAGGGGCAGTTGTGGGTGACATAACTAGCAGTGAGGGGAAGTTAGGGGTGACCAGGCCAGCAGGGGGGACAGTTAGGGGTGATCAGGCTGGCATGCAGAGACAGTGAGGAGTAATCAAGCTAGTGGAGAGAGGGGGTGTAGTTAGGGGCAACCAGGCAGGCAGGCACATGAGTGATTAGGAGCCAGTGGTTCAGGATTGTGAGAGGGATGTCTGGGATGAGGGGACCCTCCCTCCCATGCACGAATTTCGTGCAGTGGGCCTCTAGTAATAACATATTTATGTTAATAATAACATAAATTATAGAATATATACATAAATTGAGGTTCACTTCTCTTGTTGAGTACTATATAGCAATAAAAATAAACAAATCAAAACACATAGGACAAGGTGGATAAATCTCAAAAACAATATTGAGTGAAAAAATACATAGTTCAAAAAGTATATACAGTTTGACTTCATTTAGGTAGACATTGAAAGGAAACTCAAACCTTATATTGTTAATGGATATACACTTTGGTGGTGAAATTGTAATTAAAAGCTACAAAATACTTTTCACCAAAGGATAACTCTTATGCAGAAAAAAAGAGATATGAAATGGCAAGCAGGCAGATCCTATGATACTGGCAATATTTTGTTCCTAAACTTTTATATATATATATATATATATGTTTTATTGATTTTTCACAGAGAGGAAGGGAGAGGGATAGAAAGTCAGAAACATTGATGAGAGAGAGACACATTGATCAGCCGCCTCCTGCACACCCCATACTGGAGATGTGCCCGCAAGCAAGGTACATGCCCCCAACCGGAATCGAACCCCGGACCTTTCAGTCCGCAGGCCGACGCTCTATCCACTGAGCTAAACCGATCTTGGCTGTTCCTACGCTCTTTTTTTAAAGATATGTTTTTATTGATTTCAGAGAGAGGAAGAGAAAGGAGAGAGAGAGAGAGATAGAAACATCAATTATGTGAGAGAAACATTGATCAGTTGCCCACAACCCAGAAATGTGCCCTGACTGGAAATCAAACCATGATCTCCTGGTTCATATGGCAATTTTCAACCACTGAGCCACACTGGCTGTTCCTAAACTTAACGTTTAATATAAGTGCCAGCTCTATTCTTCTTTTTTAGTGTTTTTTTTTGTATTCATCTTATTATATGTCCTCTACGTAGTACATAATTCACTGCAAAAATTTCAAATCAAATGTCAGATCATGTTCTCTCTTTTTTTAAAATATATTTTATTGATTTTTTACAGAGAGGAAGGTAGAGGGTTAGAGAGTTAGAAACACCAATGAGAGAGAAACATCAATCAGCTGCCTCCTGCAGACCCCTTATTGAGGATGTGCCCGCAACCAAGGTACATGCCCTTGACTGGAATCGAACCTGGGATTTTTCAGTCCGCAGGCTGACACTCTATCCACTGAGCCAAACCAGTTTCAGCACATCATGTTATTTCTTTGACAAAATCCTTCAATGCTCTCTTTCTCACTAGGAATACAAATTATGTTGGCTAGTGATTAGCTTTCTTGTTGAAGATTTACTTTCAATTTTTCATTTTTGTTTTTCTTCAAGTCTGGAATGTTCAATACGTAAGAGTTTGGACTTTCAATAGTTTCATTCTGCCTTTATTTCTATTAAGATAGGTTCCAATTCTGCAACTGTGTTTTATGTTTCTTATTACTTTACCTCTTCCTCTTGATTTCTCCTTTTGTAATCTTACAACTGGTCCTAGTTACTTATTTATTTATCCTACTTTTGAATTATCTTTTGCTTCCTTTCCACCTTTTCTTATATTCTATTGCAAATACAAATTAATTTTGCAACATTTTTCTTCTGAATCCTTTATAGTCCTCTACAAAGTGTTAAAAATAGTAGGGGCATGCAGGAGGCAGCCAATCCATGATTCTCTCTCATCATTGATGTTTCTAAAACTCTCTCTCTCTCTCTCTCTCTCTCTATCTCTATCTCTCTCTATCTCTATCTCTATCTCTATCTCTCTCCCCCTTTCTTTTGTTCCCTGAAATCAGTAAAAATATATATTAAAAACATTATAACTCTAATAGCAATAAACTAACACTCGTACTTACCTTTCCTTGAATGTTTTTTTTGTATTCCAGATACTATATTGAATTAAGCATATTACATCCATGGTTTCATTAACTTTAAACATATATTTATGTTTTATTTTATTTTATGGACTTTAGTGATGAATATAATATGAACTCTAGGAATGTTAAATAAAAACTTTCCGAGTGGGCAGAGGATTGGAATATACATCTATCTGACTTTAGAATCTCTTCTCCTAAATTCTGTCCTGCAGTCACTCTATTCTGTGTCAAACTGGAACTTTTGAATATCCAACAATAGATCTGCTTGTTACTATAAGAACTTCCATTCTGAAAATGCTAAATATATAAGATTTTTATGCACCCCTTTCTTTCTATTTCTATATGGAATTTTCAGTCTCTATCTACTAGCTGAATACAGTTGTATTTGGGCCCTGGGGAGGGAAAAGTGTGAGCTAAGTAATATTCTGCCTTCCTCATGGCCATATATTCTTCTGGCTATTTATCTACTTGGTCAACTCTCTGAGTCATGGGCTAGACGTTAAGGGGTTTTAGTTCTTTTTAGACCAGGTAGATGTTTGATGAAGCAAAGCCACATTTTGAAGCATGAAATATATATTTCTCAATCCAGATCCCTCTAGTTTACAATTAGTTCACAAGATACTAGATTCTAGTATAAATGTGTCATCGGTGATAGGAATTGCTGACTTTCTCTAAAAATCCTACTTGACCTTTTAATAAACAATGTTGGAGACCACATATTGGACTCTACTAGGAAGAAGCAACTTTGCAACTCTTTCACCCAGATTGAAGTCTGGGTTTACACTGCTTTGTTCTGTGTAAATACCTGTCTATGTATGTTATTTATGTGACTATACTGTCTCTTCAAATAAAACCTCAGCAACTTCAGAGCATGGTTCTGACTTCCATTTCTCTTCATCCTAGTGACTAACAGTTTAGTAATTTGCATTAAACAATATGTTAGGGAAATGTTCTTTTAACATGTCCAATATGAAATAAGTCAAGTTCAAAATACGTTAATTAACTGCATAGCTGGTTGGCTCAGTGGACAGTGTCAGCCCGCAGACTGAAGGGTCCTGGGTTTGATTCTAGTCAGGAGTACATATTCATTTGCAGGCTCCATGCATGCAGAAGTAACCAACCGATGTGTCTTTCTCACATGTTTTTCTCTCTCTGTCTTTCCCCCTCCCTTCCACACTCTCTAAAAATCAATGGAAAAATATCCTCAGCTGAAGATTAACAACAATAACAACAACAACAAAACACTAAAATATGCTAAGTCACCTTTGCTAAAGAAAGAAAATATTTGGAAACTTAAAATATCTACACATTGATATTCAGTAATATTTAGTCAGCCTGTATATTTTTTTAATTTTTCAAATTATGTGTAATAAGCTAAATGTGGGAAATATAAAACCACATTCTTTTTCAACTCAGTACTGTTTTTGACATTGATGAAGTGCTACTTAATTCACTTGTCAAATAAATAGAAAGTCCAAAATTGTGACTTGATAATATCGCAGTCTATCTTCACTTCTTGGATATTTACTATTGAATCTGCTTTAGAATCTCATTAAAAAGCTCATTGTTTCACATAGAGTTCATCTGGAAAATCTCAGACACTGTGGCCTACTTATAAAATAATTCAGATGCAGATGATGATAACTATTTGCCAGTAGTAATATAAAGACGCCATTTCTTTGATGTTTTGCCAAGTTTTAAGTCATATTTTAAAAACTTACAATAGTCAATGGTTTCTTTCAAAGTGGAAATATTAAGTTCTTCATATATGAGTAATATCACCAAAGTTCTGAATTTGGAAAATAAGAACTGTTAACAAATTCTCAACAACTCATGTATGTATGAGTTCACATGTGTATGTATGTAAAAAGATATCTATGATGCATGAATAGTACAGAGACATCTGGCTTTTTGATAATTAAAATTCATTTGTAAATAGTTTACCATAACCTCAAAAGTCTATCAACATATAATCAAAATACATAAAGGATCTGAGAGTAAAGTCATAATCTGTTCTGGGTTCATGGTAAATTTCAAATTCTACACTATGAGAAAGGTGAAGAATAGCTGTCACAAAGGTGAAGAAGAAAGCTGAAAGAAGTACTAATTATGACACATTTATGAGATTTAAAATAATCTAATTTTGAATGATTTTCATATTCCACATTTTAAATTTCCAGATTCAGGCCATGCTCAAAAAAGAAAAAATGGAATTAGAGTGAGGGGATTATTCTTGGGGAAGGAATATGAGCTATGTATTTCTCATCACCATATCCTTAAATACTATTTTGAAATTCATACATTTGGTATTTATATCAATTAATATAATTTATTATTTTTATAAATCTTTACTGTTCATCAATATAAGAAGTAGTGAATTCTTATATATTAGGAGTCAAATTATTTAATGAAAAAAATAGCCCTCGCTTGTTTTAAAAACATTCTCTTATACAATTTTCTGTCATAATAGAATGTTTTATCTGTGGAAGGTTAACCTTCCTTAGAAGAACAAGCTATAAGAAATGACCTGCCTAATGGTGGTTACAACGTAGATGCCCAGTTCATGACCAAATCTCACTAGTCTTGTACTGATCCCTCAATTTCCCATGCCAAGCTAACTTTTCTCCTCACTATTTTAGTGACTTGATCTCCTCATGCAGTCAGTTAAGAGCCAGGAATCTGCAGGTATTTTAGACAACCTGTTATTTTGTGACTCATAGTCTTTCATGTAAATTACACATTTTCATTTGTTATGAATCTATTCCTTCCTATCCATCCTTTTAGGGGATCTTTTTCAATGCCTTCATCATCTGGGCTAATCAAATGCTCCTCTAATCACTCATCTGTCATTCTACTGCTCTGCATATTGGCTCCATGCCATCAACTGATAAATTAGAAAATATTTGAACTTGTCAAAAATATGTCCTTAAGATCCTGTATAATTTGGCCCCATTTGCCCCTATCAGCTGGTCTCTTTCTAGGCTATCACCATAGAATCTAATAGTAGCCATTGCAAGTTTCAAACAGTTTCCTAATCACACCAGGCTGTTTCCTAAGTGCTTTTGTTCATATTCATCTTTGCTGAAAGTTATGTCTACTTCCTACCTTTCTTCACTATGCCCTTTCTTTGACTGGCATACTCATTTTTCAACATTTAGATCAAATAAGTAAAATTGATAAACCCCTTTCAAGTGTCCTGTATACACATAGGTCTTTCATGGGACCAATGATATTTCATTGCACACATCTATTTTCTTGTCTTTTTGTCATGGTAGAATGGAAGCCACTCAAGTGTAGATACTTTGTTTTATTCATCATCATATCTTAAGAAACTTGCAAAGTTTTAGAAAATGGTAGATGCTTCATAATTGCTTATTGAGTTGATAGACAAATAACAAAAGTTAATACCTGAGTTTTCAAAAGGTATTTCAGGTGAGTGTCATATTTTTGGATTATTGTTGAGAGACACTGTCTGAAAAGAAAAAAAAAACTTTGCTTAAAATTGGGTAGAAAAATATATTAAGTTTAGCACATTTATCATGAGTTCTCCTTGTCTGTGATTCTATAGCAAACTAGCCTTTAAAAGGATAACTACAGATCACTCTGTAGCCCATATCAAGAGAGCCCAGGATGTAGGAAATGGCTGACCTTGGCCTGCACCACAGCTCCCCTCAGGAGGCCCCAGAACAAATATACCCGGTGGCCAGCTTCAACCCATATCTGAGTACTGCCCAGCTACCTCAATGAATGACACACCCCCAGAGCAGACTTGAGAGGTCACAGAGTGATGTTAAAGTGAATCCTGCTCTGTAGGGTCAACCCCTGCACAACAGCTTCTTCACTGTAGTCAAGGCCAGTACTCACAACCAATGGGCTTGTTGGTCAATCACTTCCATTGATGTGCCAACAGTAATCAAGACTCAACTCCAACAGAAGGGACACATGGAGCTTAGCTCAGGTGACCACAGAGACTGTGCTATGGGCTTCATAGGACACCTGTCAAAAGTCTTCTATAATCCTACTCATTCTATATAATCATATGGTGTTAGGCTGAATATTTTGGCAGAAAAAGAAGAGGCATGCATGGAAAGACAGGAAAGTTTAATAAAAGAATATGGTCTTAGCAAATTTCAGAAAGCACTGATTTCAGTCCTGCCATCAATGAGCTAAGTGATTTTAGGCCAGTTATTTAACTTCAAATTCCAGAACTGCAGAATCACATGAGAGAATGTATGCAAAATGGCTAACAATGCCATGAAGTGATAGTTACTAAAATCAATTTTAACTCATCTTATTTTTACAGCAGGCTTTTCTTTAGTGATTTAATAACTATATCTCCCAAACCCCATTATCTGCTCATTTAACTTAGAAAAATATTCATTCCAGATAAACCTATGTTGTACCACTGGGGTCTTCTCCCAAGTTAGCTTCCATGTTAGGTTTAATTTTCCAAACAACACATGCATACATTAAGATATTGAAATCAATTGAGATATGTTCATTTGTTATCCCTTTAGTTTTCCAATTTGAATCCACACTCCTTTGTGATATAGTAGGTATTTTCAGAGATTTCCAGAAAGGGATTTAAAGCAGGAGATTGTGACTTTCAAAGTATGGCAATTCCATTATACAGAGATTTGTGACATGTGTAAACTCAAATTCACAAGATGAATGTAAAAAAAATCATTGAAAATGTAATAAGTGGTAGCAAAAATATTTTTAAATGAATGTTAGATTGTTCTGGAAGGTGTTAGCAGCTCTTCAAATGTATCTGAATAACTGTGAGAATAGGTAATTATTAACAGAATTTGCCAAAAGGAGGTATCTATTAAAAGTACAATAGCTTCTGAGGTAGTAGTGAAAGAATGGTTTTTATAATCCCTTGAGAAACATTGTGATTTGGCACTTGAGGACTCAGTCAGAAGGTAGTCTTGGAACAGAAATAAAATGTCTTACCTGGATATTTTCCAAATGTGCATAAATTCAAGAAGTTGGTTCAGAAAAAATGGACTGTGGTCATCTTCATGCTGTAGACAGCAGAATATATTAATATTTATAGAGTGAATAGGAATGAGTACCAGATAAAAATAGCCCTGTAACTTCCTGCTGTCATTTAATTCACCTCTTTGATAACCCTCATTCATCATCCTAATACTTTGTTTTAAAGACCTTACAAAGACTCTCCTTAACTGTATAAGCATTATTTACAAAAGTAAAACAGAGAGCTAGCTTTATTGGAGAGATACCTCAATAAAGGACAATTGAAGGACATTCCAATATCCCCGAGGTCAAACATTAATTTATCCTGAGTGGATGGCAGCTTTTAAACACCTCTCACACACGTGTGCATTTTCTTTGCATTTAGGCCACAGCTTGTCAGATTGGCCACAAACACAAAATCACACTGTCATTTTCAGCTTTACCACGTCTTGCTGCCAAACAGTAGAGACAATGCATTTCATGAACATTAAATTGTGCTAATGATTTAAAACTGCCGATAGATATAAATCCCAGGAGTTATCAGGTGGAATTATGATCATTCCCCTGAGAGGAGCAGGAACTACTCATGTAAATTATCAGTCCTATGATCCATGTGCTTTTGCTCCCACGTTCACACCAGAACTACTTGATCACTTCTGCAAGGATGTTCATGAAAACCCTATGCAAGTCTGCAGAGAATGCAATACACTATTTCATCACACGGTGGCATTAAGTTTGGGAGCTGAGTGAGTTCCTTTAATGTTGGGTTGCATGCTGTCTTGTATGTCCATTCAGACACAATCTATTTTAAAAACTGCTAATTGGAGCTTCTGACAGAAAGGAAACCTTTATATGGCTTAAGGTTAAATGTACATTAATTTTTATATAGGGTTCTTTTGGGAGGAAGCTAAATTACGTGAATAGAATCAGCTCATCACTATAATAAATATGTTGAGTTCATGCTCTTAAAAACACTTTGTAAAAACGCTAAGCAAATTGAAAACATGAGGTGTATTTTCTAGGATTTTACATCTATAGTCAGTGGGATTAGTACATTTGAAAGTGTGATAATGTTAAAGACATTTTTTTTTCTGCAATAGCAAAATCTAAACTTTAGATATGGGAAGGACAGTAAGAAGGGAAGCAAAATAAAAAGTTAAAACTGGAGCCAAAAAAAAAAGAGAGAAGATCTAAACTGTAATATTTGGCACTTGAATTCTTTGAGAATTTAAATTCAAAACAAGCATATAAGTAACATGATTTATTTACATCGTTCTGTATAGCATAATAATATTTATTTTATAACGACTTGGCTTCCAGAGATAACTCTGTGTGTTTGTGTATGTGTGTGCATGTGCGCATGATCACGTGTAGGGTGACCTTTGTAATACTGTAATTTATAAGAGAACATTTTTATTTAAATCATCTCAAAAGTTGGAGGAAAATTTAAGCAACTGTCTATGGAATATATGATGTACTTTACTCCAAAACTGAAGGCCATACTTTCATCTTAAGGGAAAAGCTAACGCATTTTTTTCCACATAAAAATCTTTTGCTACAAATGATCTCTGAATATTTCCTCGAGCTAGAAAGAGATCTTGAATTTATGATTAATATCTACTATGCTGATAATACTTTTGATCAAATTTAAGAGAGATAGAGGAAGTACACATTTTTTTTTTAGAAAAGTCTCAATCATTCACATTACTTCAAGATGAGGATTTTGACATTTGAAAATCTAGAATGATTTCTAAAGACTGTCAACCTGTTTTATGAATACTGTAGTGGTGGAAGAAGAATTAAATTCTCTAATTTATTATAACACAAGCAAATTTAAAATAAGAAAGGAATCTGAAGTTAACAGATTTGTAATGCCTTTTAGAATTCTGAAATATCTACTGAAAACAATGCTATCACTATATTTAGTAGTATAATAATACTGATTATATTCTTAATATAATATAAAAATATATCAAGCCAAATTTATGTTGTTTTACTAGAAATAAAATATAATTTTTATACCTAAATATATGAAAATCACATAAAATGTTGACAGCACTTTAAAAAGAGAATAATGAAAAAAATAAAAGTAAAAATGGAATAATGAAAGAACATTCATTATCTTCTTAACATATAGAGTTTAATAGAAAAAGGTTAAAATAACATATAGCCTAACACCCTAATTTTATGATACCAACAACTAATATTTATACAGTCCTGACTTAGTGCAGGAACTGATTTAAGCTTTTTATTTATGTTTCTTAATTGAGTTCTTATAGTAACCATATTAGGTAAGTACTATTATTATTCACACTTTTAAATGAGAAAATTCAGGTGCAGAGAACTTAATGATATGCCCAAGAGCAGATATTTCAATTTGGCAATATGAATCCAGAATCTCTGCTTTTAAACAAAATGCCAAATTAATAAATTTAACACTCCTTATATTTTGTGGTAAAAACTAAATCTATATGCTCTAGAATGTATAAATAAAAATAATTATCAGCACTACTCCTTCCTTTTCATTTGCATAAAGGATTCCTACTCTGGATTCTAAAAGCATAGTTATCTTTCCTTTCAAAGCACATATTTCTATCAGAATCTTTATGTATATTTCTTTATTGTCTGTCACCCTTACTAGGATGTGAACTCAACATTCTAGAACGAGTACTGAAATGTCGATGCTCAATTATTATTTGTTCAATGAGCAAATGAATAACAGCAAATGCAATATGTCTTCTAAGACATAATTCCAAGTGTTAAGGAGGTTCATTAAAACATTTCTTCACTATAAAAGATCTTTAAAGGCAAATACTGTATTCCTAGTATGTAAAAAAAATTCAATAAATATTTATTGAATTAACAAATTGTTAGGTTTATATCATATAGTATACTTAGCACAGTACCTGGAAGTAAACCCTAATAGATTTTAATAAAATATAAGGTCTTCTCTCTTGGAATGTGATGTTAAAAATATCTTGGAAGAGCCGGGATTTGGGGAGATGGAAACATGGAATGCCTTTTTCATAGTCTATCTGGAGGCTGCCACTGTTCTTAATTGAGAGTCAAAGCCAGTTGAATGCCCTGGATACTAAGCCCTTGTGTTGATTTTGATCACTACTCTACTCATTAGTATAGGGCCTACCCCACAGCAGTTACACAGTACCTAGGAGTGAATGGTGAATATACAGATTCCTATGCCATCAAGCATGTCATCAGTTTTGAAATAACAGTGTCACTGCTGTGAAAAGTTGTGGATGAGACAAAGCATTTATATTCTTTACCTATAAGTTGTTAAATTAGTTAAGCAAGAGTTGGTGATGTGCATCGTGGGGAGTAATGATTCATAAGTTGAACCTTGAGGCATAAATAAAAGAACCAAGTAGCTTAATTCCTGCTATGATCCAAATGACAGCTTGAAGAGCAAACATTTCTTGACAACTATAATTTAAATCCATAAATGACTATACGCTTGTCTCTGGATATGATAACAATGGTGATGACAACAACTCAAAGATGCTATATTGGCTGTCATTAAGATACAGTGAGCTCTATGACCAGACTAGCTCCGCTATAAGACATTGGGCCACTCAAATAATCTTTTAAAGTAATTTTATTTATATAAAAAGAAAAATAATCACAACTATTGCTTTTTTTTCTCTTTAATATTGTGAATAAATACATGTAAAACTCTGCTAACAATGTAATTATCACTGAACACCTATTGTGCTCAAGACATTGGGGCATGTGTATAGAGCTGTGGAAAACAAAGTGAAACATAGAAAAAATATAAAAAGCTAGAATTTTGTCCGATTGTTCAGAAACTCACATCTAAAACTATTGAGTACGGGTATGGGCTATGAAGACTCATTGACGGTGGTCAAATCCATGCTCTTCACCAGCTCCATGAATATAATCTGGAGAAAGTAACCGAGCTCTCTGTGATTTTCCTTATTTTTAATAGTATTTACCATACAGGATTATCGTCAACACTCAATGTAATAGAAATGTTCAAGAACCACACATAAAATATAAGGAGTCATAGGAATTTAAGAATAAACCTCAATTGACATGTAACTGAATTGTTACTGATCTGTGACTTTATACCAATGAGACACTTTTTTTTAGCACCATGCAACTTCTAAACAAGAGTACAAGAAGTTAAAATCATAGATTTTTCTCTCTTCCTCCACGTTGAAATGAAACATGATGATTTCAGCTTTTTTGTCAACATTGAGGACAATAGGAAGCCTTTTAGGCTTATTAATATTGAGAGTATTGGCTGTACTTTACCATGATTCTTTGTGGAGATTTCAGATGCATAGCCCTGGAGCTGTCAACACTGGCTGAGTTAGGTAACCAGTTCCAAAGGATATTTCTAAACAACTCTCTTTTGGCCTCATTATGTTATATTCCACATAGATACATTGCAGCCTAATGTACCATCTGACACTTTTTATGATGAAACACCTCCAAGTAAGAAAAAACAGAGCGCTGCCCTGGAAATCTGTTATCTGATGTAAATGACAAGGTGCTGGGATTTTTGCTTAAAGCAGGTAATTGGAATATTCTACAGATAAAAACTGCCAACATATCAAAGTTCACTGCATACTGTGCAATTTGGGTTTGAGGTAACTCAAGACATCACAAGGGAATGAAATTCATATCTAACAGCATGAAACCATGTCATTAAAGCACAGTAATTCCTTTCTAGTTATTTTTATTATTTATTATGAATATTAATCTGCCCTGATTTAAACTGTTGACTCAGACATAAACATTTTCCAAGTAGAAAGAGTTGTTTTTCTTCTCTTCCTTTAATGATACCCTTTTTACTTTTCCTACTTACATTTACTTTCTAGTGGATTCATTGATGGTTTGAATACAATGACCTTAACAAGTTTCTCATAAATTTTTCCAATAGATTTATTATTTTACTGAGGTTGCAATGAAGTGTCCATATAATTGTTTCACTTCAAATTGTCAACAAGCATGTAGACAAATAATTGTGTTTTAATAAATATACTCAAATGAACATATATTCGTTATGTTATATAATTAGAAATTGGTAACAATCCATAAAGATGGGAATATTGCCCTTTAAATGATCAGTTTCCAAATTAAAACCAAATATGCAGAAGGTCTTACCTTTCGAGATAACTTTCCTGGAGCTTCTCTATTTTTCTGCAGATTAAGTTGAATAACAGATTTATCTTTCTGAAATATCTTATGGCTCCCCAAAGGGTGATCACTGAAGAACAAAAAATGAGCAGTCATTTCCTCCTGTAATATTCCCAAGTGTTTGTTTTATTCTCTGACTTCATTTCTTTATATTTTTGGAGCTAAGTCTGATAAAAGTTATATATATATATATATAGTTTTATATATGTTTGATATTTATTTTTAAATGACAAGATGCTATAATTATCTCCAAATGCATTATGCTAGAAAATGATTAGATGCTTTAAGAGTGGACATATAAATTATAATATAGAATATTTTACATATTCAAAGTTGGTTTTGTCCAGCCATCTCAACACCGAGGACAGTATGCTTCAGAGGGTCCAATTGATGCCACAAAGTGTATGTGGGGACTACTGTACCAAAGAAGCAGGGTGGTGAGGTGAAAATGTCATGGGCTTTAGAGACAGCTCCATAACCTTATGAAGGTCAATTAAACTATCGGAAACTCAATGTTTTCTAGAGTTAGGATATTAATGTCTACGTCAAAGGATTGACAAGCAGATTAAACAAAGATCCATTCATAATTCAGAAATTTCTGAACTATGTAATGTATTTTCTCCCTCCCCCCTCCCTTCTTCCTTCCCTCCTTCTCTTCGTTCGCTCGTTCCTTCCTTCCTTCCTTCCTTCCTTCCTTCCTTCCTTCCTTCCTTC
>JAAGEH010000311.1:26671472-26690068 GCA_011751065.1 Lasiurus cinereus
CTCTCTCTCTCTCTCTCTCTCTCTCTCTCTCTCTCTCTCTCTCTCTCCCTTTCTGATGCTTGCTTGATTTTTCCTCTGTGTGTAAACATTTATTGCTTACAGTGTAAATCTGATTCCTTGTCAGTGAAAGGCTTTTACTATATGATCTCTTCTACAGCTTTGAATTTCTATATCTCTAGTGATTCTGAGTCATTCAAAGAATAAATTGTGCTAATGTATTTGGCTTACAAATCTTGGTTAAATATATGAAGGATTTCAAGAGAAATAAACCTAATATTAAAAATCTGGGGCACTTAAGTGATATATTCATTTTTTTTGGAAAATTCACTAAATATTTGGGACTACCTATTTCCAACAATGTCAGACAAATAAAACACTATTATGTTGTTATGTATTAAATTCTAAGTGTTTTTATTTTTACAATGATTACATTTTTAAGAAAACTCAACAACCTATCCACTTGCCCAAATGGTGAAAGCATACACATCATGTTCCATGTCCTATTATCATTTCTCCTATTAGTCTAAACTAGATTTCTGTCCCAATCTACCCATTGTGCTCTTATCTTGTTCCTTGAGTTATTTCTACTTTTAATCTAGACATATGGCAAGGCTTGTGTATTCCCTGAATTCCTGGGATCATTCCCTCCTGGATTTTTCCTCGTTGAAATTCTGCACCAATTCTATCACATATAATCAACCTGCTCTCCTTTTACCCCCCCTCCCCACTTTAACTCCTTCTTCCTCCCTTAGATTTCTGTTCTGATTCTGAAAAGCAATTAATACTATCCATCTAACTTGCTCTCTCAAAGCTTCTTTTTCCCAGTGTGTTGAAGTTTGGGCCCTGGTACCCTAGTAATGAATTCAACTTCAGATATGAAACTGACTATATTTTACCCACCAGGTAAAACTGATGTGCAGTAAATATGAATTTCATATAATAATGAAATAAATTTTTAATATTATTATCTCATGTAATATTTGGTATGTACTTGCATTAAGAATTAAAATTAGTTTTTTTGAAATTAAAATTAACTGAACATCCTGTTTTTTTATTTCCCTAATCTTCCAATTCTATCCCTTTCTAAAAAGAAAGTAGTTATGTCCTTATCTTTGCCTATGTGTGTGTGTGTGTGTGTGTGTGTGTGTGTGTGTGTATGTGTGTTAGAGACTGGTAATTATCAGATAGATATTTGGTAATTATTAGACTTTAAAAGAATTTTACCCTTGCAACTTTTTTTTCTTTTTTAAAAAGTTACATTATGGGAAAATATTTTCATGGAAAACATTTGAATTGTACTAAACTAGACAAAACAAAACAAATAAGACAAGATTTTTTTCTCTTTTTCAGGAATAACAAAGAATTTATAGCACTTTTTAATTTTATTTTGTAGTCTAAGAAAACACATACATTTCTGTTTAATGAGATTCTTTTATTTCAATTTAGTTTGTACCTAAATTTCTCTTAAGTCATTTTCTGAGATTTTACCTCTTACTCAGCAAATTTAAACTATTACATTCATAACAATTCCTTCTCCTATGTTAATGTAAATTTATATTAACAATATATTTTTAAATTATTTTCCATCAATTATTGGGATTGAGTCTTCTTGGAAACTATCTTTAGAAGAATGGGAGACAAATATATATTTAATCTTCCAGTGCTTACATAATTTTTAAAATGTGACATATCTTAATATTTTTATTCCAACACCAGTGTAATAATTATTTATATCATATTCTCAAATAGAGCTTAGACTTGTTCTATTCAGTTCTCTACAATTACCCTACAATTTCTCAAGTAGAGATGATTTAAATTTTAGTTTCAGATACTATTATTACTTACTGAAAAAATTAAGAAAATTGTAAATTTGGTTGATTAAAACGTCAGAAATAGAAATGATAAAAACAACATATTTCTTAAAACATTTTATCTTTAAACTAAAATACCTACATAACCTTTCAATTACCAAAGTTTTTATATTAGAACTAGAGTCCTGGTGCATAAAAATTCATGCACTGGAGGGGAGGTACCTGAGCCTGGCCTGTCCCTTCTCACAGTCAGGAGTCCTCAGGGGAAGGCAATGACCCCATCACACCTCTGCTGCTGCCACTGCCAGCAGTGCAAGTCTTGGCCAGCACTGGATACCTGAGCTTCAGGCAGCCCTGGGTGGTTGGGCAGCCACCATCTGAGGCTTGCCTGAGCCTTGGCGGGCCCTGGGAGGCTGGGGGGGCTGAGGGTGGCTTCAGCCACACCACACACCTGCCAACCCTCCCTCCCCCCCACTCCAAGCAGAGCTGAAAGGGGCTGGGGGACTCTGGTGAGTGCAGTGGGACAGGGCACTGTTATCTTGTGGCTATAAGCACCACCAGCTTTGTGATGGTGTGATGGTGAATTTGCATAATCCCTCTTTATTAGATAGGATAAAGAAGGCCTTTGATATAGGCTGAAAGGTCTAGTGATTAAAATTATGTGTCTTATTTCTGGCAATTATCTCTTAATTTGCAGTTATAATTAATCTATTTATTTTTAAATTTTATTTTTTCAGTTATAGTTGATATATAATATCATATTAGTTTCTGGCATACAACACAGTGATTACACAACTCTACCACACCTTATGAGTGATCACAGCAGTAAATATAATACTCAGCTGGCATCATACATAGTTACATAATATTATTGGCTATATTTAACATGCCATACTTTACAATCTTGTGACTTTTTTTCATAACTGGCAATTTGTATTTATCTCTTTCACCTTCATCATCCATATCCCAAATCTTCAAACAGTCAGCTTCTTTAATAACGAGAATATGCTTGGGATTGAGGAACTATATGAATAGACAATTGGTTTAGATTTTTATATATTTTTTCTAATCTTTTCAGTTGATATTTTGTTATTGTTGTTGTTTGTTAATCCTCACCTGAGAATACTTTTCCATTGTTGTTTAGAGAGTGGAAGGAAGTGGGAGGATATTTTTCCATTGATTTTTAGAGAGAGAGAAACATCAATGTGAGAGAGACATTATCAATTGGTTGCTTCCCCTACACACCCTAACTAGGGCTGAGGATCGAGCATGCAACCATGTTCAAACTCAGGACGCTTCAGTCCACAGGCTGATGCTTTATTCACTGGGCCAAACCAGTTAGGGCTCATTGATTTTTTTCCTCATTTAATTTAGCAGTAAATGCTTTCAATGATTACTCTTTATGAATAATCTTTAAATAATTCAACTTAATTATTTCATAACAACACTAACTTACTTATTTGATCTTTATACTTATTTCCTTAATTTATTTGGGATGCATTGATTAAATTGATATACAGCCTCAATTTTAGACATTTCTTTCAACATAATAGAAACTTTCTTATACATTCCTAATTAATATGAACATCTTTTAATCTCTGACCTATTTAACACATGACCAATTTTTATAAATAGCCCATCTGTTACTGGATTCTAAGCATTCCATTAATTCATCCATCTATTCTTGTGCCAATACCAAATTGCTTCAATTATTTAATTTTGCAGCATATTTTGAAGTGTGAAAATGAGTGAAAGCCACCATTTGAAAATATATTATCTATTTTTGCACAATTTCACTTTAAGAACAATTGTAGAATTAGTGTGCCAATGTTAAAGAGAAAATGTTAATATTGTGTTGATTTATTTTTTATTTATGGAGTTATAAGAAAGAGTTGGCATTTTAATAATATTAAATCTTCCTTCCAAGGAAAATAATATTTCTACATGCAGCTGGATTCTCTTTTATGCTCTTAAGTAAAGTGTTGGTTTTCTCCCAGGATGTTTTATAGATTCTGTTCTATTATCAATCAAAGATATTTATTAGTTGGGTTTTGTGTTCATATTGCTTGTGTGATTCAGTTTAATCCCTAAAGATTTGGTGCAATTTGCCTAAAACAAAACTTTCCATTCCCTACTGCTCATTCTTCTATTACACTGTTATACTTCTCCTTGAACTAATTTTGAAAAATTATCATTCCTTAGAAAATTGTCTGCTTTTTAGAAAGCTGTCAAGTGAGTGTCCCAGCCCCTCCTATTTTAACTATCTTTTGACATTTACCTGGGAACTCTGCAATCCTATTGCTATTGTTCTGTCCTATCCATGCTATTGACCTTTATTGTTTTATCAGGATGTTTTTCATTAATATTTTTTTCCTGTTACTTCATGAGAATTTTGGTGGGTTAGTGGGTAGAGTTGCTTTTTTGTTCTAACATATGGACTCAGTCTTGAAAATATGTAATTATTATTTTAATTAGGGGCGTATCATGTATAACTTTGCATGAAGTGAGATCTCAAAAACTGGAAAGGAAGCATTGTAGCATTGTTCTTGTCCATCTCCCTCATTTTGTAAAAAAAGGACTCTGGTTTCAACAAAATAAGACCATAGATTAGAACATAAACATTGGCAGTAAACACAACACACTTTTATTTATAGATTCAAGCATTCCTGCTGTAATGTGGCACAAGTTTCCTTTTACAAAAGGAGAGGTTAGGTGTTCTGCAAATTGTGGGCTAAAAATAACAGGCCTCATAGAAAATGAGATTGGGTGAGACCACTGAAATCAGTACAGGTCTCTAACCAGAGAGCGTATATACACGCACGCGCGCGCACACACACACACACACACACACACACACACACACACACAGGCAGGCACAAATCTTAGTAAAAAGACTAGCATTGTTTTAGAAGAAACATCTAATTTCAGAAATGTAAAGAAATATAGGAAATAGAAAGGGTTGTAAAAGTGTATTTAGCTTGGTGAAGAGGATATAAGAAAGTTTTGATGCTGCTGAATGTAGAGACAATTGAAACACACACACATATTGTGCAGAAAAGCTTTTTCAAGACAGAACTTGAGTCCTAGTTGAGAAAAAAATGCATGTTGGGTGATTGGTCACTTGCCACTGTTACAGCATTGTCTTTCCCAGCAGCTTTCTGTGTACTTTGGATTAAACCACTGTTAATCAGTGGAGCAAAATATTAATATGCCAGACAAATTCACAGGTATTAAGTTGACTTCTATGAACAAACTGATTCATGTTACAGGAATATGGTATATTTCATAAGAGATTGCATTTGCTACATAATTTCTCCAAGCATCATGTTTAAAATACCATGTAGTCTTTTTTGTGTGTATTAGCAATAAGAAAAACTATTACTATGCCAGAATCGTCACTTAAGACTTTGGTTACTTAAATGAATATAGAGCCTCCAATAACATCACACTTTCTAAGAGCTATAAACTACTGTTTACCACTTTGCTATTACTTTAGTTGGCAAGACCACCATTCTAATGAATTCCTTTTTGATGATCCAAGGTTAGCCTGGCCAATGTAATAACCACTAGACCATTGTGGCTACTGAGTACTTGCAATGTGCCTAGTTCAAATTAACATGTGCTGTAACCAATGAATATATTCTTGAGGGGATGGAGAATAAGTAGTTTTTCTTCTCAATAAAATTAAGTATTTAATTTAGCTAATTTAAAAATATATTATTTTCAACACATTCAGAACAGCATAAGTATTTCAATAATATAATCTACCAAGTTATAACTGTCTAAACCTACTTTGAGAAAAGAAATACATTAAGTTATGTTTCTCTTTTACATGGCTTTACTCTTCCAATGATAAACTATTATCTTAAAATTTATATAATATAACCTAACCTCTTCCTTACTGGTAATTAATAGTCTTATCTTTTATTTTGAATAAAAGGCAATTCAAATTTATAACAAAATCTTTAAAGAATAAATTAATGCAAACTATCACATGATTAGCTAAAACATTTTTTAATAGTAAAAGTTTCCTTAAGAAGATTATTTTAAAATTCTAATTATATTTAATTCCTGAAGAGGACTATTTCACACTAATCAATGGTATTCAACATTTTTCTCTATTATGAAGGATCAGAAGACAGAAAAGAGACCCACAAGTAGACAGCCAGATCATATAAATCAATGCTGGTGATGAATAAAGAGGTAGATACTATCTTCAAAATTTAGATTTAAGAATCTATATGACAATTTCAAAGGGAGATTATTAATGAGCATAGTTTTTCCTTTTATCTTCTACTTCTGGGCTCTAACATTCTTGACAAAAGTCAATTAAAAAGTAGAGAAAAGTTTTGTTTTGTTAATTTTTAAAAATCAATGACATAAAAACTGGCCCTGACTATAAGCCCAAGCAGGATTTTCAAGGAAGATTACAGTGGTACCTCGAGATATCAGTTTAATTCGTTCCGTAACCTTGAGGCATGGGAAACTATGAGATGCTCGAGTCATGGTAAACTGGTGGGTCGTGTGCTGCCGGCCGATCTGAGCGATTACTCCTATCTCAACTGTTGCTCGTATTTCAAAGCAAAAATCGCTCGCTCGACGGCTCGTATCTCAAAAATCTCGTATGTTAGGGCACTCATATCTTGAGTAACCATTGTATTCTGTTTCTCTAATTCTGCACTTTAGTTTACTATTCACAACACAGTCATGATGTACTCAGGAAAAGCTTTTGAGTGAAATAAATTTTATTGTTTCATACTGCAGCCAATAAGGACAATTATTTTTAATTTGAATTAGAGAGTAAGACCAACAGCAAGATTTTTGATAGAAGAAATTACTTAAATCACATAAGTTAGAAGTAAGAAACATAAAATCATGCCGTCCTGGTAGATGGGCTAGATAATCTATATATGTAAAAGCTTAAGCGACCGTTCAACCATTTGACCATCTGGCTGGTAGCTATGACATGCACTGACCACCAGGGAGCAGATGCTCAATGCAGAAGCTGCCAAGCTGTGGTGACTTGGCAATTGTGGTTCTCAGATGATACATCCGGAACCAGAGAGGAGGGAGCCTGATTCTGGGGTGCATCATCTGAGAACCGCCCTCTGGCAATCTGGGACTCCCCGTCCCACCCCCCCCAGGGGATGTTGAGAGCTGGTTTAGGACTGATCTCTGCACACCAGGCCAAGGTACCTCACTGGTGCATGAATCCTTGCCCCAGGCCTCTATTAAGATATAAAGTTATGAAGTATCATTAAACTTCATATATTATAAATATATTTATAAATAAAATCTCATGAGGTGGTTGCAAATCCAGGTGAAGATACAGTTATTGTTACTCCTGGATGCAGAGCTGGATGCAGGGAAATAGTCCAGTTGTCCTCTATTTGTCCTGCCCTCAAGCCTGCCTCTGTAGAAGTCCAGTAGAGTATCTATAGATAAGATCATGGGAAATAGGGAAATTGAATTAAAAAGAATACTGGTACCATGGTAATTAATGTGAGGCATTCAAGACCAGAACATGAAGGAAGCTATTAATATTTTTCAAATGAACAAAATGACTTCTGTTATTTCTCTATTTAATTTATTCTGACTTAATTTGGCTTTGCATGTCATTCTTTATATCGCTAACAACTTTGTATTAAGCTACCATAAGCCTAGGAGAGAATTAATGAATTTTCGGTTCTAATTCTTTAATTTACTCTTTGGTCATAATACATTATTTAAAACTGTTTATAAGGCAGTTTTTGAGACTATATTTGATACAATATTACATTTTTGAGAATAGTTATGCAAACATGATATTAATGTTTGTTATTGTGCTGGTAGAGAAATTTAACAGGGAGAGGGAGAGGCAGAACAAGAGCCAGAGAAAGAGAAAATGTAATATTGTAATTGACAGAAAAAGTTTGTGATACTAAATTAAGATGAATATTAAATAAGTTGCCATAATAATATACTTGATTTATCAAAATGAATTTTGGCTTGCTAGGAAAGTATCTTACTTTCGCAATATGTCACAAACATAGAAATTTTGTATATAGCCTAGATTCTTAGTTAATTAATAGCCTCTAATATCTTGCTCCTTGAAATCTGACCAGGGGACCATGAACATCAGCATCACACAGAATCTTGTCAGAAATGTAGTCTTGTTTTGGGCCCCAGCCCAGACTAACTAAAAGATAATTTTTTTTTTTTTAACAAATTCCTCAGGTGGCTGGAATACACATTTAAGTCTGAGCACACTATTTTAACAAATCAACATAAATATAAATAAATGTGGAGGTTGTGTTTATTTATTTACCTACCTACTATCATCATCATATTTATTTACGTTAGCTCCCTTTTCAAGATTTTATGTATTTATTAAATTTAGTAAAAAAAAAAAAAAAGGAAAATTTGACTTAAGGAAGAAGTGAAAAATAGAGCATTATCCTATCTAATAAAAGAGTAATATGCAAATTGACCATATCTCTGCTACACCCACAAACCATGCCCACCAGCCAGTCAGAGCAATTATGCAAATTAACCCAACTATTATGGCTACCGCCACAGGGAGAGGAGGAGAGAGGTTAGGATTGCCTCTGGCAATGGAGGAAGCCAAGCTTTCTGCACACCCTGGCAGGCCCAGGACTCCACTTAAGGAAACAAGATACTTTCCAAAGTTTCAATGGCTGTGTGAGCAGAAAGCTTGACTCTGCTCCAGGCTACGGAGTTTCAATTGTAGAAAACAAATAAATCCCAGATACCAGGGCCTCCACTTGGGTCACCAGGGGGTATGGCTGGCCTGCAAACCACCACAGGCCCCTCTCCCAGACCACCTCACACCCCAAGGGAACCCACATACTGATCCAGGACACCCCTCAGAGCAAACCAGCTGACCCCCACCTGTGCACCAGGCCTCTATCCTATCTAATAAAAGAATAATATGCAGATGGATCATCATTCCAACACACAAGATGGCTGCCCCCATGTAATCAAAAGGTCCTGCCCCCATGTGGACACAAGATGGCCACCACAAGATGGCCAGCAGGGGAGAGCAGTTGGCAGGGACCAGGCCTGCAAGGTGGGACAGTTGGGGGGGGGTAGGCAGGCCTGCAGGGGAAGGCAGTTAGGAGTGACCGGGCTGGCAAAGGAGGGAAGTTGGGGGTAACCAGGCCTGCATGGAAGGAAGGGCAGTTGGGAGGGGACTCAGGCCTGCAGGGGAGGGCATTTAGGGGTGACCAGGCCCACAGGGGAGGGCAGTTAGGGAAAAACAGGCTGGTAGGGGACCAGTTAGGCATCAGTCAGGCTGGCAGACAGGTGAAGAGTTGGGAGCCAGCAGTCCTGTGCAGTCCTGTATGGTGAGAAGGATGTCCAACTGCCTGTTTATTTCCGATCCTGGATTGGGCCTAAACAGGCAGTCAGACATCTCTTAAGGGGTCCCAGATTGGAGAAGGAGCAGGCTGGGCCAAAGGACACCACCCCCCCCCATGTGAAAATTTTGTGCACTGGGCCTCTAGTAAATATAATAAAATAGTAAAAAATATCCTGACCATTGACATTTTAACTGTGAGTTCACACGGTTTAGCTACTTCCTCAAAACTTGATTGATTTGATTGATTCAACGAGTAGTTACTTATTATGACTATTTTTTGAAATTTAAATTACATGAATCTCCTTTTTTCCCCATTGACCTCTCCTTGGCTGCTAACCCCCCCGCACATGCTCTCATCCACCTACTGTCTGTTTCCATTGATTACACTCATATGAATGCATACAAATCCTTTGGTTGGTTTCTTACTCTCCACCTCCTGCCTTCCCTCATAGGTTGCACAGTCTGTTCAATGCTTCTATGTCTCTGGTTCTATTTTTGTTCATCTGTTTATGTCGTTTGTTATATTACAAAAATGAGTGAGATCATGTGATATTTATATTTCTCTGACTGGCTTATTTCGCTTAGCATAATGCTTTCCAGTTTCATCCATGTTGTTGTAAATGCTAAAAATTCCTTCCTTTTTACAGCAGCATAGAATTCCATTGTGTAGATGTACCACAGTTTTCTAATCCACTCATCTGTTGATGGGCACTTAGGCTGTTTCCAAATTTTAGCTATTGTAAATTGTGCTGTTATGAACATAGGGGTGCATATATCCTTTCTAATTGGTGTTTCTAATTTCTTGGCATATATTTCTAGAAGTAAGATCACTGGGTCAAATGGGAGTTCCATTTTCAGTTTTTTGAGGAATCTCTATACTATTCTTCACAGTGACTGCACCAGTCTGCATTGCCTTTAGCAGTGCATGAGGGTTCCTTTTTCTCGGCATCCTCATTTGTTGATTTGTTGATGATAGCCATTCTGACAGGTATGAGTTGGTACCTCATTGTTGTTTTGATTTGCATCTCTCGGATAATTAGTAACTTTGAGCATGTTTTCATCTGTCTCTTGGCCTTTGTTCTGTCCTCTTTCAAAAAGTATATATTTAGGTAATTTGGGCATTTTTGATTGGATTATTCATCTTCCTTTTGTTAAGTTGTATGAGTTCCCTGTAAATGTTGGAGATTAAGCCCTTATCAGTGATACCATTGGCAAATATGTTCTCCCATGCAGTGGACTTTCTTATTGTTTTGTTGATGGTTTCTTTTGCTGTGCAGAGCTTTTTATTTTGATGTAGTCCCATTTGTTTATTTTCTCTTTAGTTTCCATTGCTCTAGGAGCAGCATCAGTGAAGAAATTGCTTTAGCATATGTCTGATATTTTGCTGCCTATGGATTCTTCTAAGATTTTTATTGTGAGTATTTTAAAATATATGCCATCTGAATGACACAAAATAGTTTCAAATTAAAGGATTTAAACTTATCTAATCCAAAATCGATGAGAAACTGCAAAAAAGTAGCAACTAAAAATTATGCCTCTCTTTCTAAAACAGGACCGATGAAGAAGCGTAGTTCTGATATTACAAAAAGAGCTTAAAATGAAAAATCTTTCTACATCATACTAAAAAAGTGACAGTTTCTTTGTGGGAAAGAGATATTTTTCTACTTATTTCATTATATTTGATCAACTATACATTTTTATTTTATTGAGTCCCACACTTTATAGGAACTCAAAGCAATCGGTACATAATTAAAAAAAAACTACTAGAGCTTAATAAAAATTTGTACACTTGGAATTAAAGATTACTAAAATGTAATTCTAAAGCCCATTTGGAAAGTAGAAAAATATCTTAACAATATAATTTTTAACAGGTAAATAAACTGAAGTCAAAGTGAAACCTAAATGTAGAATGTTTGAGTCTGAATTCATTGTCTCTCCAAATCAAAGAATGAAGTCGTGGACAAAAATGGTTAATGGAGGCAAAGTTTATTGAGATCATCATGTGAATTAAAGTATATTGGTCCATGTGAAGAGTCCCACATGTCCATAAGCCACGTGGGCACAGAGATGTGCTCCCCTACCCCAGGGACATTAGGGGACATCGAGTTCCCAGGTTAAAGAAGGAGGGCAAGAGGAAGCACATGTCTTTTAATCTAGGGGGTGGATACAGCCTTGGCAGCTCCTAATTGGCCTTTTCAAAGAATTCAGCCTTAATAACATTCTTGGGACTGGTTATATGCCTCACTGTATTGTGTTTGGTTATCTGCAAGTTGCCTGTCTTAGCAACACTCATACATTTTAAGGCTTATGTCTCTTGTGCATGCCCCTCCTTCCCAGCCCCATTGGAATGTCTTAGTAACTCCACCTAGTTTGGTTCCCTGGTTTTTATGCTCCCCACAAGGTCCCAGTCCCTGTGTATCTAGTTTCACTTTGCCTCCTCAAAACGAGGTTAACTCATTTCTCCAAAGCAACTGTGATAGGGAGCAGTCTTATGAACAGAGGATAGAATTTGTTTGATACTATTTATTTGTTTAAACAGTCTTAAAATTCCAAAAACAAATTAATTTTTGTTTAATCAGAAAACGGTAAATGACATTGAAAGTCCATTTTTAGTGATTATAATTTATCTTTATTTTGGTCAAACCATTTCTAAACATTTCCTCATTATAGATTTTTTTTTAAATTTAAATGTCAGAAAATGAATGTCCTGTAAGTTATGTTGTTGTTTTTTTCCCCTTGTGTTTGACCTAAATGCTATATGTTGAATTACAAACCCACGTTTAATGCACAAATATATGATCATTATCCCCAATGAAACTTCCCTTTGACTTTTGTTTCCAAGTTACCATTTGTCATGAGTAGAGGCTTTGCTATAGCCTGGAAAGACTGTAGGCTTCAGACACAAATAAACACATGCTCTCCTGACTGTTGTTTCCAAATTTTATAACATTTAGCAAGTTATTTGATTTCTTAGCCTCAATTTTCCCATCTTTAAAATGGGAATAATCATGCTTTTCTTATATGAGGATGAATGGTGCTAAATATAAAAATTCTAGCTCATAAGAAGCTATCAGCCATGAAATAGATTAATAATAATATTGTTTTATTATTATTATTACTAATACTATCATCTTCCTTAAGCATCCTTACTTTTATCAGAGTTCCAGTTTTCCAAAACCAAAGTTATCTCTCAACGTATTAAAATTTTAAAATTCATATTCACCTGAACTCCTATTGGTCTTTCTATCCTCTTCATCTGACTTCTTGATACCATCCTTTGTTATTTCCTTATGGAATTTGATTCACCATTGATCTTTCTGTGCCTTCTATCCTTTTCTCTCCACTAGATTTTTCCCCTCAACTCCTCAACTCATATGTATTATCAGGTATCTTTTATCCACATTCCAGAATAAACTAAAAAGTCTGAAAAATTAGATACTAAAGAAAATACTAATAGATATTTTTTTATTAAAATCAGTATATATATATATATATATATATATATATATATATGCTTTTGTTCTCAAGTAGTAGGCAAGTCCTAGATATGTACATATCTTTAAATTTCCATTAGGGAATAAATGACTATAATTAATCTAAAGTAATACTTGGCAACTTTCCTATTTTAATAAAACCCAGGTAAATGAATTTTTAATAGAAATAAATGACAATGAAAACAGTTTAGAAATCTATTGTGTTCATATTAGCAAGGAAAAAAAGAGTAGAATAATATGAACAGCACTTTCAGCAGTCAACAATCAAGCTATCTATTTATGGGTGACTTGTCTTTTAAAACAATAATTAAGTCAAGGTCCATTATAAATGTTCTCCACATTATACTTTTCTAAATTTCTATTCAATTATTTTGATTTTGGGATGAATCTTTCTTCTGATAATATTAAATAAATATATTTAATAAAATTTCTTGTTTTTTACATCAAATGTTTGACATCAGCCAGATTTACATTTGGAGATATACATTCAGAAGGTGAATTTTGATGAGTACTCAGAACAAGCTTGTTACTTAAGTGTTTCTCCTTGCTCACTGGATACACTTTAAAAAGTACGCTGATGGGAGGAGCAATTTAGTCACTGAGTGTTGTCAATCTTTTGATACTCATAGAAACACAAAAGGGAAATGTAAATGGCAATATACCTTATTAAACATTTTATTCTTTATTTCTTTCCTGCTTAGAATAACTATGCAATACCATCAGATGAATATTTATTCTCTTATAGTTGTACTAGAGGTCTGGTGCACAGATTCTAGAGGTATGCCTTGCCTTTGCCCTCTCATAAGCTGGGATCCCTCATGGGATGTTAGACTGCCAGTTTCCATCTGATCCCCGAAAGCCAGGCTGAGGGACCCAACCAGTACAAAAATCCATGCACTGGGCCTCTAGCATGCATATAAGGTCTTTGGTTATTCTTTTCTCATCCTTCCTCTTCCCACTTCCCTCTGAGATTCATCAGTCTGTTCCATGTTGCCATGCCTGTACATTGAGTGTCTGCCCCCTGGTGGTCAGTGCTCATCATAGCTATTGGTCAAATGGTTGAACGGTCACTTAGGCTTTTATATATATAGATTATATTTTCAAGGTTTGTTTTCAAGGAATTTTATGACAGTAGTTATTGTGGCACATTAAGAGAAGATGGATTTTCTGCCAAATAAGTATTTGCAATTGGCATATATGATAACAGGTTTTTCTTATTGTTTTAAAAGCTTCCTGAATAAAGAATAAAGAATAAAAAATAAAGAAGGTATTGTAAAATTTACTATTTTGGGGAAATATTATTGGAAAAATTTATTTACTTGGGTTTTATTTAAAAAAGAAAGTTGATGATATTAGCATAGATTAATTATAGTAATTTATTCCCTAATGGAAATTGAAGGATGTGTATATATCAGTGATATGCTTACTATTTGAGTATATGAGCCTATGTATATATTGATATAATTTCTCTTAAAAAATCAGAATGTTTATTATTATTTTTTCTGATATCTAAATCACTCAGATTTTTAAAATTGAATTTATCAGAGTAACACTAATGTAATTATTAACAAAATTATACAAGTTTCAGGTGCACATTTTTAAAGAAAATTATCTGTACACTGTGGTGTGTTTACTACCCCAAGTCAAGTCTTAATATACTCATGCTCAAACCCTATGTGATTTTTAAAAATCAGTATTTAGCAATTGCCAATTTGGCTTAGTGGATAGAACCAATGGGTCCCAGGTTTGATTCCGGTCAAGGGCACGTATCTCAATTGTAGGTTCCACCCCGGCCTGGGCCCTGGAGTCAGGGGCATGCAGGAGGCAACCAATTAATGTGTTTCTCTCACAAAATAAAATAAAAAATAAAAAAGTAACAAAATAGTTTTTTAAAATCAGTATTTAATCAATACTCTAATATTATTCTAAATTTTAAAATTACTTATTATAAAATAATTTATTTTTAAAATTGTGATAAGTACTAATAACCTTATTAAAGATAAGGTGACTTAGTTTGCTCAGGATTTTCTTAATGTCTCATGTTCTGGGAACTTCCTAAGTCATAGAAAAGCTGAGATGGTTGGTCATCCTAGTCACAGGTCAGTTAAATACATGTTGCCATAAGCACATAAAGTACCAAATAAAACCAAGAGTTAAACTGTCAATATGATTTATAAAATTTTAAATTCACCTTAAAGAGTGCAAAATTGATTTAATTATTAGGATTAAGAGAGTATAGTGTTGTATAAAGTCTGATTAAAGGGAAAAAAAGTAGTGCTACTTAACATAGGTTATAACAATAACCAAAATTTTCCCTAATCAGATACTTACTTCTGTAAAAATTCTTCATAGCCACATATACTTAGCAGATGATCTTTGTGGAATAACTGGTCATTTGTCCAAAAATGTAGAATTTTTGCAATTAGGTCTTTGACAAGATAATTAGCTAAAACAAAGGTGAATAATAAAGTTAATTAGCTTATCATGTATTGGTTAAGAAAAAGTATATAAGCACAAAAATGATATAAGATTATGATGGAACTGTCTAGTCCCATCAAGAAAAATAAAATGAGATTTATTAGTTTAGTTTGATTTGGGGATGTTTTTTGGAAAAATTGTATTTTGTTTGATTAGTCTGTCTTCATATGATAGAGTAGGCTATCTCATTCCTGATATCAAATTCATTGGTACATTGTAGCTGTGCATAAAAATATTTCACTTTGACTACTTTTAAGGACTTTAGAGATCCCAATAAGATCACATAGTAGTAAGTGTCAATCTAGGAGTCTAAATTAAATCTGTCAATTCCAGTTCTTTAAAAATATTTTTTTATTGATTTCAGAGAGGAAGGGAGAGGGAGAGAGAGAGAGATAAACATAAATGATGAGAGGGAATCATTGATTGGCTGCTTCTTGCATGCCCCACAATGAGGATTGAGCTCGCAGCAACCTGGGCAAATGCCCTGGTCAGGAATCAAACTGTGACCTCCTGGTTCATAGGTTTACACTCAAACACTGAACCACACCAGTCAGGCTCCATTCCAATTCTTAATGATTCTAACTCTCTAAAGCTGATTTTTCTTCCTTTCCAAAGTAGGAGCTACTTGGGAAGGTTCTGCTTTGGAAAAACATTATAACCTTAATGAACATGTCTTTTCCTTCTTCACCTTCTCTGGAACGCAGAGTGTAAGCATACTATAATGTAAAGGCTTTTGTCTTCTCATATTTACATTCCATAATCTCCTCCCTAATCTTTTACATGAATGTGCCATTTAATAGTGGACACAACCATGCTGCATGTTACAAAATATGTCTAAGAAATATGTTTCTAATTATACATGATAAATAGTATGGGGCTCCTATCTTGTCATAAATGATAATAGTTGAAAATTATATATATATATATATATATATATCCTATATAATAAAAGCCTATTATACTAAGTGTCCAGTCATCCAGTTGGTCGTTCAACTGATCAAAGCATAATATGCTAATGATATGCTAAGGCTGCTCAACTGCTTGCTATGACATGCACTGACCACCGTAGATTAGCTTGCTGCTGGAGTCCAGTAATCAGATCTGGACTGAGTAACATGGGCCAGACACTCCCTGGAGCCCTTCCTCAGTCCCTCCCTGGCTGGCCAACCTCCCTCATGCACTGCTGAGGTAGATATTTATAGATAACTACTTCTATCTCTTTCTCTATCATATATCTCTATCATATATCAGATATCTATATCTGTATCTGTGTCTCTATATCTATCATCAATATCTATGTCATTTTCATGCTTTGAATTTGACCTTATGGTCTCAATCAATGTAAGCAAGGGCAATAGGCTATACTGATGACCTTTAGCCTGTGAGAACCTGAGCAGCATATTGCAAACACTCAATTGCATTCCTCTGAGTAGTGTTTTGTTAGCAATTATATGTTTATTTTGTTGTGGCTCCTTTTACTGTCACAACTTTCAGTCTGTAAGGAAAAAAACTGGCTACTGTGCAAATTGTACTGCTGGACCTGTCACAATGGAAAAAAAAAGATATAACGATTGATTTTAAAAAGTACGTTTTTATGGTAGATCAAGACATTATAAAATAAATGGTTGCAGAAACAAATGGTAAAGATAATCAGGGAATTATGGATTGTGGAAATGCTTTGATATGGGAGAGAATATCTTAAACATACTGCTGGTTGGGAGTATTGACTGACATAGTATGAATTGAAGCTAGAAAAAGTTATGGCCCTGGGCAAAATCATGACTATAAGGGGTTTGACTGGTAGGGGAGAGCCTTGCCAGTCTGTGACACAGGAAAACATCTTCAAAGACACCAGTTCACTTTAATTAACTTCACTCCCATTTCCAGGACTGCATACCTGTGCTACACCTGGCATGCATGAATTCCCCACTTCCACTACAATCATCTTTCACTTACATCAAAGACTTCATAACCCAGTTTCCAGCTATTATTCCTCTCCTGTTCTTTGCTTTGATATCTCTTAGTACCAGATTCATGTTACTCTGGAAGTTTTATTATTACTTCAAGTTCGGTATATCTAAACCTGAATTATCACCTTTCTCTTTGCAGCCAACCATCAAGTATGTGAGTTAAACTTCTCATCCATTTTGAAAGCCAATAAGAATTATGGCTTTTTTAAAAGTAGATTTTATACCTGTTCCTTCATTTTGGCAGCTAATAGAATCCTTTTCCCATTTCTTGTAGGCTCCCACTCCA
This sequence comes from Lasiurus cinereus, assembly GCA_011751065.1. NCBI lineage: Eukaryota > Metazoa > Chordata > Mammalia > Chiroptera > Vespertilionidae > Lasiurus > Lasiurus cinereus. The sequence goes on from JAAGEH010000311.1 coordinate 26,688,872, forward strand.
TGCAATTCTTCTCAATCTGTTGACCATATTGGAAAGGCTAAGGCTCATTTGAGATTCTTTTTTTATAGTATGCCACACCTAAAATATAATTTTTACGCATTCCCCTCTATTCCTTTATACCTTTTTGAGATGTAAAGTATCACTGCTTTTTACTAAATCTTACTTCTTCACTGTTATCTCTCCTACATTTGGGCTCCTGTTCCATCAGTTTAAGGACCTCTTTTTGTTACATATTGCATATCCCCCTAAACCCCTCAGTGAAAGTGGAGCCTTTTCAAAATAGATTCTGAAATGTCATTCCAGAAGTACCTTGCATGCTTTGCTTCTTCAAAGTTTGAACTGTTTGGACTGGGGCCAGACCTTGAAATTGGGCTAACACCAATATTGTTTTACAAGCAACTTTTGGTAAAGCCATCAGAAGAACAGACATTCTGACTACAAGGACTGATGATTATGGACTCTCTATCTGAAGATAGAACCAGTGGCTGATCCTATAAAACTCATGAGTAACTCAGCTACACAGTAGCAATAGAAATTCTTATTTTTCTTGAAATTATTTCTTTCCTCTTAAAAGCTCCCTCCCTTCACTCTGTAATCAGGGCACTACTCTGTCTGGATCTATGCTTCTCAAACTACTTTTCTTTGATCCCAAATACAGTTATTTGTATGGAAAATACTGCAATAGTTATTAAATAATAATACAAGAATAAACTGTATTTTGTGTACTCGTGACTAAACCTACTTCCCCCACCCCCACCCTTAAAACATTATTGTCTCTCATTTTGGCATTTGAATTTTAAGTTAACACTCTAATCTAAATAGTGGATTTCATGTGAGCCTCCCTTGATTCGAAGGTATAAGTTGCAAGACTGTCATTCACAAAAGTTTTTTTCTCATTCCATTGAGATTTTTGTTTCTCTGCAATTGCTGTCATTTGGCTCAAATAAATTTGTAAAAATTCCCAAATATTTGTATGTTCCTTACATCAACAGTACACTATTCAGACTTTTGTTTTTTACAGAACATCTGTATTACTAGTAAAACACTAATGTAAAGTTGTGAAGGGATTGCAGTTGAAGGGGTTCAGAGATGGGCTGCTACTTTGGCATGTGGATTATTCTGAGTTGAAGGCAATCCAGACCCTGGAAGCTCATGAGAAACGTTTACCTCCCCTTAAATCATTTAAATTGGGGCTTG